>CM055063.1:28259027-28597566 GCA_029204045.2 Tillandsia leiboldiana
AGTTGCACGCCAGCATGAGCACATGGAGAGTTCTGCTGACAATCTTGCTTCATCTTAAAGATTGTGGATGGTCACAGTCGACAGCTCGTTGCGAATTATTTCAAGGCGAACTGGTCAGGACCTAAGATTCGGATGGTCCTCCAGCAGTAATCATTGCTTGTCGATGAATTCAGAGTCCATTGATGACTGACGAAGCTCGAATGAATATGACCTCGCACTTCACAATTGATTTGACTTACAATCAGTACCTGTTCATTTGCCTCATTTGTATTTAAATTTAAAATGAATAAAATACTTGCACTCCTCGCCGAGCTGTTGAATATGTTGGTCTGGCTGAAGGAATGCATAAAAGTCAATAAGGGCTCAGTTTGGCTGTTGAACGGGCTTCCTCCAAAGAAAGTCTAAATGGAAAAAAGCAGAAGCCTCAAAAGAAGCCAAAACTGACACTGTCAAGGTAAATCCCGAAAAACCAGGCCGCCAAAGGAACCTTGCTTCCACTGTCAAAAGATGGCCACTGGAAGAGGAATTGCCCGGGACTATTTGCTACTGAAGGACAAGGTGAAGATAAAACTTTGGATGTATGTCCGAGATTCATATCATTGAAACTACTTGCTTATCGGTTTGTTCTACTTTTACATGGTGTCCATTGACTCGGGATGCACCTCGCATTTTGGGTATTCACTGCAGGCGCTAAAGAAAAGTGGAGACTCAGGGATGAGGATTACCCTACGCGTTGGAAACGGAGCAAGAGTTTGCTGCTTTTGCGGAGGGACTGTAGTCCTTAGGTCACCGAAGGAGTAGTTTTTAGAACTTGGAGATTGTCTTTATGTTCCTATTGCGACTAGAGACCTTATTTCTGTTTCACGTTTGGTATTGGACGTTATACTTTTTTTGAATCAAACATTTGTTCATTTATTTAAGAAATAATTTGATAAGGTGTGGTTCTTTAATAGACAATCTCTATTACTTACATATGGATGTTAGGTATGAATACAGTTGACAATGGCATGAATGAGAATACTATTGGGTTTAAAAGACCTAGAGAAGGAAACAAAACATACTTGTGGCATCTGAGGCTTGGTCACATTGGAGAAGATAGGGTTAACAAGCTGGCTAAGGATGGTATCTTAGGATCCTTACTCCCTGAACCATACCCAGCTTGTGAATCATGTCTTCAAGGAAAATGACTAAGTCTCCCTTTGTTGGACAAGGACAGAGGCTACCGAAGTACTCGCCCTGATACATACTGATGTATGTGGCCCATTCGATGTGTCTGCTTGGGGCGGCTATCTCTACGTTATACCTTTACTGATGATTATTCACGGTATGGGTACGTGTATTTAATTAAACACAAGTCTGAAGTCTTTGAAAAGTTTAAAGAGTTTAGACAAGAAGTAGAAAAGCAAATGGAAAAAACCGATTAAGTCTCTTCGATCCGATCGAGGAGGGGAATACCTTAGCACGGATTTCTTAACCTACCTCAAGAATAATGGTATTGTCTCTCAATGGACTCCTCCTGGAACACCAGAACTGAATGGGGTGTCTGAACGGAGGAATCGAACTTTATTAGATATGGTTCGATCTATGATGAGTTTTACAGATTTACCCACGTCACTTTGGGGTTATGCACTTCTTACGGCTATTTATATTTTAAACAGAGTACCTTCAAATCTGTTCCCACCACACCATATGAGATGTGGCACGGTAGGAAGCCAAGTTTTACTCACATTAAGACTTGGGGGTGCCCGGCTTATATTAAGAAATTAAAGACGGACAAATTGGAAAGCAGATCAGTCAAGGGAAGATTCATTGGTTATCCAAGGAATCACTTGGATACAATTTTATCTCCCAGAAGTCACAATGTGATTGTGAGCCGACATGCCTTCTTTCTTGAAAATGAATTTATTTAGCAGGAGGCAGTGGGAGAAAAATAGAACTAGAGGAGAAAGTCTCTTTAGAATTGAGCATTCCAAGAGCCCTTCCTGATAACTCTGTGATACCAGAGATTACATTGCCACCTCGCAAGTCTAGTAGAATTTCTCATCCTCCTGATAAATACATGGGATTATTTATAGAGGACATGGAGGAAATGTTCCTAGTGGGAGACAAGGATCATAGAGATGATCCTAAGACTTATAGCGAGGCGATGTCAGACATCGACTCCGAAAAAATGGTTGGAAGCCATGAAGTCTGAAATAGACTCAATGTACTCCAATCAAGTTTGGACTTTGGTTGATCCACCGGAGGGTATTGTACCCGTTGGATGCAAATGGATCTTCAAGAGAAAGATTGGTTCTGATGGAAAGGTAGAGACCTATAAAGCTAGGCTGGTAGCAAAGGTTATAGTCAACGCGAAGGCATTGACTATCAGGATACCTTTTCACCTGTAGCCATGCTTTAAATCCATCAGAACTCTGCTTGCTATTGCTGCACATTATGACTACGAGATCTGGCAAATGGATGTAAAAACTGCTTTCCTGAATGGATATCTTGAAGAAGAAATCTATATGGAGCAGCCTTTGGGTTTCACTACCAAAGATAGAAGTCATAAAGTGTGCAAGCTTCAACTATCCATTTATGGGTTGAAGCAAGCTTCTCGGAGTTGGAACACTCGTTTCAATGATGCAGTCGAATCGTTCGATTTCATCAGAAATGAAGAAGAGCCGTGTGTGTATAAAAAGGTTAGTGGGAGTGCTGTTACTTTCCTCGTATTGTACGTGGATGACATACTCCTAATTGGGAATGACATTCCTATGTTATCCAAAGAGTTTTCTATGAAAGACCTTGGAGAAGCATCTTATATCCTAGGGATAAAGGTCTATAGGGATAGACCTAAGAAGTTGCTTGGTTTATCGCAAGCTATGTACATAGATGAAGTGTTGAAAAGGTTCAGCATGGAGAATTCCAAAAGGGGTATGGTACCTCTAAGACATGGAATTCACCTCTCTAAGACTATGTCTCCTAAGACACCTGAAGAGAGAAGTCGCATGAGCAGGATCCCTTATGCTTCCGCAATAGAGAGTTTAATGTATGCGATGCTATGTACTCGACCTGATATAGCACAGGCTGTGAGCGTCACTAGTCGATATCAGTCAAACCCAGGCGAAAGAGCATTGGGTAGCGGTAAAGAATATCCTTAAGTACTTGAGAAGAACAAAGGATATGTTCTTGGTTCTTGGAGGTGGAGAAACTCAAAGTTAGTGGCTATACAGATTCAGATTTTATGTCTGATATAGACGATAGAAGTCTTCGTCTGGGTATCTATTTATTTGCAATAGTGGGTCAATAGTTTGGAAGAGTTCTAAACAAGAGACGATTGCTGATTCTACTATGGAGGCGGAGTACATCGTTGCATCTGAAGCTGCCAAGGAAGCTGTTTGGATCAAGAAATTTATCACTGAGCTTGGGGTGGTTCTCTCTAGTAGGGATCCCCTGCCACTATTTTGTGATAATAATGGCGCCATAGCATTAGCTAAGGAGCCGAGATCTCATCAGAAATCCAAACACATCGAGCGGCGGTATCACAAGATCAGAGAGTACATCAAAGATAAACATATTGAAGTGCAGAAGGTTGCCTCCGCAGATAACGTGGCGGACCCGCTAACTAAGGCTTTGACTCAGCAAAAACTAGAGACTCATCTTGAGAAGATGGGCATTAGATATATGACTGATTGGCTTTAGTGCAAGTGGGAGATTGTTAGTTGTATGCCCAAAAAAGCCTATCAGGCTGACGCATTTTATTATATGGAACATATTTGTACTTGATCTTTATTATAATTTGGGCATTTTATGCCATTCATGTTTGATGTGTCCATGAATCGTCCTTTGATTTAATGAGATGATAATGTATATTCTTAAGAGTTAAGAATTTGAGATACATATTATTAGTGATTAAGTCATGAATGCTCTCAATCGGAGGATCATCATGGGGACGATGATTGATCCGGCAAGATTGATGTATGTGTCGCTCTCTTTTAGGATGACGAGTCTCAAGTCATTAGTGTGGGGACACTGGAGCGAACGTGCAGGTGGTTGTTATAGAACAAGGGCACTAAGCGTGACCAATTACGATTAGTTACTTGGATGTCTACTCTTTCGTCAGTAACTGATTCGATGTTGCAGTGGTACAACTGATCCTTAGACCTGCGACACCACGGCCATTCAATATGAGGCTGCTGTAGTTTGACTATGCGAACTCTGATCCTAGTCACGGGTCTTAGTAGTATATGTTGGCTGCAGTCGGTTCATATTAGGAATGGGTGTTTGTTTACAGGGGATCTATCGCTCTCGGTAGAGAGATAATTAGTCCTATGCTATTTGTAAGGCAAAGCTCAGAAATCCCTCGGCCGGGGTAATATGGTTCATGGAAAGGTGTTTCCAAGAGTAACCATATGAGCTTGTGTCCTATCAAATTTGTCATATAACGGGTGATGGGGTTTGACGAGTATTCCATGACCTCCACTCAGTTGGGACTATGCGATAGAAGGATTGTATTGTACGGTAACTGCACCTTGAGGTTCAGTCCAATATTCACTTCTGACTGGATTGCCACCATATGCTGCTAGGCGTCACTGGTGGATTGTGGGAACCAATAAGAATAATTATAGGCGAATAATTATTATACGATGGAAGAATCAAAAGTGTTTGATCCATCAAAAGGAGTTTCGATGATGATGTCGATGGGGATCGCATCATATCTCACTACCAGACAGAATTGAACCTATTAGGTCACACACATAAGGAATCGCGCATGATCGATATCAAGGAGATGATAAAGAAGTTTATAGAATGGATTAATTATAATCACAATACTAAAGTTTACTAATTTATTAGTAAAAGGACTAATTTGCAATTATTGTAAATTAGAGGTATTTAAGTGCAAAAGTTGCATGGTGTATTTACTAATCGTTAGTAGATATTTGGAGGACTTATGTGTAAATGTTACACACGTAGGATAATGGATAATCCAATCGGATTAGGATTCGATTTAATTAGTTACTAGATTTTATCTTGAGATTTAATTTAAAAGATCTTTCTTTGTAACTAATTATAAGATTTAATTAGTTACTATATTTTAGGAGATCTTTTCTTTGTAACTAATTATGAGATTTAATTAGTTACTAGATCTTTCTTTGTAACTAATTATAAGATTTAATTAGTTACTATATTTTAGGAGATCTTTTTGTAACTAATTATAAGATTTAATTTTGTTATAGCCGGCCAACTTCCTATTATAAGAATAGGTAGTACGTATGTGATACGTAACAATTGGAGAAAGATAAAGTGGAAATTAATTAAGTCGCGGAACGTAAGAAAACCCTAGCCGCCTATCCTCTCCCTTTTCCTAAAGTCCTCCATAATTAATCGTTCTCGATCTTCGGACGATCTTCGGAAGATTGCTAGCACAATTAGAAGATTGATTCATCCTCCTTACATCGACGCAAGAATTAATTCGCGATCGGATCGCGAATCAAGGAGAATCGATATTTCGATCAAGGGCGTAATTCCGTGTGGACACAAGTAGAGGCCGGGTGCGTGCGCGGCTATCAAGGACGAACAATTTTTACCAACGATCGTCGGCTTTGCGGTGATCTCGACCCGCGCAAGGTAAAAATTAAATCCTAATTGATGAGATCAATTAGATTACCTTTTTATGATCTAAAACAAAACATGAGGTGATCTTGGTTTAAGGAAAAATTTTAATTGCGTCTTTCTTCCGCTGCGCATATCCGTATTTTTCTTACACTACTGACTACTAGGAACGCTCCTGCCCACCCCCGTGGGGCGTCCTAGTCTGTCTATCTCAATCATCATCACGCATCCGGAGCGTACTCGAGGGGAGCGTCCCCACCGAGTTCAAGTGTCTCGTCAGTCTCAACTGTCTCATAAGCGGCACATGCAGGCTATGATCCATGATCAAACAGATCGGAATTCAGTGCTCAGATAGCACAACTCAGTCGGGAAACCCTCCACGACTCGATCAGGGAATGCCCAAACCCTCTCAAAGCTATGTCGGAGAACCCTCCACGACTAAATCTGATAATGCACATCCCATGGCTAAGTCGGGAACCCTCCACGGCTCAATCAGCCAGAGCCCAAACTCTCAAAGCCAAGTCGGAGAACCATCTCCTCTACCAAAATCGGAGATACAAACCCATGATCTAGTATAATCCCACAGGGAATCTCAACTCACATGATACTAGAGACTCGTCCCGCAGAGCTCTAAATATCTACTCGGACCCTTGGCACGAGAATATATGCATCCTGAACCTACTCAATCTCTCTGGAAGCTCACAATAATTCCAAACTATTTTTAAATCTCAGTTTTCATTAAAACCGGTCCACCGATTTTTAAAATGGGTCAGGTGCCAATATAATGCCAACTAATCATGCAGTCTAGTGTCAAATCATCCCTAGATCATGCTAAAAATATCTGGGGCTCATAAATGTCTTTCTATGGTTTTCTAGGCAACTATCAGATTTACCAGCTATGCAATAATAAGCTAAACATGATCAACATGCATACAATAGCTTTAGAAGGCATTCCACACATCTTGAAGAAATTCCAACCCACCTCAAATGCATTCCGCAGGCAATCGCTGAAGTCGGTGAAGCGCCGAACTTGCACACTGTCAAAACCTCCCGGAAGCACCAAAACCGCGCCGCGCGTGCGCGCGTACCTCGAAAAAATCCCCGGAAGCCCGAACGAATCCCTCGAGTCCTCTAATAAAAATTCGGCGCGCTCCGGCTCTCGCTGTCCACTCACAGCATGCACCCACGCGGGCATGCACCCTCGTCTCCGCGCAAAGCAAAAGATGGAAGGATTAATCCAATTAAGCTCAAAGATTCATCAAAATCCATCATCAAAACCATCTAAGGAAAACCAAAAACCAACTACAACAATCTGCCCACTTACCTCATGTGCGGCCGGCGCGCGCGAGGCTCCGCTCGGCTCCAAGCAGCAGGAACAGGTAGCTGCACCCTCACACCACCTCTCTCACACTCTTTCCCTCCTTCTATTTTTCTTTCCTTACTTTCTTTCTTTTCTTTCTCTCTTTCTGTCGTGGAGAAGAAGGGAGGAGCAAGGGGCTCTAAATAGATGGTGGTGAGCTTGGGGAGGGAAATTACCAAAAAGCCCCTGCTTAAAATCCTTAAACCTGCTTAAACTGGGCATCCAGGAAGGCTGAGTACCGGTACCATTAATTGTGTACCGGTACTAACTCAGTTAGTTCCGGAACACAAGGTTGGTTCCGGAACTGGCCCTCTAGTTCCGGAACCTAAACCCCTGTTTCGGAACTCCAGCCTCCAAAAACCTGAAATCTCCTGAACCCCACTGTAAGCTTATTGCCCCGGAAGCTTCCGCACCACTCCGAAATCTCCTGAACCCCACTGTAAATATAAAGTACACAAATCCCAAGCTTTTCCCACTCGAAAGCTCAACGGTGGGGTCGGTGTGCCCAAACCAACAATCCGGTGCTCTCGCAAGAAATCCTCTCTTGGATTCTTTTCTCATCTCTTTTCTCAATCTCCAACGGGGGTTATAATTAAATAAAACAATCCTTTAATTGCCAACCCCAAATCACTTTTTGCCTTCGGGGCCTCTGCGTTAGTCCGAATCAACCCGAACTCCGCTGTAATCTGAAAATACACGTGTTCCAACACTTTCCCATTTTCTGTGCACAACCGCGGAGTCAGTTCTCTATCCAATCCAATACTCAACAAGTACTCTACAAGTACACAATGCCTCGAAATCGCTGATTCAAACTGGCTTCCAAGTTCGACGCCGCTAACTCACTTTTCTTCCAAAAGGGCTCTGCGTCGATCCGAATCAATTCAGACTCATCTGTAAACACAAATGGAATACGCCCCAGGCGATTTCTCCGCACCACGCCATCTTGCGAGGTCGGTGCACTCTGCAAAGTCCCGGTACTCTACAATAATTGCACTTGAATCGTTTTAAAAATCGAGAAAACCGTTTTAAGGAAAATCAGCTTTTTAAAATGTGGTTTTTAAATCATGAGTTCGCCAGAGGTATGGCATAGGTTCAGGGTGCATTTGACCTCGTGCCTGGGGGCCGAGTGGATACTTTTTGAGTTTCGAGATGAGTTTCTAGTGTCAGGAGAGTTTGAGATTTCTTGTTGAGATTGTTGAGATTATTCTAGATCAGGGATTGTGCATTATCAGACTGAGTCGTAGAGGTGCTTCTTCGACTTAGCTTGAGAGTTTGGGGTTATGGCAGATCGAGTCGTGGAGATTTCCCGACTTAGCCATGGATTGTGCATTATCAAATTGAGTCGTCGAGGGTTCTCCGACATAGCTGTGAGTGTTTGGGCTTTTTCTGATTGAGTCGTGGAGTCTTTTTCCGACTGAGTTGTGCTTTTTGAGCATCGAGTTGCCGATCTGTTTGATCGTGGATTATAGCCTGCATGTGCCGCTTATGAGATAGTAGAGACTAATGAGATACTTGAGTTCGGTGGGGTCGCTCCCCTCGAGCTACGCCCCAGGTGCGTGTTGTTGATGCGACTAGTTGATACACTAGAGTTCGCTTGAGATTGAGATAGTCCGTGTGGGACGCCCTACGTAAGTCCCGTCCCAGTGGGGATGAGGTGGCAGTAGGTTTGGCGCAGGCTTGACTGGACCCTATGTGGCAGTAATTGAGATTGGGTGATATGAGCGGGTGGTTACATATTATGTTCTTAGATGGGTTTTTCCTTTGAGCATTGATACTGAGGCATTTTAGCAGTAGCGTGTGTATGCATAGCATGTTTATAGTAGAGTTTCCTTGAGCATGATGATCGTGGCATGTTAACGGTAGTTTTCATTCAGCTTACCCATTATCAGTAGCTTACCCGCTACTGAGGCATTTTAGCAGTAGCGTGTGTATGCATAGCATGTTTATAGTAGAGTTTCCTTGAGCATGATGATCGTGGCATGTTAACGGTAGTTTTCATTCAGCTTACCCATTATCTATCTATCTGCATACCTTTCTGTTTGCCTCCAGTAGACTTAGTGGGCATACCGTGGATATTGGTGACGGTACCCACTGGGATCTACCTTCTGCAGTAGATCTCACACCCGCTGCGGTGACAGGTTGTTGTCGACTTAGCATGCGCGGAGACAGCTGATCGAGGTGAGGACGTGGCCGAGTAGTTCCTTACCAGTATTGAGAGTCAGAGGTAGATGTACCCCGTATTTTTATGATCCCACTTTTGTACTGGACATTCTGAGAGATTTGTGAGGGTTGTACTTGTATTTTCATAGTTGAGAAACTTGTATTGAGGATTTTTATTTATCCAGATGTTCAATTGATTTCTGTAGCTATTAGTTCTTTTTCAGCTCTGATACATGTTTAGCTATAGATCTTTTGCAGGGTAGACGCTTCGTCTGTGCGGCAGTTTTCGTACAGACGGCGGATCTGTTGGCGAGCCCGAGTCGCAGTTCGACCCCGGGGCGTGACAGATTAGGGTGGTATCAGAGCCTAGGAATATAGGTCGTTGAGGACTTAGTGACTTATTCCAAAGTCAAAAGAGCGATTGGGCTGCAAAAATAAAGGATTTTTTCTCCTGTTGTAATTATAACGAACATAAACCAATTGGATAGAAAAGGAAGGTAAAAAGATCTGTTGATTGGACTCCCTCTTTCTTTTCCGGGGTATATATTTTTTTCTTACTATACTAGGCGTAGGATGACTGTCGTGAGAGACGTGACTTTAGCGAGAGTCCTGATTGAGTCTGTGTGACGCCCCACTTCCCAGGGGGTCACCCATCCTAGAACTACTCTAGCTCTAGCACGCTTAACTCTCATGTTCCTCTTGGATCTTGCTACCATCCAAAATGCTATAGCCGGGTTAGAGATTTAGTCCTATTATATCATTTATATAGAGGACTAATCCAAATTCCGGGGGTGTCACATTCTTCCCCCCTTTAAGGCCTGACGTCCACGGCAGGCTCAAGCACACTCACAAGCATCAGGCGATGTGAGACTAGTCTCGCTAGCCTTAGCCGACCTTGTGAGAAGCTGCACTCCACTCACAACGGTCATTAGCCGGTGAGCCTCGCTCTACCCGCTATATAACCCTGGCTCAGCCGAGACTCATCTCACATTTCCGGCTGGTGAATGTCTCTGATACCAACTGTGACGCCCCACTTCCCAGGGGGTCACCCATCCTAGAACTACTCTAGCTCTAGCACGCTTAACTCTCATGTTCCTCTTGGATCTTGCTACCATCCAAAATGCTATAGCCGGGTTAGAGATTTAGTCCTATTATATCATTTATATAGAGGACTAATCCAAATTCCGGGGGCGTCACAGTACTTAATCTGTCACGCCCCGGGTGTCAACCAGAACCCGGGCCCGCCAACAGATCCGCCGTGCACACAGAATTTTCCATGTACACGAAGCGCTGGTAACCTGCTCAGATAGATAATATACAATAAAAGAGCATAAACAGAGCTGAACTAATAGAACTAAAAGTAATCTCAGACTGAAATAAACTACAAGCTGAAATAAAAGTACAAAAAACTCCCAGCTCACCATAAATATACAACCAGCTAGTCAAAGCCAGACCCAAAAGTAAACTACTGAAGTCTGAGATACAAAAAGGGGTACAATAAAAAACCTCGCTAATCTCTCGCTCGGGGTAGATGATCTAGCTAGTCGGCGATCCTCTTACCTCGTTCTGCCGCTGAAGGCCGAGCAACTCCCACAGACGACTCTGCAAAGCAAAGGGGGAGAAGACAGAGAACAACCATGGGGGTGAGAACTACTAGATAAACCAGTAGCCTCCCCTAGTGGGTAAAAACCTCAAATGCTGACGCACCCACTAGGACTATAAGAGGCAAAAGAAAGGAACAGTGGTATGCAATAAAGACTGCTGAAAAAGGAAGCTACCACTACTATGCCTCAAAATGCAATGCCAAGAAGATGACTGTATATATGCAACTATAACCCAACTACCCAAGGAGACTCAATCAAAGGGCCAGGAGATACTGGCACTGCCTGCTCTTTCTGTGCCCGGCGCTCGGCACGGTGTAAAGTGTCATCACTCACAACTCACCAACTGTGCCCGGCGCTCGGCACGGTGTAAAGCCTACTCCGGAGTGGCACTCGAGGGGAGCGACCCACACGAGTAAAGTGTCTCTGTATCAAGTATCTCTGTAACCAATATCACACAATAGCAGGACTGGATCATGACTATGATCAAAGTGGGAAAAACTCCATCCACTAATGCAATCCCGATCCCCAATCTGATGCAATAGTAAACATCCGGTTAACCGCCCAAAATCCGCGGTCACCGCTGAACCCATAAACCCCAATCTGATAAGGTAAAAACATCTGGTCAACCACCTAACATCCGCGGTTGCCACTATGCCCCACAATCCCCAAAACTAGTCTAAACTGTCCCAGACAATACTATCTCAAAATCCCGATCAGACTCGAGCATCATGCAGCGATAGAGAAGAACAACAATAAAACATGTTTTCTCCTAAGTCAAATCCCATAATATAGTGCTGCAGTAAAATGGTGGCTTAACTAGTTGTCCAAATAAGCATGCAATTGTCCATCTTAAAAAGTATTAGAAGAATGATCGAGGGTTTTTGCAAAGAATTGTTTGAAAACGTTTATGTATTCCTTATTTGCATGCGGTTCAGGATATAGCAATTGTCCAACATTATTGTCCCAAATTTATCGCATAGAGGTTATTAATCAAATTAGGGGGCATTGCACCAGGTTCACATGCTAACAGCTAGTTGTCACAAATATAATTGGGGAACTCTAATACTCCTAGTGAGCAAGTCAACAAAGAGGGAAAACACAACCACCCACCTCGAAAAGCATGCACAACACACCAAGAAATATCCCGCTGTCCTCTAAGCACACCGTCAGCTGAAACAATATCCTACAACATCACACAAGTGTACACGGTGTAAAAACTACCAGTCTCAAAACAGATTTTGTTGTTTTTATAATCAGCACGCAAAATGAGGAATTTCACCTCTGTCCCGAGCTCCAAAAATCCCAGAAAAATCACGTTTGCGTTCCTCGCGAAAAGTAGCCCAAAATCGACTCTTGAATTGCCTCGATCTGATATTCCAACGCCGAGAAACAATTCGTCGAAGTTGCCGCTGTCCAAACATCCAAAAAGCAAAAGAGGGGTCAAAACACCTCGGGAATCGTGCCAAGGAATCGGAATCCAGAGAAACGACCAACACGAAAAACGAAGCCCTACCTCTTAGGAACACACTGGCGAAGAAATCGTCGAAAAAGGACTCCTGTACTGCGCAGGGGACTCCTCGGACTGCAATGCGACGATAACGGGCCAAGATTGGGGGAAAACCGAGGCACACTGTAAAATCCGGATCGCCGCTGTCGAACTTCCAGAAAATCTGGGAACGCACCACGAGGTAGAAAAATTAGTGAGGAACAACTTCTCTTCAATGGCCTCTCTCTGGTTCTCTCTCTATCTCTTGGGAAAAAAAGAAGAAGAGGGGAGGGGAGGGCCTATTTATAGGCCCACAAAACAATTGGGAAAATTCCCTTTAAGTCCCCAGTTTCGGGCTGCTACAGTGCGGCCCGGCCCATTTCGGGCGTGAACAGTGCGGCACGGCCCGGAATTTTCCGGGCGCGCACAGTGCGGCCCGGCCCAGCCCAGCCCGCACACGGGATCCCGCCCTGTCCAACCGGTCGTCCGACCCGGCCCAGGGCCCGCCACGTGTCCCCGGCCGGTCCACATCTCCCCCATGCACCATTTTGCGCAGAAAACTTCCGGGGGTCCTTTTTGGGCATCCGGACTCCAAAATAAATAAGTAAATAGCCGTTTTCAAGCGTTTTTCCGCGCTGAATCCAAATACGGCCTCCGATTGGCCCAAAGCATTCTCTAAAATTCGGCAAATACCTCCGAAGGCCAAACCAACAGTAAATACCACGCTGTGTCCATCCGAAGCATTCCTTTGATGTACTGTGGGCCTAATACACCAATGATAGGTGTTTCACACCAAGGATTCACGGGAAAAACTATACGAAATCCTGGACCACTACATCCTCCCCCACTAACAAAAGTTTCGTCCTCGAAACGAAAATCATACCTCAATCCTGAGCCTCGAACAGGTAAGGGTAGGCGTCCATCATCTCTGACTCGAGCTCCCACGTCGCCTCGCGCTCATCATGATTGTTCCAAAGGATCTTCACATAGGGGATGGTCGGATTGCGCAATTCTTTCACCTCCCGATCTAGGATCCGTAATGGGTGCTCCTCATATCTCAAATCCTCGCTGATCTCGAGAGGCGCAAAGTCGATGACGTGCGACGGGTCGAAGATGTACCTCCTCAGGGTGGAAACATGAAACACATCATGGACACCAGCAAGTCTCGGGGGAAGTGCAAGTCGGTAAGCAACTGGCCCGATACGCTCCAATACCTCAAAGGGTCCAATGTATCGGGGACTGAGTTTCCCGCGAATGCCAAACCTCCTTATGCCTTTGGACGGCGAGACTTTCAGAAATACATGATCTCCCACCTGAAACTCTAAGTCTCGTCGCCGAACATCAGCATAGCTCCTCTGTCGACTCTGAGCGATCTGAAGGTGCTGTCGGGTTACTCTGACCTTTTCTTCTACCTCTAGCAACAAATCTGGTCCCAGAGTCCTTCTCTCCCCCACATCACTCCAATATAGCGGTGATCGACATTTACGTCCGTACAACGCTTCAAACGGAGCCATTTGAATGCTTGCTTGGAAGCTGTTGTTGTACGCAAACTCAGCCAGTGATAAGTGTCGAATCTATCCACCGCCGAAATCTAGGACACAAGCCCTCAGCATATCCTCTAGGATCGGAATCGTCCGCTCCGACTGTCCAACAGTCTGTCGGTGGAAAGCTGTACTGAATCTGAGCTGAGTCCCCAATGTAGTCTGTAAACTCCCCCAGAATCGCGAAGCAAACCTCGGGTCTCTATCTGATACTATGAAAGCTGGCACCCCATGTAACCTTACTATCTCATCCAAATATAATTGGGCTAGTCGCTCGAGTGGCCAAGTAGTCTGTATAGGCAAAAAGTGCGCTGACTTGGTAAGTCGATCCACCACTACCCAGATATCATCTACACCTCCTTGTGCCCTCGGTAATCCGACCACAAAATTCATCGTAATGTGGTCCCATTTCCACTCGGGAATTGGAAGACTTTGTAACTTGCCAGCTGGCACTCGATGCTCAGCTTTTACTTTCTGACAAGTTAAACACTGAGACACAAACCTCCCAATATCCCTTTTTATGCCATTCCACCAGAAGTGTGTCTTTGAGGTCCTTATACATCTTAGTCCCCCCAGGATGAAGGGTGTAAGGTGTATAATGGGCCTCTCTCAATATCTGCTCTCTGATCTCAGCATCCACTGGCACACAGGCTCGATCCCTGTACCTCAGTACTCCCGCAGTATCAACTGAAAAAAAATCCCCTGATCGATCACTCGGAATCTGATCTCTAATTCTGGTCAAATAGGGGTCCTCACTCTGTTTCTCCCTGATCCTGTCCAGCAGAGTGGGCTGCACGACTAATGACGCCAGTCTAGCAGAGACCCCAGGGAACACAACCTCTATCTCAAGCCGTCTCATCTCTTCCAATAGGGGTGCCTCGTTTGTGATCAACATAGACAAACTCTGTACTGCTCTCCGGCTCAATGCGTCAGCGACCACGTTAGCCTTGCCTGGGTGGTAAAGGATGTCCACATCATAATCCTTTAATAGCTCTAACCACCTGCGCTGCCTCAAATTTAGCTCCTTCTGTGTGAACAGATACTTTAAGCTCTTGTGGTCAGTGTAGATCTTACAATGCTCTCCATACAGGTAATGGCGCCAGAGCTTTAGTGCGAACACCACGGCAGCAAGCTCTAAGTCATGGGTTGGGTAATTCTTCTCGTAATCCTTGAGTTGTCTCGAAGCATAAGCAATTACCCTCCCTTCCTGCATCAACACGCAACCGAGTCCATTGTGTGATGCGTCACTGTAGATCACATACCCTTTCCCCATAATAGGGACGGAAAGGATAGGAGCAGTCATCAGTTTGTCCTTCAGCTCCTCGAAGCTCCTCTGGCAATCCTCACTCCACTGAAACTTAATTCCTTTACGCGTCAAACGAGTGAGGGGTATGGAAAGCTTCGCAAAGCCTTCCACAAACCGACGATAATAACCAGCTAAACCCATAAAGCTGCGCACCTCTGATACAGTCGTCGGTCGAGGCCAATCACGAACTACCTCAATCTTCGCTGGATCTACAGCTACACCTGCGGCGGAAATCACATGGCCCAAGAAAGCTACCTCCCGAAGCCAAAACTGGCACTTTGCCAGCTTGGCATACAACTTCTTATCTCGTAGGAGTTGTAGCACAGTCCTCAAGTGTTCCTCATGCTCGGCCTCGCTTCGGGAGTAAATAAGGATATCATCAATGAACACCACCACAAAACGATCCAGAAAGGGCCGAAATATCCTGTTCATCAAGTCCATAAAGGCGGCAGGGGCATTAGTCAATCCAAACGGCATAACTGTAAACTCATAATGCCCATACCGTGATCTGAAAGCAGTCTTAGGAATATCCTCGGCCTTCACCTTCAATTGGTGGTAACCAGACTGTAGATCAATCTTGGAAAATACACAAGACCCTTGCAGCTGATCAAAGAGATCATCGATGCGCGGCAAAGGGTACTTGTTCTTAATGGTCACTTTGTTCAATTCCCTATAGTCCACACACAACCGAAGTGACCCATCCTTCATTTTTACGAATAGCACCGGCGCTCCCCAAGGCGACACACTTGGTCTAATAAAGCCCTTATCCATCAGATCTTGCAGCTGTGCTTTAAGCTCTCGCAGCTCAGCCGGTGCCATCCGATAAGGAGCCTTAGAGATTGGCGCAGTTCCTGGAACTACGTCAATTACAAACTCAATCTCTCTGTCTGGCGGCATACGAGTCCGCTCAGGTGGAAAAACATCCGGAAACTCGCGGGCAATAGGAATATCCCCGAGTCCCGGTGCCGTCGTAGGCCCCTCAACAACACTAGCCAAAAAGGCTACACATCCACGACGAATCATCTGCCTCGCTCGGGAAGTCGAAACCATAGAGGCAAAGAAAGCACTCTGACATCCCCGATATACAAACATCTCCTGGCCTGGCTCTCGAAAAGTGACAGTCCTCGCGGCGCAATCAATAGTCGCGAAATACCGAGCCAGCCAGTCCATCCCAAGAACCACATCAAAGTCCCTCAGCTGTCTCAAGACCAACAGGTCTGCTGGCATAATCCAGGACTCGATCTGTATCGGGCAGGACCAACAACACTCCTCCACGTGCAAAGTGTGATCGGGAATTTGAACCTCTCGTGCACGTGGCAAAAGTCCTATCTCTAACCCATGTAATGATGCAACTGATCTACTAATGACAGCATGCGATGCTCGTATAACAAATAAGATGTGAATCCAAATGCCAGAAATAGACCATACCTGCCACCACACAGTCAGCTGTAGCAGAATCCCCCGCCTGCGCTAAGCCATCCTGACTGCTCAACGACGGCTGTCTCTCACCAGAAGGGTGTGGAGGCGAAACTCGGTCTGCCTGGAGACCTGTCGGTGAAGCTCCCGGTCGTAGCTGGGAAGTAGTAGGAACGGACACTAAAGTGGGTGCCACCGCCGTCCCAGAAGGGCACGCAACTCGCAGGTGCCCAGGCTGCCCACACCTATAGCAGCGACCCCACCGCTGGGCACAGGTGCCGGGAAAATGCTGACCTCCACAGAAAATACAACTGCCGGGAGCCCGCAATGGTCGTGTCTGCTGCTGCTGCTGAGACCTCTGTTGGGATGCGATAGAGGCCAATGCTGAAGAAGGTGGTACTAAGGTCGGAAGGGGACATGTAGCTCGGATGTGGCCAGACTGTCCACATCGGAAGCATCGACCCCGCCTCAAATCACAGGTACCTGGTGGATGCTGCCCTCTACAGAAAACACACCTGCCGCGAAACCGTAGCCGTTTGCGAGAAGTGGCCAGTCCAACAACATCCGGGGCTGGGCGTTTCCTCTCTAAATGCTGTTCTGAAGCCCTGGCCCCCTCTCCAACTGCCGAATCACCCCTCTGCGCCAGCAGCTGCTCCAAGCGCTGGTCCTGTCGAAAGCTCCTCGCCACCAAATGAGTCACAAAGGCCCGCAGTTCCCCCAGCTCGGCAGATACAACCTGCTCGGGCTCATCAGAATGGGTGGGGATACCCCCAGCGGAAAAACGACGACGGGGCGACATGCTGTCACAAAAAGGCACAAATCAGCAATAAACCCCACACGACCCAATCTAGCGAAAGTCAAAGACATCCCCCTTTTTCTGTGGCTTTATGTTGTCTGCAGCCAACAAACGGTCCACCAGAAATTGGGTATGTCGATCCCTCTCCACTCACTGGAAGAGTCCAATAAATAAAATCAACGACTTTCGCGGAATGTCCCGTCTCTCACGCCCTATCATCCTAGGGTCTGCCAAAAGCCTAGGGTTTCCTAAGTCCCAACTGACCTATCCCTAAGCTCTGATACCAACTTAATCTGTCACGCCCCGGGTGTCAACCAGAACCCGGGCCAGCCAACAGATCCGCCGTGCACACAGAATTTTCCATGTACACGAAGCGCTGGTAACCTGCTCAGATAGATAATATACAATAAAAGAGCATAAACAGAGCTGAACTAATAGAACTAAAAGTAATCTCAGACTGAAATAAACTACAAGCTGAAATAAAAGTACAAAAAACTCCCAGCTCACCATAAATATACAACCAGCTAGTCAAAGCCAGACCCAAAAGTAAACTACTGAAGTCTGAGATACAAAAAGGGGTACAATAAAAAACCTCGCTAATCTCTCGCTCGGGGTAGATGATCTAGCTAGTCGGCGATCCTCTTACCTCGTTCTGCCGCTGAACGCCCAGCAACTCCCACAGACGACTCTGCAAAGCAAAGGGGGAGAAGACAGAGAACAACCATGGGGGTGAGAACTACTAGATAAACCAGTAGCCTCCCCTAGTGGGTAAAAACCTCAAATGCTGACGCACCCACTAGGACTATAAGAGGCAAAAGAAAGGAACAGTGGTATGCAATAAAGACTGCTGAAAAAGGAAGCTACCACTACTATGCCTCAAAATGCAATGCCAAGAAGATGACTGTATATATGCAACTATAACCCAACTGCCCAAGGAGACTCAATCAAAGGGCCAGGAGATACTGGCACTGCCTGCTCTGTCTGTGCCCGGCGCTAGGCACGGTGTAAAGTGTCATCACTCACAACTCACCAACTGTGCCCGGCGCTCAGCACGGTGTAAAGCCTACTCCAGAGTGGCACTCGAGGGGAGCGACCCACACGAGTAAAGTGTCTCTGTATCAAGTATCTCTGTAACCAATATCGCACAATAGCAGGACTGGATCATGACTATGATCAAAGTGGGAAAAACTCCATCCACTAATGCAATCCTGATCCACAATCTGATGCAATAGTAAACATCCGGTTAACCGCCCAAAATCCGCGGTCACCGCTGAACCCATAAACCCCAATCTGATAAGGTAAAAACATCTGGTCAACCGCCTAACATCCGCGGTTGCCACTATGCCCCACAATCCCCAAAACTAGTCTAAACTGTCCCAGACAATACTATCTCAAAATCCCGATCAGACTCGAGCATCATGCAGCGATAGAGAAGAACAACAATAAAACATGTTTTCTCCTAAGTCAAATCCCATAATATAGTGCTGCAGTAAAATGGTGGCTTAACTAGTTGTCCAAATAAGCATGCAATTGTCCATCTTAAAAAGTATTAGAAGAATGATCGAGGGTTTTTGCAAAGAATTGTTTGAAAACATTTATGTATTCCTTATTTGCATGCGGTTCAGGATATAGCAATTGTCCAACATTATTGTCCCAAATTTATCGCATAGAGGTTATTAATCAAATTAGGGGGCATTGCACCAGGTTCACATGCTAACAGCTAGTTGTCACAAATATAATTGGGGAACTCTAATACTCCTAGTGAGCAAGTCAACAAAGAGGGAAAAACACAACCACCCACCTCAAAAAGCGTGCACAACACACCAAGAAATATCCCGCTGTCCTCTAAGCACACCGTCAGCTGAAACAATATCCTACAACATCACACAAGTGTACACGGTGTAAAAACTACCAGTCTCAAAACAGATTTTGCTGTTTTTATAATCAGCACGCAAAACGAGGAATTTCACCTCTGTCCCGAGCTCCAAAAATCCCAGAAAAATCACGGTTGCGTTCCTCGCGAAATGTAGCCCAAAATCGACTCTTCAATCGCCTCGATCTGATATTCCTACGCCGAGAAACAATTCGTCGAAGTTGCCGCTGTCCAAACATCCAAACAGCAAAAGAGGGGTCAAAACACCTCGGGAATCGTAACAAGAAATCGGAATCCAGAGAAATGACCAACACGAAAAACGAAGCCCTACCTCTTAGGAACACACTGGCGAAGAAATCGTCGAAAAAGGACTCCTGTACTGCGCAGGGGACTCCTCGGACTGCAATGCGACGATAACGGGCTAAGATTGGGGGAAAAACGAGGCACACTTTAAAATCCGGATCGCCGCTGTCGAACTTCCAAAAAATCTGGGAACGCACCACGAGGTAGAAAAATTAGTGAGGAACAACTTCTCTTCAATGGCCTCTCTCTGGTTCTCTCTCTATCTCTTGGGAAAAAAAGAAGAAGAGGGGAGGGGAGGGCCTATTATAGGCCCACAAAACAATTGGGAAAATTCCCTTTAAGTCCCCAGTTTCGGGCTGCTACAGTGCGGCCCGACCCATTTCGGGCGTGAACAGTGCGGCCCGGCCCGGAATTTTCCGGGCGCGCACAGTGCGGCCCGGCCCAGCCCAGCCCGCACACAGGATCCCGCCCTGTCCAACCGGTCGTCCGACCCGGCCCAGGGCCCGCCACGTGTCCCCGGCCGGTCCACAGCTCCCCATGCACCATTTTGCGCAGAAAACTTCCGGGGGTCCGTTTTTGGGCATCCGGACTCCAAAATAAATAAGTAAATAGCCGTTTTCAAGCGTTTTTCCGCGCTGAATCCAAATACGGCCTCCGATTGGCCCAAAGCCTTCTCTAAAATTCGGCAAATACCTCCGAAGGCCAAACCAACAGTAAATACCACGCTGTGTCCATCCGAAGCATTCCTTTGATGTACTGTGGGCCTAATACACCAATGATAGGTGTTTCACACCAAGGATTCACGGGAAAAACTATACGAAATCCTGGACCACTACAGTCTGTACCTCCCCCAGAGGATTGGGGCGAGTGATCTTACATCTTATTTCTCTAAAGATGATTATGTTGGCTGCAGACAACATAATGCTTTAGTATGGTGTCTCAATCCATAACTCCGGAGGGTGTCTCAGTCAAATGGGGATAGGAGATCCTCGACTCATCCTCAGGCTCTCTAATGGCCGATCTCACTCAACATGATGGCTCCACTGAACCTTCACCCAAAGTATAACCCGACTGCATAATTCTTCTGCCTCACAAGCAAGAATTTGCATCGGCTGCTCCTGATAACCAAAGTCCTCGTCCAATTTCCAAGGAAGTGAAATCCCAAGCACGCGAGGGATCAATTATACTTCTTCCAGCCAGATAAATACTCGCGGACCAAGCTCCCCACGTAAACTCGAATCTACACATCCCTGCGGATAGTAGCTTCCGCAAATCATGATCTCAATAGGGATAACTCTTTCGTTGCTCCTTAGCAACAAAAATGCTCAAGTTCCACAAATACATTTCTCACATCCATCCACAGGGGAAGAAGTTCAACATCGGGAACCTTCCTCAAATTCCAACTCTAAATTCCCAAGTTCCAAAGGTGGAATCCCCTGATTCGATAACCTCATTCCAAGGTTGGACTGCTCGCCTAGACAATGCGTACCTAACCATAATGTCCCTGCCAGGATAATGATCTACTAAATCAATCATACAGCTCCAATAACTCTGTCCACCGGCGTTGTCTCAACCAAAATCCTCCTGAGTAACCAAGTACTTCAGGTTCAAGGGTCTATGGATAACTCCGTGCTCTCTCTATCACCGGCAACATCTATATCAATGCTGGTATCCTCCTCAGCTTTGCCTCTTCCAAGCTACACTGGCCTCGCATAGTCCAAGAGCTACTGACCTCTGTCACTAACATAGGCTTAGGCTAATTCCCAACGGCATCACTCTTCGTTGGGTCCTCTGTCACTCTTGCAGCTGAAATCACAAGGCCTAAAAACAAGACCTTCCGAAGTCAAAAGCATACTCTCTCAACTTGGCATACAACTTCTCCTCTCTTAGAAGTTGCAGCACTATCCTCAAGTGCTTCTCATGCTCAATGTCACCTCGGAAAGAAATGCAAATATCCACGACGGGTGCCGCTACCAACCCGTCCAAACACAGCTGGAATACTCAATTTCCTCAAATCCAAAAGGGCGGCAGGGCCATAGTCAATCCACTTGACCGCGCTACAAGCTCATAATGCCCCTACCGGGTCCTGAACACTATCTGGGCGCAGCCCTCGACTGTAAGGATCCATAAAGCTATCACTCTCAAACGGCATCTGCCGAAAAAACACAATCCAAACCTGTCTGTGCTCAACCATCATAGAACCCTCACCGTTGTGTACTCACAACGTGGCGTCACTGCCGTGTACCAACGGCATGGCATCACCACCATGTACCAACGGTGTGGCATCATACTCAAGTATCAATCTCCCAGATCTTCACTGTCGTATTCCCACGACGTGGTTCTGGGTCACTCAGACCTCTCGATCCATCAGATCCCGCAACTGCGCTATCAGCTCTCCTCTCTATCTCACGGGTAACACTCCAAGAGGTGCTGCCGAAGTCGGCGCGGTTTCCAAAACCACGTCAGTCATCATCACAATCTCAATCTCACTAAACGGCGGCTTCAATAACAGCTCAGATAGGCTCACACCCGGGATCACACGGGCGATAAGGATATTCCTTAGTCCCGGTGCCGCCGTAGGCACCTCCTCTACAGTCGCTAACAAGGCGATACGACCACGACCCAACCTCTGTCGTGCTCTAGCATCCTCTATAACCACACTCCTCCAGGCCAGGTCCACGAGGGTCATTGTCCTCTCTCGACAATCCATGATAGCAAAACATTGGGATAACCAATCCCCATCCAACCTCATATCAACATCTCAGAGCTCAAACATGATCAACCTTCTGGGCCTCATCCTGGGCGATATGGGGCACACTGCTCAGTCGTCGCAGAAACTCGCGAACATAATCCTGAAGAGGCCAACTCCCCTGCTACCGGTATCTCAAATCCCCTTCCAGTTTCTGCTTTATACTGTCGGGAAGAAGGCCCCGAACAGCAAAGCGCGAAACTCGCTCCAAGTCCTCAACTACACTCCCGGTGGTCCAACAGGACGAACTCGACGCCACACTCTCTCGGCGTCCTTATCCAAAAGTGTTCAACCAAGTGCACCTGATGCTTCTCCTGGATGAACAAGTCCTCAAATAACTTCTCCATAGCAGCAATCCAGTTCTCGGCCTCCCAAGGCTCCAACTCTTCCCTGAAATCTGTAGGGAATGGAACTGGCGGATGTACAATAACCGATCGGCAACCTCTCGCTGCTCCTGCACTACTCACAGCGCGATCTGAGTCGAAATCGACGATGTCGCGGCCGGAGGTACTACTGGCGATACCCCGGGAGATGCTCTCTGCTCAAACAAGCGCATCACGCGCTCCATGTTCTCTTCCTGGCGCCGCGTCGCCTCAAACATCTGGGCTACCGGGCCCGCAACTCACGGACCTCACTGTGCTCTGTCCATTCAGCCTCCCGCTGTTCGGGCTCCTCATCCAAGGTCAAACGCGCCCTCGCCACTGCACGGCGTCCCGGAGGCAACAAGGACAACTGCCACAAACCAAACTCCAAGACCTCAAACACTCTCGACCCAATCAAGCGAAAGTCTAAAACATGTTAACAATTCTAAAGCATTGTGTTGTCTGCAGCCAACATAATCACTTTAGAGAATAAACATGTAAAATCACTCGCCCCAATCCCTCGGGGGAGGTACAAACTCAATCAGGACTCTCGCTAAAGTCACGTCTCTTACGACAGTCATCATACTGTCCAACCAAAAGCCTAGGGTCACTAAGTCCTCAACGACCTATATTCCTAGGCTCTGATACGACCCTAATCTGTCACGCCCCAGGGTCGAAACTGCGACCCGGGATCGCCAATAGATCCGCCATCTGTGCGGAAACTGCCGCACAGATGAAGCGTCTACCCTGCAAGTGAACTATAGCTAAAACATGTATCAGAGCTGAAACTAAAACCAATAGCTAAAGAAACAAACACTGAACATCTGATATAAATAAAACCTCAATACATAGTCTCACAGCTATGAAAAATAAATACAACTCTCACAAATCTCTCAAACTGTCCAGTACAAACGTGTAATCAGAAAAAACAGGGTATATCTACCTCTGACTCTCAATGCCGGTAAGGAACTAACCGGCCACGATGTAGAGTACCGGGACTTGGTGGAGTGTACCGACCTCGCAAGATGGCGTGGTGCGGAGAAATCGCCTCGGACGTGTTCCATTTTTGTTTGCAGATGATTTTGGGTTGGTTCGGATCGACGCGGAAGCCCCAGCATGAATCGGAGTTTTCCGGGACTTGTGCGCCGTTAGAGGACTGGTTTGCTAGAGCCGCGACTCCACTGTGGTTTGCAAAAATTGGGAAAGGTTTGGAACATGTGTATTTTCAGTTTACAGTGAAGTTCGGGAGGTTTCGGACTGGTGCGGAGACCCCGAAGGCGAAAAGTGAGTTGGAGTCGGCAGATATGGGAGCCGGTTTTTGGATTGAGCACCTTGATTCTACGATTGAGCTTTTTGAGTGGGGAAAACTCTGGACATGTGAATTTTTAGATTACAGCGGAGTTCGGGATGTTCCGGACTGACGCAAGGCCCCGAGGGCGAAAAGTGAGTTGGAGTGGGCTTAATTGGATTAATTAATTGATTTATTAATTAATTAATTAGTGGCCTGGGAAGGAAATTAGTGAATGAAAGTGTAAAGAAAGAGAAGGAATTTAAAAGAGAGGGTGTTTTGGTGTAGGAATGGAATTAATGTTGGTGTTGGAAAGGGTATGAAGTCCTTTACACCATGCACCATGCACCAACACTAATTAATTAGGTGCCATGTCATCCATCACCTTCTCAATGGATTTGAAACAGAGGAATTTTGTTGAAACAGAGGAAAGAGTAGATGAAGAAGAAGGAGAAGAAGAAGAAGAGAGGAGATGAAGTAAAGGAGGGTATTGATCGTCTTGACTGCGCGAATCCATTGTTAGTAGCCGCGCGGAGCCGAGAAGACCGCGCGCGAAGAACTTGAGTGAGGAGTAATGGCTCTTTTTTTTTGAAGCTTGAGTTTTTAGAATTTTTGTTGATTTTGTTGGAGTTGAATGGGGTTTTGGAAGAGGTTGGTGTTGATGATTGGTGGTGTGGACTTGTTTTTTTGCTATCCTTGGGTGGAGAAGCCTCGCAGCTTGGGCGCGGGCGCACGCACCTGAGGCGCGCTACGGGCGCGCACGCGCGCCGCGGGCAAGGGCGCCGCGCGTGCAGGACCTGAGCGGGGATTTTTGGCGGTTGGCTTGGAGTTCCGGAACCGAGAGGGAGGTTTCGGAACAAGCAATTGGGTACCGGTACTGCTTGAAGAGTACCGGTACCCCATTGCCAGGATGCCATTTTAGTGATTTTCCTTGTGGGTAGTTTAGTCTTTTCACCTCCCCCAAACCCCAGGTTGACTGGTTGACCCTCTCTTCTCTATATATGTGGACTCCCTCACTTCCTCTATTCTCAGATGGAATCAGAGAAAAAAAAAAAAAAAAAAAGAAATGAGAAGAAGTAAGGAAAAGAAAAGAGAAGAGGTTGAAGAAGAAAGTAAGTGATCAGCTTGGTGGTTCCTGCTACTTGGAGTGGAGCGGAGTTGCGCGCGCGTCGGCCGCACGTATGAGGTAAGCCGGCATATTTTTGTAGTTGAGTTTTTGGATTTCTTAGATGGATTTTGATGAAGACTTGACCTTAATTGGATTAATCCTTCCATCTTTGCTTGTCGGCTGTTAGCTTGGTTTTTGCACTGCGCGGAGCCGAGGGTGCACGCGCGCGTGGGTGCATGCTGTGAGTGGACAGCGAGGGCCGGTGTGCGCGTGGTTAGTATTAGAGGACTCGAGAGGATTATTCGAGCTTCCAGGGGATTTTTCCGAGGACCGCGACAGCGCGCGCGCGTGCGGCGCAGTTTTGGGTGTTTCCGGCAGATTCCGACAATGAGAGATGTGGCGCGTCACCGACTTCAGCGATTGCCTGCGGAAAACGTTCCAGGTGGGTTGGAATTTCTCCGAAATATATGGAATGCCTTCTAAAGTTATTGTATGCATGTTGATCATGATTAGCTCATTATTTATATAGCTGGTAAATCTGATAGTTGCCTAGAAAATTATAGAAAGACAATTATGGGCCCCAGATATTTTTAGCATGATCTAGGGATGATTTGACACTAGACTGCATGATTGGCTGGCATTAGATTGGCATATGAACCGTTTTAAAAATCGGCGGACCGGTTTTAATGAAATTGAGACTTTAAAAATAGTTTGGAATTTTTGTGAGCTTCCAGAGGGTTTGAGTAGGTTCAGGATGCATGTTTCCTCGTGCCAGGGGGGGGCCGAGTGGATTTTTAGAGCTCTGTGTGACGAGCTTCTAGTGTTAGGTGAGTTGAGATCCCTGGTGGGATTATTCTAGATCATGGGGAAATATATATATATATATATATATATTCTGATTTGGTAGTGGAGATGGTTCTCCGATTTGGTTTGAGATGTTGGGCTCTGGCAGAGTGAGTCGTGGAGGTTTCTCGACTTAGCCATGGGATGTGCATTATCAGATTGGGTCGTTAAGTGTTCTCCGACATAGCTATGAGAGGGTTTGGCATTCCCTGATCCAGTCGTGGAGGGTTCCTGACTTAGATGTGTTATTTGGTTTTGGGTATCCGATCTGTTTGATCGAGGATCATAGCCTGCATTTGCCATTTATGAGATAGTAGAGACTGACTAGATACTAGAGCTTGGTGGGGTCCCCTTGAGTACGCTCCGGATGCGTGACGATGATTGAGATGGACCGACTAGGACGCCCCACGTGGAGTGGGCAGGTGCGTTCGTAGTAGTCGGCAGGACGCCCCACGTGGAGTGGGCAGTTGCGTCCATAGTAGTCAGTAGTACGCCCCACGCGGAGTGGGCAGGTGCGTAGTACGCCCCACAGGGAGTGGGCAGGTGCGTAGTACGTCCCACACGCAGTGGGCAGGTGCGCAGGATGCCCCACGTGGAGTGGGCAGGTGCGTCCATAGTAGTCAGTAGTACGCCCCACAGGTAGTGGGCAGGTGCGTAGTACGCCCCACACGCAGTGGGCAGGTGCGTAGGACGCCCAACGGGGAGTGGGCAGGTGCGTCCATAGTGGTCGGTAGGACGCCCCACGTGGAGTAGGCAGGTGCGTTCCTAGACGACAGGCGCGGGCTTGACTGTGCCAGTTTTGGACAGTCATTGAGATTTGGGTTTTGAGAGCACCTCGTGTGCGAGTGGTGTATAGCTTGCTCCTAGATGAGGATTCCTTTGAGCATGATACTTGAGGCATTTAGTAGTGAGGGAGTATGCATAGCAGGTTCATAGTAGAGATTTTCTTGAGCATGATGTTGAGACATATTAGTTGTAGCTCATTTCCTGCTTCCATTTATATATCTATCTGCATACCTATCTTTTGTGCCTCCAGTAGACTTAGTGGGCATACCGTGGATATTGGTGACGGTACCCACTGAGATCTACCTTCTGCAGTAGATCTCACACCCGCTGCGGTGACAGGTTCCTGAGGTAGCTGTTCCTGCTTGGTTCGCGCGGAGACAGCTGATCGAGGTGAGGACGTGGCTGAGTAGTTCCTTACCAGTTTTGAGAGTCAGAGGTAGATGTACCCTGTATTTTATGTTTCCACTTTTGTACTCGACAGTCTGAGAGATTGGTGAGGTGTTGTATTTTATTTGACAGCTTTTGAGAGTTTGTACTGAGGATTATTCATTTATTTATATCAGATGTTCAGTGGATTTCTATAGCATTTGGTTTTTTAGTTTCAGCTCTGATACATGATTTAGCTATAGATCTGACTTGCAGGGTAGATGCTTCGTCTGTGCGGCAGTTTCCGTACAGATGGCGGATCTGTTGGCGAGTCCGGGTCGCAATTTCGACCCCGGGGCGTGACAGATTAGGGTGGTATCAGAGCCTAAGAATATAGGTCGTTGAGGACTTAGAAACCCTAGGCTTTTGGTTGGACAGTAGGTTGACTGTCGTGAGAGACGGGATTTTAGCGAGAGTCCTGATTGAGTTTGTACCTCCCCCGAGGGATTGGGGCGAGTGATCTTACATGTTTATTTTCTAAAGTGATTATGTTGGCTGCAGACAACATAATGCTTTAGAAAGGTTAACATGTGTTAGACTTTCGCTTGATTGGGTCGAGAGTGTTTGTGGTTTTGTTGGTTGGTTTGTGGCGGTTGTCCTTGTTGCCTCTGAGACGCCGTGCAGCGGCGAGGGCATGGTCGATCTACGATGAGGAGCACGATCAGCGGGAGGCTGAATGTACAGAGCAGAGAGAGGTTTGAGAGTTACGAGCCCATGTAGCTCAGTTGTTGAGACGACGCGACGCCAGGATGAGATCATGGAGCGCGTGATGCGCATGTTTGAGCAGAGCGCATCGACTGAGGTATTGTGAGTAGTACCTCCGGCCGCAGCATCGTCGACTTCGACCCAGATCGCACTGTGAGTAGTGCAGAGCAGCGAGAGTTGCTGACCTGTTGTTGTTCATCCGCCAGTTCCATCCCCTGTACATTTGGGGCAGAGTTTGGAGCCATGTGAGGCCGAGAACTGGATTGCTGTTTTGGAAAAGCTGGTTAAGGACTTGTTCATCCAGGTGAAGCATCTGGTGCACTTGGTTGCGCACCTTTGGATAGGGACGCCGAGTTTTGGGGGCGCACTTTAGATGTATCGATTGTCCATGCTCGATGGATTGACAGAAGATCTGCGATCACGTCCAAAGGGACGAAGAGCGAGGGACCAGCTTTAGAGAGAGGTATCCAGCATTGTCGGATTTGGGGTAGTCGGGTGGATCGAGGTTGTCATGATACCAGTCCCAGGATTATGAGCCTCAGAGGAGACAGAGACTAGGAGGTTCTCGATAGTCGAGGCACCTGTGGCAGTCTCAGGATGACTGTGCCTTTTGCGGTGGGCCGCATTCATCGCCATAGAGTGACTTCAGGGAAAGGGCGATTCTTTTCATGTGGATAGTCAGGACATCTTCAGGCAGAGTGTCCCAGAGTGGTGCTCATGGATTTGCCGCTTGCGACGGCACCCCACTACCCCTTAGGGATGTAGAGGTTCATCCAACTTACCGGTAGGCTGAGAGAGCCGTGACGCCGAGACAGATAGAGTGATGGCCACCAGCATCTAGTGGTTGAGTTGTGCAGCCGGTTAGGGGACGCCAGGATAGTGGATCGCGTCTTACCAGGTGTGGTTGCTTATGGCCATTAGAGTAAGAGCTTGTTGTTGCCGACACCGTTTGGGTGTATTTTAGTAGAGCTGGGATTGTTGGCTTGTGCACGTGAGGATCAGGTTCCAGATCACGTATAGCACATGGATGAGTGTTGCCAAGTCCCACCCAGTTCGGTAGGACCTTGGATTTGATCCTGGAGCTGTTAGTCCTACATCAGCTCCGAGGTGTTGATATGAGGTTGGATAGGGATTGGATATCCCCATGTTATGTTATCATGGATTGTCGAGAGAGGGATAATGACCCTCCGTAGACCTGGCCAGGAAGAGTGTGTTTAGAGAGGATGCTAGAGCACGACAGAGGTTGAGTCGTTGTCGTATCGCCAGGAAGAGTGTGTTTAGGGACTAAGGAATATCTTTTATTGCCGAGTGATCTCAAGTGAGAGTCTACCAGATCTGATTCGAAACCGCCGTTTGGTGAGATTGAGGTCGAGGCAGTGATTGACGTGGTTTTGGAAACCGCGCCGACTTCGACAGCACCTCTTGGAGTATCACCCGTGAGTCATAGAGAGAGAGCTGTTGGCGCAGTCGCGGGATTTGATGGTTAGGGTGGTCTGTGTGACCCAGTACCACGTCGTGGGGATACGACAGTGAGGATCCGAGAGATTGATACTTGAGTTTGATGCCATGCCGTAGGTACACGGCAGTGATGCCACGTTGTGAGTGCAACGGTGAGGATTCTGTGACGGTTTGAGCACAGACAGGTTTGGATCGAATTTCGGTGGATGCCCTTTTTCTGGGATGGGTAGCACTATGGAACCTTACAGCCGAGGGCTGTGCCCTGATAGAGTTCATGGACCTGGTGGGGGCATTATGAGCTTGCAGCAAGGTCAAGTGGATTGATTAAGGCCCTGCGGCCTTTTGGATTTGAGGAATTGGGTGTTCCAGCGGTACTTGGACCGGGTTGTTGTACCGGCGTAAGTTGAGCTCTACACCGTGTGGTCGTACCAGTTGTTGAGTTTGATTTATACAGGGCCGGTAGATTTGATTATATTTGGATTGGTTTCCGAGGTGACTTAGAGCATGAGGAGCACTTGAGGACAGTGCTACAACTTCTATGAGAAGAAGTTGCTGCCAAGTTGTGAGAGTTGCACTTGGATTTTGGAAGAATTTGTGGTTAGGCCATTTGATGACAGCTACAAGAGTGACAGAAAACCCAACGAAGAGTGATACCGTTTGGGTTGGGTCTAGACCTATGTTGTGACAGGGGACAGAAGCTCTTGGACTATGCAAGGCCAGTGTAGCTTGGAAGAGGCAAAGCTGAGGAGAATACCAGCATTGATACAGATATTGCCTGTGATAGAGAGATCGTGGAGTTATCCAGAGATCCTTGAGCCTGAAGTACAGGGTTACTCAGGAGGACTTGATTGAGGCTACGCCGGTAGACAGAGTTATTGGAGCGGTATGATTGATTTAGTATATCATTATCCCGGCATGGACATTATGGTCAGTATGCCTTGGTTAGACGAGGATTTGAGACATTGGAGTGGCCGATGCAATTCCTGCTTGTGAGGCAAAGGAATTTGTTTAATCAGGTTATATCCTGGATGAAGATTCAGTAGAGCCATCCTGATGAGTGAGAATGACCACCTGAGAGCCTGAGGATGAGTTCGGGATCTCCTATCCCCATTTGATTGAGACACCCTCCTGAGTTATGGATTTATTTTTTTGGTTTCGAGGAAGAAACCTTTTTAAGGAGTGGAGAGTGTAGAGTACCGGGACTTGGTGGAGTGTACCGACCTCGCAAGATGGCGTGGTGCGGAGAAATCGCCTCGGACGTGCTCCATTTTTGTTTGCAGATGATTTCGGGATGGTTCGGATCGACGCGGAAGCCCCAGCTTGAATCGGAGTTTTCCGGGCTTTGTGCGCCGTTAGAGGACTGGTTTGCTAGAGCCGCGACTCCACTGTGGTTTGCAAAAATTGGGAAAGGTTTGGAACATGTGTATTTTCAGTTTACAGTGAAGTTCGGGAGGTTTCGGACTGGTGCGGAGACTCCGAAGGCGAAAAGTGAGTTGGAGTCGGCAGATATGGGAGCTGGTTTTTGGATTGAGCACCTTGATTCTACGATTGAGCTTTTTGAGTGGGGAAAACTCTGGACATGTGTATTTTTAGATTACAGCGGTGTTCGGGATGTTCTGGACTGACGCGGAGGTCCCGAGGGCAAAAAGTGAGTTGGAGTGGGCTTAATTGGATTAATTAATTGATTTATTAATTAATTAATTAGTGGCCTGTGAAGGAAATTAGTGAAAGAAAGTGTAAAGAAAGAAAAGGAATTTAAAAGAGAGGGTGTTTTGGTGTAGGAATGGAATTAATGTTGGTGTTGGAAAGGGTATGAAGTCCTTTACACCATGCACCATGCACCAACACTAATTAATTAGGTGCCATGTCATCACCTTCTCCATGGATTTCAAACAGAGGAATTTTGTTGAAACAGAGGAAAGAGTAGATGAAGAAGAAGGAGAAGAAGAAGAAGAGAGGAGATGAAGTAAAGGAGGGTTTTGATCGTCTTGACGGCGCGAATCCATTGTTAGTAGCCGCGCGGAGCCGAGCGGACCGCGCGCGAAGAACTTGAGTGAGGAGTAATGGCTCTTTTTTTTTGAAGCTTGAGTTTTTAGAATTTTTGTTGATTTTGTTGGAGTTGAATGGGGTTTTGGAAGAGGTTGGTGTTGATGATAGGTGGTGTGGAATTGTTTTTTTGCTATCCTTGGGTGGAGGAGCCTCGCAGCTTGGGCGCGGGCGCGCGCACCTGAGGCGCGCAGCGGGCGCGCACGCGCGCCGCGGGGATGGGCGCCGCCGCGCGTACAGGACCTGAGCGGGGATTTTTGGCGGTTGGCTTGGAGTTCCGGAACCGAGAGGGAGGTTTCGGAACAAGCAATTGGGTACCGGTACTGCTTGAAGAGTACCGGTACCCCATTGCCAGGATGCCATTTTAGTGATTTTCCTTGTGGGTAGTTTAGTCTTTTCACCTCCCCCAAACCCCAGGTTGACTGGTTGACCCTCTCTTCTCTATATATGTGGACTCCCTCACTTCCTCTCTTCTCAGATGGAATCAGAGAAAAAAAAAAAAAAGAAATGAGAAGAAGTAAGGAAAAGAAAAGAGAAGAGGTGGAAGAAGAAAGTAAGTGATGCAGCTTTGTGGTTCCTACTACTTGGAGTGGAGCGGAGTTGCGCGCGCGTTGGCCGCACGTATGAGGTAAGCCGGCAGATTTTTGTATTTGAGTTTTTGGATTTCTTAGATGGATTTTGATGAAGACTTGAGCTTAATTGGATTAATCCTTCCATATTTGCTTGTCGGCTGTGAGCTTGGGTTTTGCGCTTCGCGGAGCCGAGGATGCACGCGCGCGGTTTGTATTAGAGGACTCGAGAGGATTATTCGAGCTTCCGGGGGATTTTTCCGAGGACCGCGACAGCGCGTGCGCGTGCGGCGCAGTTTTGGGTGTTTCCGACAGATTCCGACAGTGAGAGATGTGGCGCGTCACCGACTTCAGCGATTGCCTGCGGAAAGCGTTCCAGGTGGGTTGGAATTTCTCCGAAATATATGCAATGCCTTCTAAAGCTATTGTATGCATGTTGATCATGATTAGCTCATTATTTATATAGCTGGTAAATCTGATAGTTGCCTAGAAAATTATAGAAAGACAATTATGGGCTCCAGATATTTTTAGCATGATCTAGGGATGATTTGACACTAGACTGCATGATTACCTGGCATTAGATTGGCATCTGAACCGTTTTAAAATTCGGCGGACCAGTTTTAATGAAATTGAGACTTTAAAAATAGTTTGGAATTTTTGTGAGCTTTCAGAGGGTTTGAGTAGGTTCAGGATGCATGTTTCCTCGTGCCAGGGGGGGGGGGGGTGGGCGAGTGGATTTTTAGAGCTCTGTGTGACGAGCTTCTAGTGTTAGGTGAGTTGAGATCCCTGGTGGGATTATTCTAGATCATGGGGATATATATATATATATATTCTGATTTGGTAGTGGAGATGGTTCTCCGACTTGGTTTGAGATGTTGGGCTCTGGCAGAGTCAGTCGTGGAGGTTTTCCGACATAGCCATGGGATGTGCATTATCTGATTGGGTCGTTGAGGGTTCTCCGACATAGCTATGAGAGGGTTTGGCATTCCCTGATCCAAGTCGTGGAGGGTTCCCGACTGTGATGTGTTATTTGGTTTTGGGTATCCGATATGTTTGTCGAGGATCATAGCATGCATGTGCCATTTATGAGATAGTAGAGACTGACTAGATACTAGAGCTCGGTGGGGTCGCTCCCCTCGAGTACGCTCCAGATGCGTGACGATGATTGAGATGGAACGACTAGGACGCCCCACGTGGAGTGGGCAGGTGCGTCCATAGTAGTCAGTAGTACAGCCCACGCGGAGTGGGCAGGTGCGTAGTACGCCCCACAGGGAGTGGGCAGGTGCGTAGTATGCCCCACACGCAGTGGGCAGGTGCGCAGGACGCCCCACGTGGAGTGGGCAGGTGCGTCCATAGTAGTCAGTAGTACGCCCCACGCGGAGTGGGCAGGTGCGTAGTACGCCCCACAGGGATTGGGCAGGTGCGTAGTACGCCCCACACACAGTGGGCAGGTGCGTAGGACACCCCACGGGGAGTGGGCAGGTGCGTCCATAGTGGTCGGTAGGACGCCCCACGTGGAGTGGGCAGGTGCGTTCCTAGACGACAGGCGCGGGCTTGACTGTGCCAGTTTTGGACAGTCATTGAGATTTGGGTTTTGAGAGCACCTCGTGTGCGAGTGGTGTATAGCTTGCTCCTAGATGAGGATTCCTTTGAGCATGATACTTGAGGCATTTAGTAGTGAGGGAGTATGCATAGCAGGTTCATAGTAGAGATTTTCTTGAGCATGATGTTGAGACATATTAGTTGTAGCTCATTTCCTGCTTCCATTTATATATCTATCTGCATACCTATCTTTTGTGCCTCCAGTAGACTTAGTGGGCATACCGTGGATATTGGTGACGGTACCCACTGAGATCTACCTTCTGCAGTAGATCTCACACCCGCTGCGGTTACAGGTTCCTGAGGTAGCTGTTCCTGCTTGGTTCGCGCGGAGACAGCTGATCGAGGTGAGGACGTGGCTGAGTAGTTCCTTACCAGTTTTGAGAGTCAGAGGTAGATGTACCCTGTATTTTATGTTTCCACTTTTGTACTCGACAGTCTGAGAGATTGGTGAGGTGTTGTATTTTATTTGACAGCTTTTGAGAGTTTGTACTGAGGATTATTCATTTATTTATATCAGATGTTCAGTGGATTTCTCTAGCATTTGGTTTTTTAGTTTCAGCTCTGATACATGATTTAGCTATAGATCTGACTTGCAGGGTAGACGCTTCGTCTGTGCGGCAATTTCCGTACAGATGGCGGATCTGTTGGCGAGCCCGGGTCGCAGTTTCGACCCCGGGTCGTGACACACGTCCTCACCTAGATCAGCTGTCTCCGCGCGAGCTAAGCCGGAACAGCAACCTCAGGAAACATGTCACCGCAGCGGGTGTGAGAACTACTGCAGAAGGTAGTTCCCAGTGGGTACCGTCACCAATATCCACGGTATGCCCACTAAGTCTACTGGAGGCACAACAAATAGGTATGCAGATAGATATACGAATGCTAAAAGAAAACTACAGCTACTATGTCACAATCATCATGCTCAAGAAACTCTACTATGCATACTCTCACTACTGCTAAATGCCTCAAGTACCATGCTCGAAGGAAAACTCATATAAGAACATGCTATGCACCACTCGCACACGAGGTGCTCACAAAACTCAAATCCCAATGACTGCCCAAAACTGGCTCAGTCAAGCCTGCGCCTGTCGTCTAGGAATGCACCTGCCCACTTCCACGCATCCCGAAAAGGAGGGGATTTACGTGGGGCGTCCTAAACAGACTACTAGGAACGCACCTGCCCACTCCACGTGGGGCGTCCTAGTCTGACTATCTCAATCATCATCATCACGCCTCCGGAGCGTAACTCGAGGGGAACGACCCCACCGAGCTCAAGTAAATCAGTCTCAACTGTCTCATAAGCGGCACATGCAGGCTATGATCCTCGATCAAATAGATCGGAACTCAATGCTCAGATAACACAACTCAGTCGAGTACCCTCGACGACTCGATCAGGAAATGCCCAACCATGGCTAAATCGGGAAAACTTCACGACTCGATCTGCCAGAGCCCAAAACTCTCAAAGATAAGTCGGAGAACCACCTCCACGACTAAATCCAAAAGACACAATCCATGATCTAGAATAATCCCATCAATCTCAGCAAGGAATCTCAACTCACATGACACTAGAAACTCGTCCCACAGAGCTCTAATAATCCACTCGGCCCTCTGGCCTGAGAACACATGCATCCTGAACCTACACAACCCCTCTGGAAGATCTCAATATTTTAAAACTATTTTCAAGGCCTATTTTTCATTAAAACAGGTCCGACAATTTTAAAATGGTTAAGATGCAAGTTTAAAACCAACTAACCATGCAGTCTAGTGTCAAATCTTGTCTAGATCATTCTAAAAATATTTGGGGCTCACAGTTGTCTTCCTACAATTTTCTAGGCAACTAAAAGATTTACTAGCTATGCAAATAATAATCTAAACATGATCAACATGCATACAATAGCTTTAGAAGGCATTCCATACATCTTGAAGAAATTCCAACCCACATGGAACGCTTTCCGCAGGCAATCGCTGAAGTCAGTGAAGCGCCGTGCTGCTCACAGTCAAAACTCGCCGAAACAGCAAACCGGGCCGCGGACGCGCGAACACTGTCGCGAACCTCGGAATAATTGTAGAGTACCAGGACTTTGCAGAGTGCGCCGACCTCGCAAGATGGCGTGGTTCGGAGAAATCGCCTGGGGGCGTATTCCATTTGTGTTTACTGATGAGTCTGAATTGATTCGGATAGACGCAGAACCCTTTTGGAAGAAAAGTGAGTTAGCGGCGTCGAACTTGAAAGCCAGTTGAGTCAGCGATTTCGAGGCATTGTGTACTTGTAGAGTACTTGTTGAGTATTGGATGGGATAGATAACCGACTCCGCGGTTATGCACAGAAAGTGGGGAAGTGTTGGAACATGCGTATTTTCAGGTTACAGCGGAGTTCGGGAGGTTTCGATTTGATGCAGAGGCCCCGAAGGCGAAAAGTGATTTTGGGTTGGCAATTAAAGGATTGTTTTTATAACCCCCGTTGGAGATTGAGAAATGATATGAGAAAAGAATCCAAGCGAGGATTTCTTGTGAGAGCACCGGATTGTTGGATTGAGCGCACCGACCCCACGGTTGAGCTTTCTGAGTGGGAAAAGCTTTGGACATGTGTACCTTATGTTTACAGTGGGGCTCGGGAGATTTTAGAGTGATGCAGAAGCTTCCGGAGCAGAAAGCGAGTTGTCGGCGAGAGAAGTGAAGCTTCAGACTTCGGATTTTGGCATTTGGAAGCTGAGTTCCGGAACAGGGGTTTTGGTTCCGGAACTAAGCCTTGTGTTCCGGAACTGGGGAGAGAGTTCCGGAACTAATGGGTTGGTACCGGTACCCAATTAGTGGTACCGGTACCCAGTGTCTTATTTTGCTCAGAATGAGCAGGTTTCGGATTTTAGTGAGGGGCACAATGGTCTTTTCACTCCCAGCTGCCTTCTACCCCTCGCCACCTTCTATAAAGAGGCCCCAGCCCCTGCCTTCTTCTCCACGATTGCAAGAAAGAAAGAAAGAAAGAAAGAAAAGAGAGTGAGCAAGGAAAAGAAAAGAGAAGAAGATAAAGAGAGTGAGAGTGGTTGAGAGGGAGTTGATGATGCAGCTTGGTGTTCCTGCAGCTTGGAGTCGAGCGGAGCCGCGCGCGCGTGTCGGCCGCACATGAGGTAAGTGGTCAGATTTCTTCAAGCTTGAGTTTTTGGATTGTTGATGGTTTTTTTCGATGGATTTTGAGCTGTTTGGGTACTTTCCTTCCATCTTTGCATTGTGCTGGGATCGTGCGGACTGTGCATTGCGCGGAGCCGAGGGTGTGCGCGCGCGTGCTGTGAGTCAACAGCGAGGGAGCCGGAGCGCGCCGGATCTTCATTAGAGGACTCGAGAGGATTGATCGAGCTTCCGGGGGATTTTTCCGAGGACCGCGACAGCGCGCGCGCGTGCCGCGCGATTTTGGGCCTTCCCGGCAGATTTGTGACAAGTGAGCGGTGTGGCACTTTACCGACTTCAGCGTTTGCCTGCGGAAAGCGTTCCAGGTGGGTTGGAATTTCTTCTAAAGCTATTGTATGCATGTTGATCATGTTTAGCTAATATTTATATAGCTGGTAAGTCTGATAAATGCCTAGAAAACTATAGGAAGACAATTATGAGCCCCGGGTATTTTTAGCATGATCTAGGGATGATTTGACACTAGACTGCATGGTTAGTTGGCATTAGATTGGCATCTGAACCGTTTTAAAAATCGACGGACCGGTTTTAAGGAAAACTGAGTCTTAAAAAAATAGTTTGGAATTATTGTGAGCTTCCAGAGAGTGTGAGTTCACGATGCATATGTTCTCGTGCCGGGGGGCCGAGTGGATTTTTTTAGAGCTCTGTGGGATGAGTTTCTAGTGTCAGGTGAGTTGAGATCCCTGGTGGGATTATTCTAGATCATGGGATGGTATATTCTGATTTGGTAGTGGAGATGGTTTGACTTGGTTTTGAGAGGTTGGGCTCTGGCAGATTGAGTCGTGGAGGTTTCCCGACTTAGCCATGGGATGTGCATTATCAGATTGAGTCATCGAGGGTTCTCCAACATAGCTATGAGAGGGTTTGGCATTCCCTGATCCAGTCGTGGAGGGTTCCCGACTTTGTTGTGCTATCTGGGTTTTGGGTATCCGATCTGTTGATCGTGGATCATAGCCTGCATGTGCCATTTATGAGACAGTTGAGACTGACTAGATACTAGAGCTCGGTGGGGTCGCTCCCCTCGAGTACGCTCCGGATGCGTGATGATGATTGAGATAGACAGACTAGGACGCCCCACGGGGGTGGGCAGGAGCGTTCCTAGTAGTCAGTTTAGGACTCCCCACGAGGAGTGGGCAGGTGCGTTCATAGTAGTCAGTAGGACGCCCCACGTGGAGTGGGCAGGTGCGTTCCAAGACGACAGGCGTGGGCTTGACTGAGCCAGTTTTGGGCACAACAAGCCCACTTCACCTCAACATGATCAACATGCATACAATAGCTTTTGGTTTTAGTTCTATTTCAGCTCTGATACATGTTTAGCGATAGATCTGACTTGCAGGGTAGACGCTTCGTCTGTGCGGCAGTTTCCGTACAGATAGCGGATCTGTTGGCGAGCCCGTGTCGCAGTTTCGACCCCGGGGCGTGACAGATTCGGGTGGTATAAGAGCCTAGGAATATTGGTCGTTGAGGACTTAGTGACCCTAGGCTTTTGGTTGGACAGTAGGATGACTGTCGATAGAGACGTGATTTTTGCGAGAATCCTGATTGAGTTTGTACCTCCCCCGAGGGATTGGGGCGAGTGATTTTACATGTTTATTCTCTAAAGTGATTATGTTGGCTGCAGACAACATAATGCTTTAGAATGGTTAACATGTTTTAGACTTTCGCTGGATTGGGTCGAGAGTGTTTGAGGTTTGGTTGGTTGTGGCAGTTGTCCTAGTTGGCCCTGTGATGCCGTACGGCGGCGAGGGCGTGTTTGACATTGGATGAGGAGCCTGATCAGTGGGAGGCTGAATGGACAGAGCAGAGAGAGGTCTGTGAGTTACGGGCCCAGGTAGTTCAGTTGTTGAGGCGACGCGGCGACAGGAAGAGAACATGGAGCGCGTGGTGGGCATGTTTGAGCAGAGAGCATCGACTGAGGTATGGCCAGTGGTACCTCCATCCGTGACATTGTCGACTTCGATCCAGTTCGCACTGTGGGTAGTGCAGGAGCATCGAGAGTTGCTGATTGGTTGTTGTTCATCCACCAGTTCCATCCCCTGCAGATTTCGGGTCAGAGTTTGGAGCCTTGGGAGGCCGGGAACTGGTTTGCGGCTATGGAAAAGTTGTTTGAGGTTTTGTTCATCCAGGGATGCATCAGGTGCACTTGGTTGCGCACTTTTAGGATAGAGACGCCGAGAGTTGGTGGCGTCGAGTTCGTCCCGTTGGACCACCAGGAGAGTGGCTGAGGATTTGGAGCGAGTTTCTTTGATTGAAGAGCAGAGTACCCCATGTCGCCCAGGATGAGACTCTGGAGATTGATCATATTGAGAGGGGACTGCTTCGAGATATCTATCACCTTCTGCATTCTCGCCGAGCGCCGTCTTCAGATGCAGCGTACGTGCATGCCCGATGGATTGACTGAGGTCTGTGATCATGTCCGAGAGGGACGGAGAGTGAGGGACTAGCTCCAGAGAGATACGTCCAGCATCGTCGGACTTGGGATAGTCGAGTGGATCGAGGTTGCCATGATTCCAGTCACAGGATCATGAGCCTCAGAGGAGACAGAGACCAGGAGGTTCTCGACAGTCGAGGCACCAGCAACAGTGCTAGGATGACTTTGTCTTTTGCGGTGGGCTGCATTCATCGCCATAGAGTGACTTCAGGAAAGGGCGATGCTTTTCATGTGGATAGTCAGGACATTTTCAGGCAGAGTGTCCCAGAGTGGTGCTCATGGATTTGCCGCTTGCGACGGCACCCCACTACCCCTTCAGGATGTAGAGGTTCATCCGACTTACCGGTAGGCTAATAGAGCCGTGACGCCGAGACAGATAGAGCGATGGCCACCAGCATCTAGTAGATGAGATTGTGCAGCCGGTTAGAGGACGCCAGGATAGGTTCTATGATGGCTTGAGCACAGACAGGTTGGATTGTTTTTTTCGGCAGATGCCTTGTGATAGTGATAGCTTTATGGAAACCTTGCGGCTGAGGGCTATGCCCAGATAGTGTTCAGGACCCTGTAGGGGCGTTATGAGCTTGCAGCAAGGTCAAGTGGTTTGGCTAAGGCCCTGCGGCCTTTTGGATTTGAGGAATCGTGTGTTCCGGCGGTACTTGGACCGGGTGGTTGTACCGGCTTGAGTTTGAGCTCTACACCGAGTTGTTGTGCCAGTTGTTAAGTTTGATTTATACTGGGCCGGTCGTTTTGACTATGTTTGGATTGGTTTCCGAGGTGACGTAGAGCTTGAGAAGCACTTGAGGATAGTGCTGCAACTTCTATGAGAAGAAGTTGATGCCAAGTTGTGAGAGTTTGCACTTGGACTTCGGAAGATTTTGTGGTTAGGCCATGTGATTATAGCTGCAAGAGTGACAGAGGACCCAACGAAGAGTGATACCATTTGGGTTGGGCCTAGACCTATGTTAGTGACAGAGGTCAGAAGCTCTTGAACTATGCAAGGCCAGTGTAGCTTGGAAGAGGCAAAGTTGAGGAGGATACACCAGCATTGATACGGATATTGCCTGTGATAGAGAGATTATGGAATTATCCAGAGATCCTTGAGCCTGAAGTACATGGTTACTCAGGAGGACTTTGATTGAGGCAACGCCGGTGGACAGAGTTATTGGAGCTGTATGATTGATATTCTATAGTATTATCCCGGCATGGACATTATGGTCCGTATGCCTTGGTTAGGCGCGCAGTGCAACCTTGGAAGGAGGTGTTCGATTAGTAGTCGCCACTTTTGGAACTTGGAATTGAGAGCCTAGGGTTGAGCGTGGTTTCCATTGTTGAACTCCTTCCCCTGTGGATGGATGTGAGTGATGTATTTGGGGTACTTGAGCATTTTGTTGCGAAGAAGCAACGGAGGTTTTATGCCAATTGTAGGCGTAGAGTTTTGGAATTGGTGGTCATGTTTTCTGGAAGCCACTATCCGCTGGGATGCGTGGATTTGAGTTTACGCGGGGAGCTTGGTCCGCGAGTATTTATCTGGCTAGAAGATGTATATTTGATCACCTGCATGTTTTGGATTTCACTGCCTTAGTTTTGGGTCGAGGTTCTGAGTTATCAGGAGCAGCCGATGCAAATTCTTGCTTGTGAGGCAGAAGAATTATGCAGTCGGGCTTTACTTTGAGGGAAGGTTCAGTGGAGCCATCATGGTGAGTGAGTTGGGCCATTCAACAGCCTGAGGATGAGTTCAGTTTCCGATCCCCATTTGATTGAGACACCCTCCTGAGTTATGGATTTATCCTGGTTTCGAGGACGAAACCTTTTTAAGGAGGGGAGAGTGTAGAGTACCAGGACTTTGCAGAGTGCACCGACCTCGCAAGATGGCGTGGTGCGGAGAAATCGCCTGGGGGCGTATTCCATTTGTGTTTACAGATGAGTCTGAATTGATTCGGATCGACGCAGAACCCTTTTAGAAGAAAAGTGAGTTAGCGGCGTCGAACATGGAAGCTAGTTGAGTCAGCGATTTCGAGGCATTGTGTACTTGTAGAGTACTTGTTGAGTATTTGATGAGATAGAGAACCGACTCCGCGGTTGTGCATAGAAAGTGGGGAAGTGTTGGAACATGCGTATTTTCAGGTTACAGCGGAGTTTGGGAGGTTTCGATTTGATGCAGAGGCCCCGAAGGCGAAAAGTGATTTGGGGTTGGCAATTAAAGGATTGTTTTTATAACCCCCGTCGGAGATTGAGAAATGATATGAGAAAAGAATCCAAGCGAGGATTTCTTGTGAGAGCACCGGATTGTTGGATTGAGCGCACCGACCCCACGGTTGAGCTTTCTGAGTGGGAAAGGCTTTGGACATGTGTACCTTATGTTTACAGTGGGGTTCGGGAGATTTTAGAGTGATGCAGAAGCTTCCGGAACAGAAAGCGAGTTGTCGGCGAGAGAACCGAAGCTTCAGACTTCGGATTTTGGCATTTGGAAGCTGAGTTCCGGAACAGGGGTTTTGGTTCCGGAACTAAGCCTTGTGTTCCGGAACCAGGGAGAGAGTTCCGGAACTAATGGGTTAGTACCGGTACCCAATTAGTGGTACCGGTACCCAGTGTCTTATTTTGCCCAGAATGAGCAGGTTTCGGATTTTAGTGACGGGCACAATGGTCTTTTCACTCCCAGCTGCCTTCTACCCCTCGCCACCTTCTATAAAGAGGCCCTAGCCCCTGCCTTCTTCTCCACGACAGCAAGAAAGAAAGAAAGAAAGAAAGAAAGAAAGAAAGAAAAGAGAGTGAGCAAGGAAAAGAAAAGAGAAGAAGATAAAGAGAGTGAGAGTGGTTGAGAGTAAACAATATATGAAGGTGGAAACATCAATAGACCACCGTTTTTCGATAGAACAAATTATGCATATTGGAAAGTACGCATGAGAGCGTTTTTAATTTCCATCGATGAACGGGTTTGGCAATCAATTGAGTTTGAATGGACAAATCCTACTGAGATTATTGTCGATGTTGTCACCATCAAACCTAGGTCGAAGTGGACTAAGGAAGAAATTGATGCTTCTTCTTACAACGGCAAGGGAATTAACGCTTTATTTAATGCCTTGTCACAAACCGAGTTCTCTCGCGTCTCGGCATGTGAGACTGCGAAAGACATCTGGGATACTCTAAAAGTTACACATGAGGGAACAAGTTTAGTGAAGATTCAAAAACTGCAAATGCTTACAAACAAATTTGACTCTATTTTTATGGCAAAAAATGAATCTTTCACAGAATATTATACACGATTGCAAGATATCGTTAATACATGTGCTAACTTGGGAGAGAAAATTCCAGAATCTAAAGTTGTAAGAAAGATTTTGATAACTCTTCCTGAAGGATTTTGCCCTAAGGTTGCAACCATTGAAACATTAAAACACCCGGACGAAATCAAAGTAGAAGAATTAGTTGGTGCACTTCAAATTTATGAAATGACTTTTCCTACTAACTATTCTTCTGGAATGCCTCCCTCTTCTTCTAAGTCTTCAGGTTTTGCATTGAAATCAACAAAAGAAGAAGACGTGGATTCATCTTCCTCAGACGCTGATGATAATCTATCCATGGAGGATTTCGAGAAACAACTTGCACTCTTGACGAGAAAATTTCGCCGAAGCTTTCGAAGGGGAAATTCAAGTAAATCCTAATCCTTCGTTAAGTCCAAGAAAGGCAAGGGATCTTCAAGCTTTAAGTCAAGAAAGCAAGAGGGTTCTTCAAAGGACAAGAAGAACTCTAAGGGACAAATCCAGTGCTTCAAATGCCGAGGTTATGGCCATATCTCAACGGAGTGTCCCAACAAGAATCCGTCTAAGAAGAAGGCTATGCGAGCCGTCACATGGGAGGACACTTCCACTTCCAATGAGTCATCTTCCAGTGATGAGGATAACAACGCCACAGCATTCCACACGTCCACAACTTCACCTTACATGTGCTTTTCAGCGACTTCCTCTGGTTCATTATCCAACTCCTCCTTAAATGAAAAGAATGCAACGGATGGTGAACCGAGCGATTCCGAAAGTGAAGACTTTGCTTTTGCCAACCATAAATTATTAAAGGATTCAAAGAAATTGGCAAAGCAAAACAAAAGTATGAGAAGAAGATTGGGGGATCTTGAAGAACAATCTAAAAATGCAACTTCTATCTCAAACGCTCTTGGAGAGGAAAGGGATAACTTGGTCAAAATGAATGTTTCCCTTCGAGAGAAGAACGAGCAATTCGAGAAGGAAAATATCAAATTGGTGGATAATGTAAATCACTTCTCAAAGCTCTACTCCGAGGCTCAACAAGAAAAATTGGAGATGACGAAGCTCCAACTTAAGAAAGATTTGAAGCGATTCTCTTCTGGAAGAAGCAAGTTGGACAAGTTGCTTGGTCTCGGTCAAACGAACCGTTTGGTCCTTGGATACACTCGAACCAGCAAGGATCTGAGTTCGAGTGGAACGGTTTTTGTGCCCCAGTCGGTTTCTCCTCCTCCGACAAAAATCACTGCATGCAACGTTAACAAGCCTACCTCATCTACTTCGGGTTCAACATGCACAAATGTATATTTTCGTTGTGGTTTTGCAGGGCACATAAGACGAAATTGCAAGAATGGAGCCAAGCGATCAAATCAAGCGCTTCTTGCAACAACTACCATCAAGAACAATGGTAGTACACCCCACAAGATGACGTCATCATGGGTTCCAAAAAAAAGTGATCAACCGAACAAGACGCGTTCACCAAGGAGATCAATGTCACGATCATTGCCGACGTATTTCAAAACTCGTAAGGTTTGGGTGCGCAAAGGTGAATTCTTCCCTTGTCTTGTCATTCACACATCACTATATGCGTATGACAATTTGTCTTGGTATCTGGATAGTGGTTGCTCACGCCACATGACCGGAGATAAAAACGTTTTTCAAACCCTTGAGAAAACCTCCGGAGGACATGTAGTTTTTGGAGATGGACGATCTTCAAAAATAGTTGGCAAAGGAACAATTGCTATTCCAGATGGCCCGGCTTTGAACAATGTTTTGTTTGTTGAAGTCCTTAAGACTAACCTCATAAGCATTAGCCAACTGTGTGATGATGGTTTTTCAGTTAATTTTTCTTCTGTAGAATGTCTTGTAACTGATGAAAACAATTCATTTATTTTGAAAGGGGTTAGGTCACAGAACAATTGCTATGTAGTTCCTGGTAAAACAAGTCAAAATTGTAACCTAGTGTCACTTGATAATGAGACTCTTTAGCATAAAAGACTAGGTCACATTAACTTTAAGGAACTATCTAGAATATCTAACAAAGACATAGTTAGAGGTGTTCCTAAACTGAATTTCAAAGAAAACCTTGTGTGTGGTGGTTGCCAAAAGGGAAAACAAACTAGATCCATTCACAAGAATTTAAACCATGTAGGAACGAAACGCCCATTTGAATTATTGCATATGGATTTAAGGGGCCAACTCGTCAACCTAGTTTGGGTGGAAAATGGTATATTTTTCTTATTGTTGATGATTTCTCTAGATATTCTTGGGTAGCATTTTTAAAAGAGAAAGCGAATACTTTTGACTCTTTTCATGATATATGTCATCGTATTATGATTGAGAAAAATGAAAAGATTGTCCATGTTCGCAGTGATAGAGGTGGAGAATTCATCAATTCAAAATTTATTGATTTTTGCACTTCAAATGGCATAAAATATGAATTCTCTGCACCTTATACACCACAGCAAAACGGTGTAGTCGAGCGCAAAAATAGAGTTGTTCAAGAGATGGGGCGTGTTATGCTTCATAGCCGGAAACTCCCTTTATATTTTTGGGCTGAAGCAATTAACACCGCGGTCTATGTGATCAATCGCATCTATTTGCGCCCGGGGCTTTGAATACCCCATATGAGCTATGGTTTAGTAGAAAACCTAATATCAAGTATTTTCGTATCTTCGGGAGTCGCTGTTACATTTTACGCGATCAAAAAAATCTTGAAAAATTTGACTCTCGAAGTGATGAAGGAATTTTTATGGGTTATTCTACAAACAGTAGAGCATATCGAGTATACAATTTTGAATCGAAGACGATAATAGAATCAATTAATGTTAAAGTAGATGAAGCTTCTTATTTGTCTTCTGATAAATCTACTCTTGATATGTCTCTTGATGATGAATCTCCTGCTAATGATATTGCATCTTTGTATGATAAGTCTTCTGAAAATTTTGATGCATCTCATGGTTCTTCTAGTTCATCTAATGTGCAGGAATCATCGCAATTACCCCCGAGTACTCCGTTACCTCAAACGCTTCGAATCTCCAAGGACCATCCGGAATCAAATATCATTGGAGATTCTCAAAATGGAATTAGAACTCGGAGACAATTGGAATGTGGAGTCGCATGCTACGTCTCCATGGTAGAACTAAGGAATATTGATGAAGCTCTTCAGAACGACTACTGGATAGAAGATAGGCAAGAAGAGCTTAATCAGTATGAAAGAAACAAAGTCTGGGAATTAACGAAGCCCCCGAAGCAACAACATATAATCGGTACAAAATGGATTTTCAAGAACAAGAAAAATGAAGAAGGTACCGCTATTCGGAACAAAGCACGGTTAGTTGCTCAGGGCTATTCACAAGTTGAAGGTATAGACTTTGATGAAACTTTTGCCCCGGTAGCTCGTCCCGAGTCAATTCGTAACCTATTTGCTATCGCTTGCCATTTTAAAATAAAACTTTTTCAAATGGACGTTAAGAGCGCGTTTTTAAATGGTTTTCTAAATAAAGGAGTTTATGTTGCTCAACCGAAAGGTTTCATTGATCATAAACTTCCAAACCATATTTTTCGATTGAAAAAAGGCTCTTTACGGTCTAAAACAAGCACCGCGAGTGTAGAATACCGGGATTTCGGATAGCGCACCGACCTCGCAAGATCGCGTGGTGCGGAGAAATTGCCTTGAGCGTGTTCCGTATGTGTTTACAGATGAGTTCGGGTTGATTTGGATCTACGCGGAAGCCCCAGCTTGATTCGGAGTTTTCCGGGCATTGTACGCGATAGAGGACTGGTTTGGGAAGCACCGACTCCACCGTGGTGTCCGAAAAATTGGGAAAAAGCTTTCGACACGTGTATTTTCTGATTACAGCGGAGTTCGGGAGGTTCCGGATTGACGCGGAGGAACCGAAGGCGAAAAGTGAGTTGGAACTGGCAGTTTTGGAGCCGGTTTTTGGATTGAGCACACCGACTCCACAGTTGAGCTTTTTGAGTAGGAACAGCCTTTGACACGTGTATTTTCTGATTACAGCGGGGTTCGGGAGGTTCCGGACTGGAGCGGAGGCCACGAGGGCAAAAAGTGACATGGAGTTGGCTAAAATGGATTAATTAATTGATTTAATTAATTTATTTAATATGTAATTCTACTCTGTGAAGGTTTTAGTGAAAGAAAGAAAGGAAGAGAAGAAAGGAATGGAAGTGAAAATTCTTATAAGTCGGATTGGATATTTTAGCTGAGGGATTATTTAAACTCTTCACTCCCCAGCTGCCATCCACCTCTAAATAAGCCACCTTAATTAGAGAGTGCCACCTCATCGTCTTCCACGCATCCTGCAAACAGAGGAAACCATGAGAAACAGAGTAAGAGAGAAAGAGTGAGGAAGGTGAAGAAGATGTAGAAATGAGATGAGGAAAGAAGGAAAGAGAGGAGTGGATAGGAACTTGATGGTGGACCTTCTTATAGAAACCGTTGGAGCCGAGTGGAACGCGCGCGCCGAGCCGCAAGGAAGGTAAGTTGCAGTTTTTTGTTTAGCTTGGTTTGTGGTTGGTGGTTTGGACTGCTTGTCCTGTTGTTGTGGATGCGGCGTAGAGGCGGTGGCCGCGCGGGCGCGCAAGGGTGCGCGCGCGGCCGGCGCGGCGGAGCGGGCGCTTGGCTGCTACGCGCGCTCAGCAAGGAAGCGCGCAGCAGGGGCGCGCCTGGGCGCCGCTCGACAGAGCGGGCGCATCAGGGCGCCGCGCGGCCTGGCGGGCGCGCCTGGGCACCGCTCAACAGAGCGGGCGCACCAGGGCGCCGCGCGGCCTGGCGGGCGCGCCGGGGCGCCGCTCGACCGAGCGGGCGCACCAGGGCGCCACGCGGCCTGGCGGGCGCACATGGGTGCCGCTCGACAGAGCGGGCGCACCAGGGCGTCGCGCGGCCAGGCGGGCGCACATGGGTGCCGCTCGACAGAGCGGGCGCACCGGGGCGCCGCGCGGCCTGGCGGGCGCGCCTGGGCGCCGCTCGAAAGAGCGGGCGCACCGGGGCGCCACGCGGCCTGGCGAGCGCGCCTGGGCGCCGCTCGACTGTGCGGGCGCACCAAGGACCTGCCAGGGCGCCGCACTGCAGGGTGGGCGCGCGCGGCAGGCCTTGGCGGCGCGCGCAGCAAGTCCTGTCGGCGTGCTGGCTACAGCAGCGCGGCGCGTTGTAGGGGTGGCCGCAACGTGCAGCGCGCTTGGGCGCGCGGCGTTTTCGTCGACTGGAGGCTGCTTTCTTCACCGGCGGGCGCGGGCTTTTAGCCAAGCTTGGCTGATGGTGGACTTTACTTTTTTTCCTTGTTTTTTTTAGCAGGTTGTTGCCGATTGAGCGGATTTCGGCGAGGGGCCTGAGCGGAGCCTGGATCGAGCGCGCGGCACGCGGACTCCGGCGGAGTAGTCCTGGCAGTGTATGTGTGTGTGTGTTGTGGCAGCCACATGGTGTAAGTGGATTTTGGTGATTTTGTTTTGTGTGCAAATTGGGATGAGTTGGGGTGTACTGTGGATGTATTTTATTGCTGGAGAGTTTGTGTCGACTTAAGTGAATGGTTTGTAAGCATTTATTTGGAGAGCAGATATTGTGCTGGACTTATGTGTGTGGAATTTTGGATTTTAAGAGCGCTGATAGCGTTGTGGGTTGGCTGTGGAGTGAGCTAGAGTGCGCCGGAATTTTTGTGTGACTCGAGAGAATTTATTGGAGCTTCAGAGGATTTTTCCGGAATTTGCGGCACGACTCTCGAGGTTTCGTCAGTTCGAGGTTCCGGCACTTCACCGACTTCAGCAATTGCCTGCGGAAAGCGTTCTAGGTGGGTTTGAATTTCTCCAAAATTTATGTAATGCCCTTTAATGCTATTGAACGCAACTTGATCATGTATATTAGGCATTTTCGCTATTTTTACATCTGATAGTTGCCTGGAATTTTCTGAAAAATTTATTGGAACCCCGGATTATTTTTAGTAGACTCTTGATATCATATGACACTAGGTTTCATGCTTTGTTTGCATCATGATTGCACCTAAACCGTTTTAAAAATCGAGAGACCCGTTTTAAGGAAAATCAATGCTTTCAAAGATGGTTTTTTAAATTATGAGATTCCAAGGGTATGGCATAGGTTCAGGGTGCTTGTATACTCGTGCAGGGGGGCCGAGTGGATTTTTAGAGCATATGTGTCGAGTTCTAGTGTCAGGTGGGATGAGTTTCCTTGTGGGGATTGGGTGATTGCTCTAGATTGTGTTTTCCATTTTAGTCGTTGAGGTGGATCTCCGACTTAGCTTGAGAGTTTGGGGTTCCGGCAGATCGAGTCGTGGAGGTTTTCCGACTTAGCCACGAGTTGTACTTTATCAGATTATGTCGTCGAGGGTTCTCCGACAGATCATGTGAGGATTTGGGCCGTACCTGTTCGAGTCGAGGAGTCTTTTCCGACTGAGTTGTGCCTTTGTGCATCGAGTTGCCGATCTGTTTGATCGTGGACCATAGCCTGCCTGTGCCGCATATTTAGACTGATGTGATACTTGAGCTCGCTGGGGTCGCTCCCCTCGAGTTACACTCCGGGTGCGTGTTGATGATGAGATGATGATGCGCCTAGTTCACATACTAGAGGTCGCTTGATACCCCTGGCCGAGTTACCATGGGGTCACTTTGCGTGAGATTGTGATAGTCAGTTTAGGACGCCCCACGTAAATCCCGTCCTCTTGTGGATGCGTGGTAGTGGGCAGGTGCGTTCCTAGACGACGGGCGCAGGCTGGACTGAGCGAGATTTGGCAGTCCTTGGGATTGGGTGATATGAGCGGGTGGTTTCATATTATGTTCATAGATGCTTTCTTTCCTTTGAGCATTGATGCCGAGGCATCTTAACAGTAGAGAGTGTATGCATATCGTGTTATTGGTAGAGTTTCCTTTTGGAGCCTTTTGATTGTGACTTTCTAGCTGTAGTTCTCTATTTCAGCTTACCATTATTTATCTATCTACCTATCTATCTGCATACCTATCTGTTTTGCCTCCAATAGACTTAGTGGGCATACCGTGGATATTGGGACGGTACACATTGAGATCTGCCTTCTGCAGTAGATCTCACACCCGCTGCGGTAACAGGTTGAGGCAACTGTTCCGGCTTGGTTCGCGCGGAGACAGCAGATCGAGGTGAGGACGCGGCCAATTAGTTCCTTACCAGCATTGAGAGTCTAAGGTAGATGTACCCGGTGTATTTTATGTTTCCACTTTTGTACTGGACATTCTGAGAGACTTGTGAGGATAGTATTTGTTTTTTTTCCTGTGAGACTTTGTACCTTGAGGATTTGTGTACTAGTGGAGATTTTACTATTCTAGATGTTCAGTTTTATTCTATAGCTTTTGGTTTTAGTTTCAGCTCTGATACATGTTTTTAGCTATAGATCTGACTTGCAGGGTAGACGCTTCGTCTGTGCGGCAGTTTCCGTACAGATGGCGGATCTGTTGGCGAGCCCGGGTCGCAGTTTTGACCCCGGGGCGTGACAGATTTAGGTGGTATCAGAGCCTAGGAATATAGGTCGTTGAGGACTTAGGGACCCTAGGCTATTGGTTTGACAGTAGAATGACTGTCGAGAGAGACGTGACTTTAGCGAGAGTCCTGATTGAGTTGTACCTCCCCCAGATGATTGGGGCAAGTGATCTTACATGTTATTTCTCTAAAGGTGATTATGTTGGCTGCAGGCAACGTAATACTTTAGAAGGGTTAACATGTTTTAGACTTTCGCTTGATTTGGTCGAGAGAGTTTTGGTCCTAATGGTTGTTCTGTTGCAGTGATTTGATGCTTCCGAGACGTCGTGCAGCGGCGAGGGCGTGTTTGACCTTGGATGAGGAGCTCGTATAGCGGGAAGCTAAATGGATAGAGCCGAGAGAGGCCTGAGAGATTCAGGCCCAAGCAGTCCTGATATTTGAGGCGATGCGGCGCCCGGAAGAGAACATGGAGCGCGTGATGCACATGCTTGGACCGAGAGCATCTCCCGGAGTATCGCCAGTAGTAGCTCCGGCCGTGACATCGTCGACCTCGACCCAGATCGCACTGTGGATTGTGCAGGAGCAGCAAGAGATTGCCGATCGGTTGTGTACCTCATCCAGTTCCATCCCCTGCAGATTTCGGGTTAGTGTTTGGAGCCTTGGGAGGCCGAGAACTGGATCGCTGCTATGGAAGAGCTGTTCGAGGATTTGTTCATCCAGGAGAAACATCAGGACGCTTGGTCATGCACTTTTGGATAAGGATGCCGAGAGTCGGTAGCGTCGAGTTCGTCCTGTTGGACCACCGGGAGCGCAGTTGATGACATGGAGCGAGTATCTGCGACGGTTGAGCTGTGTACCCCTCGTCGCCTAGGATGTGGCTTGGAGGTTGTTTATATTTGAGAAGGGACTGCATCTAGATATTTACCTCTTCGTTCATTCTCGGCGAGTGCCGACTTTAGATGCAGCGTTTGGGCATGCTCGATGGGTTGACCGAGGAGCAGTGATCACGTCCAGGAGGGACGAAGACCGAGGCACCAGCTGTAGTGTCAGGATGAGTTTGTCACCTGAGGTGGGCTTCCTTTTAGTCATTGGATCTAGAGCATGGTTTGTCACGCCCCGGGGTCGAAACTGCGACCCGGGCTCGCCAACAGATCCGCCATCTATACGGAAACTGCCGCACAGACGAAGCGTCTACCCTGCAAGTCAGATCTATAGCTAAAGACATGTATCAGAGCTGAAACTAAAACCAAAAGCTATAGAAAGAAACTGAACATCTGGAATAGTAAAATCTCCACTAGTACACAAATCCTCAAGGTACAAAGTCTCACAGAAATAAAACAAATACTATCCTCACAAGTCTCTCAGAATGTCCAGTACAAAAGTGGAACATAAAAATACACCGGGTACATCTACCTCAAACTCTCAATGCTGGTAAGGAACTAATCGGCCACGTCCTCACCTCGATCTGCTGTCTCCGCGCGAACCAAGCCGGAATAGCTGCCTCAAACCTGTCACCGCAGCGGGTGTGAGATCTACTGCAGAAGGCAGATCTCAGTGGGTACCGTCCCAATATCCACGGTATGCCCACTAAGTCTACTGGAGGCAAAACAGATAGATATGCAGATAGATAGATAGATAGATAGATAAGCTGAAAGAAAACTGCAGCTAAAATAACTCAATCAAAGCTCAAGGAAACTCCATCAATAACATGATATGCATACCCTCTCTACTGCTAAGATGCCTCAGTATCAATGCTCAAAGGAAAGAACCCATCTAAGAACATAATATGTGACCACCCGCTCATCTCACCCAATCTCAATGACTGCCAAAACTGGCTCAATCCAGCCTGCGCCTATCGTCTAGGAACGCACCTGTCCACTACCACGCATCCACAAGAGGACGGGATTTACGTGGGGCGTCCTAAACCGACTGTCTCAATCTCACACAAAGTGACCCCATGGTGTGACACCCCGGACGGAATTTGGATGTCCTCTATATAAATGATATAATAGGACTAAATCTCTAACCCGGCTATAGCATTTTGGATGGTAGGAAGATCCAAGAGGATCATGAGAGTTAAGCGTGCTAGAGCTAGAGTAGTTCTAGGATGGGTGACCCCCTGGGAAGTGGGGCGTCACAGTTGGTATCAGAGCCATTCACCAGCCGGAAATGTGAGATGAGTCTCGGCTGAGCCAGGGTTATATAGCGGGTAGAGCGAGGCTCCCCCGGCTAATGACCATTGTGGGTGGAGTGCAGCTCCCCACAAGGTCGGCTAAGGCTAGCGAGACGAGTCTCACATCGCCTGGTGCTTGTGAGTGTGCTTAAGCCTGACGTGGATGTCAGGGCTTAAAGGGGGGAAGAATGTGACACCCCGGAATTTGGATTAGTCCTCTATATAAATGATATAATAGGACTAAATCTCTAACCCGGCTATAGCATTTTGGATGGTAGCAAGATCCAAGAGGAACATGAGAGTTAAGCGTGCTAGAGCTATAGTAGTTCTAGGATGGGTGACCCCCTGGGAAGTGGGGCGTCACATGGTTGATGCCGTCACCGCTGGTGTGTTTTAGTAGAGCAGGGGTAGCTTCGTGTGGGCCAGAGATAGGACTGTTGGCTTGTGCACGTGAGGATCGGGTTCCAGATCACATTTAGCACATGGATGAATTTTACCAGTCCTACATCAGTTTAGAGATGTTGTTTTGAGATTGGATAGAGAGTGGCTATCCCAAATTTATGCTATCTTATACTGTCGAGAGAGGACAATGACCTTCCGTAGACCTGGTCAGGAGGAGTGTGTTTTTAAAGGAAGCTAGAGCACGACGGAGGTTGGGTCGTGATCGTGTCGTTTTGTGAGCGACCGTAGAGGAGGTGCTTACAACGGCACCAAGACTAAGGAATATCTTATCGCCCGTGTGATCCCGGGTGAAAGTCTACCTGATCTGATATTGAAGCCGCCGCTTAGTGAGTTTGAGTTTGAGATAGTGATTGACGTGGTTATGGAAACTGCGCCAACTATGGTAACACCTGTTGGAGTATCACCTGCGAGACAGAGAGTGTGAGCTGATAGTGCAGCTGCGGGATTTAATGATCGAGAGGTCTGTGTGACCCAGCACCGCGTCATGGGTATACGACAGTGAAGATCCGAGAGATTGATGCTTGAGTATGATGCCACTCCGTTGATACACGGGGGTGATGCCACGCCGTTGGTACACGGCAGTAATGCCACGTTGTGAGTACACAACAGTGAGGGTTCTATGATGGTTCGAGCATAGTCAGGTTTGGTTTGTATTTTGGCAGACGCCCTTTGTGAGATTGATAGCTTTTTGGAACCATACAGCCGAGGGCTGTGCCCTGATGGTGTTCAGGAACCGATAGGGGCATTATGAGCTTAAAGCAAGGTCAAGTGGATTGACTAATGCCCTGCTGCCTTCATGATTTGAGGAATGGTAGGTTCCAACCGGGTTTGGACGGGTTAGCAGTGGTACCTGTCGTGGATATTTGGATTTATTTCCGAGGTGACATAGAGCTTGAGGAGCACTTGAGGATAGTGCTGCAACTTCTAAGAGAGAAGAGTTGTATGCTGAGTTGAGAGGTTTTGAATTTTGACTTCGGAAGGTTTTGTGGTTAAGCCATGTGTTTACAGCTGCAAGAGCGACGGGGAACCCAACGAAAGGTGATGCCGTTGGGATTTAGCTTAGCCTACGATTGCGACTGAGGACCGAAGCTTTTAGAATAAGTGGTGCCAGTGTAGCTTCGAGAGGATGAAGCTGAAGATGATGTCAGCTTTGGGTGGATGTTGCCGGTGGACAGAGTTATTCGGGATGTAAGATTGATCATGTAGTGATTATCCCGGCGATGACTCTATGGTCATGGACGCCTTATTTAGGCGAGCAGTGTAACCTTGGAATGAGGTGATAGATTAGTGGGTGTCACTATTGGAACTGGGAGTTGAGAATTGGATGTTTGGGGGAAATGCTCCCGATGTTGAATTTCTTCTCCTGTGGCGAATTGTGAGAGCGCATTTGTAGAATTTTGAGCCTTTTGGTTACTATGGAGCAACGAGGGAATTATGTCAATTGGAGGCTTAGAGTTGGGATTAGAGACCATGATTTTGGAGGTCACTAGCCGCAGGGATATATACATATGTATAGATTTTAGTTTTCGCGGGGAGTTTAATCCGCGAGTTTTTATCTGGCTGGAAGAGGTTTACTGATCAACTGCATGTTTTGGGATGTCACTTCCTTGGAGTTGGACGAGGATTCAGTTACCAGGATCTCCTATTTTTTTCTCCTATTTGATTGAGACCCCCCTCCTGAGTTATGGATTTATTCTGGTTTCGAGGACAAAACCTTTTTAAGGAGGGGAGAGTGTAGAATACCGGGATTTCGGATAGCGCACCGACCTCGCAAGATGGCGTGGTGCGGAGAAATTGCCTTGAGCGTGTTCCATATGTGTTTACAGATGAGTTCGGGTTGATTTGGATCTACGCGGAAGCCCCAGCTTGATTCGGAGTTTTTCGAGCATTGTACGCGATAGAGGACTGGTTTGGGAAGCACCGACTCCACCGTGGTGTCCGAAAAATTGGGAAAAAGCTTTGGACACGTGTATTTTCTGATTACAGCGGAGTTCGGGAGGTTCCGGATTGACGCGGAGGACCCGAAGGCGAAAAGTGAGTTGGAAATGGCAGTTTTGGAGCCGGTTTTTGGATTGAGCACACCGACTCCACAGTAGAGCTTTTTGAGTAGGAAAAACCTTTGACACGTGTATTTTCTGATTACAGCGGGGTTCGGGAGGTTCCGGACTGGAGCGGAGGCCCCGAGGGCAAAAAGTGACTTGGAGTTGGCTAAAATGGATTAATTAATTGATTTAATTAATTTATTTAATATGTAATTCTACTCTGTGAAGGTTTTAGTGAAAGAAAGAAAGAAAGGAAGAGAAGAAAGGAATGGAGGTGAAAATTCTTATAAGTGGGATTGGATATTTTAGCTGAGGGATTATTTAAACTCTTCACTCCCCAGCTGCCATCCACCTCTAATTAAGCCACCTTAATTAGAGAGTGCCACCTCATCGTCTTCCATGCATCCTGCAAACAGAGGAAACTAGGAGAAACAGAGTAAGAGAGAAAGAGTGAGGACGGTGAAGAAGATGTAGAAATGAGATGAGGAAAGAAGGAAAGAGAGGAGTGGATGGGAACTTGATGGTGGACATTCTGATAGAAGCCGTTGGAGCCGAGTGGAACGCGCGCGCCGAGCCGCAAGGAAGGTAAGTTGCAGTTTTTTGTTTAGCTTGGTTTGTGGTTGGTGGTTTGGACTGCTTGTCCTGTTGTTGTGGATGAGGCGTAGAGGCGGTGGCCGCGCGGGCGCACAAGGGTGCGCGCGCGGCCAGCGCGAAACGCTGCGCGGGCGCGCATGGGCGCCGCGCACAGTGGGCGCTTGGCTGCTACGCGCGCTCAGCAAGGAAGCGCGTAGCAGGGGTGCGCCTGGGCGCCGCTCGACAGAGCGGGCGCACCAGGGCGCCGCGCGGCCTGGCGGGCACGCCTGGGCGCCGCTCGACCGAGCGGGCGCAGTAGGGCGCCGCGTGGCCTGGCGGGCGCGCCTGGGCGCCGCTCGACTGTGCGGGCGCACCAAGGACCTTCCAGGGCGCCGCACTGTAGGGTGGGCGCGCGCGGCAGGCCTTGGCGGCGCGCGCAGCAAGCCCTGTCGGCGCGCGGGCTACAGCAGCGCGGCGCGCTGTTAGGGTGGCCGCAACGTGCAGCGCGCTTGGGCGCGCGGCGTTTTCGTCGACCGGGGGCTGCTTTCTTCACCGGCGGGCGCGCTCTTTTGGCCAAGCTTGGCTGATGGTGGACTTTACTTTTTTTTCATGTTTTTTTTAGCAGGTTGTTGCCGATTGAGCGGATTTCGGCGAGGGGCCTGTGCGGAGCCCGGATCGAGCGCGCAGCACGCGGACTCCGGCGGAGTAGTCCTGGCAGAGTATGTGTGTGTGTGTTGTGGCAGCCACATGGTTTAAGTGGATTTTGGTGATTTTGTTTTGTGTGCAAATTGGGATGAGTTGGGGTGTACTGTGGATGTATTTTATTGCTGGAGAGTTTGTGTGAACTTAAGTGAATGGTTTGTAAGCATTTATTTGGAGAGCAGATATTGTGCTGGACTTATATGTGTGGAATTTTTTATTTTAAGAGTGCTGATAGTGTTGTGGGTTGGCTGTGGAGTGAGCCAGAGTGCGCCGGAATTTTTGTGTGACTCGAGAGAATTTATTGGAGCTTCCGAGGATTTTTCCGGGATTTGCGGCACGATTCTCGAGGTTTCGTCAGTTTGAGGTTCCGGCACTTCACCGACTTCAGCAATTGCCTGCGGAAAGCGTTCCAGGTGGGTTTGAATTTCTCCAAAATTTATGTAATGCCCTTTAATGCTATTGAACGCAACTTGATCATGTATATTAGGTATTTTCGTTGTTTTTACATCTGATAGTTGCCTGGAATTTTCTGAAAAATTTATTGGAACCCCGGATTATTTTTAGTAGACCCCTGATATCATATGACACTAGGTTTCATGCTTTGTTTGCATCATGATTGCACCTGAACCGTTTTAAAAATCGAGAGACCCGTTTTAAGGAAAATCAATGCTTTCAAAGATGGTTTTTTAAATTATGAGATGCCAAGGGTATGGCATAGGTTCAGGGTGCTTGTATACTCGTGCCGGGGGGCCGAGTGGATTTTTAGAGCATATGTGTCGAGTTCTAGTGTCAGGTGGGATGAGTTTTCTTGTGGGGATTGGGTGATTGCTCTAGATTGTGTTTTCCGTTTTAGTCGTTGAGGTGGATCTCCGGCTTAGCTTGAGAGTTTGCGGTTCCGGCAGATCGAGTCGTGGAGGTTTTCCGACTTAGCCACGAGTTGTACTTATATCAGATTATGTCGTCGAGGGTTCTCCGACAGATCATGTGAGGATTTGGGCCGTTCTTGTTCGAGTCGAGGAGTCTTTTCCGACTGAGTTGTGCCTTTGTGCATCGAGTTGCCGATCTTAGCCTGCCTGTGCCGCTTATTGAGACTGATGTGATACTTGAGCTCGCTGGGGTCGCTCCCCTCGAGTTACTCCACGGGTGCGTGTTGATGATGAGATGATGATGCGCCTAGTTCATATACTAGAGGTCGCTTGATACCCCTGGCCGAGTTATCATGGGGTCACTTTGCGTGAGATTGTGATAGTCAGTTTAGGACGCCCCACGTAAATCCCGTCCTCTTGTGGATGCGTGGTAGTGGGCAGGTGCGTTCCTAGACGACGGGCGCAGGCTTGACTGAGCGAGATTTGGCAGTCCTTGGGATTGGGTGATATGAGCGGGTGGTTTCATATTATGTTCATAGATGGTTTCTTTCCTTTGAGCATTGATGCCGAGGCATCTTAACAGTAGAGAGTGTATGCATATTGTGTTATTGGTAGAGTTTCCTTTTGGAGCCTTTTGATTGTGACTTTCTAGCTGTAGTTCTCTATTTCAGCTTACCATTATTTATCTATCTACCTATCTATCTGCATACCTATCTGTTTTGCCTCCAGTAGACTTAGTGGGCATACCGTGGATATTGGGACGGTACCCACTGAGATCTGCCTTCTGCAGTAGATCTCACACCCGCTGCGGTGATAGGTTGAGGCAGCTGTTCCGGCTTGTTTCGCGCGGAGACAGCAGATCGAGGTGAGGACGCGGTCGATTAGTTCCATACCAGCATTGAGAGTCTGAGGTAGATGTACCCGGTGTATTTTATGTTTCCACTTTTTTACTGGACATTCTGAGAGACTTGTGAGGATAGTATTTATTTTTTTTCCTGTGAGACTTTGTACCTTGAGGATTTGTGTACTAGTGGAGATTTTACTATTCCAGATGTTCAGTTTTATTCTATAGCTTTTGGTTTTAGTTTCAGCTCTGATACATGTTTTTAGCTATAGATCTGACTTGCAGGGTAGACGCTTCGTCTGTGCGGCAGTTTCCGTACAGATGGCGGATCTGTTGGCGAGCCCGGGTCGCAGTTTCGAGCATGGTACGAAAGACTGACAAAGCACTTTTTGGAAAAGGGCTATACTCGAGGGGGAGCCGATCGGACATTATTTGTGAAGCATTCAAAGGATAACTTCATTGTAGCACAAATATATGTGGACGACATTGTGTTTGGTGCTACAAGGAACAATGATGCTTCAAAATTCGCCGAAACAATGAAAAGCGAATTTGAGATGTCCATGATGGGCGAGTTGACATATTTTCTTGGATTGCAAGTTAAGCAAAGTGAAGATGGCATTCATTTGTGTTAATCCAAATATGCAAAGGAGTTGGTCAAGAAATTTGGATTAGAAAATTCTAAAGACTTTCTGACTCCCATGGGAACTAGCAATAAGGGACATGGATGTGAATCTCACGGAGAAAAAGTAGACGAGAAACTCTATCGAAGCATGATTGGAAGTCTACTTTACCTTACGGCTAGTCGCCCGGGCATTGCCTTCAGTGTTGGGATTTGTGCGAGATATCAATCAGCACCAAAGGAAATTCACCTGAAAGCGGTGAAACGGATCATCCGGTACATCAAAGGTACGTTGAATTTCGGAATTTGGTATCCTATGGGCACATCTCTCGACATAATAGGATATTCGGATGCCGATTGGGCTGGATCAGTGGATGATCGAAAGAGCACGAGTGGTGCATGCTTTTACCTTGGCCATTGTCTTGTTGCATGGCATAGTAAGAAGAAAAACTGCATTGCTCTCTCTACTGCCGAAGCAGAATACATTTCAGCGGGAAGTTGTGCAACTCAATTGATTTGGATGAAGAGTGTATTGAGTGACTTTCGCATCCCGGCGACTTCGGTAACAATACTTTGTGACAACACTAGTGCCATTAACATTTCAAAAAACCCTGTGTTGCACTCAAGGACAAAACACATAGAACTTAGATATCATTTTCTTAGAGAGATAGTTGAATCAAGTACTTTACAAATCTCTTATGTTCCAACTGAAGATCAATTAGCTGATATTTTGGCAAAACCTTTGGATCAAAAACGTTTTATTCATTTGCGAAAAGCAATTGGAATGCTTTTTTTGAAATAACAATTTTTTGAACCATTGCTTAGGTTAGGTTTTGTTTTGTGTTTTGTGTTTGTATATAGAACATAAACTGAGCATTTGTTAAATTGACTTTAATTGCATCTTTTCATGTTTTGAGAAATCTATTATGATTTGAATATCATTATAATTCATTTGATGCAGTGATCATTTATATCAATTATTTCATCTTTAATTGATCAAAGTCAATTCCTCTCTCGATGATCTCTTGGTATAGTTTTTATCTTATTTGATAATTGAGTCAAGTATGAACATGAGATCAATGATTGGTTGAATACTTAATATTTTATATAATTGATAGCCAATTGAGGGGGAGTTTTATTTAAAGTTTCATGCTCAAAAGATGTGGAAAGAGTTAAATCCCTAGTGGAGTGTGAAAACTACCACCACATGGAGGAAAGAGCTACCACCTCGGTCGTCCGAGTACTGTGTGCAGCTGCCACATGTTTACCAAGCATGGTGTTTCTTGTTTATTAGATAAAATGCTTTTTGGAATACTTGACTTTGTCGAATTCCAAGGTTGGTATAAGGTGGGATTTTAAATTGAAAGATGCTCAAAGAGCCACTTCCCTAGATATATTGACTAGATACATTATCTAATCTATTTGGGATGACAAACATCTATCGATCTTTGTGTCTTCATTTTCTTATTCAATTGTTGATTTGATAAACACGTTACTCATTAGATCGTGATTGATGTTTTGAACTTGCTCAACTTTAGAGGATATAATTTTTATAAATTTTCGTTTCATTATTTGATTATTAATGATAGATTTAGCATAATCTATTTCTTTTGATGTGAAACAATACTTTTTGTTAAAGATGATATGCAAGAATGCTTACATACTTTTTCTGGATTTTTCTGAAATTTTTACAAATTTTTCTGGAGAAAAAGTTGCAGGCAGTCCAGACTGGATGGACTCAGTCCGGATCCCGAACGATGGGATTTCCCTGCGGGTAGCCGATCCGGACTGAACTCGAACCCGATCCGGACCGCGGCTTGGTTTTAGTAGAAACGAATGGTCTTTTCATTTCTATTCTCTTCTAAACTTCTGTTTCTAACTCCCTAGACTTTCTCTCACTAGAATCAAGAGGGTTTTGAATCTTTTGCAACTGGTTTTCTCTCGATTCAAGTAAGTTCTTTTGATCAAAACCTCTGTTTTTCACTATTTTGCTATCGTTCTTCAAAACGTGAGTGGATTTCATCCTATGAATTCGTTTTTAAACGGTTTTTTGTCAAATTTCTTTTGAAATAAGAACTCTGGATACATTAGTTTTGTTTCTATGCCTTGTATTCATTTGATTAACGAATTTTTGGGCTTCAATTTCTAAAAATTCAGTTTTATGGCAAAATTTGGAAATTTTCGAAAATCATATGATTGATCTATTTTTAAAAAATTTTTTGCAAAACTAACTTGATTCCTAGTCTCTATACATGATAAGGATTGTTTGGGTAAGATTTTTCAAATTTTCAGAAATTAAAGAATTTTTCATGTTCTTTGAGTTCTTGCTCACAGGCGACTTTTTCAACACACTCAACCAAGATGGTGTTTGGTTGGATAATAGTGCTCATTGTTGCCATGGTCAGCACGCGAGCGACGAACATGCTCAAGAGAACGAAAAGAACTCAACCTGAAGGGGAATATGTTTCTCTTGATGAGTCAGATACGGAATCAGAGCACTGGGATAAAGTCCTTGAGGAAACAGCAGCATTGGCTGCAGCAGCAGAAAAGGGGAAAGCCCCTGCTTCTTCGAAGGTGAAGACTCCGCCTACAGCTGCTGAAAAAGGAAAAGCTCCAATGCAACAAACACCTATGTCAATGAAGAGAAGTAGTGTTGCAAAGAGGAAAGGGAGAGCTCGTGGAATAGAGATTGATGAGTCACTGGCAAGTGAGCCGCCTCCACGAGATTTTGTTCACATTAGCACAGAAAGGATGAAAGATTTTGAGAAACGAGAATGTATCGGTGAGATACATGTAAATGTCACAGCTCTCAGGGAATGCTCTGCAGCGTTTGGAACCCTATTTGATCAAGCACGACTTGCACAAGTCTGTAAATTTTCTGAAACTTCAGGATATTGTCTTCATCTTGTGAGGACGTTTTACTTGTGTGCTATGCAGATTCAAGATCATGAGGATGGACCCAAAGAATTTGTTACAATAGTTCGGAATGTCAACCAAGATCACGCCTCAACTGATCGGAGAAGTGCTGGGAATGAATGCCCAAGTCAAAGGAATTCATTATTTGAAGGGACATGTTATGTCCAATACAACCTGGAGGACGGTTGTTGATGGAATCTGTTTGCCTGATACCCGGTCAGCGGAAAATTCGGTTCTGTCAAAAGAACTTCGACCGGAGTATAGATATTTGAACTTTATTGTTTGCTACAACATCTTACCAAATATGCAAACTAAGGTTCTCTGTTGGGATAGAATGTTGTTTCTATATCTCCTTGGACATCCCGAAGCTTCGTTGGGATCAAATTTCAACATTCCTTATCTCATCTGGTCAAGGATGGCGAGGTATGTGGAAAATGCGCATCCTACCGAGCGACTTCCATTCACATTGATTATAATGCGGATTTTGAGAAAGTTTGATGTCGACATTCGTTCATCAACTTATATGCACAGTCTGGGAACGATCAATGACAATACCATTGTGAAGTCACTCTCAAGTAAACCAGTGAGAGCCCAACCCCTCCAAGAGGCAAGAGAACCTCAGCACAGCAAGCAACAACAGCAACAGCAAGAGCAGCAGTACCAGCTTCTACTTCAGAGGATGAAGCCTATGTGACGTCAATCTATAAAGAACAGCAACGACTATCATATGAACAAGAACGCATGTCAGAGGAAATAACTAAGATCTCAACAGACATGGTTTAGATTTCTGCCGACCAAGCTGTTTTGAAGAAGAAACACAAATCTCTTGCCAAACTGGTTAAGAAAATTTTTCACAAACTTGGATGCAGCAGTTCGGATGAAAATGACACTGATTGATGTTTTTAAGTTTTCATTTTGTTTTGTTCTAATGTCTTCTCTTGCAGGTTTTAGTTTCTTAATCTTTGAGAACTTTGCTTTACCCTCCTTTTGATTTTGGCTAATTTTTGTGACAAAAAGGGGAAGAGACATAGACATTGAGAGACATAAACATTGAACTTGAACGTTTTGGACTTGAACTTTGTAAACTCTGAACGTGAAGGTAAGTAAGTTCGAAGTTGAACTTGATCATGCCCCGACTAACTATTTGACTAACTATTTGGGCATGTTATATTACTAACAAGTTGCTTGATAACCGACATATTTTTTAACTTGTTAATTGTTTTGATATGACATTTGGATTTTAATGATTAGGGATATGTGAATCTTTGTTTGCTAAATTTTCATAGATATCTGATAATTAATGTCATGATGAGTATAAACTCTATCTCTCTGATTGATTATTGAATGTTTAAATTCTTGAGGTATCTAACGATTTCTTTTGTCAAGAATGATTTCTTTTGCAGAGAGTACAAACGTCTAAGTCTAGAGTCTGTTTTAGGAGTTTATCTCTTGTATTCATTTTTATTTGGATCATACTTGTAAATTTTTGTTGTATGGTGATAGCAACAAAAATATCTTTTTGAATTTTTTAAGTGGATTTTTGTTTTGTCACGAAACCGACAAAGGGAGAGATTATTAAGGATTTTGTTTTGGTGTATTTCGTGAATTGGTAAAAGTCTTGAAGATTGAAGATGAAGAATTATGGATCAACTACATCAATCTCAAGAAGAATGAATTCGGAATGATTAGGTACGTTTAACTAAATAATTTTTGGTGATCCGAATACATTTGCGTAGTTTAGAAACACTTGGATAAGTTTTCAGCGCATAAAAATAAAAAACTGGACAAGTTGGATGTTCAGGATCCGGATCAGACCATTCCAGTCCGAACCCCGAACAAAGTTTAGTTCATGCGGAATTCCAGTCCGGACCATCCCCTGTTTAGTCCGGACCCCGAACTATGTGGTTGCTGAAATCCATGAACAGTCCGGATCAGAAAATTTCAGTCCGGACCCCGAACTGTTTTTTCAGGAAAATTGCTGAAAAAAGACGACAGTCTGGATCAGCCAAATCCAGTCCGGACCGCCATATGGAAAAAATTCTGTTAAGTCAGTTTTTGATGCTTATCTCTTTCCAAAGGTTTCTAACCTATAAATTAAACCCTACATTCATCTTTTAGGGTTAATCCACATCCGAAAAAGGATCAAAGGAAAAATAATAGAAAAATCCACAAATATAGAGAAGAAAGGAAAACACGATTAAATTCATATTTCTTCATCTATATTGATTAATTTGATTCTAGGGTTTCCAAACTCCTATTTCTTGTAGAATCAAATTGATGAATACTTAGATGGTATTTCCTTATCTATCTTTGACCTAAGTATTCGGCGGATTATCATCACCAAACCAAAAATAACGATTTTATCAAAAATCGGCGCGAGGATTCGCGTGGCCTTGTGGATTCAAGGTGCTACCGCTCTCGTGGATTCGGAGCGGGGCGCGTTCGTGTGATCGAGACGTGCCGCATTGGTGAAGACCGTGGATTCGGTTGGACGTCGTGGATTCGATGTTGAACGTCGTGGATTCGGAGTTGGGACGCAAATCGTGGATTCGAGGAGCGTTCGGAGCGAGCGGAGAAGATCAACTAGGAACGTATGGAAAAGGTTGAGCCGTAGGGTTACGGTAAATCACCTTGTACGTGTTTAATCTTAGTGGATTTCGCCGTGTTATCGGTCCCGTGGTTTTTTACTCCTGTGACGGAGTTTTCCACGTAAATCTTGTGTACTTTATTTATTTTCCGCATTGGGTTATTTTTTACGCAACGATTTGGTGTGTTTATTGTTTTCACCTATTCACCCCCCCTCTAGATGGTTTTTCCCCTATTCAGATCCATATTATTCATAACCCACAGTGTCGTCCCGAGCGGCGCTGCGCTATTCACGACAACTACGTCAAGGCTATACACAAGCATCCAATTGGTGGCGGCGGCCTCCCGTCTTTGATGACGGCGGCGGCGGCTTCCCAATTTCACATCGACGGCGGCGGCGGCCTCCTGTCCACCTTGACGGTGTTGACCCCAACTTCGCATCAAGTAGCCGATTCCATCAACACCCCAAAGAAACCGGACAAGAATATCGAAAAACCCTACCAAATCACTAAGAGAGGTAATGAAAAGCCAAAAACACACATTCTAGCCGGTGAGGATGACGGTACGATGCTCGGCTCCGTCCTCCGCTCTCCGGTCTCCTGCGATGTTGGTGCTCCCTCCTCCATTGCCCCACGATGATGCCGATTTCCGCCCCCGATCTCCGATGAACCCTTCGAGAAAGAAGACGATGTTCTCTTTTCGTTACAATTATCGAAAACTAGGATTTTCTTGTCTCTCTCTCTCTCTCTTAGGTGTGTAAAGTAGAAACCGATCCCCGGTTCCACTATTTATAAGAGATTTTGAAACAATAATAACCGCCTCACATCTTTTTGCAACAAATCAAATCTTTTTGTAACAAAACGGACCCTTTTGTAACAAAACAAATCCTTTTGTAACAAATCAAATCTTTTAATTAACCGTTTCTCCCTCGATTTGCGTTCCGAATCCTTCGGAAATCTCATCTACGTTGGCACGAATTTTTAAGCACCCAAAAGTCGAAATGAGTGTTCTTAACCCCTCTTTTATATTAAACATAGAAAAATCACATCGGGAGCTCCTCTTACCGGAATTTAGAGCCGAGCGCACCACCGTTTTCCATTTTCCGAGCCCTACACAATGAAATAAAAATCCGACCAAAAGGCATAACAAAAATACGAGAAAAAATACCGTGACTACCGAAAGTGATACCGAACAAAAACCGTGGACACTACATCATTCCCTCCTTTAAAGAAGTTTCATCCCTGAAACTTAACTCATATCCATTGCAAACAAGTCCGAATAACGTTCTCTCCTCATTGACTCAAGTTCCCACGTGGCCTCTCTTTCTTCATGGTTACTGTCACGCCCCGAGACCGCCAATTTGGTCAGTTCGGGCACGCCAACAGACCCGCCAATCGGGCATGACCTCTCACTACCCGAAAGGAACGGTAACATCCATCTCCAATCAAAACAATGTGTATGATGAGATACAATATCAGAGTAAAAATCACTACTAATTTAAAACTTTCATTCAATAAACAATAAGTTTAAACTGTAAATAAAAGCATGATAAGAGTGAACTATAAATAACTTTATTACATTTTCATTTCTCAACTTACAATTAAATAATACTACAATTCTTTTACATCTTTTTCTCACAATACATAGTTCACTCAAAATATAAAAAGGTGACATCTGCTAGACCCTCTAGGTCTCTATGCTGCTGGTCCCTTGCCCCTGTCGTCTGTCGCCACGGCTGTACCTGTACCTGGAAAAATGGTCACCCGAGGGTGTGAGAACTACTTAAAGTTCCCAGTGGGTTCAACCACCGAGAAAGAAGGTCCTACACCGCTTGGTCCAATGGAAGCAATAATAGTAGAATGCTAGGAAAACTATAAATCTTCATTTGACATGCTGATATGCATATAAAAGGTCACTACATTATCTGTGTATACTCATCGACCCGATACTATCATGTCCAGCCATACTAGGCTACTATCCATAAACTCGGTCACTATGCCGCTGTAAAAAGGGTTAAACTAACCCGGCCACCTTGGCCACTCTATTTCCTCTTTATTCTTTCACATTCTTGTATTTTAATTCAAGTTGGTAAACCCTCAGAAATTCTTTCCCAACGGGCCCCATCCCGGTAGTCACGTTACCACAAGACAAGATTTCTAAGGTTGTCGATAACACCTCAAGTGTTACCCCGTCCTATGGGGGAAACGTGCCATACGGGTCACTGCCCGGGAGAGGGACACTGCCCTTAACTCCAACAAGAGCTACGTTTCACCCCCGAATGTACGCCTATTTTATCTTTTTCTTTTCTTTTTTTTTTTTCTTTTTACTTTAGCACTTAGCCTCTTTTGCATTTTATGCATTCTCTTTTCTCTTAAGCACTTGCTTTTCTTTCTTATTCGAGCTTATAGCTCACGTTGCCACTCGTAATCTGTTTTTCTTGCTTTTAAGCATTTAAACTTTTTACTTTCACTTTTACACTTGTCTTTATTTAATCGCCCCCCCTGAAGGAGTACCACATCCGATTTCCCTTAGAAGGGTCTCACAGTCAGAGGGACCATTTGCATTATCTTTTTGTTCTTTAGCCACTTTTAGCTTTCTTTTAAACTTTGCCTGTAGAGTACGGGAACTTTGTACAGTGCGCCGACCTCGCAAGATGGCGTGGTGCGGAGAAATCACCTTGGGCGTGTTCCAATTGGGTTTACAGATGAGTTCTGATTGCTCTGGATCGACGCAGAATCCTTCGGGATGAAAAGTGAGTTAGCGGTATCGAACTTGGAAGCTCAGTTTGAATCGATGATTTCGGGGCATTGTGTACTTGTAGAGTACTTGCAGGGTACTGGATTTAGATAGAGAACCGACTCCGCAGTTGTGCTCAGAAAAGTGGGGAAGTGTTGGAACATGCGTATTTTCAGGTTACAGCGGAGTTCGGGAGGTTTCGATTTGATGCAGAGGCCCCGAAGGCGAAAAGTGAGTTGGAATTGGCAATTTAAAGGATTAATTAATTGGCTCGATAATCGATTACAACCTGCCTTGGGGTTAAGAAATGATATGAGAAAAGAATCCAAGCGAGGATTTCTTGTGAGAGCACCGGATTGTTGGATTGTGCACACCGACTCCAAGGTTGAGCTTTCTGAGTGGGAAAAGCCTTGGTCATGTGTACTTTATGTTTACAGTGGGGTTCGGGAGATTTTAGAGTGATGCAGAAGCTTCCGGAACAGAAAGTGAGTTGTCGGCGAGAGAACCGAAGCTTCGGACTTCGGATTTTGGCATTTGGAAGCTGAGTTCTGGAACAGGGGTTTTGGTTCCGGAACTAAGCCTTGTGTTCCGGAACCGAGGAGAGAGTTCCGGAACTAATGGGTTGGTACCGGTACCCAATTAGTGGTACCGGTACCCAGTGTCTTATTTTGCCCAGAATGAGCAGGTTTCGGATTTTACTGAGGGGCACAATGGTCTTTTCACTCCCAGCTGCCTTCTACCCCTCGCCACCTTCTATAAAGAGGCCCCAGCCCCTGCCTTCTTCTCCACGACAGCAAGAAAGAAAGAAAGAAAGAAAAGAGAGTGAGCAAGGAAAAGAAAAGAGAAGAAGATAAAGAGAGTGAGAGTGGTTGAGAGGGAGTTGATGATGCAGCTTGGTGTTCCTGCAGCTTGGAGTCGAGCGGAGCCGCGCGCGCGTGTCGGCCGCACATGAAGTAAGTGGTCAGATTTCTTCAAGCTTGAGTTTTTGGATTGTTTATGGTTTTTTCGATGGATTTTGAGCTATTGGGTACTTTCCTTCCATCTTTGCATTGTGCTGGGATCGTGCGGACTGTGCACTGCGCGGAGCCGAGGGTGTGCGCGCGCGTGCTGTGAGTCAACAGCGAGGGAGCCGGAGCGCGCCGGATCTTCATTAGAGGACTCGAGAGGATTGATCGAGCTTTCGGGGGATTTTTCCAAGGACCGCGACAGCGCGCGCGCGTGCGGCTCGATTTTGGGCCTTCCCGGCAGATTTGTGACAGTGAGCGGTGTGGCGCTTCACCGACTTCAGCGTTTGCCTGCGGAAAGTGTTCCAGGTGGGTTGGAATTTCTTCAAGATGTATGGAATGCCTTCTAAAGCTATTGTATGCATGTTGATCATGTTTAGCTTAATATTTATATAGCTGGTAAATCTGATAACTGCCTAGAAAACTATAGGAAGACATTTATTTATGAGCCCAGGTATTTTTAGCATGATCATTTGACACTAGACTGCATGGTTAGTTGGCATTAGATTGGCATCTGAACCGTTTTAAAAATCGGCGGATCGGTTTTAAGAAAAACTGATTCTTAAAAATAATTTGGAATTATTGTGAGCTTCCAGAGAGATTGAGTAGGTTCAGGATGCTTATTTTCTCGTGCCAGGGGGCCGAGTAGATTTTTTTAGAGCTCTGCGGGATGAGTTTCTTGTGTCATGTGAGTTGAGATTCCCTGTGGGATTATACTAGATCATGGGTTTGTATCTCTGATTTTGGTAGTGGAGATGGTTCTCTGACTTGGCTTTGAGAGTTTGGGCTCTGGCTGATTGAGTCGTGGAGGGTTACCGACTTAGCCATGGAATGTGCATTATCAGATATAGTCGTGGAGGGTTCTCCGACATAGCTTTGAGAGGGTTTGGGCATTCCCTGATCCAGTCGTGGAGGGTTCCCAACTGTGATGTGTTATCTGGGTATTGGATATCCGATCTGTTTGATCGTGGATTATAGCCTGCATGTGCCATTATGAGACAGATGAGACTGACGAAATACTTGAGCTCGGTGGGGTCGCTCCCCTCGAGTACGCTCCGAATGCGTGATGATGATTTGAGATAGACAGACTAGGACGCCCCACGGGGGTGGGCAGGAGCGTTCCTAGTAGTCAGTATGACGCCCCACGGGGATGAGCAGGTGCGTTCCTAGTAGTCAGTTTAGGACGCCCCACGAGGAGTGGGCAGGTGCGTTCATAGTAGTCAGTACGACGCCCCACGTGGAGTGGGCAGGTGCGTTCCTAAACGACAGGCGCGGGCTTGACTGAGCCAGTTTTGGGCCAGTCTTTGAGATTTGGGATTTGAGAGCACCTCGTGTCCGAGTGGTGCATAGCTTGCTCTTAGATGAGTTTTCCTTTGAGCATGATACTTGAGGCATTTAGTAGTGAGGGCGTATGCATATCAGGATCATAGTAGAGATTTCCTTGAGCATATTGTTATGGCTTATAGTTGTAGTTCATTTCCTGCTTTCATTTATATATCTATCTGCATACCTATCTTTTGTGCCTCCAGTAGACTTAGTGGGCATACCGTGGATATTGGTGACGGTACCCACTGGGATCTACCTTCTGCAGTAGATCTCACACCCGCTGCGGTGACAGGTTCCTGAGGTAGCTGTTCCGGCTGGGTTCGCGCGGAGACAGCTGATCGAGGTGAGGACGTGGCTGAGTAGTTCCTTACCGTATTGAGAGTCAGAGGTAGATGTACCCTGTATTTTTTGTTTCTACTTTTGTACTGGACAGTCTGAGAGTTTGGTGAGGCTTTTATATTTATTTGGCAATTGAGAGATGTTGTATTGAGGATGATTTTATTTATATCAGATGTTCAGTGGTTTTCTGTAGCTATTGGTTTGGTTTTCAGCTCTGATACATGTTAGCTATAGATCTGACTTGCAGGGTAGACGCTTCGTCTGTGCGGCAGTTTCCGTACAGATGGCGGATCTGTTGGCGAGCCCGGGTCGCAGTTTCGACCCCAGGGCGTGACATTGCCTCTTTCATTAATTTATCACTTATCCTAGGTCTCGCTAAAATGATAACTAGAGAGTCTCTTGGACCCTCAATCATTTCTCTTTCATTCATTTAACTCAAATTGAAGTTAAAGTGGTTGTCCATTTGCCCAGACACCCTATGACCCACTCTAGGGTTATATTTATTTGACTCTTTAACCTTGTGATCACAATACTCTTTTCCCTATTCCACGTTAAACCTAGAGTTACATTAACTCTATTTTTCCTGTTCCACTTTTAACTTAGAGTTACCTTGACTCTAATTCATTACTTGAGAGTAAGACTCCACTAGTTCATCTTAGGTTTTCTTTACCTAAGTTCCATATCATGCTTAACCTAGATTTCACTGACTCTATGTTAAATACTCTATTCTCAAACTTAGGTTATCCCGTAAGACAATGTCACTCGTTCATCTAGGTTTAACTCGTAGGATATCATGCCACTCGTTAAACCCCTAATCTAGGTTTTCTCCTAGGTCTTACTACCAAACCTGCTCTTTTCCCTTATGCTTTTACATGGTTCATAGGGTTACACTCTAACATGATCATAATCATAAAATAATTAGTCACTTTTACGAGTGCAATTATTGTCCATTCTGGTAAATCACAAATATCATTTTTCATCTGTATTCATCTATACATGCAAATATATCACCTATGTTAGGTAAATCAAAAATAGCACCTATCCTCTAAGTCCTTTTACACATGAAAATTTATCATCTATTTAGATAAATTAAATATTGCATTTTTCCTCTAAGTCCTTTTACACATGAAAATTTATCATCTATATAGATAAATCAAATATTGCATTTTTCCTCTAAGTTCTTTTACACCTGCAAATTTATCAAATATTTAGATAAGTCAAAAATTCCTTCTTTTTTTTTTCCCCCTCTAAGTCCTTTTTAAACATGCAAATAAATCCCCTATTTTGACAAATCAAATTTTGCACTCTTCCTCTAGGTCCACTGACACATGCAAATTTATCATCTCTTTTCGGCAACTAAAAGTTGCACCTTTCATCTGTGTTCATCTACATATGCGAATTTATCCCCTATTTTGGGTAAATCATAAATATCACTTTTCTCTAAGTACCTTTACACATGCAAACATACCAACTATTTTTTTCTCATTCAACATCACATTTATCTCACATTAAAATATTACACTACACTAGCATGCTTACTATAATGCTTCTAAAATCAATGCAGAGGAAGAAAGGGAGAGGTCACCTATTTTCGGCAGAATCTCCCACCTTGTGTCGCCCCCAATTTCTTGTAGACACTTGCAATTAGGCTCCGCGCGATTTTTCTTGTCTTCTTGAGCTTGCACGCAAAACGGTGCACGTCCTTTGGAGTTGCACGCAAAATGGTGCACATTCTTCAAGGTTGCATGCAAAACGGTGCACGTCGAAACGCCCGGCGATACTTTGCACAGTAGAACGGCACAGTAAACGGTGTCCCTAACAGGTAAAAGGGGATGGGTTCAAATCCAAAACTCAAAAGGGGAAATCTTAAAACTGTGCCGAAAAATACCGCAAAATAACAAACTGAACCTACCTCGACATCGTCAGGCAATGCGTGCACATGCATCCATCCGGTCTCTTAGAACACCTCGCGCGCGCTCTACGGGGTCCTCGGCGTGCTCGCGGCACCCCAAAAACTCCCCACGAAATCCCCTCTTCCCTCCCCTAAGCCTCTCCGTTCGAGCAAAAAGGAGAAAAGAGGAAAGAATGGGGCAATCAGGCCTTTTATAGCTGAATTTCCCACATTTTGGCGCCCAATTCGTGCGCCCGAAAAGGTTTCGGACGGCTACAGTAAACAGCCATAAGTCCACGTCATCCGCGTTCGGCCAATTGGGGAGCGACACGCATCCCCGGACCCGCGCACCGCGTCCACGGACCAGCGACAGCCAATGGGCGGGCGCCACCTGGCACCCACCCCGCGCCCTTCCGCGTCAACGGGGCTAGCGACGCGTCCAATCACACGTCGCGTCGCTGGCCCGGCCAATGGGGGCCCGACACGTGGCGGCCCCCTGCCCTTGCTGACCCGCGCCAGCCTCGGGCGCGCTGACCAGCCAGCACGCGCGCGCGCTTCCCCCCGCGCGCTTGCTGCAAGCAGGGCTGCGGCGAGTCGGGCGCCGCCACGTGGCGCACCCACCTGCCTCCACCTGCGCGCCTCGCGCAGCGCCCCCTGTGCGACGCTGCGCGCATCGCGCAGCACGCCATCGCGCGCCTCAGAATCCGTGCATTTTTTCGGAATCCATGCATTGCCTCGGGATCCGTGCATCTCAAGATCCATGCATTGCCTCGGGATCCACGCACCGCCTCGAATCCATGCATCGCCTCGAGATTCGTGCCATCTCTGGATGCGTGCCTTCCTCGAGATCCACGCCCTCCTCGGGATCCGCACCCGTCGCTGCTACAGTGATTCTGGCGCCAGCTACAGTGAACTGGGCGCCCGAATGTACGGCCTAATCCGGATTTCGCCCCGTTTCGCCCGTTTTCGCCCGTTTTTCGACCGTTTTTGTCCGTTTTCGTCCCGTTTTCACCCAAATTTGACAGGCAGACTCAACTCAATTTATCACGAGATATTTTAAATTTTCAATCTGGACCATTTCTGGGTCACCAAAGTCCCGCTGTATTCAGAATCGCTGGCGGACCCTATTCTCACTGCTCGGGTATCCGATTGAAGCGAAATTTTTACTATGGCCTTAAAACATAAATACGGACCTCCCTAATTTTTCTCGGAATTTTTTAAAACTATGAATTTTCTGCTAAAAGTCTGAGCCAACTTTCTCATATAAAATTCTAAACTCCTCATTTTTATTCCCATTTCGGCCCAATTCACTTCAAAATTATTCTTTATCTCACTAAATTCAATAAAAATAGTATCTCATACTATTTTTATTTATATTTACTTATATACCAAAAATCCGGTACATTACAGTTACACTATTGAACCTTCACATAAGGTATTGACCTCTTACGCAACTTCTTTTCTTCTCGTGTCAAAATCCGCACCGGTCTTTCTTCAAAACTCAAATCCTCTTGTAGTTCTACCGATGAAACATCGATCACATGTGAAGGGTCGGGCAAATACTTTCGAAGCATCGATACATAAAATACATCAAGTACCCTCTCGAGACTAGGTGGCAAGGCCAAACGATACGGACCAATCCGCTCAAGGATTTCGAACGGTCCCACGAATCACGGGCTCAGTTTGCCTCGCAACTCAAACCGCCGGATTCCCCGGGACGGTGATACCTTGAGCAACACGTGCTCCCCGACTTAGAATTCCAAGTCCCGTCGCCTCCGGTCCGCATAACTCTTTTGCCGGCTTTGCGCGGTTAGTAATCGCTGCCTAATCAAACGGACCTTTGCCTCCGTTTCTTCCACCAAGTCGAGTCCAAAATGCTTCCGCTGCATCAAGTCGTCCCAACACAGGTGATCAACACCTGCGCCCATACAAAGCCTCATACTGTACCATCTGAATACTTGCCTGAAAGCTGTTGTTATAAGCAAACTCGACTAACGGTAAACGGTGTCATCCAACTCCAAAATCCAAAACACAGGCTCGGAGCATGTCCTCTAAGGTTTGAATTACTCCTTCCGACTGTCCATCACTTTGGGGGTGAAATGCCGTACTAAAACTGAGCTTGGTTCCCATTGTTTGCTGTAGACTTTTCCAAAAGTTTGACACAAAGCGGGTATCTCTGTCCGACGTAATCATAACCGGTACCCCATGTAGTCTCACGATTTCATCGATGTACACTTGAGCTAAACGCTCCCGTGACCACATAGTATGTAAAGGCAAGAAATGTGACGACTTTGTCAATCGATCAACCACGACCCAAATTATGTCATGCCCAAGTTGCGATCGTGGAAGCCCCGTGACGAAGTCCATGGTAATCCATTCCCATTTCCATTGCAAAATTGGAAGCGGTTGTAATTTTCCCGCAGGCCATTGTTGCTCAACTTTAACCTGCTGACACACCAAACAACGTGCAACAAAATACGTCACATCCTCCTTCATCTTTGGCCACCAGAAAGTTTGCTTCAGATTCTTGTACATCTTAGTCCCGCCGGGGTGAACGGTGTAAGGCGTCCGATGCGCTTCGGTCAAGATTTCTTCCTTTAAATACGGCTGATCCGGAACGCACAACCGTCCTCGAAACCGAATCGAGTCATCTTCCCCAATGGTGAAGTCGCCATCCAACCCGACTTAACTCGACCATGTATGTGCTGAAACTCCACATCCGCCTTCTGTCCCTCGCGGATGCGATCCATTAAGGTCGGTTTAACCTCCATCGTAAAAAGCCTTGCAACTGTGCCCTGTGGTACATCTCCAATCCCAACCTTTGAAACTCCGCAACTAAACCCTTTTGCGGCGTAACCGATTCCAATGCCAAACCCTCGGTTGGAGTCTTTCTGCTTAAGGCATCTGCCACTACATTTGCCTTTCCCGGGTGATAGTAAATAGACAAATCGTAGTCCTTTAAGAGCTCCAACCAGCGTCTCTGCCGGAGGTTCAATTCCTTTTGAGTAAACAAATACTTTAAGCTTTGATGATCCGTGTACAGCTCACAGTGTGCTCTATACAAGTAATGCCTTCATAACTTCAAAGCGAAAATTACCGCTGCCAGCTCGAGGTCATGGGTGGGATAGTTCCTCTCGTAATCCTTGAATTGCCTTGATGCATATGCTATCACTCGATCCTGTTGCATCAAAACACACCCTAGTCCCACCCGTGACGCATCACAATAAACCACGAAGTCCTCTCCCGGTCTAGGTAAGGCTAAGACTGGTGCCCGTGTCAGTCTGCCCTTCAATTCCTTAAAACTCTCCTGACATTGAGGTGTCCAAACGAACTTTTCGCCCTTCCGGATTAACCGGTTTAGAGGTAGTGCGATCTTAGAGAAACCCTCCACAAATCGCCTGTAGTACCCGGCCAAACCCAGGAAGCTGCGAATCTCCGTAACAGTGGTAGGTGTCGGCCAATCCAGAACTGATGCTACCTTCTTTTGGTCCACTGCAACCCCTGAAGCTGTAATGATATGTCCCAAGAAGGCAACCTACCGTAGCCAAAACTCACACTTCTTGAGTTTTGCATAAAGTCCCAGCTCTCTCAAAGTCTGGAGTACAGTCCTCAAATGATCCATGTGCTCCTCATCAGTACGCGAGTAAATCAAGATGTCATCAATAAAAACTACTATGAATTGATCCAAGTAAGGTCTGTACGCTTTGTTTATCATATCCATGAATGTTGCCGGTGCATTTGTAAGTCCAAAAGGCATGACAATGAATTCATAGGTAGCGTTTGGATTGGGGATAAGCCAGAATGAGTTATACTAGGGATAAGTATAAAATAAGGGATAAGCCAGGTATAATGTAAAAATGTGTTTGGTTGGGAATGAGGCTTAAACCTGATATAAGGAAAAAAGTGTTTGGATTGGGGTTGAAGAATAAGGAGGAATAGAGAGTTGACTTTTATGCTAAATGACGATTTTACCCTTGCTTTTATGTATATATTAAATTTGATAATTAAAGATTGTATTAGAATTTTTTAATTGTAACAAATCTTATACATAATATTTAATTAATTAGATACTATATCACTGGTATATCCAAAACTGACTGTGTAGGTCATGTGATTAGATCTTCCGAAGCCAATTATGCCGAACAACCACCTTGAATCATGTTCCTTGCCGGTGAAGCGGAGATGATAGTTGCAAAGTACGTGCTCTTGCACGCCTGGAAAATAAGTCCGGGGTGTCCAGGTTCTTGCAACCGCACCTCCCTCTTCTCACAGTCTATAACCGCAAAGTGACGAGTCAACCAATCCACGCCCAAAACCAAAACAAACTCTCGAATCAGGATAACCACAAGATCTATCGGGTACACACGGTCGCCCAAAACCACCGGGCCTGAAGGTACGAAGGTATTGGCTTCCAAAGGCGGGCCCTAGAGTCAAAACAGATAGCACACAAGGAAGGGCCCTCTCCTCCAAAGCATGAGAACGGGTAAAGGTATGTGAAATATACGAATGGGATGCTACGGTATCGAAAAGTGTCATAGCACGAATGCCAAAAATAGTGACCATACTTGCAACCACATCCGCCGGTGGTTCCGTACCTGAAGGTGCCATGAAGTAGATCCTCCCTCTCGCCTACGGCTGCTCTACTTGCGGCTGTGGTACCCTCTCCTCCCGTCGAGGGGTCAGAGGGCGTCCTGCCTGCCCTATGGAATGCCTCCCTCATGTGGGTTATTATGTTAATAATGGATCTGAATAGGAAAAAAACCACCTAAAGGGGGGGTGAATAGGTGTAAACAATAAAACTCAACAATCTTTGCATAAAAATAACCCAATGCGAAAAAATAAATAAAGTACGCAAGATTTTACGTGAAAAACTCCGTCACAGGAGTAAAAAATCACGGGACCGATAACACGGCGAAATCCACTAAGATTAAACACGTACAAGGTGATTTACCGTAACATTACGACTCAACCTTTTCCATACGCTCCGAGTAGATCTTCTCCGCTCGCTCCACAACGCTCCTCGAATCCACGATTTGCGTCCAACGCCGAATCCACGACGTCCAACGTCGAATCCACGACGTCCAACTGAATCCACGGTCTTCACCAATGTAGCACGTATCGATCACACGAACATACCTCGCTTCGAATCCACGAAAGCGGTAGCACCTTGAATCCACAAGGCCACGCGAATCCATGCGCCGATTTTGGGAAATCGTTGTTTTGTTGGTGATGATAATCCGCCGAATACTTAGATCATAGATAGACAAGAAATTACCATCTAAGTATTCATCAATTTGATTCTACAGGAAATAAGAGTTTGGAAACCCTAGAATCAAATTGAACAATGTAGATGAAGAAACACGATATTAATCGTGTTTTCCTTTCTTCTCTATATATGTGGATTTTTCCGTTTTTTGGACTACATGGATTACCCTAAAAGATGAATGTTAGGATTTATTTATAGGTTAGAAACCTTTGGAAAGAGATAAGCATCAAAAACTGACTTAACAAACTTTTTCCCGCACGGCAGTTCGGACTAGATTTGGCTGATCCAGACTGTCGTCTTTTTTCAGAAAATTTTTTGAAAAAAACAGTTCGGGGTCCGGACTGGATGTGGCCTGATCCGGACTGTTCATGCGATTTTAGCAAACACAAGGTTCGGGGTCCGGACTCAAAGGAGGCTGATCCGGATTGGAATTCTGCATGAACAAACCCATGTTCGGGGTCCGGACTGGATGGTCCTGATCCGGATCCTGAACACTGAAATTGTCCAGTTTTTAATTTTTAAGCAATGAAAAATATTCCAAGTGTTTCTAAACTACAAGAATGTATTCGGATCACCAAAATTATTTAGTTAAACGTACCTGATCCTTTTGAATTCGTTCTTCTTGAGATTGATGCATATGATCCACAATTCTTCATCTTCAATCTTCAAGACTTAGAACAATTCACGAAATACGCCAACACAAATTCCTTAACACCTCGGCTCTGTCGCTGCGATGAAGGCGTCAACACTGCCGATGAAACTGACTCCTAGCCCAATAGGCAACTCGATCGAAAATGCCCCTGCTTCCCACACTTGTAGCAGTGATCATGCTGCTGTGAACAGGCTGTCACTGGATGCGCTCCTCCACAGATAATACAGAGCTTATCCCCTGTCTTCTGTCCTGAAGTAGATGGGTCCTTGGCCCCCTGCTGAATCCTCAGATATTTGGGTGGTCGGCCACTCCTAGATTGCGCTTGGGACCGCTTCTTATCCTTATTGCGGTCTGATCCATTGATCCGAGCGCGAGCCAAGACCGCTCCTCGCTCAACCAACGTGGCCCTGTCGACCACCTACTAAAAGGTATGCAAATCTGCCGACTGGGCAAGTCTGAAAATGTCTCCTCTCAATCCATCAACAAAGAGACGAGCCTTATGAGACTCATCCCTAATCACAAAGGGGACGCAGTTAGCCAATCTTACAAATTCCCTTTGATATTGCATCACCGATCGCCTACCATGCTTGATAGTTTTCAAATCATCCTCCAGAAAGTAGACCACGTAAGAAAAGTAGTGCCACTAGAAGGAGTAGGTCGCGCGGTCTTCCACCAAATCCGGGCCGTACCCTCCAGAAAGTGAACTGCTAGAGGAACCCGCTCGTCCTCCTCCATAATCAAATCCTCGAATAGTTTCTCCATAGTATCCACCCATTTCTCCACTACCCATGGATCAATCGTCTCACCCTCAAAGACGGGTGGCTTGTACTTTCGAAATTCCGCGAAGCTCGCCCTCACCCTAGCTCGCTCCGGCTGCGCTGCTGGATCCCTACCGGCCACGGCCGCAGACTGTGTGGGGGAAGGCGTGATGCCCGCACCTCTCACCTGATCCCCAACCGTAGCTCCCGGCCTCGATCCCTGAGCTACCGGAGAAGGGACATCCGGAGGTGCCGCCACCGGTATTACTGATGCCCAACGGAAAGGAGGGCCGGACTCCATGGTCCAAAAATATTCCCTACCCTAGTTCAATTACCCACCTCTTACGGCGAAGAAAACGATGTGTGAAAACTCCCAAAACACCTCAAACTTTGTCCAGACGAAGACTACACCAAAAACCATTGTTAAAAACATCAACGTAACGAAATTTCGCGAGTCGGGGGTCAAACCGAAGTTCCGACGGCGAAACCGAAGAAAAACATCGATTGACGGAACGACACAGCTAACGGTGTGATGAAACAACGAAACCAAGGCGGCCTCCCCCCCCCCCCCGCCACACCGGCGCGGCCGCGGAGGTCCCCGCGAGTGGCGCTCCACGTGGCCTAGTCCCTCGCAACTGCGCCCCCACGCGGCTGCCTCCAGTGCGGCTTGCGCCAAGCGTGTGTGGAGGCCCGTGCGGCGGCACCTCGCATGGCAGCGTCCCGAGCGGCGCTATTCACGACAACTCCGTCAAGGCTATACACAAGCATCCAATTGGCGGCGGCAGCCTCCCGTCCACCTTGACGGTATTGACCCCAACTTCGCATCAAGTCCCCGTTTCCATCGACACCCCAAAGAAACCCGACAAGAATATCGAAAAACCCTACCAAATCACTAAGAGAGGTAACGAAAAGCCAAAAACACACCTTCTAGCCGGTGAGGATAACGGTACGATGCTCAGCTCCATCCTCCGCTCTCCGGTCTCCCGCGATGTCGGTGCTCCCTCCTCCGTTGCCCCACGATGATGCCGATTTCCGCCCCCGATCTCCGATGAACCCTTCGAGAAAGAATACGATGTTCTCTTTTCGTTACAATTATCGAAAACTAGGATTTTCTTCTCTCTCTCTCTCTCTTAAGTGTGTAAAGTAGAAACAGATCCCCGGTTCCACTATTTATAAGAGATTTTGAAACAATAATAACCGCCTCATATCTTTTTGCAACAAATCAAATCTTTTTGTAACAAAACGGACCCTTTTGTAACAAAACAAATCCTTTTGTAACAAATCAAATCTTTTAATTAACCGTTTCTCCCTCGATTTGCGTTCCGAATCCTTTGAAAATCTCATCGTACGTTGGCACGAATTTCCAATCACCCAAAAGCCGAAATGAGTGTTCTAAACCCCTCTTTTATATTAAACTTAGAAAAATCACATCTGGAGCTCCGCTTACCGGAATTTAGAGCCGATCGCACCACTGTTTTTCATTTTTCGAGCCTTACACAATGAAATAAAAATCCGACCAAAAGGCATAACAAAAATATGACGAAAAATACCGTGACTACAAAGAGTGATACCGAACGAAAACCGTGGACACTAGAAGAAACACTTGGAATATTTTTCATGTGCTAAAAATAAAAAAACTGGACATTTTATATGTTATGGATCCGGATCAGGCAGATCGAGTCCGGACACCGAACATGGTTTGGTTCATGCAAAATACCAGTCCGGACCAACCGTCTTTTAGTCCGGACCCCGAACATTGGTTTTCCTATATCGCATGAATCAGTCCGGATCAGACCCAATTCAGTCCGGACCCCGAACCTTATTTCTGAAAATTTTCCTGACTGTGACGACAGTCCGAATCAGACTTATTCCATTCCGGACCGTCGTGCCGGAAAAATTCTGTTAAGGTAGGTTTTGATTCTTATCTTTTTCCAAAAGGTTTCTAGCCTATAAATAGACCTCAAGTGTTCATCTTTTAGGTCAAGTTGTGGAAACCGAAGATAATCCACATATAGAAAAGAAAGGAAAACATATTCTATTTTATATTTCTTTTTCTATATTGATCGATTTGATTCTAGAGTTTTCAAACTCTTTATTTCTTGTAGAATCAAATTGATGAATACTTAGACGGTATTTTCTTATCTTTCTATGATTATCTAAGTATTCGATATCATCACCACCAATAAACAAACAACGATTTTCGAAAGGAATATCGACGCATTGATTCGTGTGGCCTTGTGATTCAAGGTGCTATCGACTTCGTGGATTCGGAGTTAGGCACGTTCGTGTGATCGGCTCGTGCTATATTGGTGAAGACCGTGGATTCGGTTGAACGTCGTGGATTCGACGTTGGACTTCGTGGATTTGAAGTTGGACGCAAATCGTGTGATCGATGTGCGTTGCGGACTACGGAGAAAATCTACTCAGAGCGTATGAAAAAAGGTTGAGTCATGTGTTGCGTTATATCACCTTGTACGTGTTTAATCTTAGTGGATTTTTCCGTGTGATCGATCCCGTGATTTTTTACTCCTGTGATGGAGTTTTTCACGTAAAATCTTGCGTATATTTTTTATTTTTCGCATTGGGTTATTTTTTACGCAAAGATTTTTGAGTTTTATTATTTACACCTATTCACCCTCCCTCTAGGTGGTTTTTCTCCTATTTATCCTTGGATCCCATAACCCACAAGGATTAGAGAGAAACAGAGTGAGGACCCCTACCTTGAGAGGATTAGAAACCAGGTTCAGCATGGTCAGAGTAGGGACTTTTCCTTGGATGTAGTAGGAGTACTGAGGTACAGGGACCACGCTTGTGTTCTCGTGGATTCTGAGATTCGAGAGCTGATTTTGAGAGAGGCTCATTATACACCTTACACCGTTCATCCTGGAGGAACTAAGATGTATAGAGACCTTAGGGCACAGTCTTGGTGGAATGGCATGAAAAGAGATATTGGAAGGTTTGTTGCTCATTGCCTAACTTGTCAGCAAGTCAAAGCTGAGCATCAGGTTCCTGCTGGCAAGTTATATAGCCGTCCAATTCCTGAATGGAAATGGGACCATGTGACCATGGACTTTATTGTGGGATTACCGAGGTCACAGAGTGGAGTTGATACTATATGGGTGATTGTGGATAGATTGACCAAATCAGCCCATTTTCTGCCTATTCAGTCGAGTTGGTCTCTAGAGAGGTTAGCACGGCTATACTTGGATGAGATTGTGAGGCTGCATGGAGTACCAACCTCGATTGTATCTGATAGGGACCCGAGGTTCACGTCACACTTTTGGAGGAGCCTGCAGACAGCCTTGGGGACCCAGCTTCGTTTCACCATGGCTTTTCATCCACAAACTGATGGAGAGTCTGAGCGGACCATTCAGACTCCTGAGGATATGTTGAGAGCATGTGTCCTGAGCTTTAGTGGAAGTTGGGATCGACATTTGAGACTAGCTGAGTTTGCATACAACAATAGTTTTCAGGCGAGCATTCAGATGGCACCGTTTGAAGCATTGTATGGATGCAAATGTCGATCGCCACTTTATTGGAGTGACGTGGGTGAAATGAAGACTTTGGGACCCGATTTGTTATCGGAAGCTGAAGAGAAGGTCAAGATTATTCGGCGACATTTGGTGACCGCCCAGAGCCGGCAGAGGAGTTATGCTGATAGGAGGCGGCGAGACTTAGAGTTTCAGATTGGGGATCATGTTTTTTTGAAAGTCTCGCCATCCCGAGGGATACGCCGATTTGGAGTACGCGGAAAGTACAGTCCGCGGTTTATTGGCCCGTTTGAGATATTGGAGCGCATTGGATCAGTTGCTTATCGAGTTGCGCTACCGCCACGATTGGCAAGCACCCATGATGTGTTTCATGTATCCGTCCTGAGGAAGTATGTTTTTGATCCCTCACATGTTATAGGCTTCACTTCCTTAGAGCTGGATGAGGATTTGAGCTATCAGGAGCGACCGATGCGAATTCTTGCCCGGGAGACTAAAGAATTGCGCAATCGGGTCATACCTTTTGTGAAGGTCCAATGGAGCCATCATGATGAGCGAGAGGCCACTTGAGAGCCTGAGGATGAGTTGAGGATTTTCCACCCCTACTTATTCGAGACACCCTCCAGAGGTATGGATTTTAGTTTTGAGGACAAAACTTTTTGAAGAATGGGAAGATGTAGAGTACCGGGGCTAAGTAATTGTTCGGGTGTGCCTGTGTGAGCATCTGGAGATGCTTGGATAGTGTGAGTGTCGTTGGACGCTCAAATGGCACGAAAAACGAACTCGGGACCGCAAAATAGATGAAACTGGATGTTTCAGAGATTTCGGGCGCCCTAGGAATTGTTCCGGACGCCCGAAACTTGCGAAACTCAGGTGCGGGCGCCCGAAAGTTATTGTAGCAGACCTGAGGATTGGATGGCTGTAATTTCTTCAAATTTTTGGCTGATGGAGAAATCTGTGATGTTGCACTGTAGCACCGGACCCTTGGATAGGGCGCCCGCAGGACTGAGGAGAGGATCCGACACTGTGTCTAGATTTCAAGCTCTCTACTGTAGCGGAGCGTGCGGCCGGGGTGCGCCCGAGAGTTACTGTGCCGTAAATTAGGGCGTCCGGTCCTAGTTTTAAGGCGTCCGAAATCCAGATTTTTCTCCGCGAGACAGGTTAGTGTCGCTGTTGTTCTGCGGAACTTTTCACCACCTGACATGATGGCGTACTTGCTGAGCCGCACGTGAGATGCTAGAGGTATGGGAGAGTGTTGGTCTATAACCATCTTCATCTTCTCCATCTTCTTCTTCTTCCTTCAGCCAGTGAAGCAGCAGGCGCCATTGTTGCACCAGGGAGCTCCACAGTAGCTTTTCCACTGTGAGATAGGTGGATTTTCTTCGGCGCGAAGCTTCGAATTTTGATCGTGAGCTTGGAGGAGAGCTTGTCCTGTTGAGGAAAGCTCGGATTGGAGCTTGCGTGCAGGAATCAGCATCAGAGGTGAGTACTGTGCTTTTCCGAGCTTTTGCGGATTTTTCTCGAATTTTGGTTTTGGCTGAGACTATGGATTCTGAGACTTGGAATTGGTTTTTCTTCCTCTTTTCTTCTTCCCTATGCTGTGAGGAGTAGCTAGGTGTTGTGTTGAGCTAAGGAGACTTGGTGTTGCTCTGTTCATTATGTGGAGTGACAGGGAGTTGTTCGTTGTTTGCGCGCTGTGAGTGGTGGAGCATGGGAGTGGTGTTGACCTGAGCATGGAAGATCCTAGCTAGAGGCTTTTGGTGGAGTGTGCTGTGATCCTGGAGGTTTCTCTGGACGTTCGGCAGAGATGGTACGAGTGCTGGTGTCGAGCGACTGTTCCGGCCATTTCCTTGACAGAGGGTGACTCCGCGCTACTTCAACTCCTTTTTGCCTATGGATAGCGATCCAAGTGGGTTGGAATTCTTCCAAACTTTATGGAATGCCTTCTAATTCTGTTGTATGCATGTTTAGCATGCCTAGTTTAGTTGTTGTTATAGCTGGTAAAATCTAATAGCTGCCTAGAAAATTTTAGAATGACAAACCTAAACCCCAGATATTTTTAGTATGATCATGAGACTATTTGACAATAGACTGCATGGTTAGTTGACATTAGAAATGCATCAGAACCGTTTTAAAAATCTATGTACCTGTTTTAGCAAAAGTCAGCTTTTAAAATTATATTTGTACATTGAGAGCACCTTGAGGGGTTTGATAGGTTCGGGATGCATATGTATTCAGGTCCGGGGGCCAAATAGATTTTTAAACCTCAGTGGAAGAGTTTTCTAGTGTCTTGGGAGGTTTTGAGAGCATTAACAGATCGAGTCATGGAGGATTCTCCGACATGATTATGGGTTAGTTGGCATTCGAGTTTCCAATCTATTTGATCGTGATTATAGCCTACATGTGCCGCTATTGAGCCAGATGTGACACGCTTGTTTGTGGTGACCTGGATCTCTGCAGGGCTTCAACAGTGTGACCAGCAGCTTCTGGAAGCCTATGTAGCGTGTCGGCGGCATTAGTGCACCAATTGGACATAAGTGATGGACTCCGGATGTTAAAAGGATTACAGGGGTAATCGGTTGACCCTGTCGGATGTTTAGAAGGGGTTTCGCGCGAAACGGATATTAAAATTGGACTCAGCGCGACGTTTGGACAAAAGAACACCTTTCCGGATGCCTTCGGCAATTTTTAGAGTTGGAATTTGGCAAAACGGTCAGCGGATTTGGATTCAGCAAAAACGATGAAAATGGACTACTTGTATTTTTCGGAGCCCGGGTGCCGCGCACGGACTTCGAGGCAAGGGGGCACTGTTCCGGCGGCCGGGGGCAGCGGCGGCGGCGGCGGGCAGCGGCGGAGCGCGGCGGCGCGGACTCGGGCAGGCGGCGGAGCGGTGCGGGCAGCGCGCGGGCAGGCGCGCGGTGCACGGGAGCGTGTGCCACGTGTCACTTTTCCATTGGTTGCCTTGGGACACGTTGCTGCGTAGGATAGGCCGATGCAGTGGACCGAGTCCACGGAGCAGGAGCAGTTGGCCTCGTGGCGCGTGCGTGCAAAGGGCGCAGGCGCGCACGTGGGCTGCGTTGACGAGTTTTCCCGCGTTCGGGCGCGCCACGCGTCGGCTCCGCGTGGGGCCACGCGGCGCACAGCTAGCGGCCGGTTCCGGTGTCCGCTGTTTTGCGGTGACGTGGCGGAACCGGATACATTCGAGCGCGCCGCGGAGCAGTGGAATGCGGCACTGTTTGGCGCCCGAATCATTCGGGCGCCCGGAAGTCGGGACTCAATCGTCATTTCCAAATTTGTTTTCCCAGCCTATAAATAGGCCGAGAACAAGCGGATGTATCTCTTTCCCTACTTGGATTCTCGCAGAGCAACCTTCAGCAAGATTCTCCTCTTTCAGAGCTGGTTCCACCTATGGATTCCCGGATTTTTTCGTGGCATGCACTTCGAGGTTTCCTTTTTACGGCGCGGCGCAACGCTCGTTCATTTGTGACCCCCCTTCGTCGCGTTTTGGTGCGAGGACTCCCCCGGCTTACTCCGACCTCCGTTTTCGGCGATTCTTGCGCCGTTGGATCGGCGACAGTCATTGCTACGATCTTGGTATTTCCTGCTTCCCCTAGTTTCACGCTTTTCGAGGAGTTTTTCCAAGATTACTGTGAACCTTTTTGCTGTGGTTGAGTCTTGGACAGCGGCTCGATGTTTTGGCGATATCTCCGCACCTAGGCATCGGATCGGGACGTGCCTGTACACTTTTTACATCTACGCGTCGCAAGGATTACCGTCGTATTTTTTGGGGAATTTTCTGAGACTTGCCCGAAGGTATACTTCTACCCCCTTTACTGTGCAGAGTATTACAGTTGTGTATGTTGTGGAGTTTCGCGCTCACCGTGTTGTGGAATTTGTAACTTGGTCTCCGGAACTCGGATTTTGACGTGCAGTTACTCGTTTCGAAGGGCTCGACGCGACTTTCGCGACTGTATATTTGTCGGATTTTTCTGAGTTCTTGCTGCAGGTGAAAAATCAGCATCTTTGGGACTGTTCCAACAGATTTGCATGTACTTGGATATTTTGGAATAAAAGTGTAACCTTGGACCTTATTGTTGTACCCAGGAAGGTTCGTGAGTGTTTCTGAACCTGTTGGAACTGGAGATAATGATTTCCGGGTATTTTCAGCTGTTTGGAGCCGAGGCTTGCGCGACATGTACCGAGGGTGCAGTTTTGGGCAGATTTTGGATTGTGGGCGTCTACACTCTTCACCGACTTCGGGCTTTGCCTGCGGAAAGCGCTTCAGGTGGGTGCTTTGTTTCCAGAACCGGTGGACGGTTCTCTAATTCTGTATGTTAGGATGCATGCATGTCTAGGGTACACGGTATATGATTGAGAGGTAGGTAAGCTTGATAATGATAATTATATGATTAATTGCAAGAATAATATCTATGTTGATGATTAGTGTAAGCTTACCTAGGATAATGTTACCCTATGTGATTTTGTAGCATGCCATGTTAGCACATAGCCGTTTATGCTATTGGTTTATGCGATGGGGCAGGATTATGTAGCTATGTGCGGATTTTACTCTGAGGAGTTATTATGGATCGAGGATTATGGATAGGTGTAGGCATTGATGATTTTGGCATGTGGTTTACTTTCTTCTATCTTTCTTGAGGACAATGCATGCTTGTATGGACATATAGTTAGGCCACCTTTTACTGCTACACTACTTATTGGAACTTGACTTAGGAGAAACCATGTTATCCTTTTCTCCTTCTTTGTTAGTCAGGCGGTCTGTGTTGCTCGGGTGCGAGCAGGGGTCTAGGGTAGTGTAGCCGGGACATTGGTGTCAGGGACGGGTTGTGCTGGATTAAGGCTGGCAGGGTTTTGCGGTGACCGCAGACTTTGGGCGGTTGACCGGAGGTCAGTTATAGGACCTGATTATAGACGGCAGGGTATTACGGCAACCGCGTATATTGGGCGGTTGACCGGATATTTATTTATGCTCCGGATTAGGTATCTGATTTCTCTAGTGGACAGAGTTTCCCACTATTTGAGTACTTTTGCATCTGATTGAGGACCGAGGCTTTCTCTAGTGGTTGGGCTTTCCCACTTTGATCAGAGTCATGATCCAGTCCTACTGATTTATACTTATATTACTGGTTACTGAGATACTTTACTCGTGTGGGTCGCTCCCCTCGAGTGCCACTCCGGAGTGTTATACATACTTTGAGTCCTTGAGACTCCTTCTTTTCATCGGTGTTATGCGTCGGCCAGCATACCCGATACAGACAAGGCACAGCAGGCAGTACTAGTTTTACTAGTGGCACAAGATTGGGTTATTACAGGCAATTACTTTACTGTTACACTCGTGTCAGGGGGACTGAGTGGAGCCTAGTAGCTGTGTTTAGACCAGTGCTAGTGTTATTGGGAGCCGTTTGGTTTGACGGCGGTCCCGAGGTCGTTGTGAGTTAGTCGACCGTTGTGCGAGAGGTTTGGTGATCTTGAGTCTATCCGTTCTAGAGAGAGCGTGGATTTTGACTATAGCCTGCATGAGCCACTACTCGATAGCGAGTTAGTCCGTTTGGACGCCCTACATAATTCCTGCCCGTCAGCGGGAGGCGGTTGTAGGTGGGCGCAAGTTTGACTGGACCAGATGTGGCAGTCAGCTCGATTGGGTCGATTGTGCACTTCATGTGCTAGTGGTTGCATACCATTCTTTGGTTCTCCCCTTTTGAGCATTTAGATAGAGGCATGGTAGCTGTTGAGAGTCTCCAACTTTCTTATTTCAGTCCTTATTGCTTTGGTTATCTTATGCCTCTAGTGGACTTAGTGGGCAGATCGTCGGGCCTAGTGGCGGTACCCACTGAGGACTCCCTTTTTAGGTGTAGTTCTCACACCCGTTGGGGGTTTTCCCCCTCCTCTTCTTTTCTCTCCTTTGTTTTGCAGAGTCTTAGCGGGTGTTGCTGATTCTGCGATTGTTGATCGAGGCGAGGGAGTCGCGTGCTAGATCCCTACCCTTCGTTGGAGAGTAGCGGTACCCCTTCTGAGGAGATCTTCAGTAGATTAGCTATTTTATTTTTCCTCTTTTGAGAGACTGATGTAGTAATGATATGATATGTATTGAGAGCCTGTACACTGATGTATTTATTGGAGATACCTCCCTGTTGAGTTCTGATTTTTGTATATGAGGATATTGTATGATTATCATTTTTGGGAAATGGACATTGTTATATTATTTTCCAGTTGTACAGTGGTTGATTTTAGTTTTACAGCAGATTTTCATTTATAGCTCTGATATCTGTTAGTTGTAGTACTTTTCTTGCAGGTAGGACGCTTCGCCTATGCGGGGTTTGGCATAGGTGGCGGATCTGTTGGCGAGCCCGGGTCGCAGTTTCAACCCCGGGGCGTGACAGATTAGGTTGGTATCAAAGCCTAGGTTGTAGGTCATGGTAGACTTAGAAACCCTAGGCCTATGGTTTGACCCTTGGTTGACTTCGTGAGAGTTGTGATTTATAGCGAGAGTCCTGATTGAGTTTTATACCTCTCCCAAGGGACGGGAAGAGTGATTGGCATTATTATTCTCCTAAGTGATTATGTTGGCTGCAGACAACATAATGCTGTGGAACGGGTGACATGCTCTAGACTTTCGCTGGATTTGGTCGAGTGGCTTTTGTGTGCTGATTTGCAGTTTCGTCGTGGTGAGCGGTGTCTCCCCGACGCTGGGTTTTGGCCCATGTGCATCTTGTCATAGCATATGAGCTTGAGCGGTTGGTTTTGGGCCGGATACCCGTATTGAGGTCTGTGAGTTTCGGACCCAGATGACAGGATCGTCAGAGGCATATCAGCGGCAGAGTGAGCAGCTGGTCTGGGTGACACAGTTGTCGGAGCACTGAGTAGGCTCCCTCTGTGCCAATATTTAGTGCCGAGGCACCGAGGCAGGGTGGATAGTTGACAGCAGAGAAGCTGTGGGGCATGTTTGATTGAGTGAGCCAGATTTGGCAGATGAACCACCCCGACTCGTAAGATTGAGTTTGGAGCCTTTGGAGGCAGAGTCGTGGTTGGTGGTGATGGAGTGATCAATTGAGAGCCTCCCTATGCTAGAGAGTTTTTGCAGTTGTTGAACTGCGCGCTCCATGTTAGAGGGATGAGGCGCAGAGGATATGTGTGACTGGGAGTGGATTGCGCCAGGATACCTTTCAGTTTAATTGGTCCCTCCGTTATGGATTATTGACGCCTCAATGGAGTAGGCATTGTGTATGGAGCGTGGCGCTGCAGTTCCTTTGGATAGGGATCTGCCGCCAGAGGCGAGTTCTGGATATTGGTGCTTGGCGCCGGGTGATGGAGGACAGATCGGCCGGCGAAGGCATTTCTGATTTCTTTTTCCAGGGTAGTGGATTTCTAAGACGCCTGAGATCGGGTGGACCCCGATGGCAGTATCAGCGTCTTTATCAGAGTGGCGCAGTGGTAGCGTGGACTTGTTATCTGCGGAGGACCCTATTCGTCGCCTCAATGTGAGCAGAGACAGAGGTCGTGCTCCCTTGTGGATAGTCTTGATTTTCCGGCAGATTGAGCGACGACCACTTGCTTTGAGCAGATGAATCTGTGCCGCCCGGTTGGAGGGCGCCACGATAGTGGATCGAGTGTCGCATGTGGGATTTCATCACAGCAGTCGGAGTTAGAGCATGTTGCATTCCTGCATGGACTAGAGGTAGATTTGTTACCACGTGCACTAGAGGTACAGGTTCCTGTTAGTGTTGTGCATGTGGAGGAGGCTTGTGGATCATGTCCAATGCAGTTGAGGCCGCGAGTTATGCCGGCAGATTTATTGGTAATTGTGGCAGTTCGGTATTTTGACCATGTGCTTGAGACTGATTGGCGCAATGCCATAGGATGTTTTGACTGAGGAGGTTTGGTTGTTGAGATTGTTAGAGCACACAGGCTTTAGCGACAATGTGAGAGGTACTTACGGCGGCACCGGGACTCAAGGATATCTCTGTTACCCACGAGATCCCGGGTGTGATTTCACCTGAACTGTTTGAGATGCCGCCGGTTAGGGAGATAGAGATTACGTTTGACGTGGTTCGAGGAACTGCGCCACCCTTGACAGCACCTCATTGGAGATCGCCGGTAGAGCTGATAGAGCTGATGGCACAGTCGCAGGATCTGATGGATCGAGGGATCTGTTTGACCTAGTGCCACGCCGTTGATGCACGGTGGTGATGCCACGTCGTTGATACACGACTGTGAGGGTCCTTTTATGGTTCGAGTGTAGACAGGTCCGGGTGGTATCTAGGACCTTTTGATGGAGTCATACTCCGGCGGTTATTGTATGGTGCGAGTACCTACTTGGAATTAGACAGCCGAGGACTTTGCCTAGATGGCGTTCAGGACACGGGAGGGGCATTATGAGCTCATAGTGAGGCCAAATGGAATAATTAATGCCCTGTTGTCTTCAAGATTTGAGGAATTGTATGTCCCAGTTGTACTTGGACGGATTGGGAGTGGTGTTCCCCAAGGATATTATGATTTACTCCCAGAGCGGCTTGGAGTACGTGGAGCACTTGTGGATGTGCTACCATGCCTGTGTGGATGAAGCTGTATGCCAAGTTATTGAGGTACAAGTTTTAGCTCCAAGTGCATGCCTTCTTGGGTCACCTTATTTTAGCCGTTGGAGCGGCGGTGGAACCCGACCAAATGGATGTTATTCGAGATTGGCTGAGACCAACATTTATACTTGAGGCGAGGAGCTTCTTGGGCTTGGCAGTGCCAGGAGAGCATGGCTAATGGATAATGAGACTGATACCAGCGCCAATGCTAGTACTTCCAGTGTTGGGAGATGGATTTGCGTGTTATAGTGAGACCTCCCTTAGTGGCTGTGGAATTACCGTGGATCTACCTTCGGTCCGCGCTTCATCAGTCCAACCCTATGAGTATTGTGGTAGGATGAGCCGTTGTTTTGTAGGCAGCTTGGATCCCACAGTTGAGCCTTTCAGTACGCCTATTATTTCCAGCTTTGATTGATATACCTGGGCGTAGGCAATGCCTGTTTGGGCATCAGCATTATGATCGCCTTTTGAGCCAGCTTTCAGTCCCGTTCACCGACGGTTTGGCCACCGTCAGAGTGTTCTTTACTAGTTGAGAGATCGACTTCGACCCGTGGGTCCGTTGGGGTTATGATAGCATGTTGTGTGACCAACTGTGGCATGAGATTGTATCTTTAGGGGGTCCCTTTTGATGGTAGACCATTGTTGAGCAGTCCACGCGGATGGTCTAGATTCGGGAGTGACCGAGTGAGGACCCCTCCTTGTTAGGGCTCTTTTCCTTATTGGATAAATAGTGTGGGTACGCTTCGGGTTGCCTTGGTTGAGTTGATACAAGATGTGGTTTGGTGCGTGTTGCACTAGTGGTTATTTTGTGACGGAGCCCCTGTGATGTTTCACATCTCAGCTCAGGAGTGTTTTGCTTTTGGATCCCTCGCCCGTGATTGACTCGCTCCATTTGAGAGCTAAGAATGTTTGGAGTACAAGGGACGCCCGTTGCGAATTCTGGCTTGTGAGATTAAAGGTTTGCGCAACCGGGGCTATGCCGTACTAGTTGTTGCTGTTGTTGTTGTTGAGTAGTAATCACGGGGAGTGAGTGGCGACTTAGGAGCTGGAGATGGTGATGTTGAGTACTTAGCCTTGGTGTTTGTGACTCCTGGTGGAATCGAGCTAGTTTTGAGGACGAAACTTTCTTTTAGTGGGGGAGGATGTGGTGACCTGGATCTCTACAGGGCTTCTACAGTGTGACCAGCAGCTTCTGGAAGCTATGTGGCGTGTCGGCGGCATTAGTGCACCAATTAGACATAAGTGATGGACTCCGGATGTTAAAAGGATTACTAGGGTAATCGGTTGACCCTGTCGGATGTTTAGAAGAGGTTTCGCGCGAAACGGATATTAAAATTGGACTCAGCGCGATGTTTGGACAAAAGAACACCTTTCCGGATGCCTTCGGCAATTTTTAGAGTTGGAATTTGGCAAAACGGTCAGCGGATTTGGATTCAGCGCGCGAAAACGATGAAAATGGACTACTTTCTTGTATTTTTCGGAGCCTGGGTGCCGCTCACGAATTTCGAGGCAAGTGGGCAGCGGCGGCGGCGGCGGGCAGCGGCGGAGCGCGGCGCCGCAGGCTCGGGCAGGCGGCGGCGCGGGCAGCGGGCGGGCGCGCGGGCAGGCGCGCTGTGCACGGGAGCGTGTGCCACATGTCACTATTCCATTGGTTGACTTGGGACACGTGGCTGCGTAGGATAGGCCGGTGTAGTGGACCGGGTCCACGTAGCAGGAGCAGTTGGCCTCGAGGCGCGTGCGTGCAGAGGGCGCAGGCGCACACGTGGGCCGCATTGACGAGTTTCCCCGCGTTCGGGCGCGCCACGCGTCGGCTCCGAGTGGGGCCACGCGGCGCACAGCTAGCGGCCGGTTCCGGTGTCCGCTGTTTTGCGGTGACGTGGCGGAACCGGATACATTTGGGCGCGCCGCGGAGCAATGGAACGCGGCACTGTTTGGCGCCCGAATCATTCGGGCGCCCGGAAGTCGGGACTCAATCGTCATTTCCGGATTTGTTTTCCCAGCCTATAAATAGGCCGAGAACAAGCGGCTATATCTCTTTCCCTGCTTGGATTCTCGCAGAGCAACCTTCAGCAAGGTTTCTCCCCTTTCAGAGCTGGTTCCACTTGTGGATTCCCGAATTTTTCCGTGGCACGCACTTCGAGGTTTCCTTTTTTACGGCGCGGCGCGACGCTCGTTCATTTGTGACCCCCCTTCGTCGCGTTTTGGTGCGAGGACTCCCCCGGCTTACTCCGACCTCCGTTTTTGGTGATTCTTGCGCCGTTGGATCGGCGACAGTCAGAGCTACGATCTTGGTATTTCCTGCTTCCCCTCATTTTGCGCTTTTCGAGGAGTTTTTCCAAGATTACTGTGACTCTTTTTGCTGTGGTTGAGTCTTGGACAGCGGCTCGATGTTTTGGCGATATCTCCGCACCCAGGCATCGGATCGGGACGTGCCTATACACTTTTTGCATCTACGCGTCGGAAGGATTACCGTCGTATTTTTCGGGGAATTTTCTGAGACTTGCCCGAAGGTATACTTCTTCCCCCTTTACTGTGCAGAGTATTACAGTTGTGTATGTTGTGGAGTTTCGCGCTCACCGCGTTGTGGAATTTGTAACTTGGTCTCCGGGACTCGGATTTTGACGCGCAGGTACTCGTTTCGAAGGGCTTGACGCGACGATCGCGACTGTATTTTTGTCGGATTTTTCTGAGTTCTTGCTATAGGTGAAAAATCAGCATCTTTGGGACTGTTCCAACAGATTTGTATGTACTTGGATATTTTGGAATAAAAATGTAACCTTGGACCTTATTGTTGTACCCAGGAAGGTTCGCGAGTGTTTCTGAACCTGTTGGAACTGGAGATAATGGTTTCCGGGTATTTTCAGCTATTTGGAGCCGAGGCTTGCGCGACATGTACCGAGGGTGCAGTTTTGGGCAGATTTTGGATTGTGAGCGTCTACACTCTTCACCGACTTCGGCTTCGCCTGCGGAAAGCGCTTCAGGTGGGTGCTTTGTTTCCAGAACCGGTGGACGGTTCTCTAATTCTGTATGTTAGGATGCATGCATGTCTAGGGTACACAGTATATGATTGAGAAGTAGGTAAGCTTGATAATGATAATTGTATGATTAATTTCAAGAATAATATCTATGTTGATGATTAGTGTAAGCCTACCTAGGATAATGTTACCCTATGTGATTTTGTAGCATGCCATGTTAGCACATAGCCGTTTATGCGATTGGTTTATGCGATGGGGCAGGATTATGTAGCTATGTGCGGATTTTACTCTGAGGAGTTATTATGGATCGAGGATTATGGACAGGTGTAGGCATTGATGATTTTGGCATGTGGTTTACTTTCTTCTATCTTTCTTGAGGACAATGCATGCTTGTATGGACATATAGTTAGGCCACCTTTTACTGCTACACTACTTATTGGAACTTGACTTAGGAGAAACCATGTTATCCTTTTCTCCTTCTTTGTTAGTCAGGCGGTCTGTGTTGCTCGGGTGCGAGCAGGGGTCTGGGGTAGTGTAGCCGGGACATTGGTGTCAGGGACGGGTTGCTGGATTGAGGCTGGCAGGGTTTTGCGGTGACCGCGGACTTTGGGCGGTTGACCGGAGGTCAGTTATAGGACCTGATTATAGACGGCAGGGTATTACGGCAACCGCGGATATTGGGCGGTTGACCGGATATTTATTTATGCACCAGATTAGGTATCTGATTTCTCTAGTGGACAGAGTTTCCCACTATTTGAGTACTTTTGCATCTGATTGAGGACCGAGGCTTTCTCTAGTGGTTGGGCTTTCCCACTTTGATCAGAGTCATGGTCCAGTCCTACTAATTTATACTTATATTACTGGTTACTGAGATACTTTACTCGTGTGGGTCGCTCCCCTCGAGTGCCACTCCGGAGTGTTATACATACTTTGACTCCTTGAGACTCCTTCTTTTCATCGGTGTTATGCGTCGGCCAGCATACCCGATACAGGCAAGGCACAGCAGGCAGTACTAGTTTTACTAGTGGCACAAGATTGGGTTATTACAGGCAATTACTTTATTGTTACACTCGTGTCAGGGGGACTGAGTGGAGTCTAGTAGCTGTGTTTAGACCAGTGCTAGTGTTATTGGGAGCCGTTTGGTTTGACGGCGGTCCCGAGGTCGTTGTGAGTTAGTCGACCGTTGTGCGAGAGGTTTGGTGATCTTGAGTCTATCCGTTCTAGAGAGAGCGTGGATTTTGACTATAGCCTGCATGAGCCACTACTCGATAGCGAGTTAGTCCGTTTGGACGCCCTACATAATTCCTGCCCGTCAGCGGGAGGCGGTTGTAGGTGGGCGCAAGTTTGACTGGACCAGATGTGGCAGTCAGCTCGATTGGGTCGATTGTGCACTTCATGTGCTAGTGGTTGCATACCATTCTTTGGTTCTCCCCTTTTGAGCATTTAGATAGAGGCATGGTAGCTGTTGAGAGTCTACAGCTTTCTTATTTCAGTCCTTACTGCTTTGGTTATCTTATGCCTCTAGTGGACTTAGTGGGCAGATCGTCGGGCCTGGTGGCGGTACCCACTGAGGACTCCCTTTTTAGGTGTAGTTCTCACACCCGTTGGGGGTTTTCCCCCTCCTCTTCTTTTCTCTCCTTTGTTTTGCAGAGTCTTAGCGGGTGTTGCTGATTCTGCGATTGTTGATCGAGGCGAGGGTGTCGCGTGCTAGATCCCTACCCGTCATTGGAGAGTAGCGGTACCCCTTCTGAGGAGATCTTCAGTAGATTAGCTATTTTATTTTTCCTCTTTTGAGAGACTGATGTAGTGAGGATATGATATTATTGAGAGCCTGTACACTGATGTATTTATTGGAGATACCTCCCTGTTGAGTTCTGATTTTTGTATATGAGGATATTGTATGATTATCATTTTTGGGAGATGGTCATTGTTGTATTATTTTCCAGTTGTACAGTGGTTGATTTTAGTTTTACAGCAGATTTTCATTTACAGCTCTGATATCTGTTAGCTGTAGTACTTTTTTTGCAGGTAGGACGCTTCGCCTATGCGGGGTTTGGCATAGGTGGCGGATCTGTTGGCGAGCCCGGGTCGCAGTTTCGACCCCGGGGCGTGACATTGTTCCTCGGTAGGGTCGCTCCCCTCGAGTTGCCGCTCCGGATGCGATGATGATGATGAGGTTGTTTGCATGGTATTATGATAGTCCGATTGGACACCCTACGTTGATACACTAGGGGAGGCGCAGGTTTGATTCGACCAGATTTGGCAGTCAGTTAGATTGGGTTGATGTGAGCACCTCGTGAGCGAGTGGATGCATAGCATGTTCATAGTTGAGTATTTTTTCTTTGAGCATGATACTTGAGGCATAGTAGCTGTAGCTATCATATCAGCTTTTATATTCAAGTTTACCTATTTTCTTACCTCCAGTAGACTTAGTGGGCATATCGTGGATGTTAGTGACGGTACCCACTGAGAACTACGTGTTGGTGTAGTTCTCACACCCCCTGTGATGTATGTTTTTCAGAGGTACCTGTTCCGGTTCCAGCTCGTGCGGAGGCAACTGATTGAGGTAAGGACGTGGCTCAGTAGTTCCATTCCCTGCATTTTGGTAAGAGTTAAAGGTACCTGGTGGATTTATATATAGATACTAGACAGTCTATGACTTTTGATGTATTCATATTTTGGGATATGGATTTGTATGTATATTCAGATGTTTAGTATATGATTCTGTAGCTAATTATTTTCTTTTCAGCTCTGATACATGTTTAGTTATAGATCTGGCTTTGCAGGTTAGACGCTTCGTCTGTGCGGGGATTCCCGTACAGATGGCAGATCTATTGGCGAGCCCGGGTTGCAGTTTCGACTGTGGGGCGTGACATCTATCCTATCATCTGGCGCCGGTCGCCTCTTTCCAGAACTCGCCCCCGGCGGCAAGTCCGTGTCCAAAGGAACTGTAGCGCCACGCTCCATATATAGCGCCTGCTCCGTCGAAGTATCCGAGGTCTGAAGTCCGAGGAACCGAACGAGCTGAAATGTATTTAGGCGCAATCCTCTCTCAAAAACATATATCATGTGCGCCTCGTCCCTCGCAAGGTCGGGAATGCAGTTCAGCAACTGCGTAAATCCTCTAATGTAGTCCTACACCGTGTGACCCTACACGAGATTCCTCAGGTCTTCTTCGAGTTTTTGCCGGGTGCTGTCCGAGAAAAAGACTCCGAACAATAGGCTGCGAAACTCGGTCCATGACGAAAACTGGGCCCCTGACAGCCAACCGGACTAACTCTCCTCTACCAAACCTCGGCATCGCTCTCCGAGAAGGGTGTAGCAAGGAACACCTGGTATCTCTCTGGCACAAAGGGGCTCTCAAACAGTCTCTCCATCACAACCGCCCACGACTCTGCCTCCAGAGGCTCCAAATGTTGGGTTATATGTAATAAGGATCTAAATATGGGAAAAAACACCTAGAGGGGGGTGAATAGGTGTAAACGTATAAACACTCCAAAATCGTTGCGATAAAAACCCAATGCGGAAATAAAAATAACTCGCAAGATTTTTACGTGGAAAACTCCATCACCGGAGTAAAAAAACCACGGGACCGATAACACGGCGAAATCCACTAGAATTAAAACACGTACAAGGTGATTTACCGTACACACTTACGACTCAACCTTTTCCATACGCTCCTAGAGGATCTTCTCCGCTCGCTCCACGACGCTTCTCGAATCCACGATCTGCGCCCAACGCCGAATCCACGGCGTCCAACGTCGAATCCACGACGTCCGACCGAGTCCACGGTCTTCACCCAATAGCACCCTTCGAATCCACGAACGTGCCTCGCTCCGAATCCACGAGAGCGGTTGAACCTTGAATCCACAAGGACACGCGAATCCACGTGCCGATTTTTGGGGTAAATCGTTGTTTTTGGTGGTGATGATCCGCCGAATACTTAGATCAAAGATAGATCGGAAATACCATCTAAGTATTCATTAGTTTGATTCAACTCAAGATGTGAGTATGAAAACCTAGAATCAAACTAATCAATATAGATGAAGAAACATAGAGTATTCTCTAATGATTTCCTTTCTTCTCTATATGTGGATCTAGAGCCGTATAAAATAAGATATGAATATGACGGCTATTTTCCTTAACCCTAGAAAAGGAGTCATAGGGTCTATTTATAGGTTAGAAACCCTAGGAAGGAGATAAGAATCAAAAACCTACCATTTCTGGAAATTTTACGGACGGCGATCCGGATCGGATTAGCTGTGATCCGGATCGTCGTAACGAGTCAGGTAGTTCCACAAAAACGAAGGTTCGGGATCCGGATCGAAGTGCTTGATCCGGATCGTTCATACAGTTCACCAAACATCAACGTTCGGGATCCGGATTGCGAAGCCTGATCCGGATCGTTCAAGGAAAATGGTAAACTCAGTGTTCGGGATCCGGATCAAGAGAGGCTACGATCCGGATTGAACTGGTGTATGAACGAACCACCTTCGGGATCCGGATTGAACAACCTGATCCGGATCCTGAACATGTCCCAAGTCCAGTTTTTGATTTTTATGCAATGAAAGATTCTTCCAAGTGTTTATACACTACAAGAAGTATTCGGATCACACAAAATCTTTAGTTAAACATACCTGATCCTTTTGAATTCTTCTTTCTTGAGATTGAGTTAAATGATCCAACTTTCTTCACCTTCAATCTTCAAGACTTGAAACTTTCACGAAACTACGCCAACTCAAATTCCGTAACAATCTCCCCCTTTGGCGGTTTCGTGACAAAACACAGATCCACTAAAGAAAATTCAAAAAGATATTTTTGTTGCTATCACCATACAACAAAAATTTACAATGGAGATCCAAAATAAAATACATGAGTTAAACTCCTAAAACAGACTCTAGACTTAGACATCTGTACTCTCTGCAAAAGAAATCATTCTTGACAAAAGAAATCGTTAGATACCTCAAGAATTTTATATCATTCAAAAACCATATACAGAGATGATGTTTATACTCATTTATACTTACCATGACATTTATACATTCAGATATGTAAACTGATCATAGTTAAAACACCAACATATCTTTTATGCAATCAAAAACCAAATGTCATGTTAGTGAACATCAACTTGTTAGTTATATTACATGCCCAAATAGTTAGTCGAGGCATGCATTCAAACAAATGGAAACCAAAAGTTGAAGTTCTACTTACCTTTCAAGTTGAGGTTATACTTACCTCGTTTCAAGTTGAGGTTATACTTACCTCGATGTTCACACATTCACATCATCATTGTTCAAGTTCGATATTCACATCATCATTGTTCAAGTTCTCTCTAAACTCTCTCCCCCTTTTTGTCACAAACAAAGCCATAATTACAAAAATTTTGAGGAGAGTTAAATAGATCAGAATAAAGAAACGTGAGGGCTGAATAATAACAAAAACTTAAAAACCTGCGAAGGAAAGGTTAGAAACAATAGTTTATGCAGAGTCGTCAGAGCTGATACACCCAAGCTTCTGAAACATTTTCTTGATCCGTTTGTTCATAGAAGCTTGTTCCTTCTTAACTTCTTTGATATCTTCTCTCATTTCAGCGAAATCAGTAGCCATGCGTTCTTGTTCGTTTGAGAGTCGCTGTTGCTCCTTAAAGATTGAGCTAACCGACGCATCATCATCAGACGTTGATGGAGGGGCTGGTTGTGCTGCTGGTGTAGAGGTTGTCGCTTGTTGTTGTTGTGCTCGTTGCCAGTGAGGAGGTATTATGAGTTCATCTGGTTTCGTCGAGAGAGACTTCACAATTGTCGTCTCATTAATGGTGCCCAAACTGTACATGTATGAGCTCGCGCTTGTATCGACTTTAAACTTTCTAAGGATGCGCATGATAATCATTGGGTAGGGTAGTCTTTCTGTGGGATGAGAGTGTTCCACATACCGCGCCATCCTTGACCAAATGAGATAAGGAATATTCAAGTTTGCTCCCATCAATGCGGCCGGGTTTCCAAGAAGATAAAGGTATAACATTCTGTCCCATCGAAGAACCTTCGTATTCATGTTGGGAAGAATGTTGTAGCAGACAATGAAGTTTATATACCGATACTCTGGTCGAAGCTCTTTAGAGAAAACAGAATTTCCGGTCGACCGAGTATTTGGAAGACAAATTCCATTAACTACAACTCTCCAGGAGTTGTCGTTGAAGCTTTGAGTTTTTAGGTAATGGAGTCCATCAGCTCTGGCTGTCATACCTAGCACAACTCCAATCAGCTGGGGTGTGACTTTGATTTTGATATTTTTAACCAAAGTGTGAAATTCTCGACGTCCATCCTCGTGATCAATCAGACTTGCAGCGTTCTGATAAAACATTCGAACTGAGTGTGGACAGTACCCAGTAGTCTCAGGGAAGTTGCAAATTTGAGCAAGACCAACTTGGTCAAACAAAGTCCCAAAAGCTACAGATCGTTCCTTCATTGGTTTGACATTGACATGTCTCTCGCCAATGCATTCCCTCTTCTCAAAATCCTTGATTCTTTCGGAGCTGATGAAGTCTTGTGGAGGAGGCTGCCTAGCAACTGGTTCCTCAATGGTAATTCCCTGAGCACTGCCTCTTTTTCTTGCACCGGTTTTTCTTTTTGTTCCAATTGGACTTGGTTCCATAGGGGCTTTTCCTTTTTCAGCTGCAGTAGGCTTTGAAGCTTCAGCAGTTGCTTTCCCTTTGGAGACAATGGGAGCAGCTTGCTCGATTTCGATGTTATCCCAGTCGATCGACTCCGTCTCTGATTCAGTGTCGGAATCATCCTTGGTCTTCTTCGCTTTCTTAGCCTTCTTAGGCTTGACAGTTTCCTTGGTATGAACCATGGCAGCAAGTAGGAAAATAATCCAAGTGATCACCATAGCTATTGGTCTCTTGAGAAAAGAAATCCTGTGTGCAACAACTCAAGAATACGAAAAAATTGTTAATTTTCAAAGATTTGAAAAATTGTACCCAAACAATCATTATCGTGTAGAGAGACTAAAAATCAAATTAGTTTTGTAAAAGAGATTTTTAAAAACAGATCAATTGCATGATTTTCGAAAATCCTTATTATATGCCCTAAAACCAAAATTTTTGAAATCGAAGACCAAAAATCCGTTTATCTTGAGAATACCTAGCATATAATCAAAAACTAATCTACCCAGAGTTCTTATTTCAAAAGAAATTTGATCAAAAACCATCCACAAACAAAATTGATCCAAGAAATTCATCACGTTTGAGGAGGAATAGAGAAAAACGGTGAAAAACCGAGATTTTGATCAATAAAACTTACTTGGAGTTGAAGAACTTGAGTTTGAAAGCTTCCAAGAAGGATGAAATCTAGAGAGAGAGGCTCTGGAAACTTTGGAACAAAAGATTGGAGTAAAAGAAATCAAAACCCTTTTGTTCTTTATAAAACCCTAGCCGCGATCGGGATCAGACCATGCTTGCGATCCGGATCGGCTACCCGCAGTGAGAAACTGCGTTCGGGATCCGGATCGGCAGGTCCAATCCGGATCGTCAGCCCGCAGAAGAATACCTGCGTTCGGGATCCGGATCATCTTGCCCGATCCGGATCGGCTCCAACTTTTTCTTTAGAAAATTTCAGAGAAATTCAAGAAAAACCAGAAAAAGATTGTAAGCACAAATGTGTATCAACATTAAACAAAAATCATCGTTTCATACAACAAGAATTAGATTATGCCAAATCTATCAATAATATCCAAAAATGAAACGAGAATTTACAAAAATTAAATCCCTTAAAGTTGAACACCTTCAATTACATCTAACTTGATCTTATGAGTAATGCCTTTATCAAATCATCAATTCAGTAAAGAAAATGAAATACAAAGATCAATAGATGTTTGAAATCCCAAATATAGTAGATAATGTATCTAGACAATCTGTTGAAGAGAGTGGCTCTTTGAGCATCTTTCTTTAAAAACCCACCTTATACCAACCTTGAAATTTGACGGAGTCAAGTATTTCAACATGCATTTTACTTAATCAAAAATTTGAAGAACCATGCTTGGTATACATGTGGTAACTGCACACAATACTTGGACGACCGAGGTGGTAGCTCTTTCCTCCATGTGGTGGTAGTTTTCACACTCCTCATTGGGATGTAACTCTTTCCACATCTTTTGAGCATTTTACTTTTCTTTGACTCCCCCTCAATTGGCTATCAATTATTTAAGATATAAAGTATTCAACCAAAAATTGATCTCGATTTCATACTCGACTAAGCAGTCAAATAAGATAATGACTATACCAAGAGATCATTGAGAGAGAGAAATTGACTTTGATCACTCAGAAGATGATTTAATTAACATAAATGATCATTGCAACAGTGAAATATTATGATGGCAAAAGCATAATAAACTTCTAAATGTGCGAAAAGATGCAATTAAAGTCAATTATGATCTATGCTCAATTAATGTCCTATGTACAAACATAGATAATGAACAAAACAAAACAAAAAACAAACAAAACCTATCCTAAGAAAAGGTTTCAAAAAGAAGTTTATTTCAAGGAAAGCATTCCAATTGCTTTTCGCAAATGAATAAAACGTTTTTGATCCAAAGGTTTTGTTAGAATGTCAGCTAATTGATCCTCAGTTGAAATATATGAAAGTTGAAGAGTATTTGATTCAACTAGCTCTCTAAGAAAATGATATCTAAGTTCAATATGTTTTGTTCTAGAGTGCAACACAGGGTTTTTAGAAATGTTAATTGCACTTGTGTTGTCACAAAGAATTGTTACCGAAGATGCTGAAATCCGGAAGTCGCTCAACACACTTTTCATCCAAATGAGTTGGGTTGAACAACTACCCGCTGAAATGTATTCCGCTTCGGCAGTCGAGAGTGCTATGCAATTCTGCTTTTTACTGTGCCATGCAACAAGGCAATGGCCAAGATAGAAGCATGCACCACTCGAGCTTTTCCGATCATCCACTGATCCTGCCCAATCGGCATTTGAGTATCCAACAATATCCAAACTTGTTCCCATAGGATACCAAATTCCGAAATTAATTGATCCTTTGATATACCGGATGATCCTTTTCACCGCTTTCAGGTGAACCTCCTTTGGTGCAGATTGATATCTCGCGCAGATCCCAACACCAAAAGATATATCCGGGCGACTAGCCGTGAGGTAAAGTAGACTTCCAATCATACTTCGATACAGTTTCTCGTCTACATTCTCACTTTGTGATTCACTTCCAAGTTCCTTGTGGCTAGTTCCCATTGGAGTCGGAAAATCCTTCGAATTTTCAAGATCAAACTTTTTAACCAACTCCATTGCATACTTGGATTGACTCAAGTGAATACCTTCATCATTTTGTTTAATTTGCAATCCAAGGAAATAAGTCAATTCGCCCATCATGGACATCTCAAATTCGCTTTCCATGGTCTCCGCGAATTTAGAAGCATCATTATCTCTTGTTGCGCCAAATACAATGTCATCGACATAGATTTGTGCTACAATGAAATTGCTTTGATAATGCTTCACAAAGAGAGTCCTATCAGCTCCCCCTCGAGTGTAGCCCTTCTCCAAAAGGTGCTTTGTCAACCTTTCGTACCATGCTCGCGGTGCTTGTTTCAGACCGTAAAGAGCCTTTTTCAAACGAAAAACATGGTTAGGTTGTTTATGGTCTACAAAACCTTTCGGTTGAGCCACATAAACTTCCTCATTTAAAAACCCATTTAGAAATGCGCTCTTAACGTCCATTTGAAATAATTTGATTTTAAAATGACAAGCAATAGCAAATAGTATACGAATGGACTCGAGTCTAGCTACAGGGGCGAATGTTTCATCAAAGTCTATACCTTCTACTTGAGAGTAGCCTTGAGCAACTAATCGTGCCTTGTTCCTGATGATAGTACCATCCTCATTTTTCTTGTTCTTGAAGATCCATTTGGTACCTATCACATTATGTTGCTTTGGAGGCTTCGTTAATTCCCAGACTTTGTTTCGCTCAAATTGATGGAGCTCTTCCTGCATTGCTTTAATCCAGTAGTCATCCTGAAGAGCTTCATCTATGTTCTTTGGTTCGATTAAAGATACGTAGCAAGCGAATCCACAAACCAACTGCCTCCGAGTTCTAACTCCTTCTTGTGGATCTCCAATAATATTCGATTCCGGATGATCCTTGGAGATTCGTAGCGTTTGTTGAAACGGAGTACTCGGAGATATATGAGATGATTCCTGCACATTAGATAAACTTGAAGAACCATTAGATGCATCATTAATATTGGAAGTATTATTATGAGAAGATGCAACGGCAGGAGAATCATCATCTAGAGAGATATCGAGGGTAGATTTTTCAGATGCAAAGTGAAAAGCTTCATCTACTTTAACATTTATAGATTCTACGATCGTCTTAGATTCCAAGTTAAATACTCGATATGCTCTACTATTAGTAGAATACTCCAAGAAAATCCCTTCGTCACTTCGTGAGTCAAACTTTCCAAGATTTTCATGGTCACGTAAAATGTAACACCGACTCCCGAAGATGCGAAAATATTTGATGTTGGGTTTTCTACCACACCATAGTTCATATGGTGTATTTAACGTTCCCGGGCGCAAAAAAACTCGATTAATTACATAGATTGCAGTGTTCACAGCTTCAGCCCAAAAATGTAGCGGTAAATTCCGGCTGTGAAGCATAACACGTGCCATCTCTTGAACAACCCTGTTCTTGCGCTCGACAACACCATTCTGTTGAGGTGTATAGGGTGCAGAGAATTCATGCTTAATACCGTTTGAAGTACAAAAGTCAATGAATTTAGAATTAATGAACTCTCCACCTCTATCACTTCTAACACGAATGATCTTTTCATTCTTTTCAATCATAATACGAAGGCAAATCTCGTGAAAAGAATCAAAAGTATCAGCTTTCTCTTTTAAAAATGCTACCCAAGAATACCGAGAGAAATCATCAATCATCAAGAAAATATACCATTTACCTCCCAAAGATGGTTGACGAGTTGGCCCCATTAAATCCATGTGTAAAAGTTCCAAAGGCCGTTTTGTACCAACGTGGTTCAAGTTCTTGTGTGCAGTTCTGGACTGTTTTCCCTTTTGGCAACCACCACACACAATGTTTTGTTTAAATAAAAGTTTAGGAACCCCCTTGACCACGTCCTTGTTTGAAATTTTAACAAGTTCCTTAAAATTTATGTGACCTAGCCTTTCATGCCAAAGTGTTTCATTATTCAAAGAAACTAGGTTACATTTTTCTGAAATTTTATTAGGAACAACATAGCAATTGTTTTCAGATCTAACCCCTTTTAAAAAGAAGACATGGTCCTTATCAGTTACAACGCATTCAACAGATGAAAAGTTAACTGAAAAACCATTGTCGCAAAGTTGACTTATGCTTATGAGGTTAGTCTTAAGGCCATCAACAAATAAGACGTTTTTCAAAATCGGGCCATCTGGAATAGCTACCGTCCCTTTTCCAACAATTTTGGAAGATCGACCGTCTCCGAAAACAACAAGTCCACCGGAGATTTTCTCAAGATTTTGAAAACTATTTTTGTCACCGGTCATGTGACGGGAACAACCGCTATCCAGATACCAAGACGAACTATCATATGCATGCAAGGAAACATTGGTAACAAGACAAGGAAAAATTTCACCTTTGCGCACCCAAACCTTTTTGGAATGCATCGGTAATGGTCGTGAAGTTATATGCCTAGGTGAAAGCATCTTGTTAAAACGATTGCTGCTCCTTGATGTGGTCGTCTTGCGCGGTAAACTACCAGGGTTCTTTTCTTTCGATTGATTTGGAATTGATTTCCGAGGAATCACCTTTGTGGTAGTCATTGCAAGAGATGTTTCAGGTGAGCATTTGACTCCCGTCTTGCAATATCTTCTTATGTGCCCTGAAACACCACAACGAAAACATACCTTAGATCTTGACGATCCCAAAGAGGATGAAGTAGGTTTGTTGTCGTTGTTTGTCTTGAATTCCGGTGTCGGAGGAGGAGATACCGACTGAGGCACAAAAACTGTCCCACTCGAACTTGGACTGTTTCCAGTTTGAGTGTATCCGAGGCCGAACCGATTTGATTGACCAAGACCAAGAAGTCTATCCAACTTACTCCTTCCTGAAGAGAATCGCTGTAAGTCATCCTTGAGTTGGAAAATGGTCTTTGTCATTTCCAGGTTATCCTGTCGAGCCTCGTTGTAGAGCTTTGAGAAGTGATTCGCTTTATCCACCAGATTTGTATGTTCCTTCTCAAGTTGCTCATTGGACTCTTGAAGGGAAACATTTGCTTTTATCAGGTTTTCCCTTTCCACTTCAAGAGCGTTTGAGAGAGAAGTTGCCCTTTTTGCTTCTTCTTCGAGATCATGCAATCTCCCTCTCAAACTCTTGTTTTGCTTAGCCACTTTCTTTGAATCCCTCAAAAGTCTGTGGTAGGCTAGAGCAAAATCTTCACCTTCCGAATCATCCGATTCATTGTCCGTTGCATTCTTTTCAACAGTGGAGTTGGACAATGACTCGGACGTACTTGCCATAAAGCACATGAAGGGTGAAGATGTGGACGCGTGGAATGCCGTGGTGCTCTTTTCTTCATCACTAGAAGATGACTCATTTGACGTTGAGTTGTCATCCCAAGTGACGACTTGCATCGCCTTCTTCTTCGCCAGATACTTGTTGGGACACTCCGTTGCAATGTGGTCGTAGCCTCGACATTTGAAGCATTGTAGTTGTCCCTCTGAACTTTTCTTATCCTTTGAGAAGTTCTCTTGCTTTCTTGACTTGTAACTTGAAGTACCCTTGCCTTTGTTCGACTTTCCGAAGGATGGAGATTTACTTGAATTACCCCTTCGAAAGTTGCGGCGAAACTTCCTTGTCAAGAGAGCGAGCTGCTTCTCAAATTCCTCCATAGAAAGGTTCTCGTCATCGTCTGAGGAGGATGTATCCGCGTCTTCTTCCTTGGTTGTTTTCAACGCATAACCTGAAGACTTAGAAGTGGATGCCTTTCCAGAAGAATTGTTAGTAGTAAACGTCATTTCATATGTTTGTAATGAACCAACTAATTCTTCTACACGTATTTCGTCCGGGTGTTTAATAGTTTCAATGGCTGTAACCTTTGGGCGAAATCGTTCAGGAAGAGTTCTTAAGATCTTTCTTACAATCTTAAATTCTGGAATCTTCTCTCCCAGGTTAGCACATGAGTTTACGATGTCTTGCAATCGTGTATAGTAGTCCGTGAACGATTCATTTTCTGCCATCAAGATAGAGTTCAACTTGCTCGTAAGCATTTGCAGTTTCTGAATCTTCACGAGGTTAGTTCCCTCATGTGTAACCTGAAGAACATCACAGATTTCTTTCGCAGTCTCACATGCCGAGACGCGAGAGAATTCAGTTTGAGATAAGGCATTAAAAATAGCATTAATTCCCTTGCCATTGTAAGAAGAAGAATCTAACTCTTCCTTGGTCCATTTCGACCTAGGTTTTAAGGTGCGAACATCAGAGATAATTTCAGTTGGATTAGACCATCCTAATTCAATTGATTGCCACGCCCGTTCGTCGATGGAAATTAAAAAGGCTTTCATCCGCACTTTCCAGTACGCATAATTTGTTCCATCGAAGAACGGGGGTCGGTTGATGTTTCCACCTTCAACCATTGTTTACAACCCTATTCCCTCTCTGATACCACTTGTTGGGTTATATGTAATAAGGATCTAAATAGTGGAAAAAACACCTAGAGGGGGGTGAATAGGTGTAAACGTATAAACACTCAAAAATCGTTGCGATAAAAACCCAATGCGGAAATAAAAATAACTCGCAAGATTTTTACGTGGAAAACTCCATCACCGGAGTAAAAAACCACGGGACCGATAACACGGCGAAATCCACTAGAATTAAAACACGTACAAGGTGATTTACCGTACACACTTACGACTCAACCTTTTCCATACGCTCCTAGAGGATCTTCTCCGCTCGCTCCACGACGCTTCTCGAATCCACGATCTGCGCCCAACGCCGAATCCACGGCGTCCAACGTCGAATCCACGACGTCCGACCGAGTCCACGGTCTTCACCCAATAGCACCCTTCGAATCCACGAACGTGCCTCGCTCCGAATCCACGAGAGCGGTTGAACCTTGAATCCACAAGGACACGCGAATCCACGCGCCGATTTTTGGGGTAAATCGTTGTTTTTGGTGGTGATGATCCGCCGAATACTTAGATCAAAGATAGATCGGAAATACCATCTAAGTATTCATTAGTTTGATTCAACTCAAGATGTGAGTATGAAAACCTAGAATCAAACTAATCAATATAGATGAAGAAACATAGAGTATTCTCTAATGATTTCCTTTCTTCTCTATATGTGGATCTAGAGCCGTATAAAATAAGATATGAATATGACGGCTATTTTCCTTAACCCTAGAAAAGGAGTCATAGGGTCTATTTATAGGTTAGAAACCCTAGGAAGGAGATAAGAATCAAAAACCTACCATTTCTGGAAATTTTACGGACGTTGATCCGGATCGGATTAGCTGTGATCCGGATCGTCGTAACGAGTCAGGTAGTTCCAAAAAAACGAAGGTTCGGGATCCGGATCAAAGTGCTTGATCCGGATCGTTCATACAGTTCACCAAACATCAACGTTCGGGATCCGGATTGCGAAGCCTGATCCGGATCGTTCAAGGAAAATGGTAAACTCAGTGTTCGGGATCCGGATCAAGAGAGGCTACGATCCGGATTGAACTGGTGTATGAACGAACCACCTTCGGGATCCGGATTGAACAACCTGATCCGGATCCTGAACATGTCCCAAGTCCAGTTTTTGATTTTTATGCAATGAAAGATTCTTCCAAGTGTTTCTACACTACAAGAAGTATTCGGATCACACAAAATCTTTAGTTAAACATACCTGATCCTTTTGAATTCTTCTTTCTTGAGATTGAGTTAAATGATCCAACTTTCTTCACCTTCAATCTTCAAGACTTGAAACTTTCACGAAACTACGCCAACTCAAATTCCGTAACACCAAACTCATCCTGCGAATCGGGACGGGTCAAACTGCCGAAACTGGCTCAGTCGATCAACGATGTCCCACTGCTCCAACAGCTGCATCATTCTATCTAGCTGCTCACTCCGCCACTGGTATGCCTCTGACAATCCTGCCATCTGGGTCCGGAGCTCTTTGACCTCAATCTGGGTATTCGGCCCAAATCTGTCTACTCTGACTCCTCTGCCAAGATGGGGGTGCATGCGGGTCGCTACTCAACGTCGGGGAGGCACCGCTCACCATGACAAAACCGCACATCAGCACACAACAAACACTCGACCCAATCCAGCGAAAGTCTAGAGAATGTCACCCATTATATAGCATTATGTTGTCTACAGCCAACATAATCGCTTAGGATAAATATGCCAATCACTCATCCCGTCCCTTGGGAGATGTATAAAACTCAATCAGGACTCTCGTTATAAGTCACGACTCTCACGTAAGTCATCCTAGGGTCCAATCACAAGTTTAGGATTTCTAAGTCCACAATGACCTACATCCTAGTCTCTGATACCACTCTAATCTGTCACGCCCCGGGGTCGAAACTGAGACCTAGACTCGCCAATAGATCAGCCACCTATACAGGAAACCCCACATAGGCGAAGCGTCTAACCTGCAAAAGATAGTACTACAGCTATACAGATATCAGAGCGAAAAAAATAAACTGCTGTAAGATAAAAATTCAAACCACTGTACAACTGAAATAAAGATACGAGATCCAACTCCCCAAAATAATAATAAAAAATATGATCCATAGAAATAGTACAAATAAAATCCTCCTATACAACATTTATGAATCCAAAAAGAAAGGTAAACTAAAACAATAAATACATTAGTGTACAGTAAAATCCCACAATCCGGAATGGTACATCTATCTCACCAAAATAAACTACAGTGGTAGGGATCTATCTTGCGACTCCCTGTTCACGATCCGTCTAGCCAACTAAAGCAGGGACGGAAGGAAAAGCCTCCACAAAACTATCACCAACAGAGGGTGTGAGAACTACGTCAATCAGTAGTTCTCAGTGGGTACCGACTCCAAGCCCAACGGTCTGCCCACAAAGTCTACTAGAGGCATAAGATAACAGGAAAACTGTAATAATGAAAGGATAAGCTGGAAAGAAATCTACAGCTATCATGCCTCTATCTAGCATGCTCAATGGGTAAAACAGATGATAATATGCAACCACTACAACTCGAGGTGCCAAATCGGCCCAATCATAATGACTGCCACATAGGGTGTAGTCAAATCTGTGTTCGCCTACTACCATTACATCCACGGAGGATTGAAATTACGTAGGGCAAACCAGTCAAACCTGCGCCCACCTACTACCATTACATCGATGGAGAACTGGAATTACGTACGGCGTCCAGCAAGGACTGTGTCAATAAGTTGTCACGCCCCGGGGTCGAAACTGCAACCCGGGCTCGCCAACCGATCCGCCACCTATACGAAAACCCAGCATAGGCGAAGCGTCCAACCTGCAAGGAAAATACTACAGCTAAACAGATATCAGAGCTATAAAGTAAACTGCTAAAAAAAAAACTCAAATCCATCCACTGTACAACTGGAAATAATGATACAATATCCATCTCCCAAAAATAATCATCATACAATATCCTCTGATACAATAACCCAGAACTCAACAGGGAGGTAAACTGAAATAATACATCAGTGTTCAGGCTCTCAGTACAAGTCAGATCCTCACAATACAATAGTCTCTCAAATGTAAAAATAAACAATCTACTGGCTATACTATAGATCTCCATAATAAGGGTTACAGCTACTCTCCAAAGACAAGTAAGGATCTAGCTCGCGACTCCCTCGCCTCGAACAGCAACAGAAGAACCAGCAACTCCCGCAGAAAACTCTGCAAAACAAAGGAGAGGAAAGAAAAGAGGGGGGAGCACCCCCAACGGGTGTGAGAACTACACCAACACGTAGTTCTCAGTGGGTACCGCCACCAAGCCCTACGGTCTGCCCACTAAGTCTACTAGAGGCATAAGATAACGATGCAATAAAAACTGAATAAGAAAAGCTGGAGGTACTCTACAGCTACCATGCCTCTATCTAAATGCTCAATGGGTGATGTCGATGAAAAGATATGCAACCACTCGCACACGAGATGCTCAATCGACCAAATCGAGCTGACTGTCACATCTGGTCCAGTCAAGCCTGCGCCTCCCTAGTGTATCAACGTAAGGCGTCCAATCGGACAAACTCGCTATCGAATAGTGGCACATGCAGGCTATAGTCGAAATCCACGCTCTCTCTTAGAACGAATAGATTCAAGATCCTCAAGCATCTCGCACAACGGTCGAAGTACTCTCAACGACCCAGGACCACCGTCAACCCAAACGGTTCCCAACAACACTAGCATGGTCTAATCACAGCTACCAGACTCCACTCAGCCCCCAAGCACCAGTAAAGCTGAGAAAGTTGATGGCACAGTTACTGAAACTGATGGATAGAGGGCTGTTAGACCCAGTGTCTCACCTTGGAGAGCACCATCATTATTGTAGAGGAGACGATGGATCACTTGGCCTATCAGCAGAGGTTGACTTGCAGTGACGCCCCCACAGCGACCTTGGATGTGTGCGGATGCCTTGGACAGGAGAGCAGTGCAGAGCTTGAGCCTAATGATCGCACGACAGGCGCCGCTACTGGATTAGATGAGACGATTAGGGCTAGAGGTTGCGTCCCTAGTGATCTCATTTAGATATGATGGGCGAGCTTACGTATTTTCTTAGATTGCAGGTTAAACATGTTACGGCATTTTGGTGTTGGCATATTTCGTGAGTCAAGTCAGTGAGTTGAGTCGGAGTCTTAAAGGGATCAAATTGTCAATCAGCAATCAAAGACTTAGAGAAGATTCAACAAGAGCTCAAGTTGACACTCAGTGTCTTGAGTCTTGAAGATTGAAGTTGAAGAATTGTGGATCAGTTACATCAATCTCAAGAAGAAAGTATTCAAGAGGATCAGGTATGTTTAACTAAATAATTGTGGTGATCCGAATACTTTCTTATAGTGTAGAAACACTTGGATGAATTTTTAATTGCATAAAAATCAAGAACTGGACATGGGTCATGTTCAGGATCCGGATCAGACAGTCCAATCCGGATCCCGAAGGGTGATTGTTCATTGGCAAATCCGATCTGGATCATGGCCATTTCGATCCGGATCCCGAACATGGGTATTTGCTGGAATACATGAACGATCCGGATCGGGCTTTTCAATCCGGATCCCGAACCCTTGTTTTTCTGGAATTGTCTAACTCGCTACGACGATCCGGATTGCAGTAAATCCGATCTGGATCGCCGTCCTGAAAATTTCCAGATAAGGTAAGTTTTTGATTCTTATCTCTTTCCAAAGGTTTCTAAACTATAAATAGACACTTAGGGTTTCTCAAGAACGGGGGTTCTCTACCGATTAATTTATAAAACACTTGAGAGCAACCCTAGAGGCTAGGTTTTTATCGTTCTTCTTTATAGCCTCTTTTAGGTCAATTCGACTGTTCTTTCAAGAACATATCTTTTGTCGAATTGATCTAATCTTTGCTTAGAGATTTCTTCTACGGTTCCTCAATGAGAATCTAAGCAAAGGATCACCATCGAAGTCAATATTCTTATCGACTGAGTTTGCGTCGTGGATTCGACGTGGCATCGTGGATTCAGTGTGCTAAAGGCGTTTCGTGGATTCGAAACGTGTGCTCGTGGATTCGAGTGGCGTTCGTGGATTCGAACGTGTGCAGTGGGCGTGCAATCGGTGGAGCGCGAGGTCCGAAGAAATTGAAGGAGGGGTTAAATCCGTGGAGACGGTAATCACCTTGTTATTCTTCTTTTCTTAGTGGATTGTTATTGCGTGGACATCCAACCGGTCAGCGCAAGGTCCGAAGAAGCTGAAGGAGGGGTTGAGTCCGTGGAGTCGGTAATCACCTTGTTATTCTTCTATTCTTAGTGGATTGTTATTGCGTGTTGGTCCCGTGGTTTTTCTCCTGGATTGGAGTTTCCACGTATATCTCGGTGTGCTGTTTTTATTTTCCGCATTGGTTTTTATTTTGCACTGAGATTTGGTTTTATAAGTATTACACCTATTCACCCCCCCTCTAGTTGTTTGATAGTACCTATTTAGATCCTTGTGGATCCTATAAAAACCTACAAAACAATGTGAAGACGGAATTCATCTTTGTCAATCCAAGTATGCGAAGGAGTTTGTCAAGAAATTCGAATTGGAAGATTCCAAAGACTATCCAACTCCTATGGGAACTAGCAATAAGGGATTAGGAAGTGAATCTCACGGAAAGAGTATAAACGAGAAATTATATAGAAATATGATTGGAAGTCTCCTTTACCTTACGGCTAGTCACCCGGATATTTCCTTTAGTGTAGGAATTTGTGCGGATATCAATCTGCACCGAAAGAAATTCACTTGAAAGCTGTGAAAAGGATAATCCGGTATGTGAAAGGAATCGTTAATTTCATAATTTGGTATCCTATGGGCGCATGCATCTCTTGATATTATAGGATATTCGGATGCCGATTGGATTGGATCAGTGGATGATCAGAAAAACACTAGTGGAGCATACTTTTATCTTGGCCATTGTCTTGTTGCATGGCATAGTAAAAAGCAAACTGCATTACTCTATCTACTGCCGAGGCGGAATACATATCTGCGGGAAGTTACTCGACTCAATTGATTTGGATGAAAAGTGTATTGAGTGACTTTCGGATTCCTGCGACCTCGGTAACGATTTTGTGTGACAACATCAGTGCCATCAATATTTCTAAAAACCTTGTGTTGCACTCGAGAACAAAACACATTGAACTAAGATATCATTTTCTAAAAGAACTAGTTGAATCAAACACTTTACAAATTTCCTATGTTTCTACTAATAATCAACTAGCCGATATTTTAACAAAACCTTTGGATCAAAAACGTTTTATTCGTTTGCGAAAAGCAATTGGTATGCTTTTCTTTTAAATAGCTTTTTTTTTTGAACCATTGCTAAGTTAGGTTTTTTTTTTTATTGTTCTTTTTGTTTGTAAATATGCATTCTAGAACATTAATGGAGCATTAGCAATATTGACTTTAATTGCTTCCTATCATATCTTGGGAAGTTTATTATGATTTGATTATCATTACAATTCTTTTGATGCAATGATCATTTATATCAATTATTTTATCTTTAATTGATCAAAGTCATTACCTCACTCAGTGATCTCTTGGTATTATTTTTATCTTATTTAATGATTGAAATAAGTATGAATACGAGATCAATTTTTGGTTGAATACTTAATATCTTACATAATTAATAGCTAATTAAGGGAGAATTTATCTTAGTTTTTCATGCTCATAAGATGTGGAAAGAGTTACATCCATTAGTGGAGTGTGAAAACTACCACCTCATGAAAAAAAGAGCTATCACCTCGGTCGATCGAGTAATGTGTGCAGCTACCACATATTTTTAAAAAGTATGGTTTTAATGTTTATTTTTGTTAATCAATCCTAAATGGAATATTTGATTCATTCAATAATTCCAAGGTTGATATAAGGTAGAATTTTTAAAAGATGCTCAAATAGTCACTCCCTAAAACTTGTTGACTAAATTAAATTATCTAATTTATTTAGAATTTCAAACATCTATCGATCTTGGTGCTTCATTTTCTTTGCTCAATTGATGATTTGATAAATTCTTTACTCATTAGATCGTGATTGATGTTTCGAACTTGCTCGACTTTAGATATTACAATTTTTATAAATTTTCGTTTCACAATTTAGAATATTTTGATAGATTTCTCATAATCTATTTCTTTTTATGTGAAATGATACTTTTTGTTTAAAGTTGATATGCAAAAATGCTTACATACTTTTCTAAATTTTCTAAATTTTTTTTAAAAAAAATTTGGAGAAAAAGTTGTAGTCAGTCCGGATCCCGAACGATGGGATTTTCTACGCAAGGCGAGTCCGGACTGACTTTACGAGCCGATTCGGACTGGGCGCTAAGGTTTATTAAAAATAAAGGGGTTTGATCTTCTTTTCTCACTTCTAAACTTGTTTTAGCATCTCCTCTCTCTCTCTAAAACCCAAGAGCACTTGGATCATCTCTAGACTTGTTTGTACTCAATCCAAGTAAGTTTTAGATTTCTTTCTTTACAGTTTTTGCTTATTTCTTCAAAATGAGATGGAATCCATGCCACAAATTCAATTTTTCATATTTTTCTTTGAAATTTCTTGCATGAATTTATTTTTGAATGCCTAGGAAATCTTTCTATGATTGTTCTTTACAAGTTAAACGAATTTTTAGGCTTCGATTTCTAAATTTTCGAATTTATGGCATATTTTGGAAATTTTTGAAAATCATGGAATTGATTTATTTTTGAAATTCTTTTTGCAAATTTTTCTTGATTCCTAGCTTCTGCATGTGATAAGGATTGTTTGGATATATTTTTTCGAATTTTTGTAATTAAACATCTTTTTCATGTATTTTGAAATTCTTGCTCAGAGGCGAGTTTTTGAAAAATCCTTCAAGATGGTTTTTGGTTGGATTATTGTTTTCATCTCAGTCCTAGTTAATACAAGGGTTACCAACAAATTGAAAAGGGCCAGGAAAGATAAGGATGAAGCGGAATTCGTTCCTTTGGATGACTCGGAAACGGAGTCCGAGGACTGGGAAAAGACTGTTGAATGGGCTAAAGAAACTACAGGAAAAGGAAAATCTTCTGCAAGTCCAGCTTCAGCGAAAGCTAAAACACCTCCAACTGCAACTGACAAAGGGAAAGCCCCAATGGAACCTACTTCAACAAAGAGGAAAAGTGTTGCACGGAAGAAAACACGATCTCGTGGAATTGAGATTGAGGAGCCACTTGCGAGTGCTCCGCCCCCCGTGGAAGAGAACGTTGTTCATATTGACACTCAAAGAATGCAAGCATTCGACAACCGCGAATGCATCGGCGAACGACACGTCAATGTCGAAAATTTGCGAGACCATTCCACGGCTTTTGGTATTCTCTTTGATCAAGCCGGTCTTTCTCCAATTTGTACGTTTCCAGAGCCTACAGGTTATTGCATTCATTTGGTTAGAACTTTCTACCTTTGTGCGAATCAGCTTCAAGATGTTGATTTAAGACAACGATCCGCAACACCAAACTCACGATAACTCCTCAGCTTATTGGAAAGGTTTTGGGTATGACTGATAATCTTGATGGAACTCATTATTTGAAGGGTCGCCCTATGACAAGCTTGGATTGGCGAAGAGTGGTGGATGACTGCATGCCGGACACTCGATCGGCAGGAAACTCGGTATTTTCAAAAGAATTTCGACCATAATACCAATTTCTTAATTTCATTATTTGCTACAATATCTTGCCGAATATGCAAACGAAAGTACTTCGGTGGGACAGGATATTATTTCTGTATCTTTTAGGATATCCCATAGCAGCTCGAGGGTTGAATGTTAATATTCCTAATATTATTTGGAATAGGATGGCTCGCTACATAGAGCATCCTCATCAAACGGAGAGACTTTCGTTTTTCATGATAATTATGCGGATTTTCAAGAAATTTGACGTGGATATTCGCTCGTCAAGCTATATGCATAGTACGGGAACCATCAATGACTCAACCGTTATGAAGTCCCTCCCTGGAAAACCAGATGGCACCCCCACACCTCCTCGTGGCAAGAGACCTTCGAGTTCTTCAGCAGCACCGACAGCAACAGCAACAACAACAGCACAACTAGCAGCACCAACACCACCAGCAACAACACAACCAGCAGCACCAACAACAACACAACCAACAGCAGTTTTCGGACCAGAAATTTTTGACACATTAGAGGATGAAGCCTCTGTGACTTCAATTTACCGAGAGTAACAAACACTACAACAAATCTTGCACTTAATGATGCTTTGAACAACAATTAACGACGCTTTAAAGCGTCGGCAAAAATAACCCCGACGCTTTTAAAAGCATCATCCAAAGAGTCGTTAAATGACTATGTCGGGACAAATATACTGACGCTTTAATATAGCGTCAGGGAATTTTTTCCGACTCTTTTTAGAGTCAGTAATATGTTAGTTACCGACTCTAAAAAGAGTCGTTAATTTAAACAGTTGGCGACTCTTTAAAAAGTCGTTAATTTAAACATTTGTCGACTCTAAAAAAAGTCGTTAATTTACACAGTTGCCGACTCTAAAAAGAGTCGTTAATTTAATATTTACCGACCCTAAAAAGAGTCGTTAATTTAAACAGTTATCGACTCTAAAAAGAGTCATTAATTTAAACAGTTACCGACTTCAAAAAGAGTCGTTAATTTAAATAATTATCGACTCTAAAAAAAGACGTTAATTTAAACAATTGTCGAGACTTCAAAGCAATGATAAATTATGAAATACTAAATAAACATGCCAATACGAAAACTTTGTAATAAAGAATAAACATTTTGAAGGTACAAAAATGATAGTCCAGACAATATAGCTTATCAAAACTACTATTTTGACCTTTTATAATGTAGTACAACTTGGCACTGTAGCAAGGAGAAATTGGATATTCTACATTTGATCATAGCATGTTAAGGTATATGATGCTGATGCAGCACCTTCAATTTCACTATGTGAACCATCTGATTTAGTCTGCAAAACGAAAATGAATTTTATTAGACTAACAATGTCTAGCAGTGTAGCATATTTTGAATAATCCGTCACCTGATTGGATCTTTCTTGAGACCTTTACCCCCACTTTCATTGATTAATGAATGTATCACTCTGTTGGGCACCTGAACTAGCTATTTTGAATAATCCCTCTAGTGATATGCACATTGGCATTTGGCAAGGACTAATCAGGCAAAATTTTCATCAGCACAGATACCAAATTTTTTTATATGAAAGTTATTGCACATTCGCATAAGTTGCAATGTCATGATTTCATATGACAATGCATAACATCAAATTACTCATGAAAAGGGGGGGGGGGGGGGCAAAACGTAAATCCTACATTTAATTCGTCCTTTTGGTTCTTTCTGATTTTCGGCTCCCTTTTTTATCATCTCCCCCTATCTTGATCATCTCATCTCATCATTTCTTTTCTCCCCCTTTTTGTCATAAATTGTCAAACAAAGAAAATGCTAGACAAAAGCAAAGTACTAGGAGGATTAGTTCCTAGTTACATGACCATAAAAATTCTTGTTCATCAACAAGCGAGAAGAAAATGAAAAACAAGAATAAGAAAAGTAAAGAGTCACTCATCGTCATGTCCGTCATCATCATCATCGTCATCATGTGAAGTAGGTCCATGTGAAGTACTTTGGCCCGGTCGCTCCAGGAACTACATCATCATGCTTGCAGCCGAGGATATCAAAAATTGTCTTCAATCCGTCCTCAAACTTCTTGAACCCTTGTTCCATTCTTTTCTTCAGTGAGCGTACATCGCGATGCAATGATTGTAGCGTCACTACCTCATCTGATCCAGAAGAGTCTTGATGTTCCTCTTGATGAGACGGTGCACTTGGAGTCGCTTCACCCGCGTATCCTTTTACTTGCCCGAACGTCTTTAGAGTGCTAATTGACTTGGCTAAAGTAATTCCATCAATAGGTCCCAAGCCATAGTCATATTTGACACACTTGATATCAACTCCGTGATCTTCCAATATGCTAGTGATCAAAATCGGGTAAGGAAGCAGTTCACGGCGATTTGATCCTTCAATCACATGCACCATTTGTTGCCAAATAAGGAATGGAATATTGGCATTAATTCCATATGCGCTCTCTGGGTGACCAAGGAAATAAAGAAGAAGAAGAAGACGATCCTATCGTATCCTTTTAGTCTCCAACGTAGGCAAGAGGTTGTAGCAAATAATTAAAGACAGAATGTGGTATTCCGGCTTTAAATCCTTTGATTCAACATACAACCTGTTTGTATGTGTTCCTGACTTGCAAATAGCATTCACAACAATATCCCAATGAGTTTCATGCTGAAAGTCATCCTGAGTATAGTGCAGACCAGATGTATCAACAATCAATCCAAGATTTGCACCAATTACAGCAGGAGTTATATCGAACTTGACACCTCTAACTGTTGTTTCAAATATGAAAGTCCCGGTGTCAGGATCCTCGTGAAGTATAACTGCTCTTATGTAAAACTCCCTGAGTAGCTCCACACAAAAATCAATCCTAGCCGGAACTCTACCAAGTGGTTCAACAGGAATCCGTTCCAGTAGCCTTCCAAAGTTCGGAACTTCTCGATACAATTCAGAGAAGTTGACATGTCGCTCCCCAATGCATGCTCTATTCTCAAAGATTGTACGGCGCTTTGAGCTAATGTGTTGTTCACCTTCCCCAAGCTTTGTTCGCCGTTCTGCTTGAGAGCGTTCACGAATTACCGGTCCACCGGTACTTCTTCGTGGAGGAGAATCTACACCTTTCTTTTTCCTTGAAGTCATCGGTGCCTTTCCCTTTCCTTTCACCGATTCTTCCTCATATTTCGATGAAGGTTCTGATTCTGAGCTAGTTGATCCTTCATCACGTGATCGTTTAGAAACCTTCTTCTTTCCACGTCCACGACCACGTCCATTCCAGGTGGCCATCAATACCACAAGTGCAAGTAGCAAAGAGAACGCTATATTCCTGTGAAAAGCATGATGCACTATGATTTGATCGAATATGAATATCATAAAAGGCTTAAAAATATTTAACAAACATTCTAAACATGTATACTTTGAAGATCTAACATTCAAAACCAATTTACATACAAGCCCTAAATTTCCAAATTTTTTGATATAAAGAAATAATTTAAATGAAAGATTCAAGCAATATACGCAAGAAACCATAAATCTAACACATAAAAAGCAATCATTTATGCTCTAATCAAGAAAATAAGGTGATATATGCAAGAGATTTCATAAAAAGTAGAGATCAGCTCAAAAATCCCAAAATAAATTATCAAAACCTAAAACTAGGATTTTGATACATAAAAATCAAGATTGATGAAAAATCTTACAAATCACAGCAAGAATTTCGTAGATCTTGAAGAAAAACACCTTGAAAATCTTTTAGAGAGATAAAGGGAGAGTTTTTGCAAAAGAGGAAGTGAAAAATAAACCCTCGGTTCCGGTACATAATGAAAACGCAGATTGCGTACCGGTACTCGAAGGCGCGTACCGGTACCCAATTAAAAAACTGAAAAATTCCAGTTTGGATTCCGAATTGAAACTCAATTTCGGGAAATTGGTTCCGGTACCAAAAGATGAGTACCGATACTCCAGAGCAAAAATCAAAAAATTTCTTGAAACAAATCCAAAATTTTGAAATCTTTCAAATCCGATTTGCGTGCCATCAAGAAGATAATTTAAGTGCTTGAAAACTTCGAGATCACACAGATGTCATTCAATCCAATTAATTTTATAAAAATTAAAAAGATTTACTCCTAAATTATGAAAAACAAAGATAAAATATTATAGTCATTTTTCATTTTATACACGTCAAACACAAGTCAACAAAAATAATCTAGAGATCTGAACTCTATCAAGATGTAATGGATTATCAAAAATGACTTACAGAGATTTCCAAAATAACATCAATTTGATCAATATCCTTTCAAATTTGAGATAAGCACTAAAATACTTAAGGGTGGCTCTTTGAGCATCTTTCAACTATCCCACCTTATACCAACTAGGAGATTGTTCAAAATATAGGAAATTTGAATATGAATCTCCGAATGCTTCATCTAAAGATTTTACCAAAAATATTATCACGCATCCAAAAACATGTGGTATCTCTTTCCAACATGTGGTGGTAGTTTTCACTCCTTTACGGATGTAACTCTTTCCACATCTTTTCAACTCTTTTAATTACCCTTGTAAGAATGCAATCTCTTACGTGAAAGAATTAAATCCCAAATTTTAGTCTATTCGTTGTCTCATGTTTATCACAATGAATTCACACAACCGAGATAGGTTAAGCACCTTAAGATCGCACATGCTTACTAAAATTTGATGAATATAACTATCAAAAACTCCTATAATGAAATATCTTCAAAGATTATGATTATGGAGTAAAGTTGATAATTAATATGAAATTAATTAGGAGTGAATGAAAGCAAACCCTTTTGATATTCAATGCACTCGTTCGATAAAATCCTTTTGTTTGAAAACAAAACATAAATAAAAACGACAAGCATTGAAATCATGTAATGCAAAGATCACCAAAAATATGAGGAGAAAACCGATCAAATCATTACATACAGTCAAAAGCTATTTAAAACTTAAGATAATGAAAGATATCACCTTTCCTAATCCAAAACCGTCGGATTTTGGGTTGTCTTGATTCGTTGTTGCCGGAGGATGTTAGCTTTGACCATTGATCCACCTTAGGTTCCTGCGTTGCAAGTGTCCTCTTGAATAACTGATGTTGTGGCTCGGACCTTTGGTGGATTGAGAGAACTCCATTGAATTGTTGTGGCTTTTGAATCCGTAGAGTCCGCTCCGTAGATGAAGATGCCGATGAATTCTTCTTTCTAATTTTCGGGCACGTCTTCATTATATGTCCTTCAATTCCACATTGGTAGCATGTTTTACCTTTCAATTTAGTTGTGGAACTTGAAGCCTTCTGTCACGCCCCGAGTTTTAAAAATCCGGTAATTTTTTTTTTTTTTTTGAAATCAGAGTTTGCAAACTGGGCGCAACAGACCGCCACATGTATAGAAGACTCTCTGTCCCCAGGACAGAGACTCCCCTATACATGCACGGCTAGAATCATCATCAGAGATCAACAGATATATCAGTATCTAATCTACTCTACTCAGCATGAAAAATCAAATTAAGTTATTACATCAATTTCAAATATCTAAATCAAAAGCTGGAAAGAAATGCTGAAAGTAAAAGTCTGCAGAATCATCGAGATATCATGCTCATGGGGACCGCTCTATCGTAATCGGCTCACTGGATCGTCCCGACATCTCACCACCCGACGGACCTACAACAATCACCCGAGGGTGTGAGATACACCGGAGTGCATCCCAGTGGGCACGACGAGCCGGGAATCAGCTAATCGTACCTACTGGGTACTAAAACCTGCGGATAGTAAAGATCTATAGGAAAAGCTGAATAAACAGATAAGATCTACTAATAATCAGAATCACAATAGCAGGTAAGTGTCAAAAAGTGGCAATCAAGAAAGACTGTAGAACATGCATGCTAGAATCAAATATCAACTACAAGGAATCATGTATAAAGAACTACTGGAGATACAAGCATGTCTACAGGTAATAGTGCTGGAATAACTGAACAATAGTACAAGTGAACCATGCGTCAAAGGTAGAAACCCAAGTACACAATCATGCGCCAATATTGGTCTCAGAGGACCTCAGGCAAAAGCCACCGATCCGCACCTGATCCGCTAACATACCCCTGTCGAGGGCTCACGGGTCTATCACCAGACCACTCTACCGGTAAAGAACCAGCTCCACGGGGAGCGACCCCGGCCAGGTTCGTGAAGTACAGCAGTGCATGGCAAGTCATCATGATCAATCTCACGGTCAAATGACCGAGTAGTCGGCACACGCCGAAATCCCAACAAGGAATCATCTGTCTATATCTATCCATCGGAATCAATCAATCAGGCATATCGAGTAATATCTATCAATCAGGATCAATCAGTCATGCAAATCTATATATCAATCAATCAGAATCAGTCAGGACTAATCAGGGAGTATATATATGATAATCGGCTGATAGTGACAATAAAACTCAATCACCGATCTAATCAGGTCAATGTCAATCAGAGGGATCATGCTATGTCAAAAGAGATCAATATATGTCATATAGGTAAAATCAGCAGGGCAAGCCAAGAACAAGTGTCCGACTGGACTAAAGCAACCAGAGGGCCGAATAGATCAACCCGGGCCGAAGTTAACCCACCTGGATGAAGGCAGAGTCCCCGAACTCCCGATCAGCAGCTGGGGGCTGGCGTCGAACAACTGGGCCCTGTATAAGAAGACATGATCAGTAATAAACTCCCACAACCCTTTCCCGACAACGTTACACTAACGGAGAGTTTAAACGGTCAAATCGGTCATTTCGTCGGTCGACAGCTGGTTCCTGGTCAACGAGGACCATCGGAAACCCAATAAAATGGCCAGGTAGTGCGTAGGTGCTGTCTAAGGTCAGCTAGGGTGGCCATTTTGCATTTTGGTCCAAAAAGGTTCTTAAATTGCATAAATATCTATTAGATAACTACTGTTTTAGCTCGTTCGTGAATTCCGGAAGTCCAAACATAAATCTGTAAATTTCAGGGTGTTCGTTATGACGAGACGAAGCCCGTGCTCACAAGAATTGGCTGAGACCAAACCCGATACAAAGTTGGCCCATAATTTTCTAAGGTCCCATTACCACTATGTTGGATCTTAACATATACTTGATCATATTGAGAGCTAGCTGAAGCATGGTGATTAATAAGGACAGAGGAGTGCAGTGCTCACCTTGTGCGCGCCGGAGGTCGGCCGGAGGGTCGCCGGAGCAAGGTGGTGCTCCAAGCCAAGGCTCGGTTTGGCTGACCTTGGAACCACAGTGGCTCGGACCTGGAACCAAGGTGAGCATCAGTAAGAGGGAGGTCCCAGAGGCTCTCGGGTCCATGTGGGGTCGAGCCCCGGTGGCCGGAGGCGGCGGCGGCCGGAGGTGAGCCCGAAAGGCAAAGCTCGGGTGCAAGGGTTAAGACCCAACAAAGAGGGGTGATCTGGGTTAAAATAAAATCATGGAGAAGTTGCTTAGGGTCTGTAGACCTCACCTGAGTGGTTGGCCGGAGCCCGGCGCGCCGGCGATGGCCGGAGATGACGGTTGAACCGAGCTCGGGTGCAACTACAGAGGTGACAAGCCCGACGTTAAGCCCCGCATGCAAGATGATAGGGAGGCTCCAGAGGACCGAGGAAACTCACCTGAGTGGTTCCCGGTGGCTGAGGTGCGCCGGCAAGGCGGCGCCGGAGGAGCTCGGTGGAGCTTCAAGGCCGTTAATGGCGGATTCCGGCGGCGGAGCTCCGGGCCGGTGCAACTTGGATGGAAAGGTTCCACTCGGCGCCAGGGAGCTTCTGGTGGCAGTGGCCGCCGGTGGGAGGCAGCGGCGGCGCCGGACGGCGGCGATCGGGCTAGGTGAAGGAAACCGGGTTTCTAGGGCACGCTGGTTTGGGCTCGATCTTGATCCGATCGGGCTCAAACTTGCGGGAGGTGTTGCAGTCGTCCAGGGGAGGTGATCCAACGGTTCTGATCTCGACCTCGACGGTCCGATGACGGCGGCGCACTTGGTCGGTCGAGAAGGCAATATTCCGGCAGAAAGGTTTCCCCGGCCGGCTAACCGGGGCACCGGGAACCTTGGGGCTGCACGAAGACAATCCTCTGGATGTCAGCAACCCAATGCCAGGGTCCCCGAGGCGAAATAAAAACAAAACTCCCAAGACTTACCTTCGCCGGAGACTAGGAAGAAGGAGGAGAGGTCCCGCGGCGGCGCACGGCGGCGGTCGGGGGCAGGCCCAACACAGGTCGGCTGCGGCTTCCAGGAGGACTCCACTGGACGTGGTTTCGATCGCCAAAGACCTTGTTGGTTGCCTTCCTCTCCAAGCACCGAGATCAAGTGCTTCTTGATCTTCCTTTTTCCGGCAAGGGGAGGCGGCGGCCGGTGCGGGGAAGGCTCGGGATGTGCGGCAGGGAAGAGGGGTTTAGATGGGTTGCGGCTGAGGGAGCAGCGAGGCTTAGGGTTTTTGGAAAACCCTAGCTCGGGGTGGACACCTATGTATAGGTGTTGCACATTTGCTCATTAGTCCCTCTAGCCATGGTATTTTAGCACCTGGTCCCTCCCAGCAACTTTCATTTACATCCAGGTCCCTCACCCATGAGTGGCACGCTTTTCGAGGCAAGAAATCCAAGGGTTCTATGTGCAAAATAGCATTTTTTTGACGCATTTCACGCTTTTCGAGAAAATCCGAGCGTCGAAACGGAAAATGGACTGCGCCATGACGTCCGGCTCGACGAGACCTATCAGGTAGCGATTTTTGATATTCGAAAAACTGCCCGGATTAAATTTCGGTCCATAAAATACAGTCCCGGAATACAGTTTTCGCGTTTTTCGAGACTTAGAGTCGTCAAACGGAAATTTCGTCAGCGCCATTGCGTCCAGAACGTCGGAGCCGTTCAAATCGACTACCTGAAGTGCTATGTTTGGATTCCAGACAGTGAATTGGCTCGACGTTGACGCGAAGGGGTTCGAAAATTTAGGGTTTACTGTTCACTGTACCCTCGACTTAAGTCGCAGGTCCCGCCCGCTTCTTCGTCGATTTCTGGAAGATCCGACCGTCAGATCTGAACAAGTTTAATATGATTTTCGCTCAGTTCGCCATGACGGTCGCGCTCGTGGTCTCAGATCTTCGAGATTAGGCTCGGATTGAAAGGCGATATTTTTGGCCCACTAATTGTGCAAATTACCCTGCAGAAAAAGGGGCACTAAGACTACGGGTGCCTTTCATGATCCAGATTCAACGTGACTCAAGTCAATTTCATTTCTTTATTAATTTTCAAAAATTCGAATTCTTACATCTCTCCCACCAAAAAGGAAGTTTCGTCCCTGAAACTAAATACAACTAAGAACCAAATAAATAAGGAAAACGCTCCATCATGGTGGACTCGCGTTCCCACGTGGCTTCACGCTCTTCATGGTTCTCCCATTGTACTTTGACGTAGGGGATCGATCTATTCCTCAGCTTCTTTTCATCACGGGCCAGGATCTTCAGAGGTGTCTCCTCATAACTCAGATCCTCGCGAAGCTGGACTGCGGTGGGGCTAATCACGTGTGAAGGATCTCTGATGTACTTCCTCAGCATGGAAACGTGGAAGACGTTATGCACCCGGGCAAGGCTAGGAGGAAGAGCCAACCGATAAGCTACAGGACCAATGCGCTCCAAAATCTCGAAGGGACCGACAAATCGGGGGCTGAGCTTGTTGCGAATCCCAAATCGCTTGATTCCCCGAGTTGGCGAAACCTTCAGCAGGACATGATCGCCTACTTGGAACTCCAAGTCTCGTCGTCGTTGGTCCGCGTAGCTCTTCTGTCTGCTCTGTGCGGTTAGCATCTGCTGTCTTGCTACCCGCACCTTGGCTTCTGCGTCCTCCAGTATCTCAGGCCCGATAACACGGCGCTCACCGACGTCATCCCAGCAAATGGGGGACCGACATCGGCGCCCGTACAGTGCCTCATACGGGGCCATACCGATACTTGCCTGGTAGCTGTTGTTGTAAGCGAACTCCACCAAGGAAAGATACCGGTACCATCCATCTCCATACTCCAGTACGCAGGAACGCAGCATATCCTCCAACGTCTGTATGACTCGCTCGGACTGCCCATCACTCTGGGGGTGGAAGGCAGTACTAAACTTCAGTTTGGTGCCCATAGCTTCTTGTACATTTCTCCAGAACTGAGACACAAAGCGGGTGTCTCTATCAGAAACGATCGATGCTGGAGTGCCATGAAGTCGCACAATCTCATCGATATATAGCTGGGCGAGTCGATCACGGGTCCAAGTCATGTGGATCGGCAGAAAGTGAGCCGACTTGGTGAGTCGATCCACAATAACCCATATAGCATCGTGGCCTCGCTGGGATCGAGGCAGACCGGTGACGAAGTCCATCGTGATCTGCTCCCACTTCCAAACTGGTACAGGAAGCGGTTGCAGTTTTCCTGCCGGTCTTTGATGTTCCGCCTTCACTTGCTGGCAAACTAGGCACTGCGCCACATGGTTCGCCACGTCGGCCTTCATCCCAGGCCACCAATAATGCTGCTTTAGGTCGCGATACATCTTTGTCCCGCCAGGATGTACCGTGTATAGAGATCGATGCGCCTCTGTAAGAATGTCCTTCTTCAGTTCACCGTCATCTGGGACACACCAACGGCCCCTAAATCGAATAGAGCCATCGGCGTGCAGCTGGTAATCGTCAGTCTGTCCCAGTGATATCAGTTCTCGGACCTTCTGGAAGGAGGGGTCCGACTGCTGTCCCTCCTTTATGCGATCAAGTAGGGTAGGCTGCACTACTATCGCTAAAAGTCGAGCAGTCGACCCTGTAGGAACAACCTCCAAATCTAGCCGCTGGAACTCAGAAATCAAGCGGTCCTCATCAGTGATCATCAGCAGCTCTGGCGCCACATGCTTTCGGCTCAAAGCATCGGCTACCACGTTGGCCCGACCAGGATGATATTGGATAGTGATATCATAATCCTTGAGCAATTCGAGCCATCGTCGCTGCCTTAGGTTCAGTTCCTTCTGCGTGAAGAGATATTTGAGGCTTTGATGGTCGGTGAAGATCTCGCAATGGACCCCATATAGATAATGCCTCCATAACTTGAGAGCAAAAACCACCGCAGCAAGCTCGAGATCATGCGTCGGGTAGTTTTGCTCGTAGGGCTTCAGTTGTCGAGAGGCATAGGCTATCACCTTTTCATTTTGCATTAGAACACAGCCCAAACCGATCCGCGAAGCATCACAGTAGACCACATAATTTTCGCCTTGGACCGGTAGTGTCAATACAGGTGCCTCAGTCAATAGCCGCTTTAACTCATCGAAAGCGAGCTGGCACTCAGGAGTCCAAACGAATTTCTCTTCTTTCCTCGTCAGACGGGTCATTGGAGCAGCAATCCTTGAGAAACCCTCGACGAATCGCCGATAATACCCCGCCAGACCGATGAAGCTGCGAACCTCCGTCGCATTTGTTGGCTGGGGCCATTCTTTGATAGCCTCAATTTTCTTGGGATCAACAGCAACGCCTTTTGCCGAGATAATATGTCCAAGGAATGCGACTTCCCGGAGCCAAAAGTCGCACTTTTTGAACTTAGCATATAGATTGTTCTCCCTGAGGACTTGAAGAACTTGCCGAAGATGGTCCTGATGTTCTAGATCGCTCTTCGAGTATATGAGGATGTCGTCAATGAATACCACGACAAAGCGATCCAGAAAAGGCTTGAAGATCCGGTTCATCATGTCCATAAAGGCAGCAGGGGCATTTGTAAGCCCAAACGGCATTACTGTGAACTCGTAATGGCCGTATCTGGTTCGAAAGGCCGTCTTCGGGACATCTTCCGCTCTAACCCGCAATTGATGATAACCGGATTGCAGATCGATCTTAGAAAATACCACCGACCCTTGCAGTTGGTCGAACAGATCGTCAATCCGCGGGAGGGGGTAGCGGTTCTTGATAGTGACTTTGTTTAATTCCCGATAATCAATACAAAGACGTAGGCTGCCGTCTTTCTTCTTTACAAAGAGAACAGGTGCGCCCCAAGGGGACACACTAGGTCGAATGAAGCCCAATGCCGTCAGGTCTTCTAATTGTGTCTTAAGCTCCTTTAGTTCCGCGAAAGCCATGCGGTAAGGTGCTCGAGAAATAGGGGCTGTGCCGGGAACAAGGTCGATAATAAATTCGATTTCGCGTTCAGGTGGCATTCCCGGAAGCTCAGCAGGGAATACATCAGGGAAACTCCGCACCACAGCAATATCTTCAATTCGCCGAGAATCAGGAAGGGCGTTGACAACCATGGCAAGATATGCCACACGCCCTCTCTCCAGGCGACGCACTGGGGTCACTGAGCAGATCCCCAAATATGCCGAAGGCTCGAAGCCAGAATAAATCAACTCCGCCTCACCAGGCGGATCGAGGGTCAATCTCCGAAAGGCGCAGTTGATAGTCGCTCGATACTTGGAAAGCCAATTCATCCCCAGGATTACGTCATATTGACGAAGTTTGAGGACGAGGAGAGAGATGGGGAAACTCCGTCCGCCAATATAAACAGGGCATGAGTGGAGCTCTTCGTTAATCAGAATACTGTGACCGGGGATCTCTACCCAAAATCTATCTCTAGTGGGTTGCACAATAATACCATGAGTAGTGATAAAATGGGTGGAAACAAACGAATGTGATGCCCCCGTATCGAATAATGTCCTAGCATGATGACCAGAAATAAAAGTGGTACCTGCCAGGTTGTCCTCCGGAGTGGGCTCGCCATGGGTCAGGGCAAAGACACGCCCCCCAGTAGTTTGTCGTGATGCAGTCGGTGGGCGAGGCAATGGTGGACGTCCCGATGAAGCAGAGCTCGGCGCTGGGGCTTGTCGTCGCGGTAGTGGTGCAGGTAGTGGTGCAGCCGTCTGCGCGGGTGCAGATCCCCGCGGGCACGATGCCGCAACATGTCCCTGTTGGCCGCAGGTGAAGCATCGGCCGTGTCTCTGGTCGCAATCCTTCGCCCGGTGGGTACCCCGCAGAAGATGCATGGTCGGGGGCCCCAGTTGGGGTTAGGGAAGGCGCTCACAGCTGGAGCTCTCTTGGGCCACCTCTTCAGGTGCGGTTGCTTGGCCCGTTTGTTCTGGTTCGATTGCCCACCGCCATTTCCCGGGTGCGCCCTCTTTTTGCCCTTGTCCCTGTCCTTGTCTGCTGCATTCCGCTCAGCGCGGAACATCTTGACCTCCGCCTCAATTGCTAGACACCGCTCCACACAGTTGTCAAAGTCGGTGGAGAGGTGCGACGCGAGGTGCCGGCGAATCTCAGGCCTCAGACCCTGCGAAAATAGGCGTACCTTCCGGCGCTCCTCGCGCACCGCCTGGGGCACCAGGTCGGCGATGCGCAGGAACTCCTGCTCGTACTCTCGAACGCTCTTTTCGCCCTGCTTGATTGTTTCCAGCTCGCGCTCGAGACCCTCCTTAGTGGTCTCCTTGAGGTGGTGATGGTCCATAGCGGCTTTGAAATCCTCCCAAGTTGGATCGGCTGGGCTAGGGAAGTAGCGCTCGCGGTGTCGCCTCCACCACCTGGATGCGCGGCCCTCCAAGCAGTGGACGGCGATGTGGACCTTATCTCTGTCCTCGATGTAGGCGTCTTGAAATAGCTTCTCCATGTGGTCGATCCATTCCTCGACCGCCCAATGATCCTCATCCTTGCCGTCAAAAGTCTGCGGCTTGAACTTTTTGAATTCCAGCAAGACCGCCTTCGCTCGGGCCCTCTCTGCCCGATCGGCCTCAGTATCGGCCGCAGGATGAACAGCGGGAGCGACGGATCGAGAGGAAGTCGACGTGGTAGAAGCAGAGGCATCTGGAGCTGCAGCAACCCCCGGTACCGCTCTAGAGGCTGCGGCAGAGACCAGAGCTGGAACGGGCCCCGCAGGTGGTGGTACGGGGTCTGCCTCTGGCTCAGCGACGACCGGTGCAGCAGGGGGTGCAACCGGTGGCGTGACCTCAGGTACAGGTGGAGGAGCAGGCGGGGTAGGAGAGGAAGGGCCAGCAGCCTGCTGCTGCATGAAATGCTGAAACATCCCGGCTAGAGTCGCCATCTGGGCCTCAAGCCGGTCCATGCGGCCCTGATCGACGGGCTCGCTCGGTGTGCTAGGTGGTCGGCCTACTCCACGACCCGTACCCCGTCCCCGTCCACGACCTGGAGGACGAGCCATAGCTGCAATACAGAAACAGGTCAGAAACAGACTCTGATAATATCCTGAGTCTCCAACCCTTATACTTGACATACCCATCGCTCTCACGTGACAAGTCATCCTAGGGTTCATCCTAACCAGTTCCTAATCATCTTTTCCTAGGTACCGTGTACCTATTGCTCTGATACCATCTAATCTGTCACGCCCCGAGTTTTAAAAATCCGGTAATTTTTTTTTTTTTTTGAAATCAGAGTTTGCAAACTGGGCGCAACAGACCGCCACATGTATAGAAGACTCTCTGTCCCCAGGACAGAGACTCCCCTATACATGCACGGCTAGAATCATCATCAGAGATCAACAGATATATCAGTATCTAATCTACTCTACTCAGCATGAAAAATCAAATTAAGTTATTACATCAATTTCAAATATCTAAATCAAAAGCTGGAAAGAAATGCTGAAAGTAAAAGTCTGCAGAATCATCGAGATATCATGCTCATGGGGACCGCTCTATCGTAATCGGCTCACTGGATCGTCCCGACATCTCACCACCCGACGGACCTACAACAATCACCCGAGGGTGTGAGATACACCGGAGTGCATCCCAGTGGGCACGACGAGCCGGGAATCAGCTAATCGTACCTACTGGGTACTAAAACCTGCGGATAGTAAAGATCTATAGGAAAAGCTGAATAAACAGATAAGATCTACTAATAATCAGAATCACAATAGCAGGTAAGTGTCAAAAAGTGGCAATCAAGAAAGACTGTAGAACATGCATGCTAGAATCAAATGTCAACTACAAGGAATCATGTATAAAGAACTACTGGAGATACAAGCATGTCTACAGGTAATAGTGCTGGAATAACTGAACAATAGTACAAGTGAACCATGCGTCAAAGGTAGAAACCCAAGTACACAATCATGCGCCAATATTGGTCTCAGAGGACCTCAGGCAAAAGCCACCGATCCGCACCTGATCCGCTAACATACCCCTGTCGAGGGCTCACGGGTCTATCACCAGACCACTCTACCGGTAAAGAACCAGCTCCACGGGGAGCGACCCCGGCCAGGTTCGTGAAGTACAGCAGTGCATGGCAAGTCATCATGATCAATCTCACGGTCAAATGACCGAGTAGTCGGCACACGCCGAAATCCCAACAAGGAATCATCTGTCTATATCTATCCATCGGAATCAATCAATCAGGCATATCGAGTAATATCTATCAATCAGGATCAATCAGTCATGCAAATCTATATATCAATCAATCAGAATCAGTCAGGACTAATCAGGGAGTATATATATGATAATCGGCTGATAGTGACAATAAAACTCAATCACCGATCTAATCAGGTCAATGTCAATCAGAGGGATCATGCTATGTCAAAAGAGATCAATATATGTCATATAGGTAAAATCAGCAGGGCAAGCCAAGAACAAGTGTCCGACTGGACTAAAGCAACCAGAGGGCCGAATAGATCAACCCGGGCCGAAGTTAACCCACCTGGATGAAGGCAGAGTCCCCGAACTCCCGATCAGCAGCTGGGGGTTGGCGTCGAACAACTGGGCCCTGTATAAGAAGACATGATCAGTAATAAACTCCCACAACCCTTTCCCGACAACGTTACACTAACGGAGAGTTTAAACGGTCAAATCGGTCATTTCGTCGGTCGACAGCTGGTTCCTGGTCAACGAGGACCATCGGAAACCCAATAAAATGGCCAGGTAGTGCGTAGGTGCTGTCTAAGGTCAGCTAGGGTGGCCATTTTGCATTTTGGTCCAAAAAGGTTCTTAAATTGCATAAATATCTATTAGATAACTACTGTTTTAGCTCGTTCGTGAATTCCGGAAGTCCAAACATAAATCTGTAAATTTCAGGGTGTTCGTTATGACGAGACGAAGCCCGTGCTCACAAGAATTGGCTGAGACCAAACCCGATACAAAGTTGGCCCATAATTTTCTAAGGTCCCATTACCACTATGTTGGATCTTAACATATACTTGATCATATTGAGAGCTAGCTGAAGCATGGTGATTAATAAGGACAGAGGAGTGCAGTGCTCACCTTGTGCGCGCCGGAGGTCGGCCGGAGGGTCGCCGGAGCAAGGTGGTGCTCCAAGCCAAGGCTCGGTTTGGCTGACCTTGGAACCACAGTGGCTCGGACCTGGAACCAAGGTGAGCATCAGTAAGAGGGAGGTCCCAGAGGCTCTCGGGTCCATGTGGGGTCGAGCCCCGGTGGCCGGAGGCGGCGGCGGCCGGAGGTGAGCCCGAAAGGCAAAGCTCGGGTGCAAGGGTTAAGACCCAACAAAGAGGGGTGATCTGGGTTAAAATAAAATCATGGAGAAGTTGCTTAGGGTCTGTAGACCTCACCTGAGTGGTTGGCCGGAGCCCGGCGCGCCGGCGATGGCCGGAGATGACGGTTGAACCGAGCTCGGGTGCAACTACAGAGGTGACAAGCCCGACGTTAAGCCCCGCATGCAAGATGATAGGGAGGCTCCAGAGGACCGAGGAAACTCACCTGAGTGGTTCCCGGTGGCTGAGGTGCGCCGGCAAGGCGGCCTCGGAGGAGCTCGGTGGAGCTTCAAGGCCGTTAATGGCGGATTCCGGCGGCGGAGCTCCGGGCCGGTGCAACTTGGATGGAAAGGTTCCACTCGGCGCCAGGGAGCTTCTGGTGGCAGTGGCCGCCGGTGGGAGGCAGCGGCGGCGCCGGACGGCGGCGATCGGGCTAGGTGAAGGAAACCGGGTTTCTAGGGCACGCTGGTTTGGGCTCGATCTTGATCCGATCGGGCTCAAACTTGCGGGAGGTGTTGCAGTCGTCCAGGGGAGGTGATCCAACGGTTCTGATCTCGACCTCGACGGTCCGATGACGGCGGCGCACTTGGTCGGTCGAGAAGGCAATATTCCGGCAGAAAGGTTTCCCCGGCCGGCTAACCGGGGCACCGGGAACCTTGGGGCTGCACGAAGACAATCCTCTGGATGTCAGCAACCCAATGCCAGGGTTCCCGAGGCGAAATAAAAACAAAACTCCCAAGACTTACCTTCGCCGGAGACTAGGAAGAAGGAGGAGAGGTCCCGCGGCGGCGCACGGCGGCGGTCGGGGGCAGGCCCAACACAGGTCGGCTGCGGCTTCCAGGAGGACTCCACTGGACGTGGTTTCGATCGCCAAAGACCTTGTTGGTTGCCTTCCTCTCCAAGCACCGAGATCAAGTGCTTCTTGATCTTCCTTTTTCCGGCAAGGGGAGGCGGCGGCCGGTGCGGGGAAGGCTCGGGATGTGCGGCAGGGAAGAGGGGTTTAGATGGGTTGCGGCTGAGGGAGCAGCGAGGCTTAGGGTTTTTGGAAAACCCTAGCTCGGGGTGGACACCTATGTATAGGTGTTGCACATTTGCTCATTAGTCCCTCTAGCCATGGTATTTTAGCACCTGGTCCCTCCCAGCAACTTTCATTTACATCCAGGTCCCTCACCCATGAGTGGCACGCTTTTCGAGGCAAGAAATCCAAGGGTTCTATGTGCAAAATAGCATTTTTTTGACGCATTTCACGCTTTTCGAGAAAATCCGAGCGTCGAAACGGAAAATGGACTGCGCCATGACGTCCGGCTCGACGAGACCTATCAGGTAGCGATTTTTGATATTCGAAAAACTGCCCGGATTAAATTTCGGTCCATAAAATACAGTCCCGGAATACAGTTTTCGCGTTTTTCGAGACTTAGAGTCGTCAAACGGAAATTTCGTCAGCGCCATTGCGTCCAGAACGTCGGAGCCGTTCAAATCGACTACCTGAAGTGCTATGTTTGGATTCCAGACAGTGAATTGGCTCGACGTTGACGCGAAGGGGTTCGAAAATTTAGGGTTTACTGTTCACTGTACCCTCGACTTAAGTCGCAGGTCCCGCCCGCTTCTTCGTCGATTTCTGGAAGATCCGACCGTCAGATCTGAACAAGTTTAATATGATTTTCGCTCAGTTCGCCATGACGGTCGCGCTCGTGGTCTCGGATCTTCGAGATTAGGCTCGGATTGAAAGGCGATATTTTTGGCCCACTAATTGTGCAAATTACCCTGCAGAAAAAGGGGCACTAAGACTACGGGTGCCTTTCATGATCCAGATTCAACGTGACTCAAGTCAATTTCATTTCTTTATTAATTTTCAAAAATTCGAATTCTTACACCTTCACAGTTTGTTTCCGTTTATATCCAAACCAACTTTGCTCGTTTGACCTAATCCGGACATACCGTCAAATTTCTTGGAACCGGTTGAAAGAGTTTGTATGTCGGATTTAAGTTGATGAACTTGCTTGGTCAAAACTTGGTTGGCGTCATGAATTTCCTCAAACTGTTTTCAAGAAAACCAATCTTGTCCATATGAGAATTAACGATCGTTTCCGATTGGTTTAGCTTTTCTTGGAGGACTTTATTATTGTTCAATACAAGTCCTCGTTCCTCCTCGAGATCATGAATTTTGATCTTTAAAGTACGGTTCTCGTCTTCAACCTCAAGTCGTTGTTTTCTCAACTTCTTGATGTGCTTGGCCATCTTCTTTGATTCCTTAAGAAGTTGATAAGCCTCAACGAGTTCTTCTTCGTCCGACTCCCCCTCAATTAATGACTCTCCGTCGGATGTAGATGATTCATGCAAAATCAAAGAAATAGAGTCAGTAATTAACGATGACAAGCAAACATTAGAGGACGGAACTAGAGAAGTATGAAAGGCAACAGCATTATCCTTTTTCTCTTTACTTGAGGTCGATTCATCGGAAGTAGAATCGTCCTAAGTTTTTACTTGCAAAGCCGTCTTTTTATATGATTTCTTAGAAGGACAATCCATTGAAATATGGCCGAAGCCTTTGCATCTGTAGCATTGGATTTCCCCTTCGAATTAATCTTTTTCTTTTTCTTTAGATGGTTTTGCAAATCTTTTGAGTTTAGAGGATTTAGAACCCGATGATCCTTTAGATGAACTTTTCAGTTTCGAAGATCTATCGGTTCGATCCTTCCAAAAATTCCGACGAAATTTTTTCGTGATCCGCGCGAGTTGTTCTTCAAAATCGGCAAAAGAAATTTCATCGTCGGAGTTTGAGTTGCTATCTCCTTCCTTTATTGATTTGAACCCAATTTCTACATGCTTAGAAGAAGACTTGGAAGAAAATTAATTAGTAGGAAAAGTCATTTCATATGTTTGTAAAGCATCTACTAATTCCTCTACTCTCATGTCATCCGGATGATTGACGGTTTCAATGGCGGCAACCTTTGCCCTAAAACGTTCCGGAAGAGTCCGAAGAATCTTTCTTACAACTTTTGATTCCAGAATCTTTTATCCTAAATTAGCACATGTATTGATTATATCTTGAAGTCTGGTATAATAATCAGTAAACAATTCATGCTCATCCATATGAATAGAGTCAAATTGACTTGTAAACATCTAGAGCTTTTGAATTTTTACTAGACTAGTACCCTCATGTGTAATTTGAAGAATATCCCAAATCTCCTTTGCAGTTTCACACGCAGAAATACGTGTAAACTCGATCGAGGAAAGAGAATTAAATAAAGCATTCATACCTTTCCCGTTGTAAGAAGATTTTTCGATCTCCTCTCTGGACCATCTAGAGCGAGGTTTTGGGGTAGTAGTATTTCCTACTTCCTCAATTGGATGCACCCAACCAAATTCCACCATTTGCCATACCCGCTCATCAATTACGATGAGAAAAGCTCTCATCCGGACTTTTCAATAGGCATAATTGGTCCCATCGAAAAGAGAAGGTCTATTAATATCACCACCTTCACCCGACATGATAGAAAAACCTAAAACCCGCTCCGATACCAATTGTGGGTTTATGGATCCCCAAGGATCTAAATAGGTTCTATCAAACACCTAGAGGGAGGGTGAATAGGTGCAATATCCAAAATACCAATCTCAGTGCAATTTAAAAATAAATGCGAAAAATAAAAACAGCACACCGAGATTTACGTGGAAAACTCCATCACAGGAGTAAAAACTACGGGACCAACACGCAATAACAATCAACTAAGAATTGAAAGATAACAAGGTGATTACCGACTCCACGGACTCCAACCCCACCTTCAACTTCTCCGGATCTTGCGCTCACTGACTGCAGGTCCAATGCACACGTCCGAATCCACGAACGCCACTCGAATCCACGAGCAACATGTTTCGAATCCACCAAACGCCTTCAATACATCGAATCCACGATGCCACGTCAACTCCTTACCGCGAACTCAGCCGTTACGAAAGTATAGGCTTCGATGGTGATCCTTTGCTTAGAATATCATTAGAGAACCATGTATGAAATCTCTAAGCAAAGATTAGATCAATTTGACAAAAAGCATCTCGTCAAAGAACGGTCAAATTGACCTAAAAGAGGCTAAAAGATGAACGATAAAACCTAGCCTCTAGAGTTGCTCTCAAGTGTTTCTGAATTGGTCGGTCCCTCTTGAGAAACCCTAAGGGGCCGTTTGGTATTGGGATGGAACCGGGAATAAGGGGGTTATCCCCCTTATTCTACCAAACACACCTGGAATCAACCGGTATTGCTTATCCCAGTACAACTAGAATAACCTGGAACAACAGTTCTTACCTATTATTTTATAATTTTTTTTTATACCAAACTACCCCTCCTCCCCTCCTTTCTCTCTTCCCAATACACTCTCATCATCACAAATCCCTCTCTCTCCTCTCTCTCTTTTCCTTATTCCCAATACATGTTACGGAATTTGAGTTGGCGTAGTTTCGTGAAAGTTTCAAGTCTTGAAGATTGAAGGTGAAGAAAGTTGGATCATTTAACTCAATCTCAAGAAAGAAGAATTCAAAAGGATCAGGTATGTTTAACTAAAGATTTTGTGTGATCCGAATACTTCTTGTAGTGTAGAAACACTTGGAAGAATCTTTCATTGCATAAAAATCAAAAACTGGACTTGGGACATGTTCAGGATCCGGATCAGGTTGTTCAATCCAGATCCCGAAGGTGGTTCGTTCATACACCAGTTCAATCCGGATCGTAGCCTCTCTTGATCCGGATCCCGAACACTGAGTTTACCATTTTCCTTGAACGATCCGGATCAGGCTTCGCAATCCGGATCCCGAACGTTGATGTTTGGTGAACTGTATAAACGATCCGGATCAAGCACTTCGATCCGGATCCCGAACCTTCGTTTTTCTGGAACTACCTGACTCGTTACGACGATCCGGATCACAGCTAATTCGATCCGGATCGCCGTCCGTAAAATTTCCAGAAATGGTAGGTTTTTGATTCTTATCTCCTTCCTAGGGTTTCTAACCTATAAATAGACCCTATGACTCCTTTTCTAGGGTTAAGGAAAATAGCCGTCATATTCATATCTTATTTTATACGGCTCTAGATCCACATATAGAGAAGAAAGGAAATCATTAGAGAATACTCTATGTTTCTTCATCTATATTGATTAGTTTGATTCTAGGTTTTCATACTCACATCTTGAGTTGAATCAAACTAATGAATACTTAGATGGTATTTCCGATCTATCTTTGATCTAAGTATTCGGCGGATCATCACCACCAAAAACAACGATTTACCCCAAAAATCGGCGCGTGGATTCGCGTGTCCTTGTGGATTCAAGGTTCAACCGCTCTCGTGGATTCGGAGCGAGGCACGTTCGTGGATTCGAAGGGTGCTATTGGGTGAAGACCGTGGACTCGGTCGGACGTCGTGGATTCGACGTTGGACGCCGTGGATTCGGCGTTGGGCGCAGATCGTGGATTCGAGAAGCGCCGTGGAGCGAGCGGAGAAGATCCTCTAGGAGCGTATGGAAAAGGTTGAGTCGTAAGTGTGTACGGTAAATCACCTTGTACGTGTTTTAATTCTAGTGGATTTCGCCGTGTTATCGGTCACGTGGTTTTTTACTCCGGTGATGGAGTTTTCCACGTAAAAATCTTGCGAGTTATTTTTATTTCCGCATTGGGTTTTTATCGCAACGATTTTTGAGTGTTTATACGTTTACACCTATTCACCCCCCTCTAGGTGTTTTTTCCCCTATTTAGATCCTTATTACATATAACCCAACAAGTGGTATCAGAGAGGGAATAGGGTTGTAAACAATGGTTGAAGGTGGAAACATCAATCGACCCCCTTTCTTTGATGGAACAAATTATGTGTACTGGAAAGTACGAATGAAAGCCTTTTTAATTTCCATCGACGAACGGGTGTGGCAATCAATTGAATTAGGATGGTCTAATCCAACTGAAATTATCTCTGATGTTCGCACCTTAAAACCTAGGTCGAAATGGACCAAGGAAGAGTTAGATTCTTCTTCTTACAATGGCAAGGGAATTAATGCTATTTTTAATGCCTTATCTCAAACTGAATTCTCTCGCGTCTCGGCATGTGAGACTGCGAAAGAAATCTGGGATGTTCTTCAGGTTACACATGAGGGAACTAACCTCGTGAAGATTCAGAAACTGCAAATGCTTACGAGCAAGTTTGACTCTATCTTGATGGCAGAAAATGAATCTTTCACGGACTACTATACACGATTGCAAGACATCGTAAACTCATGTGCTAACCTGGGAGAGAAGATTCCAGAATTTAAGATTGTAAGAAAGATCTTAAGAACTCTTCCTGAACGATTTCGCCCAAAGGTTACAGCCATTGAAACTATTAAACACCCGGACGAAATACGTGTAGAAGAATTAGTTGGTTCATTACAAACATATGAAATGACGTTTACTACTAACAATTCTTCTGGAAAGGCATCCACTTCTAAGTCTTCAGGTTATGCGTTGAAAACAACTAAGGAAGAAGACGCGGATACATCCTCCTCAGACGATGACGAGAACCTTTCTATGGAGGAATTTGAGAAGCAGCTCGCTCTCTTGACAAGGAAGTTTCGCCGCAACTTTCGAAGGGGTAATTCAAGTAAATCTCCATCCTTCGGAAAGTCGAACAAAGGCAAGGGAACTTCAAGTTACAAGTCAAGAAAGCAAGAGAACTTCTCAAAGGATAAGAAAAGTTCAGAGGGACAACTACAATGCTTCAAATGTCGAGGCTACGGCCACATTGCAACGGAGTGTCCCAACAAGTATCCGGCGAAGAAGAAGACGATGCAAGTCGTCACTTGGCAACTCAACGTCAAATGAGTCATCTTCTAGTGATGAAGAAAAGAGCACCACGGCATTCCACGCGTCCACATCTTCACCCTTCATGTGCTTTATGGCAAGTACGTCCAAGTCATTGTCCAACTCCACTGTTGAAAAGAATGCAACGGACAATGAATCGGATGATTCGGAAGGTGAAGATTTTGCTCTAGCCTACCACAGACTTTTGAGGGATTCAAAGAAAGTGGCTAAGCAAAACAAGAGTTTGAGAGGGAGATTGCATGATCTCGAAGAAGAAGCAAAAAGGGCAACTTCTCTCTCAAACGCTCTTGAAGTGGAAAGGGAAAACCTGATAAAAGCAAATGTTTCCCTTCAAGAGTCCAATGAGCAACTGTAGAAGGAACATACAAATCTGGTGGATAAAGCGAATCACTTCTCAAAGCTCTACAACGAGGCTCGACAGGATAACCTGGAAATGACAAAGACCATTTTCCAACTCAAGGATGACTTACAGCGATTCTCTTCAGGAAGGAGTAAGTTGGATAGACTTCTTGGTCTTGGTCAATCAAATCGGTTCGGCCTCGGATACACTCAAACTGGAAACAGTCCAAGTTCGAGTGGGACAGTTTTTGTGCCTCAGTCGGTATCTCCTCCTCCGACACCGGAATTCAAGACAAACAACGACAACAAACCTACTTCATCCTCTTTGGGATCGTCAAGATCTAAGGTATGTTTTCGTTGTGGTGTTTTAGGGCACATAAGAAGATATTGCAAGACGGGAGTCAAATGCTCACCTCAAACATCTCTTGCAATGACTACCACAAAGGTGATTCCTCGGAAATCAATTCCAAATCAATTGAAAGAAAAGAACCCTGGTAGTTTACCGCGCAAGACGACCACATCAAGGAGCAGCAATCGTTTTAACAAGATGCTTTCACCTAGGCATATAACTTCACGACCATTACCGACGCATTCCAAAAAGGTTTGGGTGCGCAAAGGTGAAATTTTTCCTTGTCTTGTTACCAATGTTTCCTTGCATGCATATGATAGTTCGTCTTGGTATCTGGATAGCGGTTGTTCCCGTCACATGACCGGTGACAAAAATAGTTTTCAAAATCTTGAGAAAATCTCCGGTGGACTTGTTGTTTTCGGAGACGGTCGATCTTCCAAAATTGTTGGAAAAGGGACGGTAGCTATTCCAGATGGCCCGATTTTGAAAAACATCTTATTTGTTGATGGCCTTAAGACTAACCTCATAAGCATAAGTCAACTTTGCGACAATGGTTTTTCAGTTAACTTTTCATCTGTTGAATGCGTTGTAACTGATAAGGACCATGTCTTCTTTTTAAAAGGGGTTAGATCTGAAAACAATTGCTATGTTGTTCCTAATAAAATTTCAGAAAAATGTAACCTAGTTTCTTTGAATAATGAAACACTTTGGCATGAAAGGCTAGGTCACATAAATTTTAAGAAACTTGTTAAAATTTCAAACAAGGACGTGGTCAAGTGGGTTCCTAAACTTTTATTTAAACAAAACATTGTGTGTGGTGGTTACCAAAAGGGAAAACAGTCCAGAACTGCACACAAGAACTTGAACCACGTTGGTACAAAACGGCCTTTGGAACTTTTGCACATGGATTTAATGGGGCCAACTCGTCAACCATCTTTGGGAGGTAAATGGTATATTTTCTTGATGATTGTTGATTTCTCTCGGTATTCTTGGGTAGCATTTTTAAAAGAGAAAGCTGATACTTTTGATTCTTTTCACGAGATTTGCCTTCGTATTATGTTTGAAAAGAATGAAAAGATCATTCGTGTTAGAAGTGATAGAGGTGGAGAGTTCATTAATTCTAAATTCATTGACTTTTGTACTTCAAACGGTATTAAGCATGAATTCTCTGCACCCTATACACCTCAACAGAATGGTGTTGTCGAGCGCAAGAACAGGGTTGTTCAAGAGATGGCACGTGTTATGCTTCACAGCCGGAATTTACGGCTACATTTTTGGGCTGAAGCTGTGAACCCTGCAATCTATGTAATTAATCGAGTTTATTTGCGCCCGGGAACGTTAAATACACCATATGAACTATGGTGTGGTAGAAAACCCAACATCAAATATTTTCGCATCTTCGGGAGTCGGTGTTACATTTTACGTGACCGTGAAAATCTTGGAAAGTTTGACTCACGAAGTGACGAAGGGATTTTCTTGGGGTATTCTACTAATAGTAGAGCATATCGAGTATTTAACTTGGAATCTAAGACGATCGTAGAATTTATAAATGTTAAAGTAGATGAAGCTTTTCACTTTGCATCTGAAAAATCTACCCTCGATATCTCTCTAGATGATGATTCTCCTGCCGTTGCATCTTCTCATAATAATACTTCCAATATTAATGATGCATCTAATGGTTCTTCAAGTTTATCTAATGTGCAGGAATCATCTCATATATCTCCGAGTACTCCGTTTCAACAAACGCTACGAATCTCCAAGGATCATCCGGAATCGAATATTATTGGAGATCCACAAGAAGGAGTTAGAACTCGGAGGCAGTTGGTTTGTGGATTCGCTTGCTACGTATCTTTAATCGAACCAAAGAACATAGATGAAGCTCTTCAGGATGACTACTGGATTAAAGCAATGCAGGAAGAGCTCCATCAATTTGAGCGAAACAAAGTCTGGGAATTAACGAAGCCTCCAAAGCAACATAATGTGATAGGTACCAAATGGATCTTCAAGAACAAGAAAAATGAGGATGGTACTATCATCAGGAACAAGGCACGATTAGTTGCTCAAGGCTACTCTCAAGTAGAAGGTATAGACTTTGATGAAACATTCGCCCCTGTAGCTAGACTCGAGTCCATTCGTATACTATTTGCTATTGCTTGTCATTTTAAAATCAAATTATTTCAAATGGACGTTAAGAGCGCATTTCTAAATGGGTTTTTAAATGAGGAAGTTTATGTGGCTCAACCGAAAGGTTTTGTAGACCATAAACAACCTAACCATGTTTTTCGTTTGAAAAAGGCTCTTTACGGTCTGAAACAAGCACCGCGAGTATGGTACGAAAGGTTGACAAAGCACCTTTTGGAGAAGGGCTACACTCGAGGGGGAGCTGATAGGACTCTCTTTGTGAAGCATTATCAAAGCAATTTCATTGTAGCACAAATCTATGTCGATGACATTGTATTTGGCGCAACAAGAGATAATGATGCTTCTAAATTCGCGGAGACCATGGAAAGCGAATTTGAGATGTCCATGATGGGCGAATTGACTTATTTCCTTGGATTGCAAATTAAACAAAATGATGAAGGTATTCACTTGAGTCAATCCAAGTATGCAATGGAGTTGGTTAAAAAGTTTGATCTTGAAAATTCGAAGGATTTTCCGACTCCAATGGGAACTAGCCACAAGGGACTTGGAAATGAATCACAAAGTGAGAATGTAGACGAGAAACTGTATCGAAGTATGATTGGAAGTCTACTTTACCTCACGGCTAGTCGCCCGGATATATCTTTTGGTGTTGGGATCTGCGCGAGATATCAATCTGCACCAAAGGAGGTTCACCTGAAAGCGGTGAAAAGGATCATCCGGTATATCAAAGGATCAATTAATTTCGGAATTTGGTATCCTATGGGAACAAGTTTGGATATTGTTGGATACTCAAATGCCGATTGGGCAGGATCAGTGGATGATCGAAAAAGCTCGAGTGGTGCATGCTTCTATCTTGGCCATTGCCTTGTTGCATGGCACAGTAAAAAGCAGAATTGCATAGCACTCTCGACTGCCGAAGCGGAATACATTTCAGCGGGTAGTTGTTCAACCCAACTCATTTGGATGAAAAGTGTGTTGAGCGACTTCCGGATTTCAGCATCTTCGGTAACAATTCTTTGTGACAACACAAGTGCAATTAACATTTCTAAAAACCCTGTGTTGCACTCTAGAACAAAACATATTGAACTTAGATATCATTTTCTTAAAGAGCTAGTTGAATCAAATACTCTTCAACTTTCATATATTTCAACTGAGGATCAATTAGCTGACATTCTAACAAAACCTTTGGATCAAAAACGTTTTATTCATTTGCGAAAAGCAATTGGAATGCTTTCCTTGAAATAAACTTCTTTTTGAAACCTTTGCTTAGGATAGGTTTTGTTTGTTTTTTGTTTTGTTTTGTTCATTATCTATGTTTGTACATAGGACATTAATTGAGCATAGATCATAATTGACTTTAATTGCATCTTTTCGCACATTTAGAAGTTTATTATGCTTTTGCCATCATAATATTTCACTGTTGCAATGATCATTTATGTTAATTAAATCATCTTCTGAGTGATCAAAGTCAATTTCTCTCTCTCAATGATCTCTTGGTATAGTCATTATCTTATTTGACTGCTTAGTCGAGTATGAAATCGAGATCAATTTTTGGTTCAATACTTTATATCTTAAATAATTGATAGCCAATTGAGGGGGAGTCAAAGAAAAGTAAAATGCTCAAAAGATGTGGAAAGAGTTACATCCCAATGAGGAGTGTGAAAACTACCACCACATGGAGGAAAGAGCTACCACCTCGGTCGTCCGAGTATTGTGTGCAGCTACCACATGTATACCAAGCATGGTTGTTCAAATTTTGATTAAGTAAAATGCATGTTGAAATACTTGACTCCGTCAAATTTCAAGGTTGGTATAAGGTGGGTTTTTTAAAGAAAGATGCTCAAAGAGCCACTCTCTTCAACAGATTGTCTAGATACATTATCTACTATATTTGGGATTTCAAACATCTATTGATCTTTGTATTTCATTTTCTTTACTGAATTGATGATTTGATAAAGGCATTACTCATAAGATCAAGTTAGATGTAATTGAAGGTGTTCAACTTTAAGGGATTTAATTTTTGTAAATTCTCGTTTCATTTTTGGATATTATTGATAGATTTGGCATAATCTAATTCTTGTTGTATGAAACGATGATTTTTGTTTAAAGTTGATACACATTTGTGCTTACAATCTTTTTCTGGTTTTTCTTGAATTTCTCTGAAATTTTCTAAAGAAAAAGTTGGAGCCGATCCGGATCGGGCAAGATGATCCGGATCCCGAACGCAGGTATTCTTCTGCGGGCTGACGATCCGGATTGGACCTGCCGATCCGGATCCCGAACGCAGTTTCTCACTGCGGGTAGCCGATCCGGATCGCAAGCATGGTCTGATCCGGATCGCGGCTAGGGTTTTATAAAGAGCAAAAGGGTTTTGATTTCTTTTACTCCAATCTTTTGTTCCAAAGTTTCCAGAGCCTCTCTCTCTAGATTTCATCTTTCTTGGAAGCTTTCAAACTCAAGTTCTTCAACTCCAAGTAAGTTTTATTGATCAAAATCTCGGTTTTTCACCGTTTTTCTCTATTCCTCCTCAAACGTGATGAATTTCTTGGATCAATTTTGTTTGTGGATGGTTTTTGATCAAATTTCTTTTGAAATAAGAACTCTGGGTAGATTAGTTTTGATTATATGCTAGGTATTCTCAAGATAAACGGATTTTTGGTCTTCGATTTCAAAAATTTCGGTTTTAGGGCATATAATAAGGATTTTCGAAAATCATGCAATTGATCTGTTTTTAAAAATCTCTTTTACAAAACTAATTTGATTTTTAGTCTCTCTACACGATAATGATTGTTTGGGTACAATTTTTCAAATCTTTGAAAATTAACAATTTTTTCGTGTTCTTGAGTTGTTGCTCACAGGATTTCAATCTTCTTAAGGCACTTGGATCAATGGGATTCTCATGGATCATTCTTTTATTGGTCACTATGGTGCACACTCGGGCCACAAACAAATTAAAGAGAGCTAAGAAAACACAACAAAAAGGTGAGTTTCATATGATCAGCGACACAGAAGTAGAAGTAGATTGTCAAGAGATAGATTGGACTGAATTAACAGATGATGATGAATCAATGCCCGATGCATCGAAAGAAAAAGCACCCATGGACAAAGGTAAAGCACCTATGACTGCACCAACCATCTCGGTGAAAAGGAAACGACTTGCTCGACGGTTTGGACGAGCACGAGGTTTCATGTCTAACGAATCGATTATTCCGGATTCTCCACCTCGTGAGGAACAAGTGTTCGTTAATGCGGATCGCCTAAGGGCATTTGAGAATCGTGAATGCATTGGTGAGAGGCATGTTAATATTGAGGCTCTATGAGATCACTCCCCTGAGTTTGGCGTTCTGATTGAACAAGCAAATCTTATTCAAGTTTGTCGATTTCCAGAAGTGCTTGGATACTGTCTGCATCATGTAAGGGCCTTCTATACAAATGCACGGCACCTTCGAGAAATTGAAAACGGTCCAATGGAATTTTACACGAATATCCAAGGCACAAGATTCAAAATTACTCCACAATTGATTGGCGAGGTTTTGGGAATGCCTGCCAGCAAGACAGGAGTTAATTACTTGAAGGGAAAGGTTTTGACGAACACTTTGTGGCAAATGGTTATAAAGGGAATTTGTTTGGAAGGAACGCAATCAACGGAGAAATCGATCAGATCCAAAGAACTTCGTCTTGAGTACCGATTCCTAAACTTCATCACCTGTTACAATATCCTTCCAAATTTGCAGACGAAAGTCTTGAGATGGGATCGAATGCTATTTTTGTATCTCTTAGGACATCCGTCTGAGGCAATGGATTGAATATCAACATTCCATACATTATTTGGAATAGAATGACAAGATATGTTGAGCACCCTCATCCCACAAAAAGAATTCCATTTCCACTGATTATAATGAGGATCTTGAAGAAATTTCAGGTTGATATTACTTCACCGACTTATCATCAATGTTTGGGTATGATCGATGAGTCCACCGTTGTGAAGTCACTTCACAAATTACCACATGTTACTCCGACACCGTCCACTGGTAAGAAACCTTGTGTCGGCACCTCGGCCTCACCGTCTCAACAAGCACCTGGCGCGGATGAAGACGCATCAGTAACTTCGATCTTCAAGCAACAACAGCGCCTATCTCTTGAGCAAGAGCGAATAACCAAAGAACAAAGCCGAATGTCTGAAGAACTCGAGATCATAACCGCATCCCAAATTACATTGACCAAGAAAGTACATTCGATGAAGAAATTGATCAAGAACATGTTCGCTAAGATGGGATATAGTGCGTCTGAGGATTCAGACTCCGATAATTAATTTTTGCTCTAACAATTTTTGTGCAGGCTTTAACCTTTTTTTTTCAGTTTTTAGGACTTACTCTTAGTTCTAGTTCTTACTTTTAGGAACAAATTTTTTGAAACTTCTTGACTCTCCTTAAATTTTTGTGATTTTGGCTTTGTTTGTGACAAAAAGGGGGAGAGAGTTTAGAGAGAACTTGAACAATGATGATGTGAATATCGAACTTGAACAATGATGATGTGAATGTGTGAACATCGAGGTAAGTATAACCTCAACTTGAAAGGTAAGTAGAACTTCAACTTTTGGTTTTCATTTGTTTGAAAGCATGCCTCGACTAACTATTCAACTAACTATTTGGGCATGTAATATAACTAACAAGTTGATGTTCACTAACATGACATTTGGTTTTTGATTGCATAGAAGATATGTTGGTGTTTTAACTATGATCAGTTTACATATCTGAATGTATAAATGTCATGGTAAGTATAAATGAGTATAAACTTCATCTCTGTATATGGTTTTTGAATGATATAAAATTCTTGAGGTATCTAACGATTTCTTTTGTCAAGAATGATTTCTTTTGCAGAGAGTACAGATGTCTAAGTCTAGAGTCTGTTTTAGGAGTTTAACTCATGTATTTTATTTTGGATCTCCATTGTAAATTTTTGTTGTATGGTGATAGCAACAAAAATATCTTTTTGAATTTTCTTTAGTGGATCTGTGTTTTGTCACGAAACCGCCAAAGGGGGAGATTGTTACGGAATTTGAGTTGGCGTAGTTTCGTGAAAGTTTCAAGTCTTGAAGATTGAAGGTGAAGAAAGTTGGATCATTTAACTCAATCTCAAGAAAGAAGAATTCAAAAGGATCAGGTATGTTTAACTAAAGATTTTGTGTGATCCGAATACTTCTTGTAGTGTAGAAACACTTGGAAGAATCTTTCATTGCATAAAAATCAAAAACTGGACTTGGGACATGTTCAGGATCCGGATCAGGTTGTTCAATCCGGATCCCGAAGGTGGTTCGTTCATACACCAGTTCAATCCGGATCGTAGCCTCTCTTGATCCGGATCCCGAACACTGAGTTTACCATTTTCCTTGAACGATCCGGATCAGGCTTCGCAATCCGGATCCCGAACGTTGATGTTTGGTGAACTGTATGAACGATCCGGATCAAGCACTTCGATCCGGATCCCGAACCTTCGTTTTTCTGGAACTACCTGACTCGTTACGACGATCCGGATCACAGCTAATTCGATCCGGATCGCCGTCCGTAAAATTTCCAGAAATGGTAGGTTTTTGATTCTTATCTCTTTCCTAGGGTTTCTAACCTATAAATAGACCCTATGACTCCTTTTCTAGGGTTAAGGAAAATAGCCGTCATATTCATATCTTATTTTATACGGCTCTAGATCCACATATAGAGAAGAAAGGAAATCATTAGAGAATACTCTATGTTTCTTCATCTATATTGATTAGTTTGATTCTAGGTTTTCATACTCACATCTTGAGTTGAATCAAACTAACGAATACTTAGATGGTATTTCCGATCTATCTTTGATCTAAGTATTCGGCGGATCATCACCACCAAAAACAACGATTTACCCCAAAAATCGGCGCGTGGATTCGCGTGTCCTTGTGGATTCAAGGTTCAACCGCTCTCGTGGATTCGGAGCGAGGCACGTTCGTGGATTCGAAGGGTGCTATTGGGTGAAGACCGTGGACTCGGTCGGACGTCGTGGATTCGACGTTGGACGCCGTGGATTCGGCGTTGGGCGCAGATCGTGGATTCGAGAAGCGTCGTGGAGCGAGCGGAGAAGATCCTCTAGGAGCGTATGGAAAAGGTTGAGTCGTAAGTGTGTACGGTAAATCACCTTGTACGTGTTTTAATTCTAGTGGATTTCGCCGTGTTATCGGTCCCGTGGTTTTTTACTCCGGTGATGGAGTTTTCCACGTAAAAATCTTGCGAGTTATTTTTATTTCCGCATTGGGTTTTTATCGCAACGATTTTTGAGTGTTTATACGTTTACACCTATTCACCCCCCTCTAGGTGTTTTTCCCCTATTTAGATCCTTATTACATATAACCCAACAATGCATTCTCATCATCACAAATCCCTCTCTTTCCTCTCTCTCTCTCTCTTTAATTTAATTGGATGTTAAATTAAATATTATTTTCAAAATTTTAGAAATTTTATTTTGATTTTGATTTTATCATAATTTTTGTAAGGCTTTAAATTTTAAAATTTTATATTTGAAATTTTAACTTTAATTTAAACAAATAAAAGATTAAATTAAATATTATTTTCGTAAAATATAATTTGAAATTTGATTTCGATTTTTTTGTAAGGCTTTAATCCATTAATTAAAACGAAGAAAGTAAAAGTTATTATTTGAAAATTAAAAAATTTTATGTTTAAAATTTATAATTTAAAATTAATATTATAAAATTTTAAATTTTAAAATTTAAATGTTGAAATTTTGTATTTAAAATTTTAAATTTAATTTGAGAAAATAAAATATTAAATTAAATATTATTTTTAAAAAATATAATTTGATTATAATTTTGATTTTATCTTAATTTTTTTAAATATTGCAACATCGTTCTCGTTTAGGGTGCAATGTCTTATTGCTATGGCTTGCTGCGTCATACATAATTTTATTCGTAGAAATCAGGGTAGTGATCGATATTTCAACAATTCAGTTGACCAACCTGCTACCGTTGTGGAAGAGGATGACGAAGGTATTCAATTTCCTGGTGTTTCATTGCCCGGTGCATCAGACTCACGGCGGGGCGACGTCATTCGAACGGATATTACAGATCAATTGTGGAATAATAGAAGTTAGTCCGGCGATAATTACGTAGATAAAAAAATTATTGTTATAAACAGATGTGTATTTATGACTGATGTATAAACATGTAAGTATGTTAAATTCAGTACTGAAATTAAATATAAATTGTATATATTAGTAGGGAAGTAATATGGAATTTATAGCGAACAAATAGCATATGCTTTTTTCCATTAAACAAAATATTTTTCGAAAAATATAATAAAAAAAAATTTTTAATAAAAAAATTAGAGCAAATGAAATTTTAAATTAAATATTATTTTTATAAAATTTAATTTAATTTTTTAAAATTTATCAGATAATAAAGCTCGAGGGCAAAAATTTACAAATATTTAGCAAATATACGATTTTTGCAAATTTTAAAAAAATTTTATGTTAAAAATTTATTATTTAAAATTAATATTATAAAATTTTAAATCTTATAATTAAAATGTTGAAATTTTATATTTTAAATTTTAATTTTAATTTTAGAAAATAAAATATTAAATTAAATATTATTTTTAAATAATATAATTTAATTATGATTATAATTTTATTTTTATTTTTTAAAACCATTAATTCATTAATTAAAACGAGAAAAACGATTTTACCAAATTTTTATCACATAATAACGCTTGAGGGCAAAAATTTCTAAATATTTAGCAAATATACGATTTTTGCAAATTTTAAAAAAAAATTTATGTTAAAAATTTATTATTTAAAATTAATATTATAAAATTTTAAATCTTATAATTAAAATGTTGAAATTTTATATTTTAAATTTTAAATTTAATTTGAGAAAATAAAATGTTAAATTAAATATTATTTTTAAATAATATAATTTAATTATGATTATAATTTTATTTTAATTTTTTTAAACCATTAATCCATCAATTAAAATGAATTAATTAGATTTTAACAACTTTTATCACATATTAACTCTTGAGGGCAAAAAGATAATTTACCCAACTTGTGACGCCCCACTTCTCGGGGGGTCACCCATCCTAGAACTACTCTAGCTCTAGCACGCTTAACTCTCATAACCTCTTGGATCTTGCTACCATCCAAAATGCTATAGCCGGGTTAAGAGATTTTGTGATGACCTGGATCTCCGCATAGCTGTTGCTGTGCGTTGGGTGGCTTCTGGAGGCCTACGGGGTGCGTTGGAGGTGTTTGTGCACCAATTGGACACAAGTGGCGGACTTCGGGCTTACTGGATCACGTGGGTGATCAATGGACTCCGTCGGATCGTTAGAAGTGGTTTCGCGCGAAGCGGATATTAAAAATGGACTCAGCGCGAAGTTTGGACCAAGGAATAACTTTCCGGATGCCATCGGCAAATTTTGGGGTTGGAATTTGACAAAATGGACATCAAATTCGGATTCAGCGCGCGAAAACGGTCAAAATGGACTACCTACTTGTTATTTTTGAGCACCGGTCACTGTTCATGCCGGAACAGTGTTTCCGGCCGCCGCCGGGCAGCGGCGGCGGCGGCGGGCAGTGGAGGAGCACGGCGGACGGGCTCGGGCAGGCGGCGGAGCGGCCGCGGGCAGCACGCGGGCGCTCGGGCAGGCGCGCGGTCCACGGGCCGTCGTGCACCAGGGGCTGGACACGTGGCAGTGTCGGAGTGGTCGGTTTAGTGGACTTGGACTACGGAGCAGGCGGGCGTGGTGCATGGACCGGCGGGACACGTGGCGTCTTGCGGTTGGTGGGCTCATGGAGGCTGGGTCCACGGAGGTGCACCGGGTGCCTCGGGTTCCGTGCCTGGCAGGCGCCAGGCGGCGCGTCAGGCGAGCACGTGGGCGCGTTGACGCGCGGTTCCCGCGCGTGGGCCGCCAGTGTCGACCTTCCGCGTGGGCCACGCGGCGGGGCGTGAGCGGGGGGTTCGGCTGTACGCTGTTGCGGGGGCGACGTGGAGGCCCGAGGGACTTCCGGGCGCGCACAGTGTTGGGCCGGGCCCAACACTGTAGCCGCCCGAAAGTCCGGAGCGTTCGGAAATGGGGACAGGATGGGTATTAAGTGGATTGTTTCTTCCAGCTATAAATAGGCCGAGTTCCTTTGCAGAGAGCTTCTTCCCTGTTCATCCTTTCACTGTGCAACCTTCACAAGAAATTTTCATCTCCCAGAGCCGGATCCATCTGCAGATTCTATGATTTTTCGGCGGCACGCATCCCGAGGTTTGCATTTTTACGGCGCGGCGCGACGCTCGTTCGTTTGTGGTCTTCTTCGTCGCGTTTTGGTGCGAGGACTCCCCCGGCTTACCCCGAGCACCTTTTTCTGTGATTCTTGCGCCATCGTCTTCACGACAGGTAGGGCTCCGTTCCCCATGTTTACTGGTTTTTCCTATTCCGAGCTTTTCATGGGTTTTTCGGATCATCTTGTGACCTCATTTTCTGGGGCGGAGTTTTGGGACAGCGGTGCGGTATTTTGGCGATATCTTCGCGCACACGCATCGGATTGGGGCGATTCAAGAGGCGTTTTGCATCTACACATCACGAGGAATATCCCCAAATTTTCTTGGAATTTTCTGAATTTTGCCCCGAAGGTGAATATCCCTGTTTACAGAACCTTGTGGTTCAGTTTTTGAGAGCAGTTTATTTCGGGGTGGTTCCCTTGTCGGATTTGTTTCTCAGTGTAGGAAACTCGGATTTGAGTGTGCAGGTAGTCGTTTCGACGGGTTCGTCGCGAGGATCGTGACAGTATTTTTCTTGGAATTTTCTGGGCACTTCTCGTAGGTAAAAACAGGGAAACATTGGACTGTTGTGTTTGGGACAGATTTTGTGTGAGCATTGTATGTTAATTATGTATGTTCTTTTGGAAATTTTGTACAGTGATCGCGGCGGCTTATCGGTTTGGGCGAGAGCACTTTTTGGACTTGGAATTAGCGATCGAGGTGGGTGGTTGTTGTTTACCTCTATTTTGACATGCTCACTAGGAATATTAGAGTGATCCCTTTATTTGGACATGCATGCTTAAGTGATATAAAATTGTGAGCCTTTCCTATGGAAATTACTATTGTGGATATTTGATAGTGGTTGGGACTTATACATGTTGGTATGGATGGAATGTTAGCGTTTAACCTTGCATGTGGATGGGATTATTTATTTTGGACTATATGATTATCCTGTTAGTGGTTGGTACTATTTGAGGATTTTATGACATGCATAGGTGGATAGTGATGCTTTATCATGGAACATGGATTATAGACATGTGTGGTTGGATAATGTTTTAGCATGATGGTTATATCTATGCGGAGTTATTAATTGTTACACATGTGGAACCACTATTGGACACCTTTTCCTTTATTTCCTTGAGAACACTTGCATGCTTGTATGGACATCTAGATAGGCCATCTTTTATCGCTACACTTTCATGCTGGAACTTGACTTAGGAGAAACCTTGTTTGCTTCTTTCTCCTTTTCGTTAGTCAGGTGGTTTTTGTTGCTCGGGTTTGAGCAGGGGTTGGGATAGTGTAGCCGGGGCCTGGATTATGGATTATGGGTTTTGGCGGCGACCGCGGATATTGGGCGGTTGACCGGATGTCGGTTATAGGACATCGGTGACAGGGCATGATTATGGACTAGAGGGTTTTGTGGCAACCGCGGATAGTATGCGGTTGACCAGATGTCGGATGTGGGACATGATTGTGATTGTGGGTTATTCCGGCGACCGCGGATATTGGGCGGTTGACCGGAGGTCGGTTGTTAGACTTGGTTGTTGATTGTGGGGTATTGCGGCAATCGCGGATATTGGGCGATTGACCGGATGGTTACTTTTGCATCCGATTGGAATCAGTTTTCTTTTAGTGGAGGGCTGTGTTCCACTGGGGCTTTATAGTTGTGATCCAATCCTGCTTTTATCACACCGGCGCGGTTATTGCCCGGTGATGCTTTTATCACACCTGCGTGGTTATTGCCCGGTGATGCTTTCCTCGTGTGGGTCGCTCCCCTCGAGTTCCCCTCCGGAGGCCGGGGCCAGACAGTTATGGACAGATTTGCTATCACATCGGCGCGGCTTATTGGCCCGATGATGAGGGCGGCAGCAGGAATTTTGCTATCACATCGGCGCGGCTTATTTGCCCGATGATGAGGGCGGTACAAATTGGGTTCATCTGGGACGGTTGGTTATTGTTGCATACGGTTTTTCCAGTCTAGGACTGCATTTTAGAGGCATAGTAGTGGTAGATTTCCCCTTTTGCAGCGGTTTCATTTCTTACCACTCTTCTTTCCTTTTTGACTCTGGTAGACCTAGTGGGGGTGTCAGAGTTTGTGAGGTTTTACCCACTAGGGGAGGCTACTGGTTTACTAGTAGTTCTCACCCCCATTCTTCTTTCCTCTTTTTCTTCTTCCTTGTTTTGCAGTGTCTTCTGCGGGTGCTGCTGGGCTTTCAGCGGCGGGTCGAGGAGAGAGGACGGCTGAGTAGGTAGATCTCGAGGCAGGATGAGCGAGTTAGCTGGACTGTTGGTGTACCCAGGTTTCCTCAGACGGTTGTACTTTTACATTTGGGACTGGCTTTTGCCAGCAGGTTGTATTTATTTTGGTGAGCTGGGAGAGACAGATGTATCATTTATACAGATGTATTGTATTTTATTTCCAGCTTCAGTCTGAGATGTATTAGTTTTAGTTCAACTCTATTTTTATTGCTCTTTTATTATTATCTCTTATATCTGAGCAGGTTTGGCGCTTCGTGTACACGGGAAATACCGTGTGCACGGCGGATCTGTAGACGGGCCCGGGTTCTGGTTTACACCCGGGGCGTGACAGATTTAGTCCTATTATATCATTTATATATAGGACTATTTCAAATTCCGGGGGTGTGACATTCTTCCCCCCTTTAAGCCCTGACGTCCACGTCAGGCTCAAGCACACTCACAAGCACCACTATCTCTCAGAATAAGTACAAAGCATCCTCACCACAAATACACCAGAGTCTCTCAAAACGGAAAAATAAAAGGTACAACTCGATACCTCACTACATGATCTCTCAAACATATCACACTCCAAAATACACATAGGGGTACCTCTATCACGCACTGAGGCTGAAGGGGAAGGGATCTATCTCGCGACTCCCTTACCTCGGTCTGTAGGAGCTGGATCAACAGCTGGAGCAGCAGGAACTGGGGCAGAAGTTCCTGGGGAAAAAGACACCACGACGGGTGTGAGAACTACCTCCCACAGTAGTTCTCAGTGGGTGCCGCCAACAAGCCCGACGGTCTGCCCACTAAGTCTACTAGAGGCATAAAGTAACAAATGCAGTGCTGTAAATAAAAGCTGGAAAGGTAAAGTCTACAGCTACTATGCCTCTATCTAGATGCTCAAGGAGTGGGACAGGAAGAACAGTATGCCACAGCTAATACTCATCTCTGATCACCCAATCTAAACTGACTGCCACATCGGGTCCAGTCAAACCTGCGCCAACCTACTGCCATTACGTCCCGGAGGAGCGGACTTACGTAGGACGTCCGTGACTGCCAAAACTGGCTCAGCCAGAGGGACACAAGAGAGCTCAATCTCACGCCGGTACTACAACCCGGTATATATCTCAATCTCAACGCTGGTACAACAACCCGGTCTCGCCTACTCCGGAGTGGCACTCGAGGGGAGCGACCCGCTCGAGTCAATAAGTAACCCATATCAAGTATCTCTGTCAAGTACAAATGTGGCTCATGCAGGCTATGATCCAAATCCTCGATCAACAAGATCGGCTATAACCAACAATCACTGTCTCACTCACTGGCTAGAAACCACACAACTGAGACTCACTGTCACTCTGACAGCTCCCAAGAAACCCAGATCTACCATCACTATCACTCTCCCAATGAAAGCTGATCTACAGACTGCTATCAACTCCACTCGGTCCCCAGACACGAGTGCAAATGCATCCCACAACCACCCGACCTCCCAGCCCACAACCCGGGCGAGGAAAGCTAAGTCCATAAATGATAAGTATAATAAGTGATGTGGGAATGTCTAGAGCAATAAAGAAACCTAGCCCAAGTTGCAGTTTTCTACAGTCTGGCTGAACATGATACATATGACAGGGGTGCTAGGTTAAATTCCAAAGTTTAAAAACTTACATGCTGTAGGAATCCCAATAATGTCACAAAATTCGACAAGTATCACATGAGAATATAAACATACAGTTTTCACATGTCATAGGTTCAATTACTAACATGCATGATCCTACCAACATAGAGTTAGCACGCAGTCCATAGATTTTGAAAGCAAGGTCACCCACCTGAACGTGCCAACTGTCCGGGATCGCACAGCTAAGAAAACCCAGATACAGCTATAACACAAAATCCACCAAGCCAACAACAAGGTAGCAGTGCTCAAAACATCCTGGGTATAAATACATCTCAAGGTTACACTTCATTCCACACAATTACCAAGTTCTAAAAAATCTGTGGTGAACAGTCCCTTTAACAAGAAAATTTCACCTGAAAAACATCCTCCAAAAATTCCAATAAAAATATGACAGCGATCCTCGCGAAGAGTAGATGTCGATAGAGTCCTGAACATTGAAATCCGATGTCCGGATGCAGAGATAAAAATCCGACAAGCAGGTGCTGTCCAAACCATCCATCAGCCACAAAGGGGGTTAAAAACGTACCCAAAACCCCAAGAGAAGCTCAGTTCCAGAAAAAGTGTTCGACACGAAAGTCATAGATTTACCTCTTGTGAAACCGTCGCCACAAAAATCGTCCAAAAATATCGGCGGGGTAGCTCTGTAGACCTCCCAGACTGAACTGCGACGAAAAATAGGCCTCCAATAGGAAATCGTCGCTCCGCACCCCGATGCAGAAATCGCTGTCGTCGCGGCCTCCAAAAATTCCGATCTTCAGCCAAAAGATGCACAAGAGAATAAGCTTCAACTTTGGTAGAGGGCACACAGGCTAAAGAGCTCGGCAAAACCCCCAAAATCGAAGAGGGAGGGGGTTATTTATAGGCTCCACCAAAAGAATCCCAAAAAAAAAGCATAATGGGCTTTTTGGGCCTCATTTCGGGCGCTCGGGGTAAATCGGGCGGCTACAGTGTTGGGCCTGGCCCAACACTGTGCGCGCCCGGTTTACCCAGAAGCCGCCACGTGTCCCGTGGCTACCCCCCGCACCCAGCGCACGTGCGCTCGCGAATCGCGGGGCGCCACGTGCCCCGACAACGGTGCGTGGGGCGGCTGCGCCGGACCAACAGCGGGGCGCCACGTGGCGCCCCCACGTCGCGGGCAACCTGCCCCCAACCGCCCCACCTGCTCCCTGGTGCGTGGACCGCGCGCGCGTGAGCCGGCCACTCACAGGCCGCCACGTGACGCGCCCGGGTCTATGCGCCAGGCCGCCAGTCCCCGTGGACCGCGCGCACAGCGCCCGCCAATCAGGAGCCGCCACGTGTCCCCGCACTCGGCTCATGCACCAGCGCCAACGTTCTGTGGACTGCACCGTGTGAGCCGGCCAATCCGGTGCTGCCACGTGTCACCAGGCCGGTCCACGGCCTCCCCCATGCACCAAAATGCGCGTAAAACTTCCGGGAGTCTGTTTTTGGGCATCCGGACTCCGAAAAAGGCAAATAAATAGCCGATTTTCGACGTTTTTTCGCGCTGAATCCAGAAATGACCTCGAATTAGCCTAAAGCCTTTTCTAAATTCCGACAAAAATAGCCAGAAGGCAGGCTCAATCCCGAAGTCTCACAGAGTCCGTCCAACGCATCCATTTGACACGTTGCGGGTCCCACACACCAACAATAGGTGTTCTACATCACGGGTCATGGGAGAAGCAACTCGGGGGTCAGGGTCACTACATCCCTAATCTGTCACGCCCCGGGATCGAAACTGCGACCCGGGCTCGCCAACAGATCCGCCACCTATGCCAAACCCGCATAGGCGAAGCGTCCTACCTGTAAGAAAAGTGCTACAGCTAAACAGATATCAGAGCTAAAAAAAAAGATAAACTGCAGTAAAATTAAAACCAATGATCTGTACAACTGGAAATAAAGGTACACCGTCCATCTCCCAAAAATGATAATCATACAATAACCTCAAATACAAAACTCTGGACTCAACAGGGAGGTAATCCTGAAAAAATAAATAATACATCAGTGTACAGACTCTCAGTACAAGTCAGATCCTCACAATACATCAGTCTCTCAAAGAGAAAATAAAAACACTAATCTACCGACTGTACTGAAGATCTCCTCTGAAAGGGGTACCGCTACTCTCCAAAGATAGGTAGGGATCTAGCTCGCGACTCCCTCGCCTCGAACAGCGACCGCAGAATCAGCAACACCCGCTAAGACTCTGCAAAACAAAGGAGAGAAGGGACGAAAGGGGGGTGGGGGGGGGGGAAACCCCCAACGGGTGTGAGAACTACACCAAAAAGGGAGTTCTCAGTGGGTATCGCCACTAGACCCGACGATCTGCCCACAAGTCCTCTAGAGGTAATAAAATAACTAATGCAGTAAAACTGAAAGAAGAAGCTGGAGACACTCTACGGTTACCATGCCTCAATCTAAATGCTCAAAAGGGGAAACTCTGATAAAGATAGGCAACACACGCACACGAGGTGCTCAATCGACCCAATCGAGCTGACTGCCACATCGGGTCCAGTCAAACCTGCGCCCACCTACAACCACCTCCCGCTGACAGGCAGGAATTACGTAGGGCGTCCAAACGGACTAACTCGCTATCGAGTAATGGCTCATGCAGGCTATAGTCAAAATCCACGCTCTCTCTCAGAACGGATAGACTCAAGATCTACAACATCTCACACAACGGTCGAAGTACTCTCAACGATACGGGACCACCGTCAACCCAAACGGCTCCCAACAACACTAGCACTGGTCTAAATACAGCTGAAAGTATGCATCAGTATCTATAAGCCTGTCTAAATAACCCAATCCGATCACCAGTAGACACTGGTACTGCCTGCTCTGCCTGCCGCAACGGGTATGCCAGCTGATGAATAACACCGAAGCAAAGGAGTCTCAAGGACTCAAAGTCTGTCGTGCTCTGCCTGCCGCAACGGGTATGCCAGCTGATGCATAACACCGAAGCAAAGGAGTCTCAAGGACTCAAAGTCTGTCTGACGCACACTCCGGAGTGGTACTCGAGGGGAACGACCCACACGAGTAAAGTAAGTAGCCGAAAGTAACAAGTATCATAAATCAACAGGACTGGATCATGACTCTGATCAAAGTGGGAAAGCTCAACCACTAAAGAAAGCCTCGGTCCTCAATCAGATGCAAAAGTACTCAAATAGTGGGAAACTCTGTCCACTAGAGAAATCTGAAACCCAATCTGATGCCTAAATAAATATCCGGTCAACCGCCCAAAATCCGCGGTTGCCGCAATACCCTGCCGTCTATAATCAAGTCCTATAACCGACCTCCGGTCAACCGCCCAAAGTCCGCGGTCACCGCAAAACCCTGCCAAGTCTCAATCCAGCACAACCCATCCCTGACACCAATGTCCCGGCTACACTACCCCAGACCCCTGCTCGCATCTGAGCAACACAGACCGCCTGACTAGCAAAGAAGGAGAAAAGGATAACATGGTTTCTCCTAAGTCAAATTCCGGTATGTAGTGTAGCAGTAAAAGATGGCCTAGCTATATGTCCATACAAGCATGCATTTGTCCTCAAAAAGAATAAAGAAAAATAAACCTCATGCCAACTTATCAATGACCATACCTGTCCATAATTCCCGATCCATAATCGCTCCTCAGAGTAGAAACTGCACATAACTACATAATCCTATCCCATTGCATAAACCAGCCTAATAAAAGGTTATGTGCTAACATGGCATGATAATTAATCATATAGAGAAACCTTGCCTTGGTAAGCTTCCACTAATCATCAACATAAATATCTGATTAATACCATTGTCATAATATGAATAATTAACTTGCAATTCCCATAAATCAACATTGTTAAGCTTACCAATCAATCCCAGGTACTGTACCCTACACCTGCATGCAATTCTAACATATAGAATTAGAGAACTGTCCACCGGTTCTCGGAACAAAGCACCCACCTGAAACGCATTCCGCAGGCAAAGCCGAAGTCGGTGAAGTACGCAGCCACACGAAATCCAAAATCTGCCGGATCCGCTCCCTCGGTAAACAGTCGCACAAACCAATGTTCCAACAAACAACATCGAAGCCGAGAATCAATTACACCACAATCAAAACTCTCAAAACAGCACACGCTGTTTTCCACCAACCAGCATAGAGAAGAAGCCTTTTCACCTGTATACAGACCTCCAAAAATTCCAAAAAAATTACGGTTGCGATCCTCGCGACGAGTAGCCCCAAATCGACTCTTTAAACGCCCCGTTCTGATACCTGTAGGCCAAGAAACAATTCAGACAACGTTGGAAGCCATTCCCTCAAGAACACAATTCTGCTGGAAAAACAGCAGTAAAGAAGCTTAATTCTCACCCCCGAAATGACCTCATAAAAATCCAATAAAAATACGGGTGCGTTCCTCTCGAAGAGTAGATATCCATCGACACTTGAAACACCTCATTCCGATACCCGTGGGCTGAGAAATAAATCCAACAAGCCCATGCTGTCCAAAATCATCACAGAAAAATAGGGGTCACAAGGTACCTCGGGAACCGTGCCAAGAAGCCAAAACGAGGTGAAATGATCAACACGGAAAACGAAGCCGTACCTCTCGTGAATGTGCTACCGCAAAAATCGTCGAAAACGAAGGTCTGAGTAAGCCGAGGGAGCCTGCGCACCGAAACGCGACGAAGGGGATCATCGGTGAAGAAAAGTCGCACTGCGCTAAAAGCCGCATACCTCGAAGTACGTGCCACCAAAAATTCCCAAACTTCTCCACGAGATGCTCCACAGGAAGATGAACAACCTTTGTATACATCTCTCGGAGAGATGAGGCCCAGAAGAAGCCCGAAACCATCCTTGAATTCGGCCTTATATAGGCCCAGCTCAACAATTTCAAAAATGACATCTGTGTCCTATTTTTCGGGCGCCCGAATTATTCGGGCTGCTACAGGGACCCCAAAATGCACCCCAAACCGTCAAGCCCGGAACGTCCCTGGAGCGCCACGTGTCCCAAAACAGCAAACACCAAGAAGAGCCAATCCCTGAGCGCCACGTGGCACACCGCACAGAGCACAGCGGCGCCAGCCACTGCGGTCGCGCCACGTGGCCCAACCCTGTGCCGACACGTGGCAGCCCAAAAGTCAACACCCGCCCACGCCGTTCGGTCACCTGCCCACCGTACGGTCACCTGCCCCGGTCACCTGCTCCGCTGCGCTGCGTGCACCCGGCGTACGAAGACCAGCCAACAAGAAAATGCCACGTGTCCTCCGCATCCCGCTGCGCCGCGCACGCCTGCTCGCTGCACCGCGCGCCTGCCCGCGCCCGCGCGCCTGCCTGCGGCCGCGCGCCGCCTGCCCGAGCCTGCGCCGCCGCCCTCCGCCGCCGCCGGCCGTTGCCGGAAACACTGTTCCGGCCAGTGAACAGTGATTTTACTGTAGCAACCTCCGAAAAATGCATGTAAATAGTCCATTTTGACCGTTTTCGCGCTCTGAGTCCAAATCCGGTGTCCGATTTGCCAAATTCCACTCCTAAAAATTACCGAAGGCATCCGGAAAGGTGTTTCTTGGTCCAAACTTCGCGCTGAGTCCATTTTTAATATCCGCTTCGCGCGAAATTACTTCTAAACATCCAGCGGGGTCCTCCGATCACTTATATGATCCATTTACACCCGAAGTCCAACACTTGTGTCCCTAGGCTTGTGGTTGGACATTAGGATGACTACGTGAGAGTCGTGACTTTTAGCGAGAGTCCTGGTCGAGTTTTGTACCTCTCCCAAGAGACGGGATGAGTGATTGGCATGTTTATTCTCCTAAGCGATTATGTTGGCTGTGGACAACATAATGCTATAGAATGGATGACATGTCATAGACTTTCGCTGGATTGGGTCGTTTGATTGTTGTGTCCTGATGTTTGTTATTGTGTAGTGGACTACGATGCCCCTGAGACGTCGTGTAGCGAAGAGGGCACATCCCGCATCTGATGAGTAACCCGAGCAGCGGGAGGCAGAGCTGTCAGAGCAGAGCGAGACCCAAGAGTTATGGATCCAGATGGCACAGATGTCGGAGGCTGTCCGATGGCAGGAGGAGGCCATGGAACGTTTGATGCGCTTGTTGGAGCAGAGAGCACAGCTAGTTGCAGTACCGCTTGAGTGTCCTCCAGTACTTTCTTTCTATGCAGTGGCATATTCAGTTGTACCAGTAGCACCGATGGAGCGAGCAGCCCCCTCCGTGCCGACGAGCAGTGCCGAGGCACCGAGGCAGGGTGGATAGTGGATAGTAGCTGAGCTTCGGGACATCATTGATCGATGGAGCCAGTCCCGGCAGTCTGAACCACCCCGATTCATAGGTTTGAGTTAGAGTGTTTTTAGTTTTCCTGTCTGGACTGGAGGTAGAGTTGTTACCACGTGCACTAGAGGTACAGGTTCCTGTTGGTATTGTGCACTTGGGGAAGCCTTATAGATTATGTCTAGTGATGTTGAGACTTGGAATTTTACCGGCAAAGGTGACGGTTGGGTTACAGCTCCACGACTCAGATTGAGCACACGGGATGGACCAGTTGGTGCGGTATCGTGCAACGATTGATTGTGGATTGAGAACCGTGACCTTCCCGCAAGTTGGACAGCAGGAGATCATTTTCTCAGGTCACCGTGGCATCCTTTCTGCAGCAGTGGCTTCAGCGGTTTTGGGTTGGGTGCTACCTGTTGAGCGTAGGTGACGATTAGGACTAGAGTTGTGTTCCTAGGGGTCACGGGTAGATCGTAGCTTCCGTTTTGTAGCCACAGCAGGAACGGCTTCAACAGTTCTCTCCCTTTTCTCGTCTTGTACTGAAATTTTCGAACAGGACGAAAGCTTCGAAAGACTGCTCCAGAAATGGAGACGGTGCCCAAACCTGTTCTTGTTTGATTGGGGCGAAGGCACTGGTCTTTCGGAATTTTTGGACTTTTCGTTAATTTCAGCTGTTTTCTAAACAGAGAGTTGGGGTTGACGACTTTTTCTACTGGTGGGGCCCTTACCTTTCCTGTTGGTTGTGATGACGTTCTTCGTGTAGATTGGACGAGTAGATTTGGTTAATCTTCCTTGTCCCCAGCTTTTTGGAGTTCCTGAGGTTTTCCACGTCTCAGCTCAGAGGTGTTTTGCTTTTGGACCCCTCGCCCGTGATTGACTCGCTCCAGTTGAGATTTGTGAGTGTTTGGAGTGCGAGGGATGCCCGTTGCGAATTCTGGCTCGTGTGATGAGAGAATTGTGCAACCGGGCCATGCCGTACTGATGATTGTTTTGTTGAGGAGTAATCACGGGGAGTGAGTAGTGCTTGGAAGCTGGAGACGGTGTTGATGGATACCTACCTTTGGCTTGGAGACTCCCTGTTTGAGTTGTGTTAGTTTCGAGGACGAAACTTTCTTTTAGTGGGGGAGGATGTGAGGACCCGGAAATTCCCACGTTTGGATTACTGTTGGATCTGTGACTTCTAGAGACCCCGGTTGAGTGTTAGAGGTGTTTGCGCGCATTTTGGACCCAAGATTTGGACCCGGCATGAAAAACGGATCAAGGTTGCTTTTCCGGGAATTTTTGAGAAATTTTAGAAGTAGAATTTGGCAAATCGGACATCGGATTTGGATTCAGCGCGCGAAAACGATCGAAACGGGCTATTTACTTGGATTTTTCGGAGCCCGGACGCGAAAACACGGATTTCGAGGTGTGGGGTACTGTTCCGGCGGCCGGAGAAGCAACGGCGGCGGCGGCGGGCGGCGGAGCACGGCGGCTGGCGGCAGCGGAGGCGCGCGGTCCACCGCGAAGGCGTGCACCCTGGCCCTGGCCACGTGGCGGGCCCCGGTTGGCGGGCGCAGCGGGCGCGGTCCACGGAAAAAGGCGGGTGTACGGTGGACCGCTGGGTGGACACGTGGCATCTCCGGATTGGCAGGCTCTCGTGTGCGTGGTCCACGCAGCAGTGGCGGGCAGGTGGCCGTACGCGGGCAGGTGCGGGGCAGGTGAGGCGGCGTGGGGGGCGACGTGGGGGCGCCACGTGGCGCCCCGTGGTTGGCCGGGCGCAGCCGCGCACGTCCGCGTGTCAGGACACGCGGCGTCGCGCGGTTCGCGGGCGCACGTGCGCCGGGCGCGGGGAGCGCGTCTGGGCCACGTGGCGGCCCGAGAGGGATTCGGGCGCGCACAGTAACGGGCCGGGCCCGTTACTGTAGCAGCCCGAATACCCTGGGCGCCCGAACTTTGGGCCAAAAGTCCAAAATCTGGATTTTTTCGGGCTGGTCCCATAAATAGGCTGCTTGCTGGTGCTTTTTGCCCCCTTTCCCGAGCTCCTCTGCCCTTAGCCCCTTTAGCAAAGTTGGAGATCTTCATGTTGTGCATCTTCTGCCAGAGGCCCGGAATTTTTGGATGCCGCGGCGTCGACGACTTTGGCATCGGAGCGCAGTGCGACGATTTTCTGTTGGAGGCCCGTTTCCGTCGCACTTCAGTCTGAGAGGTCTACAGAGCTACCCCGACTGTATTTTTTGGACGATTTTTGCGGCGTTGGATTCACGAGAGGTATATCTTCGACTTTTGTGTTGAGTGTTTCATCTAGATTTGGGTTTGTGGCACGATTTTTGAGGCTTTACTGAGCCCCTTTTGTGCTGGTGAGGTTTCTGGACAGCAAGGCCTTCGCGGATTTTTATCTCTGCATCCGGACATCGGAATTCAACGTTTCAAGGCTCTATCGACATCTACACTTCGCGAGGATCGCCTGTCACGCCCCGGCGTCGAAACTGCGACCCGGGCTCGCCAACAGATCCGCCGCCCATACGGGAAGCCCCGTATAGACGAAGCGACTAACCTGCAAAAGATCAACTATACTATACAGATATCAGAGCTGAAAGTAAACTGCTAGAAAAGAGAAAATATATACAACACAAAGCCCTCACCAAAGAACATAAGTCTCTCAAGCAGTAAAATAAAAGTACAACTCTATACCTCACAACAAGATCTCTCAACATGAACTCACAAAAGTAAGGGGTACATCTACTCTCAGGACGATGACTGGTAGGGAACTATCTCGCGACTCCCTTACCTCGATCACAAGAAGCAGCAACAGGAGCAACAGGAGCAACATGAGCAGGAGTAGAAGACCCTGTGGGAAAAGACACCACGACGGGTGTGAGAACTACGTCCCAAGTAGTTCTCAGTGGGTGCCGCCAACAAGCCCGACGGTCTGCCCACTAAGTCTACTAGAGGCATAAAGTAACAATATAAAACTGAAATGAAATGGCTGGAAAAGTAACTCTACAGCTACTATGCCTCTATCTAGATGCTCAAGAAAATGGAACAGATGGAACATGATGCATCTACTAATACACACAGTACACACCAAATCTAAACTGACTGCCGCAAAGGGTCCAGTCAAACCTGCGCCCACCTACTGCCGCACATCCTCAACAGGACGGGTCTACCGTAGGGTGTCCGTGACTGCCAAAACTGGCCTAGCGAGAGGGACTGCGTCGACAAGTCGCGATAGCAAGTAACAGGCCCAACTCCGGATTGGCACTCGAGGGGCGCGACCCCAACGAGGAAAGTATCAGCGCATCTCTGTCGAGCTCGAATATGGCTCATGCAGGCTAAAGTCCAAACCACGATCACAAGATCGACTAACAACACCAACGCTCACACACAGGCTGGAAAACCACACAGCCGGGGGCCACCGTCCACCAGACGGCTCCCACAACAGAACACTAAACTCACAGGAAAGGCCGACACCATAAGGGTTCGGAAACCCGATAGGCCGGTGCTTAGAACCCTATCAAACAAGAACAGACTCTAGGCTCCGCCTATCGAAGTTCCCGACCCCCTTATAGTTCGGGGACATAACAATTTCGGTACTACACGCAGAAGACACCAACAGGGCCCGAAAGTCCCGGAAGACCTACACCTACAACCCTATCAAACAAGAACAGGTTCCAGGCTCGGCCCCCGTGGCTTTCGTCCCGACAAAGGAATGGCCCCTAGAACCCGGATCACTCGAATCCTTTCGAGTGAGGAGATTTACAAGAAAAAGGTGACATTTGTTATTGAAAATCATTTTGATCTAGAAGAAATCCATATTTAATGATTTTAGTTCTTTTTAGGAAAACAGTTAGAAAAATAAGTGTTTTACCCAAGCCCCGAAGGGCTGATGCCTTTGTCCAATCAAACAAGAACAGACTCCAGCGGCCCTTCGATGCTTGGAAGAAAACATTGGTAGGCTAAAATCATGTGTATGTCAAAAAGGGTTCTGGGTTCTAGGCCCGGCTAACACTAGTAACTACTGCCACTAACACACAGTGGCGACAACCCAAACAGGAAAAAAAAACAAGATCTCTCGGGTCCACCGTTTATCCCAAACGGTTCCCGGTACAGACAAGCGAACCACAATATCTACCAGACTCCACTCGGCTCCCAAGCACGAGTGCAAATGCATCCCACACTAAAACGAAGTCCCGACCGCTCGGCCCACTACCCAGGCGAGGATAACACTAAGTTCAGGAATGAAACATAAAGTGGGGATGTCTAAACATAAATAACCCTAGCCCAAGTGAGGGTTTTCTACTGGTCTGGTTACACATGCAACATATGACGGGGGTGCTAGGTCAGGTTCCAAGATAATAAAATATTTAACCAGTGGTAGGAAGCAGAAGAGATCATACGATCATCAGATAATTACAAGAATAATAACATTCGAATTCTAGCATGCTACCCAAGTCCAATCACTATCATGCATGAATCTATATCAATAGAATTAGAGCACAGTCCATAGATCTTGAAAGCAAGCCACCCACCTGAAAACGCTAACTGTCCGGAGTCGTACAGCTGAGAAAACCAGGAAAATAACAGCTCTATATCCAACAGGTTCAGCACAGTCCACAATCCCTCCTGGGTACAATATAAGGCTACAGTTACACATAAGTTCCCAAAACTGCTCTTCCAACCACATACAATTCAGTCCCAAAGATGCTTAAATTTCACCTGCTGATAATGCCCAGAAAATTCTCAGAAAAATATCACAGCGATCCTCGCGTCGATACCTTCGAAACGGCTGTTTACACGCCCAAATCTGAGTTCAGTAAGTCAAGATATAAATTCGGCAAGGTGGTACACCCAACAAAAACTGTATCAAAAACTGTAGCACTGTTCACAGGGAAATAGAAATTTTCACCTCCAAATAAATCTCTGAAAAATCCAAGAAAAATACGAGCGCATTCCTTGCGATCTGTAGATGAAAAAGTTGTATAAGCACGTTTCCGTCTGACGCTCGTGCGCGAAGATACGGCCAAAACACTCTGCTCTGTCACAGAAATCCACACAGAAAAAGGGGTCACTGTGTTGCCTCGGGATCCATGCCAAAACCTCGAAACGGGAAGGTGCAATCAAAATGAAAGATGGAGCCCTACCTCTTAGGAGTCTGTCGGCACAAGAATCACAGAAAAAGGATCTCGGGGTAGACCACGGGAGCTAAAACACTGCTGCTGCGCCGAAGAAGAACACAGGAACCACAACGTCGCGCCGCGCCGTAAAATAGAGAACCTTGGGATTCGAGCCTCCAAAAATTCTTAAGCTCCGCAGGAAGATCAAAGATTAAGAGAGGAAAAATTCATCAAGAGGAAGCTCGGGGAGATCTTGCACAGACTGAGAGAAAAAGGGCTGCAAATAGGGCTCGGGCTGCCTATTTATAGGCTGAAGAAAACATTTGGGGAAATTCCCATTTTGTCCCGAGATTCGGGCGCCCGAAATCTTTCGGGCGCGCACAGTGCGGCCCGGCCCAAGATTTTCGGGCGCGCACAGTGTGGCCCAGCCCAACCCGCGTGGTCGGACGGGATCCAGGCTTCTTCCGACCCGCGCCGGCGCCCGCCACGTGTCCCCCGAACACGCCGCAGCCGTGCAAGCCGCCGCGGGGAGCGCCACGTGTCCCTACCCGCGTCAACGCGGTAGGTGGCGCCCGCGAATCAGCGGGCGCCACGTGGCACTGCCCACGTCGCCCCTCACCTGCCCGCGGTACGGCACCTGCCCGCGGTACGGCGCCTGTCCCCGACACCTGCCCCGCGCGCTGCGTGGACCGCGCGCGCATGCGCCCGCCAACCAGGTGCTGCCACGTGGCGCGCCCCCGGTCCACGCCTCCCCGCGCACTCCCGCAGACCGAGCGCACCTGAGCCTCCCAATCAGGCGCTGCCACGTGGACACCCGCCGGTCCACGCGCCCCGCGGTGCACCCCGGCCCATTCCCCTGCGCTCCGTGGACCCAGCTGCGTGCGCCGGCCAATCAAGGCCTGCCACGTGGCTCCCCCGCCGGTCCACGGCTCCCCCATGCACCAGAAATCCAGTAAATTTTCCGGGAGTCCGTTTTTGGGCATCCGGACTCAGAATTTGGCAAACAAAAAGCCATTTTCAAGCGTTTTTCCGCGCTGAATCCAAATCCAACCTCTGTTTGGCCCAAAACAATTCCGAAAATGCGGCAAATGCAGCCGAAGGCCAATCCAGCTGTGGATATCACACAGGGTCCATTTGTGGCATCCCTTTGATGCACTATGGGCCAGATACACCAACACTAGGTGTTCTACACCACGGTTCATGGGAGAAGCAACACGGGGATCAGGGTCACCACATCGCTGTCATATTTTTACTGGAATTTTTTGGAGGCTGTTTTACAGGTGAAAATTTTGCAGAAAGAAGACTGTTCATCACAGATGTTAAAAATGTGGAATTTAGTGGAATTAAGTGTAATTCTTGGATCTATTATGTACCCAGGATGCTTTGAACACTACTTTGGTACTGTTGGCTTGGTGATTGTGCTCGTATATCTGTTTCTGGGCTTTCTTAGCTGTACGACCCTGGTCAGTTGTGCACCTTCAGGTGGGTGACCTTGCTTTCAAAATCTATGGACTGCGTACTAATTCTATGTATGTAGGAGCATGCATGTTAGTAAATAGACTGAATAGCTTGTGGAAACTGAATGTTATTACTCTGGTATATCAGTTGATGAACCTTGTGATCTTATTGCTTCCTACAACATGTTAACTGTTGAAATCTTGGAACTTGACCTAGCACCCCTGTCATATGCATCATGTTCAGCCAGACTGTAGAAAACTTCAACTTGGGCTAGGTTTCTTTATTGCTCTAGACATTCCCACATCACTTATTATACTTGTCATTCTGGACTTAGCTTTTCTCGCCCGGGTTGTGGGCTGGGAGGTCGGGTGGTTGTGGGATGCATTTACACTCGTGTCTGGGGACCGAGTGGAGTTGATAGCAGTCTGTAGATCAGGTTTCTTTGGGAGAGTGATAGTGATGGTAGATCTGGGTTTCTTGGGAGCTGTCATAGTGACAGTGAGTCTCAGTTGTGTGGATTCTAGCCAGTGAGTGAGACAGCGATTGTTGGTTATAGCCGATCTTGTTGATCGAGGATTTGAATCATAGCCTGCATGAGCCACATTTGTACTTGACAGAGATACTTGATATGGGTTACTTATTGACTCGAGCGGGTCGCTCCCCTCGAGTGCCACTCCGGAGTAGGCGAGACCGGGTTGTTGTACCGGCGTTGAGATTGAGATATACCGGGTTGTAGTACCGGCGTGAGATTGAGCTCTCTTGTGTCCCTCTGGCTGAGCCAGTTTTGGCAGTCACGGACGTCCTACGTAAGCCCGCTCCTCCAGGACGTAACGGCAGTAGGTTGGCGCAGGTTTGACTTGACCCGAGGTGGCAGTCAGTTAGATTGGGTGATCAGAGATGAGAGTTAGTTGTGGCATACTGTTCTTTCTGTTCCACTTTTTGAGCATCTAGATAGAGGCATAGTAACTGTAGAGTTTACTTACCAGCTTTTCCTTACAGCCATGCATTTGTTACTTTATGCCTCTAGTAGACTTAGTGGGCAGACCGTTGGGCTTGTTGGCGGCACCCACTGAGAACTACTTGGGACATAGTTCTCACACCCGTCGTGGTGTATTTTCCCACAGGGACTTCTACTCCTGTTCCTGCTGCTCCTGTTGCTGCTTCTTCAGATCGAGGTGAGGGAGTCGCGAGCTAGATCCCTACCCGTCGTCGTCCAGAGAGTAGATGTACCCTTTTATATTATTTTGAGAGTTTCTTGTTGAGAGACCTTGTAGTGAGGTATAGAGTTGTACTTTTCTTTCTGAGTTGAGTGACTTGTACTTTGGTGAGGACTTTGTATTAATTTATTTTATTTCTAGCAGTTTATTTTCAGCTCTGATACCAATTGTGACGCCCCACTTCCCGGGGGGTCACCCATCCTAGAACTACTCTAGCTCTAGCACGCTTAACTCTCATAACCTCTTGGATCTTGCTACCATCCAAAATGCTATAGCCGGGTTAAGAGATTTAGTCCTATTATATCATTTATATATAGGACTATTTCAAATTCCGGGGGTATGACACAACTTAACCTCTTTATTCCTCTTATTCCTTATTATTAAACCAAACACAAAATCTCTTATCCCTGGAATTATCCCATACGCTTTTTCGCTCTAGTTCCGTACCTTATACTTATCCCAGGTTTAGCTAATTCTACCTTAACCCCATTCCAAACGCACCCTAAGGTACCGTTTGGTTCGGGGATAAGAAAAATTTCGTTATACCGGGAATAGGTATAGATTATGGTATTAGCAGGAATTAGTGTAAATTTGTGTTTGGTTGGATTTATGAGTTATACCGGGTTTAAAAAAATTATGTTTGGTAATTTATATAGGAATAAGGAGAATAAGATGAATAAGAAAAAATTGTGTTTGGTTGAGTATAGAGGAATAAGAAGAATTGAGAGGAGATAATTATGTGTTTTGACTATTTTGCCCTTTAAAATAAAGTTTAAATGAGAGTAAAAATTTTAATTTTTAAATTTATATAAATTTTAAAAAATACATAATAAAAATTAAAGTTTAAGTGGGAGTAAAAATTTTAAATGAGAGTAAATAAAAATTAATTTTTAAATTTTAAGTGGAAGTAAAAATTTTAATTTTTAAATTTATATAAATTTTAAAAAATTTATAAAATAATCGTATAAATTTTATAAATTTTAAATTAATAATTTTTTTTTTCAAAAATGAAATAAAATAATATTTTTAGATTTATTAAAAAATAAGTTAAAAAATAATATTTATTAAATAAAAAATTTTAAATTTTAAAATTTATAAATTTAAATATCTTTTAAAAAATTCTAATTTAAAAAAATAAAAAAAACTAATTTTTATTATTAGTGTATGGAAAAGAAAGGAAAAAAAAAAAGAAAAAAGAAAAAAAAAGTACTGTGGAGAGAGAGAGAGAGGTGCAGAGAGAGAAAAATTTAAAATTTTTAAATTTTAAAAATTTAAAATTTTTAAATTTTAAATTTTAAATTTTAAATTTTAAATTTTAAATTTTAAATTTAAAAATTTTAAATTTTTAAAATTTAAAAATTTTAATTTAAAAAAATAAAAAAACTAATTTTTATTATTAGTGTATGGAAAAGAAAGGAAAAAAAAAAGAAAAAAGAAAAAAAAAAGTGCCGTGGAGAGAGAGAGAGGACCTCGATTCCCGTGCCTGGAATGGAACGAACCCAATTCCAGGTGGGGGTGGGAATTTCAATTCCCACCCCCATCCCAGCTATTCCAGAATAGCTGGAATAGCAAATCCAGCTTTTTCCATTCCCGTTTAGGAATGGATTCAGGGATAAGGGGGTTATTCCTCCCTTATCCCTGTTACCAAACAGGGCCTAAGTATCTATTTATAATCTTTGGAAATCAATCAAAGTCGGTTTAGCATTCTTACCATATAAGAACATTGCGTACCGGTACTGAATATTAGGTTCCGGTACTCAATGACGCATTTTCTTATTGCGTTCCGGTACTCAAAGTTGGGTTCCGGTACTCAATGCAAATTCCAGAAAATCTTGTGTCGGATTTTGAGGAACTCAAAGTGTGGTTCCGCTACTCAATGTAAAAACTGAATTTTTCAAAGATAAGTTTTAACAAAACAAACCATGTACCGGAATTCAAACTTAAAATAAGTTATGAGTTAAAAACTAAGTTTCCAAAACCTCTACTAAAACCGGGTTTTAATAAAATTATGATTCCAAAGATTGTAAATATACATAAATCACCATGATTAATTTAATCATACTGAGTGTCAACTTGAGCTCATATTGAATCTTTTTTGAGTCTTCGAATACTGATTTGATAATTTGATCACTTCAAGGCTCCGACTCAAATCACGAAATATGCCAACATAAAAAACCGTAACACACCATCGACAGAGAAAATGCCATTGTCAATAAAATTGAGATACTCGGCCAACGGATCATAACTGTAGCTAAACAAGTTGTCATTCGCAAAATCTGCAGCATAAATTTCCAGCCCTGCTTTATGGGCATCGGTCACGACCGAAGTAGAGGGCTGTAAATAATTGGTCGGACGTCACAGGCCATATAAGAAGAAAGCAAGAGGTTGAAGCTACTACTTATGCATGGTTTCCGTCTAATCCAAAGGTTTAAAGTACCATCAACTGTCACAGGCAGCCACCTATGTGTACAAAAAAACTGACCTATCAGGCCTATATTAGTGGGTACCTTTTCAACAATTCCACGCTCACCAAAATGCCTGTCTAGGTGACTAGCTAACAGTCAGACCATCGAACCACCTGCTTAAGTGATTGGGCCTCTCATAGCTGTGGTCCTTTTGCCCCTTTCAGTAATATAAAAATTGTAGCTGCTTCAGCTTATATTTCTGATCAGTGATTGTTTATTTGTAAAAGATATTTTGGAGATCTCAAGTTGGTAAATTGATAGATGTACAGATAAAAGAATTCACACGTAATTTTACATAGCTTACTAATCCGATACTTTACATTTATTGATGATGTGACCTATCGATTATTTTGATCATATATTCATCTATCCTAGTATTAGAAATAAAAGATAACTATTTTGATGATGCAACCTCTTAACCCACTTCCAAAAATGTCTACCTCGTTATCAGTATCTCCAGCTAATCTAGCAATAGCAGCCTCTTGAACGCTCTGCATATTAGCAATTGCTTGTGCTTCCTCATCTTTTTGTCTTGTTTCCTGACCACATAGAGCACCAATTGTGAAGTAAGCAGACCAGTAGGTAACCCAAGTCCTGAAGAAAATTTAAACTTGTAATGACAAGCAGGTTTCTCTAGAAGAAGATCAGCAGAAACCTATATAATTCAAATTTCTAGAAGAAAATTAAACAAAACAACAATTTAGAAACCTTTTACCTCCTCAACAACTTTAGGCAGCAATTGCAACCACTTCTCTTCAAATTTCTCCAGCAATGATTTCGCCATTTGGTGAAAATCATTTTTCTCATCATTGTACGTCATCGCATTTGTGAAAATCAGTCTGACACAAAAAATTAAGTGCCGTCCGTGCCGCGGCGGCACGGTACGGGAGGGTCTCGCACCCCCCGTCTCGAGCCGATACCCAAGGGTATCGCTCGAGACAGAGCGATACCCTGTTGGGTATCGCGTGCCGTGCAGAGCGGCATGGCAGTTTTTCTTTTTTTTTTTTTTTTTTTTTAATCACATGCGTAGAGTATTTTTTTTGTTATTTTTTTAAAAAATCACATATTGTACGGTACATATTTTTTTATTTTTTTGTTTTATCTTTAAGAGATTTAGATTATTTTACTAACTAATCTACGCATTTTTTTTGTTATTTTTTTAAAAAATCACATATTGTACGGTACATATTTTTTTATTTTTTTGTTTTATCTTTAAGAGATTTAGATTATTTTACTAACTAATTTAGGTTGTTAGTAAATGTGAATATCTTTAAGAGATTTAGATTATTATTATTTACTAACTAATATAAAAAGTAAAGAGATAAAGATAAAATGAGAATGTGGTTATAAATCAAATTTTTAAAAGATTTAAGTTGTTATTATTTACTAACTAATAGCAATCTAAATCTTTTAAAGATTTAGGTTTTATGATTAAAAATATTTTTTATTTCTTTTCCTTCTTATATTAATTAATGAATAATAACAATCTAAATATTTTAAAAATCTAATCGGTACCCACATTCTCATTTTATCTTATCTTTCTACAATAACAACCTAAATCTTTTAAAAATCTGACTCGTACCCACATTCCCATTTTATTTACGTATCTCTCTGTAATTTTATTTGAAATTAACTTAATCATGAAAATTAATTTACGTATCTCTCTGTAATTTTATTTGAAATAAACTTAATCATGAAAATTATAGCTAAAGGCGATCCTCCGTCTTTAGAAGGTTCTGTATGTGGCGCTGATATGGCAAGCTGATATGGCAAAAATAGGGTTAGTTTTACAAATAAAATTTTGATAAGATTATTTCGCAAATTATAAAATTTTAGAGAGTTATTTTGAAAAAAAACTCCATTGTACTTTATATATAAAAAAAAAATATCAATATGTTAATTGGTGAGTATAGTAAGCTATATATAGCCAATATTCATAATTTTTTGACTAAACATTTCAAAACAATATTATAAGAGCTTATTGGGAATAAAAAAAATAAAAAAAAAAAATATGCCAGAGCGTGCCACTGGGAGGTCATGTGTATCCATCGGCACGCAAGCGTGCCACGTGTCGGCACGCAAGCGTGCCGGTACCGTACCATGCCAGGCGGCGAGCGGCACGCCCCCGTGCCACAGCACTTCGAACCTTGGTCTGACATCTGCATATATTTCTCGGACATTCTTATATCTATAGTGGTCCCTTGCTTCCATCCGATTTTGAATAGTATGGAAGTCCATGGGTTTCTTAATAATCTGAGATACACCAAAACTAAAAAAATCAAATCCAGAAACATGCTAGAATTATACCCTGGTATCATAGCAGTTTAGCAAAGACAAGCAACCAAATTCCTAATAAGATATAGCGGATTAAATATAAGTCAAACAACAGAGAAACACAATAAATTGCAAATTAGGCTTATGGGATAATAGTAATCATATGTATACAATTCTGTAGTTCTATAGTTCTCAAAGATAATTCCCAAAGAGAGATTATTTTATAGTTGAAGCGAGAAATGGAGATTAACAAAAAATAAAACATTACCTCATAATAACCATGAAGTTTAAGGCCTTTAACATCTACAGGGTCCATGAATGGCCATGCCCACTTGTGATTAGTGATCTGGAAAGATGGATATTTTCCAAACAATAATTAAATCAAAAGTAAATGCATAAAGAAAAAAAAATTGCTACAAGAGGGTATTAGTTTAACCATTTTACACAACAATAGCCATTCTCTATGCCTCAAAATATCTTGTGCCAAAAGCTTGCTGACATCCGTTGGTGTCTCAAATTTGGTGTCTCAACCTACTGCAGGGCCTCATAAGCACTTGTGCCAAAAGCTTGCTGAGAGTGCCAAAATATACTCTCCATGCAGAAGTTTCAGAGAAGTCTAAGGCCTAGCTAGGGGTGTAAAACGGGCTGGGCGGCCGCCCGGCCCGGCACGGTTTCGGGCCGTGCTATGACCCGACACGGCTACTGTAGCTTCGTGCCGTGCCCGGCCCGGTCTAGCTCGTCGGGCCATGCTGGGCCGCCTCTTTGGGGCCCGGCAGCACGGCCCGGCACGGCCCATGCCGGGCTTGGGCCGTGCCGGGCCGAATAGCAAGCACTGGCCCGGCACGGCATGGCCCGTATGGGCCGTGCCAGCCGGGCCAACACGGGCCACGTAAAATATGACCCGGTCTGCATACTGTAATGTAATAAAAAAGCTTAATATAGCCTATAGCTATAGGCCTGGCTTTTGCCAGGCCTACATATATCTTTCGCAAGGCCCTTGGGAAAGAGCTCACCCTTGGAAAAGATTGGGTTGAGCTCTTTCCCAAGGGTGGCAGACCCTTGGGCCTTGGGCCTTTTGCTTGGAAAATAGAAAAAAGTAAAATTTTAAGCCCAAGAACGGTTCTTTTAAATTATAAAAAATTTAATTTTTTTTTATTTAAATTACTAAAATACTCTTACTAACATTCAAATTTTTGACTGTTAGAGAGGGTATTTTGGTCAAAAAAATTAAAATATTTTTATATTTTAAAAAAAATTAAATTTTTTTTATATCTATAAATACTTCTACAAATCTTCAAATTTATCACAATAAATAATTTTTCATTTATTCTCTTCTACATACACAATACACTAATTCTTTCTTTTTTCAAACTTTCTATATAAATTTTTCTTTCTCTCAAATTTACTTTACAAATTTTTTAATTTTTTTCAACAATTTATTTTTACAAAATCTCTTTACAATCTCACCATACAAAATCTCAATTTCAAAATAATATTTATTTTTTTACAGTTTAATATTCTATTTCTTTTTTCAAATTGTTTCTATTTAATTATTTTTTAGTTTTTTGTGTTTATTTAAATCTTAAAATTTATCACAATAACTATATTTTCATTCATTCTCTTCTACATACACAATACACTCATTCTTTCTTCTTTCAAAAATTATAGTTTAAAAATAAGTTGTCTTGTATTTTTTAAAAATATATTTTTTAGAAAAAAAAAAGACAAGAAAAAAACTGGGAAAAAAATTGGACTGGCACGAAGCCCGGCCCGGCACGGCCCGGCCCATGCTGGGCAGGCCAGGAGGCCGGGCCGGGCCTCTCTCTTTGAAAAAATGGCCCGGCACGGCCCGGCACTGATTTAAATCCAGGCCGGGCCGGGCTGACCTCTGGCCCATTTCGGTACAGCTTATGTGGGCCGTGCCGGGTCGGCACGGCCCGTTGTACACCCCTAGGCCTAGCTGACATCCGTTGCTTCAACCTTTTTTCTTCCTCGTCAAACCCAGCTATTCGTAAACTTGCCTGCTTACTGTTTTCTGAAACCTCTTCAATTTCATTGTCAAAGGCACCCATCATTCGAATGGGCTTCCCCTGCAAATGTCAACAAGAACATTGCTGGAATGTAAGTATGGAAGATCCAAGCAGGATTTCGTTAACTAACCTGATTCTTTCACCCTACCATTTTAAAAACAGCACTAACAAACCTAAGCAAGAAAATATAAAATGAAAGACCAGCTAATAAAAAAGCAAAAATACAAATGCATATGGTACCTCAAGAATAGCAGCTTCTTGCAAGCTTAAAGATGAGTAAACATCAGAATACGGAGTGATCATCTTTGAACTTCTCTTTGTAGGCTGTGGAACAAGAAGCCTCAGTCTCTGGTTTTACATTAGTTAAACCTTGTAGCTTCTCTCCGAATTCTTTAACATTCCATTTTGGATCAACCTCCACATTCAGTTTGTTGCCCCTCCAAACAACCAGGATTTTAGCAAGACTTAGTTCTTCCATTTAAGTTCAAGACAATATACAAGCAGATATGGTAATAATGTATATTAATATCACTTCTTTGCCTGCATATAATACAACAATCAAATTAACTACTCTCCAAATAGATATTATACTTCCTAGCCACAGATCCACTCTTACTGTTTTACAAAATGTCATCTAACCTTCATTTCACATTTCATAAATAGGCCAGCAAAAAGAGAGAATATCATCCAAGACAAACTATGCCTTTTTCAATATAATAGTTTACAACAAGTCAAATTAAAAGATATGTGAAGCTCTGACCAGTTAATAACATGACTGCCAATAAATCTTGATGCCTAAGGTGCCACTAAAGATAAATCATTTGAAGGAATTGCATGCACAGCTGCATATAAAGATATGAAAATAGAAGCCATATACAAAGGAATGAAAACAAAAGCTGGTTGGATGACAGTTGTAATATATATAGTTATTTCATATTTCTATTATTTTCTCCAATTTTCAAGTTAATATTGATCTCCAAGGTCCAAAAATTTCTTAAAACACTAGGACTAACAACAAAAGGAAAGAACTACTTGAATTTAGAGGCCAAAAAACCTGAAAATGATCTGTACGCTGCCCAGATTCAGGTTCAAAAACCAATTCTGCAGTTTGCAGCTTATACATAATCCTAAGCAACAGTATGCAATAAAGAATACGATGATTGTTGGTAGTGTATATCCTTAGCAATATTATAGCTAAGGTTAAGTTTTCTCAATTTAAGAAAATTATAAATGCATCTTACATTCATCATGCATGAATTGTATATGTTGATTCAAAATGCCAGCTTCTGCTGATGTGTAAGCCCCAATAGATCCACCGATGCAAGCTTTCTAGGAATAGCTCTGAATTAAAAAGTAAAGCAGAAGCAATTATAAGACGCAATAATTCATTCAAACTTAAAAAAATCAATTATTGAATCAAATTAAAGTGCCGAATGAGAAGTGCCCATCTCTTCTTTCATGCTCTCCGTGGAACTCATCTGCGCAAAAATGCCATCCCCAAGAATTAACATAAAAAGAAGCCTGACAGCATAAAAAAAAAACAATCTTGGAAAACCCAAAACATTACCTTGGCATACCATCCCCAAGAAAAGGTCAGTTGCACAAGATTGTAACGGTGTCACCAAGAAAGACATGAAGTTATATTTTCAACTACAGATCAAGACAAACCCACAACATTAACTTGATAAGATAGCAAGTAAATGGTGCAACAGAAATCTATAGAATGAGTAATCAGCTTACTATAGAATGAGTAATCAACAGAAATCTATAAAATGGCATCTTCCTCTTTCTCAAAAGAAAGATATGACCAAAATAAAACTGTAGAATGAGTAATCAGCTTTCTATTCATAAATCCTGCTACTTAACAATGGAAATGCTAGTACATACAACCTAAATTTTGTATTCTAAGGGAGCAACTCGAACTCTACTTGAAAGGAAAGCATCACGAGCAGCGCAATGACCTAAAAAATTATACATATATCAGAAGATCAATTGAGATTGTTGGGATTTACCCACAACAGAATTTTGATTGTTATTAAAATCCAACTAAATATTTGTGATAACAAAAATAAAGTAGACTTACAGATAATCGCTAAATCCAAATGTACGACGAAAAATTTGAAACGAGAGTTCCGGAAGCGCGCTAGGCACTGTCCTAAGGCGTATTTTCCTCCTTCGTGCGGAATTAGTCGAAAACACCGCCCCAAGATACGACCGGAATTCCTCCTCCTACGGACACGAACGCGGAAGAGGTTGACGGAATTTCTTCAACACCCAAAAAATAAAACAACTACAAACTTTCTTTAAGAAGTATCAAATTCGTCTTTGAAATTGAAAAGAATACACACACACTCACTAACTCAGCCCTGCTACCAGCACCTATATATATATATATGTATATATATACGTTGCATGCCCTCAACGACACTTGGCAATTAGAACGCTGCCATCTCACTAATTAATTAGAACGTTGCCTTCTAATTAATTTGAGAGCGGGTCTAAAGGGCGCGCGGCCGAAACGTCCGCGCGTAGCACGCGGTTTGAGAGCGGGTCTAAGGGGCGCGCGGCCGTAACGTCCGCGCGTACGCAGGAATGTTGCGTATTAAAAATAAAAACATATTGAAATAAAAATAAATAAAAATAAATAAAATAAAGATAAAATAAGTTTAAATTTTGAATTTTAAACAACAATCCCCCACAAAATTCAAAATCACAAAATAAAATAAATTAATTAAATAAATAATTGGGTGTTTATACTATGTAATAGGTAAGGTGTCTTTAAGAGACTTGACCTCACTTAGTGTAGATAGTTTCCATCAGAAGGAATCGGAGTGAACCAGGTCTTGAACTACGTTCCTTTGACCCTGATTTCGACTACCACACACATAGTACAGAAATCTCCGTCGCGGGTCTGTGCATTAGAGGCCATGCACAGTATCTTGATTTTTGATAAGAATTTCTATGGACAGCCCACATCTCATAGTCGCGGCCTTGTACGAATATTCTTATATAGGTGGTTTCCTCCAGGGATGTGTGTAGAGTCACATCTCGCGGAATTACCGCCTTGGATCCCATTAAGAGTTATAGACTCAACCTTAACCTTATCTCGCGGAATTTATTTGCAATTTACTATATTGTTTTTTCCCGAATACGTTAATTTTTTTTTTTTTTTTTTTTTAAAAAAAAAAAAAAAAAAAAAAAAAAAAGAGATTGCAGTTCACTGTATTGCATTTATTAATTTTTTTTTTAATCAATTGTAATATAAAGAGCATTTTGATTGCATATATTATCGATTTAAATTGCTATAAAGTTTAAATTGTTTGGGCCATCTGTTTGCTGCTGAACGAACTTTCATAATAAACTAATTGTGAATACTTAAACCCTAAAATATTCTGGTTGACTAGGGTAGAAACCTTAAACAACATGTTTGTTTGTCTAAAAAGGATTTTTGAACCTTTTTTGCAGCTCTTTGCAATCATCCTTAAATTCTTTATTCCCTCAACTAGATTGTTTAGAATGGGTTTTGATGATACTTCTAGTCTTAAACCAGAAAAATTTAAAGGGGTAGGTTTTTTGAGGTGGCAAGAACAGTTAGAGGCTTGGCTTATCACCTTTGGCCTCATAACTGCAATTGGGAAAACACCTCCTTATCCTACTTCTAAAAATTCTTCTGAAACTCCTCCATCTGATTCTGCTACCACCTCTGTTACAGAACCTAAATCTGTTAAATCTCCCGAGGAAATTGAATTTCATTGTAGGTTCAGAATACTTAGTTGTCTATCTGACGAACTTTATGAAACCTATAGAAAGTACCAAACTGCCAAAGATTTATGGTATGCCTTAGAAGATGCCTACATTAGAGATAATGAAGGTATTGCCAGGTTTACCATTACCGATTTTAATAATTTTAGAATGGTAGATAACATTCCTATAAACGATCAAATCCATCAGTTTCAGAATTTTGTCCTAGAAATTCATAGAAATGGATCTACTTTTGATGAAACCTATCAGGCTACCTGTTTACTGGACAAATTACCCCCTTCCTGGACCAAATTTGCTCAAGAGCTTAGACGTACCCAGGGAACCCTTAATCTTAGATCGGTAATCCAAGCTATTAGAATAGAAGACCAATACCGACTTAGAGAGATTAAACCGTCCATCAACCGATCGAACTTAAACCTGACCGAGATTCCAAACCAAAGCCTTGAGCCTAAACCCAAAGGAAAAAACTTTAAACCTAAGGGTAAAGGCTTTAAGGGTAGGAACCCAAACCGAAATCAAAACTTTAACCATAAACCCAACTCCAACCAATCTAATGGAAATAAGAAAATGGATGGTTTCTGTTATGTATGTGGTCGAGACAACCATTTTGCTTCAAAATGTTTTTATCGAAAGAAAGAGAGATTTGTCTATAAGAAAGGCCCAATCAATCAGAGCAACCATCCTAAACCTCAGGTCAACATGATTGAGGGTGAACCCTCCAGCTCTACTTTAAGGTCAGTCTTCTTTGTACCTAATGTTAACCTTACCTATCATGATTTAGATTGGTGGTTAGATTCAGGAGCCAATGTCCATGTTTGCACTAATAGGTCCCTATTCTCCTCCTATCAGGACTCAGGTGGAGGATGTGTGACTGTTGGAGACGGAAAAGCTGTCAATGTGCTGAGGATCGGAACAGTCAAACTGAAGTTAACTTCTGGAAAGACTCTGATCCTTCACAATGTGCAGCATGTTCCCGAGATCCAACGGAACCTGATTAGTGGATCTTTATTAGTGCAATTAGGATATAAGATTGTACTTGAATCTAATAAAGTTGTAATTTCTAAGGGAGAGATGTTCATTGGAAAAGGTTTTGTATCTGAGGGTTTATTCAAATTGAATGTAATTTCTTTTGTTGATAATAAAAATTCTTCTCCTTCAGTTTCTACTTCTTCTTCTATTGTATTAAATACTGAATCTTGTGATGTATGGCATGGCAGATTAGGGCATGTGAACCTTAAATCTATTCTGAAATTGACCAATCTTAATCTCTTACCAAAATTCAAGATTGATTCCAAATCTAAATGTGAGATTTGTACCCAAGCTAAGCAGCCCAGGAAACCTTTTAAATCTGTTCCTTATAGGGATACCCAAATTCTTGAACTGATCCATAGTGATGTCTGTGATTCTAATAGAGTACCTACCCGTGGAGGCAGTCGCTACTTTGTGACTTTTATAGACGACTACTCCAAGTATTGTTACACCTATCTCTTGAAGACCAAAGATGAAGCCCTCTATAAGTTTAAAGCCTTTAAAGCTGAGGCTGAAAACCAATTGGATAAGAGGATTAAAATTCTAAGGTCTGATAGAGGAGGCGAGTATACTTCAAATGAATTAAACCTATTCTGCGAGGAACATGGAATAATTCATGAAGTAACTGCTCCTTACTCACCTCAATCTAATGGTGTAACTGAAAGAAAGAACCGAACCCTATTGGACATGGTAAATGCCATGATTTTAAGTTCTGGTGTACCTCAGAACTTGTGGGGGGAGGCTCTTTTATCAGCTTGTTTCATCCTCAATAGGATTCCCTCTAAGGATAGAACCCAGACACCTTATGATTTCTGGAAAGGAAGAGCACCTAGGTTGAGTTACTTCCGAGTGTGGGGGTGCTTGGCTAAGGTATCCATTCCTGAACCCAAAAGAAAGAAGATTGGACCTAAAACTGTAGATGCTATCTTTATTGGATATTCCTTAGATAGTAATACCTATAGATTTCTTGTGATCAATTCTGAGATTTCTGAAATTTCCAATGATACTTTGATTGAATCTAGAGATGCAACTTTCTTTGAAAATATTTTTCCTTTCAAAACCCGCGTCTCTAGATCTGCCCCTGATTATCAGTCTACTTTTGATCATGCATCTATACCTACATCTGATTTGCATTATAGTTTAGATCCTGTAGAATCTGATCCTATTCCTGAATTAAGCAGAAGTAAGAGAACTCGCTTTGAGAAGAACTTTGGAGAAGACTTCTTTACTTTCTTAATTGAAAGTACTCCTTCGTCTTATAAAGAAGCAATGAGTTCTCCTGAAACTTCCTTTTGGAAGGAGGCTATAAAAAGTGAGATAGAATTAATTATTTGTAATAACACTTGGATTCTCACTGATTTACCTCCTGGTTGTAAACCCCTAGGATGTAAGTGGATCTTTAGAAAGAAACTTAGGACTGACGGATCGGTAGAGAAGTATAAGGCGCGACTTGTTGCTCAAGGTTTTCGACAAAAAGCTGATGTCGACTACTTTGACACTTATGCGCCTGTTGCTCGCATTGCTACTATCCGAATTCTTCTTGCATTAGCATCCATTCATAAACTTTTGATCCATCAAATGGATGTCAAGACCGCTTTTCTTCATGGTGATCTTGAAGAAGAAATCTATATGACTCAACCTGAAGGTTTTTCTGTGCCTGGTCAAGAGGATAAGGTGTGTAAATTAGTTCGCTCTCTATACGGACTAAAACAAGCACCTAAACAGTGGCATGAGAAATTTGACAGTGTTATAGCTTCATATGGATTTCTGACCAACGATTATGACAACTGTCTCTATTTCAAAAGATTTGATGATCGTTGTGTCCTTCTTTGCCTCTATGTTGATGACATCCTGATTCTTGCTCCTGATCTTGATCTAATTAACCAAGTTAAATCCTTTTTATCGACTCATTTTGAGATGAAGGATCTTGGTGAAGCAGATGTAATTTTAGGGATGAAGATTATTAGATCATCTGATTCTATTTGTCTAACCCAATCTCATTATACTCAAATGGTTCTTGATAAGTTTGGTTATTCTGATTGCTCTCCTGTTTCTACTTCTTTTGATCCTAGTGTTCAACTTGTGAAGAACACTAGTAATCCTGTGAATCAGGAAAGATTTGCTCAGATTATTGGTTCTCTGTTGTACCTAACCAATAGAACTAGACCCGACATTGCCTATGCCATATCAAGATTGAGTAGATATACTAGTAGTCCTAGTATGATTCATTGGATTGCTCTGGAAAGAGTATTTCGTTATCTTAAAGGTACTCTTTCTTTTGCTCTTAATTTTGTTGGCTATCCTGCTGTAATTGAGGGATACAGCGATGCCAATTGGATTTCTGATTCTTTGGATATTAAATCTACTTCCGGCTATGTTTTTATCCTTGGTGGTAGTGCAGTTTCTTGGCAATCCACCAAACAGACTATAATAGCCAGAAGTACTATGGAGGCTGAGTTAGTTGCTCTTGATACTACTTGTCTTGAAGCCGAATGGCTCAAGAACTTACTGTCATCGATTCCACTGATTTCTACTCCTATTCCACCTATTTCTATTCGGTGTGATTCTCGAGCTGCAATTGACTTTTGTAAAAAGAAATTGGTAAATTCTAAAGCTAGTAGACATATTAAATTGAGACAAAAGTCTGTTAGATGGCTAACTTCTCATGATGTTGTTTCTTTAAGTTTTATCAGATCTGATCAGAATCTTGCAGATTGCTTGACGAAAGGCCTGAATAGGACTAAAGTCCTGGAGTCATCGAGGGGGATGGGGCTTTGCCCGTAAAGGGCCTTCCTGCAGTGGGAACCCAACCTTTGTGATAGGAGATCCCTTGAAGAAGGTTCAATGTGGTAAAAACAAGCTGTCAGGTTGGCCAAAGAGCACTTTCTACTGTTTTATAGAGGAGTTTATCTCCAATCCCATCCCTATGATGTGTAGTGCTCTGTGTAGTGGTTAAGGTTGAGTCTATAACTCTTAATGGGATCCAAGGCGGTAATTCCGCGAGATGTGACTCTACACACATCCCTGGAGGAAACCACCTATATAAGAATATTCGTACAAGGCCGCGACTATGAGATGTGGGCTGTCCATAGAAATTCTTATGAAAAATCAAGATACTGTGCATGGCCTCTAATGCACAGACCCGCGACGGAGATTTCTGTACTATGTGTGTGGTAGTCGAAATCAGGGTCAAAGGAACGTAATTCAAGACCTGGTTCACTCCGATTCCTTCTGATGGAAACTATCTACACTAAGTGAGGTCAAGTCTCTTAAAGACACCTTACCTATTACATAGTATAAACACCTAATTATTTATTTAATTAATTTATTTTATTTTGTGATTTTGAATTTTGTGGGGGATTGTTGTTTAAAATTCAAAATTTAAACTTATTTTATCTTTATTTTATTTATTTTTATTTATTTTTATTTCAATATGTTTTTATTTTTAATACGCAACATTCCTGCGTACGCGCGGACGTTACGGCAGCGCGCCCCTTAGACCCGCTCTCAAACCGCGTGCTACGCGCGGACGTTTCGGCCGCACACCCTTTAGACCCGCTCTCAAATTAATTAGAAGGCAACGTTCTAATTAATTAGTGAGATGGCAACGTTCTAATTGCCAAGTGTCGTTGAGGGCATGCAACGTATATATATACATATATATATATATAGGTGCTGGTAGCAGGGCTGAGTTAGTGAGTGTGTGTGTATTCTTTTCAATTTCAAAGACGAATTTGATACTTCTTAAAGAAAGTTTGTAGTTGTTTTATTTTTTGGGTGTTGAAGAAATTCCGTCAACCTCTTCCGCGTTCGTGTCCGTAGGAGGAGGAATTCCGGTCGTATCTTGGGGCGGTGTTTTCGACTAATTCCGCACGAAGGAGGAAAATACGCCTTAGGACAGTGCCTAGCGCGCTTCCGGAACTCTCGTTTCAAATTCTTCGTCGTACATTTGGATTTAGCGATTATCTGTAAGTCTATTTTATTTTTGTTATCACAAATATTTAGTTGGATTTTAATAACAATCAAAATTCTGTTGTGGGTAAATCCCAACAGAAGGAAATTATTAGCAATTTGAGGAAGGAAATTATTACCAACTCATATACAAATATCCTGCAACAATGCTCCTTTTATGAAACTTAACTACATAAAAATTAGAAACTTAAACTACATTGAATTGGCTTGTAAGAGAATAACAATTCTGTTTAGTCTAACCAATCTGAGCATGCAACCACTGTAGAAAACAGTAAATAAATAACCAAACACAAAGGTGCAGAAATTCTTCTTCCCCTTTCTATCGTAGAAAAGAGTTAGTTTCTCCAGTTGAAAATTGAGTGACACAAAGGAAGCGTAATCCACAAAAGAGTTAGTTTCTCTAGTTGAAAATTAGTATCTGCAGTTCTGCACTATAAAGGGCATTAAGCTAATAAACTAAGAACACTAAGTACCCAATAGAAAACCTTTAAGGATGTAAGCTTCAAGAAGAGTGGGATCGAGCTGCAACGCATTGTCGCAATCCTTGATTACATGCTTGTGGAGCTCCAATTTGCTATAACAAAATGTCCGGTTACTGCAATCACCACATACTCCTAAAAATTTGGATTCAGTCCCAAAATGATGATAATCTTAACCCAAAAACTAAGGAAAAGACGTCAAAATCCAACGAAATCACACGATTCAACAAGGAACTGAAAGAGATTAAGAAAATGGAATAAAGAGATCATCTCAAAACCATATGTCTCAGGATTAGGCGAGGAGGGAATCGAGGACGCGAATGGCCTTGGACCAGTTGTGGGCGCCGCAGATCTGTTGCGATTCTTCGTCAGAGAGATCCGATTCCCCCAATCCACGATTGGAATCCCTTTCGATCGTCCTCGTGCGTGCGTGCGATCGTAATCCCTTCGTCGGAGGCGCGGTGGATTTGGGGGAGAGTGAGATCAGAGAGAGAGATAGGGGGAGGAGGAGGCGCGCGCCCGCGTGCGTGCGGTGAAGAGGTGCGCGCTCGCGTGCGTGCGTGCCGTGAAGATGATTTAAAACATAATTTAAATGAGTTCACGAATAGGATGAGTTTAGATGGGTTTTGAAGATGCTCAGATGGATGATGGGCCAATAAATCAGGAAGATATGATCTAGTGGGTTTTTGTCCTGGGCTTTTAGGCCTGATGGATAATTTTTATCGGGGAATATTTAAATTTGAAAGAATACTAATTAGTATTAATGACGACGCTTCTGAAGCGTCCTTACAATTTAATTAATGACGATGTTTTTGAAGCGTCGTTATAATTTAATTAATGACGATGCTTTTGAAGCGTTATTATAATTTAATTAATTATTTATTTATTAACGACACTTTAATTATTTATTTATTGACGATTTTTTTAAGCGTCGTTAATTAATTATTTATTGACGATTTTTTTTAAACGTCGTTAATTAATTATTTATTTATTGACGATTTTTTTTAAGCGTCGTTAATTAATTATTTATTGACGACTCTTTTTAAGCGTCGTTAATTAATTATTTATTAACGATTCTTTTAAAGTGTCGTTAGTTAATTATTTATTACCGATGCTTAATTATAGTGTCGGCATATAACAAATATTAAAGGCGCTAGAGTAAAGCATCGTCTAAAAAGCATCGGTATTAACATATTTTGTTGTAGTGAAAGGCTCTCTTTTAAGCAGGAACGGATTTCTCTTGAACAGGAGCGAATTTCTCTTGACTTACCGCGTATCACGGCCCAACATGACTTGAAGAATAAATATTCTACGCTAACGAAGTTGGTCAAGAAAATTTTTGCTAAACTTGGATGTTGCAGCTCAGAAGGATCCGATTCAGACTAAGTTTGATGATTTTGACTTCAGCTTTTTTTATTCTCTTTCTCTAACCGTTTTTCTCTTGCATGTTTAACTTTTGTTTTCATTTTTGGACTATATTCCCCACTTTTTATTTTGGCTTTGTTTGTGACAAAAAGAGGGAGTGAGATGAGAACTGTGAGAACTGAACTGAACATGCCATATGTGTAGTGAACCGGAATTTTAATATATAAATAAATATAAATAAAATGGTATGAAATGTTATTTTATTAAATTTATTGAGGTAAAGGATGACCTGAAAACGAATTGGGCCCAAATCGGGATTAGAATATGAGATCTTGAATCTTACATGAGAAAGTGGGCCCAGATTGTAAGTGGAAAATACACAGTTTCGGAAAATTTCGAGAAAATTACGGGAGCTCCGTAAATGTGTTTTAAGGCCACAGTAAAATTTTCGCGTTGATCGGACACCCGGATAGAGAGAACGGGCTCCGCCAGCGAAAGTAAATACAGTGGGACTTATGGCGACCCAAAGGTGGTCCAAAAATGAAAAGTTTGAGTACCATGAGGTAAATTAAGTTAAACTGTGGCTGCCCGTCAAATTTGAGCGAAAACGGGCGAGAAACGGACAAGAACGGGCGAAACTAGGCTTGGGCCCAAGTTTCCGCCCCCCGAAAGTGGGAACCGGGCGCCCGAAAAGTACTGTAGCAAACCCGGTTTTAGGGGCTGCGGTGAACCGGGCTGCACTGTAGCGAACCCGGTTCACTGTAGCAGCCCGGTCCGGACTTCGATGCGCCCGAAAGTTACTGTAGCGCGCCCGAAAGTTACCGTTGGCACGGATCCCGAGGCAGTGGCATGGATCCCGAGGCAGTTGGCACGAATCCCGAGGCGGCGGGCGCGAATCCCGAGGCAAGGCTCGCGCGCGCGCTGTGGCGCGCGGCCCGAGGCCGCGTGGTAGGTGGGGAAACGCCACGTGGCGTCTCCTCATTGGACGCAGCAGCCGAGGCGGGCCTGTCGCGGTGTCAGCGGGGGAGGCCACATGTCGGCCTCCCATTCGTCGGTCAGCGCGACGTGACGCGCTGACGCGACGCGACACTACAGGCGGGCGTCAGAGCAGGCGGTAGTGCGGTCCACGTCGCAGCCTCTGATTGGCTGCCACTGGTCCATGGTCGCGGTGCACGGGTCCAGGGACACGTGTCATCCCCTGATTGGCCGCCGCGTGTGACGTGGAGCCACGCTGGCGCGGCTTGGGCGCGTCGACCGGCGGTTGGGCGGTTACTATAGCCGCCCGAAAACTTTCGGGCGCCCGAAAGGGTGCGCCCGAAAGTTCGGGCTTGGCCTATTTAGGCCCGAATTGTCCCTTTTTTCTCCTTTTTCTCCCTGTTGGCTTCACCCGAGCGTACCAGGAGGGGAACCGGGCGATTCCGCCCGGGGTTTTCGAGGGCGCACGAGCGCGCCGTGGACTCCGTGGTGCGCGCAAGGTGCTCCAAAGAGGCTAATGGGCGCGATGGACGTCACGGCATTGACGAGGTAGGCCCCGTATGTTGTTTTTGTGGTATTTTTGGCACAGTTTTGAAGTTTCGTTTTGGATTTTGGATTTGACCCCTTTGCCCACGTGCATGTTAGGGACCCAACTTTCTGTGCCGTTTTACTGCGCGAGTTTCGTGGGCGTTTTGGACGCGCCTCGTTTTGCGTGCCGTTCGTGGGAGACATGCTCCGTTTTGCATGCGGATTCGGCAAATGCGCGCAGTTTTGGACGCGAACTCGTAAAACGTGCACCGTTTTACGCGCAACGTTGAGAAAAGAACCTACACCATTTTGCGTGCTAATGCGAGGTATGTGCTCCATTTTGCGTGCAGGTTGGACTAACGGGCACCGTTTTGCGTGCAGACTCTAATAATGCATCTCGTTTTACGTGCAGGGCCGGAAAAATATGCACCGTTTCGCGTGCAGTTCGTGTTGTCGCGCACAGTTTTGTGTGCCGACCCTAATATGTGCATCGTTTCTCGTGCAGGGTCAGAAAAAATGTGCACCGTTTTGCGTGCAACCCCACAGTGAGGCGTGCATCGTTTTGCGTGCCGATTTGAGGTACGTGTACCGTTTCGCGTGCAGATCGTGTTGTCACGCACCGTTTTGCGTGCCATCGCTAATGTTATGCACTATTTTGCATGCAGGGTTGGAAAAATGTGCACCGTTTTGCGTGCAACCCTACAGTGAGGCGTGCACCGTTTTGCGTGCAGATTTGAGGTACGTGCACCGTTTCGCGTGCAGTTCGTGTTGTCGCGCATCGTTTTGCGTGCCGACTGATGTGGCGCGCATCATTTTACGTGTGGGTTTTTAATGACATGCACCGTTTTGCGTGCAGGATTGGAGGACGTGCACCGTTTTGCGTGCAAACTCGAGGGATGTGCACCGTTTTGCGTGCAAGCTCGAGGAAACAAGTGGAATCGCGCGGAGACCAATTGCAAGTGTCTACAAGCAATTGGGTGCATCACAAGGTGGGAAATTCTGTCGAAATTGGGTGACCTCTCCCCTTGCTCCCTTGCTTTTCGATTCGAAGCATGATAGTAGCCTGTTAGAGGCGTTAGGTAATTATGATTATGATTGCCTATGTAGATGAATTCAGATGGAAAAGTGCAACTGTTGGTTGCCAGAGTTAGAGAAATAGATGTGTATGTCTAAATGAACACAGAGGAAAAGTGCAACTGTTGGTTGCCAAAGATATATGATGAATATGCATGCGTAGAGATAATTATTATTTTATGAATGAGATGAAAATAATTGCATGCATGAAAAGGATTAGTTATTCATGATTGTGAGCATGTTAGGGTATAACCCTAGGAATCACGTGACATAAGGGAACAACAGTTGTTGGTAGTAAGACTAGGAGAGAACCTAGTATAGGGGTTTGACGAGTGACATCAACTTAGGAGTTATCCTAGGGAGGACGAGTGGCATGGTCTTAGGTGACAACCTAAGGACACTGGATAGAGTGATCAACATAGAGTCAGAGAACTCTAGGATGTATATGACATGGAACTTAGGTAAAGAGAACCTAAGGTGAACTAGTGATCAGCATAGAGTTAAGGAACTCTAGGACAAGTATGATATGGAACTTAGGTAAAGAGAACCTAAGGTGAACTAGTGATCAGCATAGAGTCAAGGAACTCTAGGATAAGTATGACATGGAACTTAGGTAAAGGGAACCTAAGGTGAGCTAGAAGAGTTTAAACTCACAGACAGAAAAATAGAGTCAAGTTGACTCTAGGATTCAGTAAGGAATCAAGAGAATGGAAAATGGATCAAGTGTGGAGACATGAAAGGGAAAACAGGAAATTAGAGCCAATGCAACTCTAAGATAATAGTGGAACATGAAATTAGAGTCAGTGTAACTCTAAGGCTTTGTTGGTTTGGGTACAAAGGGGGATATCCCCCCCTTTGTACCCAAACACTATTGAACAAAGGGGGAACTATTAGGTACAGTAGTTCCAGTACAAACAGAATAAGCTGGAATAACAGTTCTTACCCATTATTTTATAAATTTATTTTTTACCAAATTACCCCTCCTCCCCTCCTTTCTCTTTTTTCAATACACTCTCATCATCACAAATCCCTCTCTCTCCCCTCTCTCTCTCTTCTTCCCAATACACTCATCATCACAAATTTCTCTCTCCTCTCTCTTTTTTTCTTCTTCCCAATACACTCTCATCATCACAAATCCCTCTCTCTCCTCTCTCTTTTTAATTTAATTGGATATTAAATTAAATATTATTTTCAAAATTTTAGAAATTTTATTTTGATTTTGATTTTATCATAATTTTTGTAAGACTTTAAAATTTGAAATTTAATATTCGAAATTTTAACTTTAATTTAAACAAATAAAATGTTAAATTAAATATTATTTTCATAAAATATAATTTGAAATTTAATTTTGATTTTGATTATAATCTTGATTTTGATTTTGATTTTAATTTTATCTTAATTTTTGTAAGGCTTTAATCCATTAATTAAAACGAAGAAAGTAAAAGTTATTATTTGAAAATTAAAAAATTTTATGTTTAAAATTTATAATTTAAAATTTAAATGTTGAAATTTTATATTTAAAATTTTAAATTTAATTTGAGAAAAAAATATTAAATTAAATATTATTTTTAAAAAATATATTTTGATTATGATTTTGATTTTATCTTAATTTTTTTAAAGCTTTAATTCATTAATTAAAACGAACTAATTAGATTTTAACAACTTTTATCACATATTAAATCTTGAGGGTAAAAAAGTAATTTACACAACTTAACCTCTTTATTCCTTTTATTCCTCATTATCATACCAAATACAAAATCTCTTATCCCTAGAACCATCCCAAACACTTTTTTACCCTTGTTCCGTACTTTATACTTATACCTGGTACTACTAATTCTCACTAATCCCCGAACCAAACGATACCTAAGTTAATAGTGGAACAGGAAAATAGAGTTAAGTTAACTCTAGGGTTCAATGAGGAATCAGGAAAGTGGGATAAGATCCCAAGGTTAAAGAGTTGATCAAATATAACCCTAGAAAGTCATAGGGTGTCTGGGCAAATGGACAATAACTTTAACTTCAATTTGAGTTAAATAAATGAAGGTGAAATGTTTATGAGTCCAGGAGACTCTCTAATTATCCTTATGGCAAGACCTATGATAAGAGGTAATAAATGCAAAAGGTAAAGTTTAATAGCAAGCTAAAAGCGGCTAAAAGAGCATATCGAGAATGTAAATGGCGCCTTCGAATTTGAGACTCGTCATTGTGGAGCAGGACTCCCTGGGCAGTGACCCGTCGGACGAGGTACTTTCGAAAGGCTAAAAGTGAAAGTAAAGAGCTGAATGCTTAAAGAAAGAGATTGCCAGTGGCAAAAAGGGAGCTACAAGCTCGTATAAGACAGAAAAGCAAGGGTTAAGAGCAAAGAGGCCAAGTGCTAAAGTAAAAGAGAAAGAAAAGAGAAAGAAAAGAAAAGAAAAAAGATAAAATGGGCGTACCTCCGGGGGCGAACGTACAACTGTCGGAGTTGGACAGGGTCCCTCTCCCGGGTAGCGACCCGTATGATAGTTTCTAGAGTACTATTGTCAGAGTTGGGCAGTGACCCTATCGGGCAGTGTCCCGTATGACAAGTCCCCCCGGCAGGACGGGGTAACACTTGCGAGTGTTATCGGCAACCTTAGAAATCTTATCTGATGGTAGCAGGACTACCGGACTGGGGCCCGTTGGATAAGAATTTCTGAGGGTTAACTTAAATTAAACCACCATAGGGTAAAGAATAAGAAGAACAGAGAGTGGCCAAGGTGGCCGGGTTAGGGTAACAGTATACAGCGGCTTAGTGGCCGAGTTGGTGGTTAGTTGCCTAGTGTGGCTAGACAGAGTAGTGATGGGTTGGTGAGTATACACAGATAGTGTAGTGGCCAGTATATACATAGTAGCATTATGATATTGAGGATTTTAATTTCCTAGCACTATTATTATTGCTTCCATTGGGCCAAGCGGTGTTTGACACTTTTATCTCGGTGGTTGAACCCACTGGGAACTATGTCGTAGTTCTCACACCCCTTGGGTGACTCCCCCCACAGGTTCAGGTATGGATGCAGCGATCGCGACGGTTCAGAGGCAGACGGCGAGGTATGCGACAGGGGCAAGGGCCCAGCAGCATAGAGACCTAGAGGGTCTAGCAGATGTATCCCATTTTTATATTTCTTGAGTGAGCCTTGTATGGTGAGGAATTTGTGTAAAAGAATTGTAATAATTTATATTGCAAGTTCAGAAATGTAAAGTGTAATAAAGTAAGGCATGGTTCACTCTTGTATACTTTCATTTCCACATTAACTGTTGTTATTGAATGAAAGTTTTAATTTGTAGTGATTTTTAGTACTCTGATATTGAGCTTCCGCATACACTTGTTGTGTTATTATGGATGTTACCGTTCCTTTCGGGTAGGAAAAAGTCTTACCCGATTGGCGGGTCTGTTGGCATGCCCGAACCGTACAAATTGGCGGACTCGGGGCGTGACAATATGACTAACTATTCAACTGACAATTTGGGCATGTAAATATTTTAACTTCTAACAAGTTAGTAGAACAAGTGACAGAACAAATGACAGAACAAGTGACGGTATGATATGATCATTACTTTTTGGAATATTGAACTATGAACTTTGACATTATGATGATATTTTGAATATGATATGCGGATTTGGGATTTGAATGGTTATATTTGTGCATATCTAATATCTAATGTCATTTTGAATGTATAACTCTCTGGTTGCTTATTGATTAAATTCTTGTGTAACTAATGAATTTTTCTGTCAAAAATTTTTCTTTTGCAGAGAGTACAATAATTGAAGACTCCTAACAGTGTTTAAGTCTAGAGTTTGTATTAGGAGTTTATCTCTTGTATTATATTTTATTTGGATCGTTCATGCGTTGTCACGCCCCGGTGTCAAAACTGCGACCTGGGCTCGCCAACAGATCCGCCACCCATACAGGAAACCCCGCATAGGCGAAGCATCTAACCTGCAAAAGATAATACTACAGCTATACAGATATCAGAGAGAGAAATAAACTGCTGTAAATAAAATCCAAACCACTATACAACCGGGATAAAGTACAAGATCCATCTCCCAAAAGTAAATAATACATAATCTGATCCACAGGAAATAGTACAAGTAAGAATCCTCCTATACAACATTTATGAATCCAAAAAGGGAGATAAACTAAAACAATAATACATCAGTGTACAATAAAATTTCACAATCCGGGATGGTACATCTATCTCACCAAAATAAACTATACTAGTAGGGATCTATCTCGTGACTCCCTGTCCTCGGTTCGTCACGCCAGCTAGAGCAGGAACGGAGGGAAAAGTATCTGCAAACCTGTCACCGACAGAGGGTGTGAGAACTACATCCTACAGTAGTTCTCAGTGGGTACCGTCTCCAAGACCAACGGTTTGCCCACTAAGTCTACAAGAGGCATAAGATAACAAAAATACTGTGATGAATAAAGAATAAGCTGGAAAGAAATCTACAACTATCATGCCTCTATCTATAATGCTCAATGGGTGATACAGATGAAAATGATGCATCGACTCTAACCCAGTATACTCAATCAACCCAATCACACTGACTGCCACATAGGGTCCAGTCAAACCTGCGCCCACCTACTACCACACATCCACACCGGGACGGGAATTACGTAGGGCATCTATGATTGCCCAAAAAGGGCCCAGTCAACGAGGTCAGCATCGACAAGTCGCGATAGCAAAGTAATAGGCCCAGCTCCGGAGCGGCACTCGAGAGGAGCGACCCTACCAAGAAAAGTACCCGCGCATCTCTGTCGAGCTCCATATGGCTCATGCATGCTATAGTCCAAATCCACGATCAATCAGATCGACAATGTCCAACTCACAACACTAACCTACTGGCCAGAGGTACTCAGCCGGGACCGCCGTCAACCTAACGGCTCCCAAAACAGGATATCAAACTCAACATGCTAAAACTCATAGGCTGGAGATACTCCACAGCCGATGACAATGAAGGGTCCGAAAACCGCGAAAGACTAGTACCTACAACCCAAATCAAACAAAAATAGGCTCTAGGCATAGCCTCTCGTTGTTCTCGACCTGAGAAAGAAAACAGCCATTGGAACCCAGATCACTCAACCCTCTCGGGTGAGAAAGTTTACAAGAAAAGATGATATTTATTACTGAAATTCATTTTCTCTCGAACCCACTCGGGGTGAGGACTGAAAGTAGTTCCCTTTTTATAAAAATATCTTGTTTTGAGAAACCCATTTTAATGAATTTTAGTTATTTTAAGAAAATCAGTTAAAAACAAGTTTTATTCCCAAACCCCGAAGGATTAATGCCTTCACCCAAATCAAACAAGAATAGGCTCCGGCGACCCTTCGACATTTGGAAGGAAAACATTATTTTACAAAAATTATGTGTGTCCAAAAAAATTCTGAGTCCAAAAAAATTCTGAGTCCAAGGTCCTGAAATCATAAGCACACTACTGCCACGAACTCCGTGGCGACAAACTGATCGGAGAAAACTCGACGACCCTGGACCACCGTTTACCCAAACGGCTCCCAACACGAGTACAATACTAGCCACGGCTACCAGACTCCACTCGGGCCCCAAGCACGAGCGCAACATGCATTCTACACTAAAAGAAATCTTGACCACTCGGCCCACTATCCGGGCGAGGAAAACTCTATATTCAGGGAATAAGTATGTAAAGTGTGGGGATGTCTAAAGTATAAAAGAACCTAGCCCAAGTGAGGGTTTTCTATTAGTCTGGTTAATACATGCAACATATGACAGGGTGCTAGGTCAAAGTTCCAATAATTTATTGTTAAACGCAATAATTAAACTACTAATTCTATCATACAAGTTGCTACACAAACAACAAGAAGGAATCATTTCATTCAACATATTCTTAATCAAACTAGTGTGTAGAACATAGTCATACAAGCTCTCAATCATATAGCATGAGCATTTCCATCATGAAACTCTCAATCCTAAAGCATGGTTCATCTCAACATGTGGCTCTCAATCATAAAGCATAGGTCATCTCAACATAAAGCTCTTAATCACAGGCATGGTTTGTCTCAACATGAAGCTCTCACTTACAAGCATGGTTTATTTCAACATATGAATCTCAATCATAAGCATGGTTCATCTTAACATGTGATTCTCATTCCTAATGCATGGTTTATCTCAACATAAAGCTCTCATTTACATAACATGCATCATTCATCATATAGGCTCCAATAAGCATCATGGGTAACTTAAGCATACAAGTTCTCAATCCACAATAACATGTACAAATCATCATGTAAGCCTCTATCAACATAATTTAGACCATTTCTCATGCTTACGTCTCAATCATAAAGGTTGTACATTAATCATGCATGCATACTAACAAATAGAGTTAGAGAGTTGTCCGCCGATTTTGGAGACCAAAACAACCCACCTGGAACTTGATGATCCGAGCCCTGATCAAGCTAAATTTTGGCGTGTAGAAAGCTTAGCCTCTCAAAAATCTGATGCCGCAAGAATCAACCCAATCTGTCCCTCGGATTGAGCGCAATTGCCGAATTACTACATGTTACGCAATCAAATTTCAGAATTTCAGCATGAACTTAAGTGATAAGGGGATAAAAATTCTGTATTATACAAGTCCAAGGGAAGCTCCAAACAGTAGTATTAATGTGTTCTTAATCAAATAAATCTTTCCCAAGCATCATAAACTCATCATAAACTCATCATAAACCCCTTTTAATTAAACAAAACCATAACCATGCACTTGTTGTCCAAAAACAGGGAATCAATTTCATCATGAAGTTCACATAATTATAGGGGTCAATCCATAGGGAATTCCTCACAGGTCTCAAAAGGAAATTTGCTCATCTACATCTTAAAAAGACATCCATACTTTGAAATCCCTAAAAAGACATAATATTCCCAAAGTTATAGTCATACAAAGGCTCAATGCTCAAAGAAGCAACCAAAAACTGCACTGTTGTAAACCTTAAAACAGAGCTGGCAAGATTGTTAAAATTACCTGATCAAATGAGCTCCAAATCCAGCAAGAGAGATGCCATTGGATTCCTTGTCGAGAGTAGATATAAATCGAGCTAAAGAATTTCAAAATCCATGCACGAATGAAGAAGAAAACCCATAAATACTATGAACTATCCAACAAGTCTAATCTGTGCACGAATGCAGCAAAGTGTTTCAAAGATGGTAAATAAACCCCAATAAAACCCCAGATCCAAGTGGAGTGATAGATACCAAAGTTGAAGAGCTTTGAGTCTTGAAAATTTTCCCACACAAATCACCTCAAAATTCCCATTCTGCTGTCCAGAAAAGCGAAAACACTGAGGGCTGTCCAGATTTCCAGGCTGAAACAAAGGGTCCCAAAGATGGCTCAAAAACATTGAAAAATCTCATGATCCAAGGAAAGAGTTGGATACCAAAGTTGTAGGCCTACCTCTCGTGAAGACATAGAACCAAAAATTAGCTCAAAACTCCATCTGGTTAGCCCTATGGAATTTTTGCACTGAAATGCAATGGTGAAGCTTGAAAATCCAGCAACAATGGTGGTGATCCAACTTAGGGAAAATGATGCTCAAGAGGGCTTCTTGATCCTTTTTTTGTTGATGAAGATGAAGGTGAAGATGAGGGTGAAGCTCTGAGGCAAGTTCTCCAAAAATTCAAATGCCAAAAGAGATCAAAAGTGGGAGAAGAACACCTTTTAAACAAAAGAAGAAGAAGAAGAAGAAGAAGAAGAAGAAGAAGAAGAAGAAGAAGAAGAAGAGAGAAGATAGAAGCCCCACTGTTCCAGCTACAGTGCCCAGCCCGGCCCACAGCTGCAGCCCAAGGACACGTGGCGGCCATCCAGGCCGCCACCTTAGCCCGGTTGGACAGCCCGTATCAAGCCACGCAGCTTGATCCGGCTGGGCGCGGCACGACGAATAGGCGCGCGCCGCGTGTCCCATGCGGGGGGGCGCGCGCCACAGCACCCACGTGCGCACGCCGCCCAACGGGCGGGCGACGCGTGGCGGCTGCGGGCCAACCGCGGCTCGCCACGCGTCCTCCTGCACGCTGCGTGGATAGCGCCGGTTGCGCCTGTGATGACCCGGATCTCCGCAGAGCTTTTACTGGGTGATCAGCGACTTCTGGAGGCTTATTCGGTGTGATGGAGGTGCTTGTGCGCAAATCGGACCTTAGGATTGGACCCAGCGTGAAATTTGGATTAAGAATACCTTTCCGGATGCCTTCGACAAATTTTAGAAGCGGAATTTGGCAAAACGGACATCGGATTTGGATTCAGCGCGCGAAAACGATAGAAATAGACTATTTACTTGTATTTTTCGGAGCCCAGATGCCAAAACACGGATTTCGAGGCAAGATGTTATTGTTTCGGGAGCCGGGGCAGCGTCGGCGGCGACGGGCAGCGGCGGAGCACGGTGGCGCGGGTGCGGGCAGCAGCGCGGGCGGCCGGTCCACGGGACCTGGCGTGCACCGGGACCAGCGGGCGTTTGGCGGGACACGTGGCGCACTGAGGGAGATTTGGGCGCGCATAGTGTTGGGCCGGGCAGGATTCGGGCGCCCGAATCCTGCGCCCGAATTTGAATCCTCTTGTGTGTGGACTTTGGGCTATAAATAGCCCATTTTTGCTGTTCTTTGGGCCTTTTCCCGAGCTCCTCTTGGGTTGAGGCCTTAAGCAATGTTGTTCCTCACCTTGTCCTCTACTTCTTGATGGATTCCCAGAATTTTTGGAGGCCGCAGCATCGGCGTTTTCTGCGACGCGGCACACTTCGACGCTCCTTCGTTTGTGGCTTCTACCGTCGCATTTCAGTGCGCGAGGCCCCCTGGATCACCCCGATGGAGTTTTGAGCCGATTTTTGTGGCAGCGCGTTCACGAGAGGCACTCCTTCGATTTATGTGTGATCACTTCGCTTTGTTTCGAGTTTTTGGTAGTGTTCCCGAGGTGCCTTTTGACCCCTTGAATTGCTGCGATGTTTGGGAAAGCGGTGGAGTATTGTTGGGATTTCTCGGCCTACGGGCATCAGATCGGGGCGTATGAGGACTCGATCGGCATCTACGCTTCGAGAGGAACGCGACCATATTTTTATCGGATTTTTCTGAGGTCGTTTCGAAGGTGATATTTTAGTTTCTTCGTGACTGATTTCCGCATATTTGCGAGTTGTGGATTGATTGACTTTCCGCGGTGTTCTATTTATATCTTGGCCTACAAGTGTCGGAACAAGGAGTATCAATACTCGATTTGCATCTAATCGTCGCGAGGATCACAGTCGTAATTTTTTTGGATTTTTTCTGAGGACTGTACTGTACGCAGGTGAAAGATCCCCTTCTCTGTGCTATTTTGGCAAAACAGCAAATGTTGTTTGGGGTGTGTTTGTGGTGTTGATTGATTGTTGGCTGCGATGTTGTTTGAGCAGAGGCTTGTGCGACCGAGTACCGAGGGTGCGGTTTCGGCGGATTTTGTTAGCGTGTGGCTACGCACTTCACCGATTTCGGCTTTCCCTGCGGAAAGCGATTCAGGTGGGTTACTTCGTCTCCAGAACCGGTGGACGGTTCTCTAACTCTATTTGTTAGTATGCATGCATGGTTTAAGGTACAATTTTAATGATTGTGATCTAAGCATAAGAAATAGTTTGAATGATGGTATTGAGGCTTAATTGATAAATTGTACATGATATGTGGATTTGAGCGTTGCATGATTTATTTACTTGTGAGCATGTATTGATTATTGGAACTTAACATGGTATTGAGGCTTAATTGATAAATTGTACATGATATGTGGATTTGAGCGTTGCATGATTTATTTACCCTTATACATGAGGGAGAGTTACAAGATAAAGATGGTTATCCTATACTAGTGGAAAAGCATGCTAGATGATGATGTTCACTTACTTGTTGGAAAATATGATTGATGCATGTCTACTCTATATTGTTTAAGCTTGTGAGCATGTATGACTAGAGTATACTACTTTTGATTGGAAGCAAGCATGTTATGAATTGTCCATGTTGTTGGTTCAGTTTTATGCTTAACATGGTTAGAGGATTATATATTGATTATTGGAACTTGACCTAGCACCCCGTCATATGATGCATGTTTAACCAGGCTAGTAGAGAACCTTCACTTGGGCTAGGTTCTTTTATGCTTTAAACATCCCACACTTTGTATCTTTTCCTGGACATAAATTTTCCTCGCCCGGGTAGTGGGCCGAGTGGTCAGGTTACTGTTGGACATTGTTGCACTCGTGCCTGGGGGCTGAGTGGAGTCTGGTAGCTGAGTTTAGACATGTGCTAGTGTGGTTGGGAGCCGTTTGGGTAGACGGTGGTCCCGGGCCGTCGAGTATCTTCCGGTCAGTGTTGTTGGGAACCGTTGGGGTTGACGGTGGTCCCGGGTCGTTGAGTGTCGTCCGACCAATTTTGTTAGCCCTGAGTTGTGGGTCGATCCCGGCTGTGGAGTATCTCCAGCCTGTATGTTTCGCGTGGCGAGTTGGGTGTTTTGTTTTGGGAGCCGTTTGAGTCGACGGTGGTCCCGGCTATGGAGTATCTCCAGCCAGTGGGTTTAGTGCCACGAGTTGGTTGAGTTCGTTAGTGCCTCGAGATTCGTGAGAGATGGTTAGCTGGGTCGTTGAGAGTGTTCCGACCGTCGTGCGAGGTATTTGAGGATCTTGAGTCCTTCCGTTCTGAGAGTGAGCATGGATTTTGACTATAGCCTGCATGAGCCACTTTGAGCTCGACAGAGATGCGCGGATACCTTTTTTCTTGGTGGGATCGCGCCCCTCGAGTGCCCCGTCCGGAGTGGGCCTGTTACTTTCGTATCGCGACTTGTCGACGCAGTCCCTCTGGCTGGGCCAGTTTTGGCAGTCACGGAAGCCCTACATAAGTCCCGTCCTCTTGTGGATGTGTGGCAGTAGTTAGGCACAGGCTTGACTGGACCCTATGAGTCAGTCGGTTCGATTGGGCCGATTGAGCACCTTGGGTGCGAGTAGTTGCATATCTTTTCATCTGTATCACCCATTGAGCATTTAGATAGAGGCATGGTAGCTGTAGAGTATCTCCAGTTTTTCTTGTTCAGTTTTTACTTCATTGTTATCTTGTGCCTCTAGTAGACTTAGTGGGCAGACCGTCGGGCTTGGTGGCGGTACCCACTGAGAACTACGTGTTGATGTAGTTCTCACACCCGTTGGGGGTTCTCCCCCTCCTTTTTCTTTCCTCTCCTTTGTTTTGCAGAGTCATCTTTGCGAGATGCTGATTCTGCTGTTGCTGTTCGAGGCGAGGGAGTCGCGAGCTAGATCCCTACCTGTCTTTGGAGAGTAGCTATACCCCCACCTCGGAGATTTGTAGTACAGTCTGTAGATTAGTTTTATTTCTACTTTTGAGAGATTATTGTAGTAAGGATATGACTTGTACTGAGAGCCTGTACACTAGTGTATTGTATTTCAGTTTTCCTCCATGTTGAGTTCTTGGATTTTTGTATCAGAGGATATTGTATGATTCATTCCTGGGAGATGGATATTGTACCTTTATTTCCAGTTGTACAGTGGTTGGATTTTAGTTTTACAGCAGCTTTCTTTATAGCTCTGATATCTGTTTAGCTGTAGTACCTTTTCTTGCAGGTTGGACGCTTCGCCTATGCGGGGTTTTCGTATAGGTGGCGGATCTGTTGGCGAGCCCGGGTCGCAGTTTCGACCCCGGGCCATGACAGCGCCGGCCAACCAGGTACCGCCACGTGGCACCCCCCGGTCCACCGCTCCCCCGTGCACAAAAAAACACAGCAAAACTTCTGGTTGTCCGTTTTCGTGCGTCCGGTCTCAGAAAAATACATCCAAATAGCCAATTTTGAACATTTTTCCATGCTAAATCCAAATCCAATTTCTGTTTTGCGCGAAGCTACTTCTATTTTTCGACGAAGGCATCCGAATAGACATTCTGGATCCATTTTACGCGCTGAGTCCGTTTCTTAGGTCCAATTTGCGCGCAACCAACACTAACAACAGAAATAGGCCTCCATAAGCTGTCGATTACGCTGTAACATCTGCGGAGATCCAGGTCATCACATGCGTATTTTTGTTGTCTTGGTGATAGCAACAAAAATAATTTTTCTTTATTTTTGTGGATTGTATGTTTTGTCATGAAACCGCCAAAGGGGAAGATTATTAAGGATTTTGGTATTGGCGTATTTCGTGAAGTTGATTGAGTCTTGAAAATTAAAGATGAAGACTTGAAGATCTCAAACATTAATCTCAAGAATAATAGATTCAAAATGTTCAGGTACGTTAAATTAAATATTTTTGATGATTTGAATATATTCTTATAAATTAGAAACACTTGGAATATTTTTCATAGATTAAAAATCAAAAACTGAACTTTTTAAGTGTTCAGGATCCGGATCATACAGATCCAGTCCGAACCCCGAACATGGTTTGGTTCATGCGAATTTTCAGTCCGGATCAACCAGCTTTTAGTCCGAACCCTGAACATTGTTTTTTATATGTCGCATGAATCAGTCCGGATCAGACCCAACCCAGTCCGGACCCCGAACTGTTGTTTTTGGAATTTTAACGACAGTCCGGACCGTCGTAAATCCAGTCCAGACCGCCGTGTGGAAAAATTCTGTTTTAGACAGTTTTTTATTCTTATCTCTTTCCAAAAGGTTTCTAGCCTATAAATATACCCTAAAGTTCATCTTTTAGGGTAAGCCAAAAACAATCCACATATAGAAAAGAAAGGAAAACATATTCTATTTCATATTTCTTCTTCTAAATTTATCAATTTGATTATAGGACTTTTCAACTCTTTATTTCTTGTAGAATCAAATTGATGAATTATGAAGCCCCGGATCTCCGCAGAGCTTTTGCAATGTGTTTGGCAACTTTTGAAGGCTTATTTTGTGTATTAGAGATGGTTGTGCGCAAATCGGACCTCAGAATTGGACCCAGCATGAAAATTGGATCAAGTTTAACTATTTGGGAGCCTTCGTCGAATTTTAGAAGTGGAATTTGGTAGAACGGATATCAGATTTGGACTCAGCGCGTGAAAACGATGAAAATCGACTATTTACTTGTATTTTTCGGAGTCCGGACGCCCTAAAACGGATTTTATGGGCAGATGTTACTGTTCCGCCCGGCGGGCAGCGCCAGCGGCGGCGAGTAGGCGGCGGAGCGGGCACGGGCAAGTGCGGACGCGGGCGCGGGCGAGCGCGGGCAGCGCAGGCAGGCGCGGGCCGCGGGCGGGCTGGTCCACGACCAGGCGTGTGCACCGGGACCGGGAGTCCGTGCTTTGCCACGTAGCAGCCCCGGATTGGCTGGGCCGTGTCAAATGCGGCGGCGGGGCGTCGCCTCGTGTCGCACTCTGATTGGCCGACAAGATCCGGAAGACCCGGCACGTGGCGCATTTCCATTGGCGAGCGCAGCCGCCATGTATGCACCGGGCGCACGGAACTAGTGGACGGGGACACGTGGCAGCATCCCAGCGATCCGGGCGCTGGACGGGAGCCACCCGAATGGCGCCACGTGTCCGGGCGCTCGCGGATCCGGATCTGGGCGCCCGAAACCAGCCTTGACCCGCAAACCTAGTCTTCTTTGGATTTCAGCTATAAATATGGCATTGTGGGCTTCATTTCCGGGCTTTCTGAGATCCGATTTTCATGCCATTTTCGACAGTGAATTATTCTTCGAGTCTTCTACACTTTTTAAGATTTTAGAGAAATTTTGGAGATCATTTGATATTTTTCCCTACCAAATCTCGAGAGTCGCGACGTTTCTTCGACATCGGTCTTTTCCATCGACTCGTTGTCGGTGAGCTCCCCTGAGCTGATCTTTTGGAGTTTTTCGCCGATTTTTGCGGCGACGTTTCCACGACAGGAAGGCCTTCGATTTTGATATTCACCGCTCTCCTCCGTTTTGAGTTTCTATGGGAGTCTTGCAGTATCTTTTGACCCCCTTTTTCTGCGACACTTTTCTGGACAGAGCTGAAGTAATCTTGCAATTTCTCGGCCTACAGGTGGCGGAACTTGATGTTTAAGGACTCGATTTCTATCTACACTTCGCGAAGATCGCAACAATATTTTTCTTGTAATTTTTAGAGAGCATCTCATAGGAGGTAATTTCATGTTTTGTGGACAAATGTGCAATAAAATTACTGTTTTGAGTGATTTGACCTTACCACGATGATCAGCTTATATCTCAGCAATCGGGAAGAGTTATCTAACGATTTTTGATGTGTTGGAATTGCGGGGACCCGAGGATCACGCACGTTAAATTTAAGCTCTTTTGGATTCTAGACCGACGCGCGTTTCCAAGTGAGTTGGATTTTCCTCCGAATCGACGGACTGTTTTCTAATTCTATCTGTAGCGGACATACATGATAGATAATGGTTATATATTGTTTGAGATATATGCATGGTATAGTTGGGAACTTATTTATAGTTCGGGATACATGCATGGCATAGTTGGGAACTTAATTACTGATTAGGATTTATGTATGTTATAGTTGGGAATTCTATATCGTCGGGATTATGCATGCTAGAGTTAGCATTCTGGGTATTGGTTATATTGGAACCTTGACTAGCACCCTGTCATATATTTGCATGTTTAACCAGACTTGTAGAAAACTCTCTTTTGGACTAGTTTATCTTATGTTTTAGTCTTCCTACACATTGCATATTTATTCTCTCATGGACTTTGAGTTTTCTCCTCGCCCGGGTAGTGGGCCGAGTGGTCAGGACGGTGTTGGATGCATGTTGCGCTCGTGCCAGGGGGCCGAGTGGAGTCTGGTGGTTGAGGTTAGTTTGGTGCTAGTGTCGGGAGCCGTTTGGGGATGACGATGATCTCGAGTTGTTGGGTTTTCTTCTGTTGGGTTCATTGTCGTTGAGTTGTGACAGTCGTGATCTTGTGATAGTAGGACCTTGAACCCAGAAATACTTTTGGATAAACATGATTTTTGGTAAACTGATATTTCTTTCCAAGCTTCGAGGGGCGCTGGAGCCTGTTCTTGCTTGATTAAGGTGAAGGCAATAGTCATTCGAAACTTGAAAAAATAAAACTGTTTTTGACCAATTTTCTTATAAACTAAAATGGTATTAAAATTGAGTTTTTCCTCCAATCAAGATGGTTTTCTAAAAAGGAAATTATTTTTGTTCTCACCCAGAGAGGGGTTGAGTGAAATGGTTTTCAGAAACGAATGCCATTTTTCTATCTTCTCACACCAACCAGGGTTCGAGTGATCTGGGTTCCAAGGGCTGCCTCCCTTTTGGGACGAGAGCTACCGGCGACTGTGCCTGCAATCTGTTCTTGTTTGATTGGGGTTGTAGGCGTCAGTCTCCCGGAATTCTCGATCCTGGTGTTGTTAGTCGGTTGGTTAGATGTTGGGCCGACGGGTATTCCGGTCCCAGTGTCGTTGGTCGGTTGGGTTCGATGTTGGGCCGATAGGGATTCCGGCTGGAGTGGTTAGCTTATTTGGGTTGCGAGTTCTCCGAACTGTTCGATCGTGGTTTCGATTATAGCCTACATGTGCTACAGATGTAATACTTGGTCCCGCGCTGTTTTTCCTCAGTGGGGTCGCTCCCCCTGAGTTGCCGCTTCGGATGCGATGGTTGGGCCTATTGAGGTAGTTTTGCGCGATGGTTATATTAGTCCATTGGGACACCCTACGTAATTCCTGCCCAGCAATGGGAGGTGGTTGCAGATTTGAGCAGACTTGACTGGCATTATCGGCAGACAGTACAGTTCGGTTATTGTGGGCACCTCGAGTTAAAGTGGTTGCATATCATCATCTGTTTCACCCGCCCATTGAGCAATGTAGATAGAGGCATGATAGCTGCTGTCACGCCCCGGGGTCGAAACTGCGACCCGGGCTCGCTAACAGATCCGCCGCCCATACGGTGAATCCCGTATAGACGAAGCGTCTAACCTGCAAAAGAAAGATACTATACTAAACAGATATCAGAGCTGAAAGTAAACGCTGAAATAATATAAACAACTCAAAGTCCTCACCAAAAGTACATAAGTCTCTCAGCAAAAATAGAAAAGTACAACTCTATACCTCACTACAAGGGTCTCTCAACAAGAAACTCTCAAAATAATAAGGGTACATCTACTCTCTGGACGACGACTGGTAGGGAACTAGCTCGCGACTCCCTTACCTCGATCTGAAGAAGCAGGAACTGGAGCAGCAGGAACAGGAGCAGACGTCCCTGGGGAAAAGACACCATGACGGGTGTGAGAACTACATCCCACAGTAGTTCTCAGTGGGTGCCGTCAACAAGCCCAACGGTCTGCCCACTAAGTCTACTAGAGGCATGCTGCAACAAATGAAATACTGAAGAACATAGCTGGAAATGAATAACTCTACAGCTACTATGCCCCTATCTAGATGCTCAAAAAGTGGAACAGATGATAACATGGTGCATCTACTAACATATCAATATAGTCAACCCAATCTGAAACTGACTGCCTCCTCGGGTCCAGTCAAACCTGCGCCTACCTACTGCCGCACATCCTCAACAGGACAGGTCTATCGTAGGTATGTCCGTAGCTGCCAAAACTGGCTCAGCCAGAGGGACTGTGTCCGTAACTGCCAAAACTGGGTCAGTCAGAGGGACGGCGTCGACAAGTCGCGATACCAAAGTGCAGACCCAGCCCGGACGTGGCACTCGAGGGGAGCGACCCCAACGAGGACAAGGGTATCCACGCACTCTGTCGAGTTGGCACTGCAGGCTATAGTCAGAATCCATGCTCACGCTCTGAACGAAACAAACTCAGGATCCTCAAATATCTCGCACAACGGTTGGAGCACTCTCGACGACTCAGCTGATCAGCTCTCTCGAATCTCAAGACACAAGCAACTCCACCAACTCAAAGTACAAAGTCGCATCCACTACGAACAACTGCCTCAACAGGCCAAACATCGCATCCACTGCGAAAAACTGTCTCAACAGGCCAAACAGGCCGAACATCGCATCCACTGCGAACAACTGCCTCAACATGCCAAACATCGCATCCACTGCGAGAAACTGTCTCAACAGGCCAAACAGGCCGAACGTCGCATCCACTGCGAACAACTGCCTCAACAGGCCAAACATCAAAGACTCACTGACAGGATAAACTCCACAACTGACACAATGAAGGGTTCGGGAACCCCGAAAGACTAGAACCTACAACCCAAATCAAACAAGAACAGGCTCTAGGCATAGCCTCTCGTTGTTCTCGACCCAAAGAAAAGGCAGCCCTTAGAACCCAGACCACTCGAATCATCTCGAGTGGTTAAATTTATAGAAAAGGTGACATTTCTTACTGAAAGCCATTTGATCTGGAAGAGTTCCATATTTAATGATTTTAGTTCGTTTTAGGAAAACAATTGAAAATAAGTTTTATATCCAAACCTCGAAGAGCTAATGCCTTCATCCAATCAAACAAGAACAGACTCAGGCAACCCTACGATGCTTGGAAGAAAACATTGGTTGACTAAAATCATGTGTGTGTTCAAAAAGGTTCTGGGTTCAAGGTCCTGCTGACACTGGTATACAACTGCCACTAACACAGTGGCGACAAATAAAACATCTCGGGACCGCCGTTTACCCAAACGGCTCCCGCCATAGATAAACGATCAACTGCATCTACCAGACTCCACTCTGCTCCCAAGCACGAGTGTAACATGCATCACACACTAAAAGGAATCCCGACCACTCGGCCCACTACCCGGGCAAGTAAAACACTATGTCCAGGAAGAAAAGAAGTGCGGATGTCTAAAGCAGAATAATCCTAGCCCAAGTTGGAGTTTTCTACTGGTCTGGTTACACATGCAACATACGACGGGGGTGCTAGGTGAAGTTCCAAGATAACTATAATTTACAGATGGTAGAAAGCAAGGAGATGACAAGGAATAGCAATTCCTACATTCTAACATGCTGCACAAGAATTTCACTATCATGCATAGTCCTACTATAGCAGATTTAATGTACAGTCCATTAATCTTGGAGACAAGGCCACCCACCTGAGGGCGCTAACTGTCCAAGGTTCCACAGTTGAAAATACCCAATAACAATAGTCTCCAATGATCCTCAATACCAACAGGTTCACAAACACCCGCAAATACCCCTGGGTACAACAAAAAGTCTTTGGTTACACTTATTTCCACAATTTACCCAAATACACACGATCTGGAAATCAGTCCCAAAGATGTCATTTTTTTTCACCTGCAAACAATGCTCCAAAAATTCCAATAAAAATACTGCTGCGATCCTCGCGTCGAGACCTTCGAAACGGGTACCTGCACGTCCAATTTCGAGCCCCGTAGGTCGAGTTACAAATTCCACAGTACAGGTGCGCAAACACTCACAACCACACAACTGTAAACTCAAACACATATAAAAGGGGAATAGTATACCTTTGGGAAAGCCTCAGAAAAATCCCAAAAAAATACGATGATAATCCTCGCGACGACTAGATCCAAAAGGTGTGTAGGCTCGTCTCGATCCGATGCTCGAGTGCGGAGATAAAATTCCGGCAAGGAGCTGCTATCCAAAAACTCTACCAGCAAACAACGGCTTAGAAGTGTCTCAAAAACCCTGCCATAAACTCTGAATCCAGCAAGATGATCAACATGAAAGTCGAAGACGTACCTCTCGTGATTCCAACGCCACAAAAATTGTCCAAAAATACTGTCGAAGTAGCTCTGTGGACCTCTCAGACTGAAATGCGGCGATAACGGGCCTCCGATGAAAGATCGTCGCTCTGTGCTACGATGCCGAAGTCATCGATGCCGCGGCTTACAAAAAATCCGGGCCTCTGCCAGAAGATGCGCAATATGAAGATCTCCAACTTTGCTAAAGAGTCCAAGGGCAGAGGGGTTCGGGAAAAGGGTCAAAAAGCCCGAGCAAAGGGGCTATTTATAGGCCCAGCCCGAAAAAATCCAACTTTGGACTTTTGGGCCCAAAACCGGGCGCCCGGAACATTCGGGCCGCTACAGTGTTGGGCCCGGCCCAACACTGTGCGCGCCCGGAAGCTCCAGAGGTCGCCACGTGTCCGCCCGACACTCCCCGCGCCCGGCGCACGCGCGCCCGCGAATCGCGGAGCGCCGCGTGGCCCGACACGCAGGCGTGGGGCGGCTGCACCCGGCCAATTGCGGGGCGCCACGTGGCGACCCCACGTCACCCACGACCGCCTGTCGGTACGGTCACCTGCCCCCGCCGCTGCGTGGACCGCGCGCACAAGGACCCGCCAACCACGAGCTGCCACGTGGCCACCCCTCGGTCCACCGTGCACCCACGCCATTCCATGGACCGCGCCTGCCGCGCCGGCCAATAGGGAGGCGCCACGTGGCCAACGCCCAGTGCACGCCTTCCGCGGTGGACTGCGCGGCTGCGCCTCCACCCGCCGCCGCGCTCCGCCGCCGGCGCATCTCCGGCTGCCGGAATAGTACTAGCTGCCTCGAAATCCGTGCCGGGTCAACCGAGCTCCGAAAAAATTAAGTAAATAGCCCATCTTGACCGTTTTCGCGCGCTGAATCCAAATCCGATGTCCGATTTGCCAAATTCCACTTCTAAAATTTTTCAAAAATTCCCGAAAAAACAAACTTGATCCGTTTTTCATGCCGGGTCCAAATCTTGGGTCCAATATGCGCACAAACACCTCTAACACTCAACCTGGTTCTCCAGAAGTCACAGATCCAACAGTAATCCAAACGTGGGAATTTCTGGGTCCTCACATCCTCCCCCACTAAAAGAAAGTTTCGTCCTCGAAACTAACACAACTCAAACAGGGAGTCTCCAAGCCAAAGGTAGGTATCCATCAACACCGTCTCCATCTCCCAAGTCGCTACTCACTCCCCGTGATTACTCAACAAAAACAATAATCAGTACGGCATGGCCCGGTTGCGCAATTCTCTCATCACACGAGCCAGAATTCGCAACGGCGCCCCTCGTACTCCCACACCCACAAACCTCAACTGGAGCGAGTCAATCACGGGCGAGGGGTCCAAAAGCAAAACACCTCTGAGCTGAGACGTGGAAAACCTCAGGAACTCCAAAAAGCTCGGGGCAAGGAAGATTAACCAAATCTACTCGTCCAATCTACATGAAGAACGTCACCACATCCAAACAAAAAAGGTAAAGGCCCCACCGGCAGGAAAGTCGTCAACTCCAACTCTCTGTTTAGAAAACAGCTGAAATTAACGAAAAGTCCAAAAATTTCGAAAGACCAGTGCCTTCGCCCCAATCAAACAAGAACAGGTTCGGGCACCGTCTCTATTTCTGGAGCAGTCTTTCGAAGCTTTCGTCCTGTTCGAAAATTCCAGTACAAGGCGAGAAAAGGGAGAGAAGTGTTGAAGCCATTCCTGCTGTGGCTAAAAAACGGAAGCTACGATCTAACCGTGACCCCTAGGAACACAACTCTAGTCCTAATCGTCACCTACGCTCGAGTGGTGGCGTCTGCCACCGCCGCTGAAGCCATTGCTGCAGGGAGGGTACCTCGGTGACCTGGGAAAATAAACTCCTCCAGTCTAGCTCGCGGAAGGGTCACTGTTCTCATTCCACAATCAATCGTTGCATGATAACGCGCCAACCAGTCCATCCTGTGTGCTCGATTAGAGTCTTGGAGCTGCCACTAAACTGTCACACCTGCCGATAAAATTCCAGGTCTCAATGCACTAGACATGATTCACAAGGCTCCCCCAAGTGCACAACACCAACAGAAACCTGTACCTCTAGTGCACGTGGTAACATCTCTACCTCTAGTCCAGGCAGGAAAGCAAAAATGCTCTAACTCAGACTGCTGTAATGACAACAAGTCTGCGACAACCCAATTCACTGCCGTGGCGCCTTCCAACTAGGTAGTACAAACTCATCCGCTCGATGCAAGTGGTTGTCGTTCAGTCTTCCAGAAACATCAAGACTATCCACCTAGGGAACACGACCCCTGTCTCTGCTCACACAGATGCTGATGCTGCTACCGGGGTCTACCCGACCTCTGGCGTCTCGAAAATCGACCACCCAGGGAAGGAAATCGGGAACGCCTCTGCCGGCTGATCTGTCCTCCATTACCTGGCGCCAAGCTCCTCTATCCAGAAATCGCCTCTAGCAATGGATCCCAATCCAAAAGCACTGCCACAACATGCTCCATAAACAATGCCTATTCCATCAAGGCATCCATAATCTGTAGCGAAGGGACCGAATCAACTGAAAGGTATCATGGCGCAACTCACTCCCAGATACACAAATCTTATGCGCCTCGTCCCTCCAACATGGAGCGCGCAGTTCAACAACTGCGTAAACTCTCGGCACAAAGGGGCTCTCAAACAGTCTCTCCATCACTACCAACCACGATTCAGGGTGGTTCATCTGCCAAAACTGGCTCAATAGATCGATCATGATCCACAGCTCATCTGCTGTCAGCTATCCACCCTGCCTCGGTGCCTCGGCACTAAACATTGGCACGGAGGGGGCTGCTCGCTCAATCGGTGCCGCTGGTACAACTAGAGGTGCCACTACATGGGAAGAAAGCGCTGGAAGACACTCAGGTAGTGCTACAACTAGCTGTGCTCATCGTTCCGACAGGCGCATCCAACGTTCCATGGCCTCCTCCTGGCGTCGGACAACCTTCGACATCTGTGTCAACTGAGCCCGAAGCTCCTGCACCTCACTCTGCTGACCCTGTGCTGACTCCTCCTGCTCAGACTCATGGGAGGAGGAAGGCTGAGAACGCGTCCGCATCCTGCGTCGGGGAGGCATCGTGCCCACCTGCAATCCACATGCAAACATCAGGACAACACCAAACAACACTCGACCCAATCCAGCGAAAGTCTAAGACATGTCATCCATTCCATAGCATTATGTTGTCTGCAGCCAACATAATCGCTCAGGAGAATAAATATGCCAATCACTCATCCCATCCATTGGGAGAGGTATAAAACTCAATCAGGACTCTCGCTAACAGTTACGACTCTCACGTAGTCATCCTAATGTCCAACCATAAGCCTAGGGTTTCTAAGTCCTCAATGACCTACAATCTAGGCTCTGATACCACTCTAATCTGTCACGCCCCGGGGTCGAAACTGCGACCCGGGCTCGCTAACAGATCCGTCGCCCATACGGTGAACCCCGTATAGACGAAGCGTCTAACCTGCAAAAGGAAGATACTATACTAAACAGATATCAGAGCTGGAAGTAAATGCTGAAATAATATAAACAACTCAAAGTCATCACCAAAAGTACATAAGTCTCTCAGCAAAAACAGAAAAGTACAACTCTATACCTCACTACAAGGGTCTCTCAACAAAAAACTCTCAAAATAATAAGGGTACATCTACTCTCTGGACGACGACTGGTAGGGAACTAGCTCGCAACTCCCTTACCTCGATCTGAAGAAGCAGCAACTGGAGCGGCAGGAACAGGAGCAGACGTCCCTGGGGAAAAGACACCACGACGGGTGTGAGAACTACATCCCACAGTAGTTCTCAGTGGGTGCCGTCAACAAGCCGAACGGTCTGCCCACTAAGTCTACTAGAGGCATGCTGCAACAAATGAAATACTGAAGAAAAGAGCTGGAAATGAATAACTCTACAGCTACTATGCCGCTATCTAGATGCTCAAAAAGTGGAACAGATGATAACATGGTGCATCTACTAACATATCAATATAGTCACCCAATCTGAAACTGACTGCCTCCTCGGGTCCAGTCAAACCTGCGCCTACCTACTGCCGCACATCCTCAACAGGACGGGTCTACCGTAGGTATGTCCGTAGCTGCCAAAACTGGCTCAGCCAGAGGGACTGTGTCCGTAACTGCCAAAACTGGCTCAGTCAGAGGGACGGCGTCGACAAGTCGCGATATCAAAGTACAGACCCACCCCGGACGTGGCACTCGAGGTGAGCGACCCCAACGGGGACAAGGGTATCCACGCACTCTGTCGAGTTGGCACTTCAGGCTATAGTCAGAATCCATGCTCACGCTCTGAACGAAACAAACTCAGGATCCTCAAATATCTCGCACAACGGTCGGAGCACTCTCGACGACTCAGCTGATAAGCTCTCTCGAATCTCAAGACACAAGCAACTCCACCAACTCAAAGTAAAAAGTCGCATCCACTGCGAACAACTGCCTCAACAGGCCAAACATCGCATCCACTGCGAAAAACTGTCTCAACAGGCCAAACAGGCCGAACATCGCATCCACTGCGAGCAACTGCCTCAACAGGCCAAACATCGCATCCACTGCGAGAAACTGTCTCAACAGGCCAAACAGGCCGAACGTCGCATCCACTGCGAACAACTGCCTCAACAGGCCAAACATCGCAGACTCACACTACAAGAAAATTGCCCTGTAACGAAAGGAAAAGTCGTCGTTATTGCTCCATTTTTCGTCGTTAAAAACAAATAACGACGGGATAAAATGTCGTCGTCACCCGTCGTTATTGCCTTCCTTACTAAAAGAAATAACGACGGTTTAGAAAAACCGGTCGTTATTTCTTTTTTACGACGGAGAAATTTCCGGTCGTTAATCAGTACTCATTAGTGACCGTATAAACCGGTCGTTATTGCTTTTTAACGACGAAACTTTTTAACGACGGAGAAATTTCCGGTCGTTAATCAGTATTCATTAGTGACCGTATAAACCGGTCGTTATTGCTTTTTAACGACGGAACTTTTTAACGACGGAGAAATTTCCGGTCGTTAATCAGTACTCATTAGTGACCGTATAAATCGGTCGTTATTGCTTTTTAACGACGGAACTTTTTAACGACGGAGCAATTTTCGGTCGTTAATCAGTATTCATTAGTGACCATATAATGCAACAATAGCGACCTATTCGTCGTCGCTAATAAGCTTATGATTTAGAAGTTTGTAAATTTAACGACCAATATTTTCGTCGCTAATAATTAAATTATTACGAAATAATATGACAATAACGACTAAAATTGTCGTCGCTAAAAGTAAACATTTAGAAAAAGAGTATAATAATAACGACCAATATTTTGGTCGCTAATAAATGTACGTTTTAAAAAATGTATAATAATAACGACCAGTATTTTGGTCGCTAATAATAGTATAATAATACAATATATATATTCCCATTAAACCATATATCAACAAATACAATAGAGAAGACATTACATTCAATTAAAACTACATTCACATACACACCATTTTGTCAACATAATTATCAAAAGTATTGTCATCCAACATACAACCATCACATACACACCATTTCAAGTCTACATATAAAGTTGCCAAAATGTTTACTAAATTAAAAGTAATCACTCCAAAATAAACATGCAATCATCCATTGTGATTCGAAAGAAGAAGTAACCACTCCAAAATAAACATGCAACCGAAGAAGTAACCACTCCAAAATAAACATGCAACCATCCATTGTGCTTCAAAAGAAAAGCAGAAAAAAGATAATTGGAAATCTACTCTGTTGGCTTCAAGACGATCCTCTTTGCTCAAATACGAACATCTTCAGTTATCTGCAAAAGACCAAAGTAAATATTATTACAACATTACTAAAATAATATAAGAAATATTGAAACTTCTTGAAATAAAAAATAATATTTTAGAAAATTTAAATGAAGATATGCTTTTGGATAATTACTATTAACAATAGTAAGATTGTGTTTCTTACTCTTCAGATTGAGTCGGTGGTGGAGGAGCATTGAATTGTTGTTGTAGCATTTCCTTAATTGCTCGAAGTTCTTCCTCCATTCCGTCAATGCGACTTTTAAGTGACTCATTTTCTTTTTGAGTTTCACAAAGTTTAGTATGAAGTTCCGCTCTCGAAGAATAAGGAGGTCTCAAATCATTTGCTTTTACACCACCTCCGAAACAAATCACATGATTACGACTTTGAGATCCAAAGCATTTTTCAATAAGTTCTATGTTGGAAGAAGAAGGATTTGATTGCGACGCTTCAACAATTTCATCCTTCAAAATATAGATATCAACATTAAAAAAAAATGAAACTACAAAAAGAGATAGATTATAATAAAATAAATGTAAAAAACTTACATATTTCTTGATAGTATCTTCTCCTTCTAGTTGTCCACCCTTTTTTCTAGTTTCATAAAATATTGTTGCTAAACTTGGTGGGTTATTATCTTTCCCTCCCTATACAAAATATAAATTAGGTTCAACCAATGCCATCAATTGAATATAGAAGTTTGAAGTTATCTACTATTACCTTTTTCCAAATAATTTGTCTAAAAGGTTTACTACCCGTGCGATGAGGCATTGCTACCTTCGACCTATTTTCTGAATTTCTTTTACTTGCCGCCTACATTCACATGGTAACATGATATAAATATGAGTATAAGATATAAAATAAAAAACTGGTATATGCATAGTAGTATAATTGTAGAAAATAAAAATAATAAAAGAATGAATAGGAAAAGAAAATAAATTGGCATGTATTTCTATCTTTATAATAAGAAAAAATTACGTACCAGAAATTTTTCACTAAAAAAATGTTCTTTAACGAGCCACTTCCAATCGTCTCGATGAACACCTTCAGGAAAAATTTTAAGAGCATCTTGAATGGTCTTGCAAGGCTTTATAAATTTACGATGCAAATCTCCTCGCCATTTGTTCCATAATTCATTCATATGTTCCAAAGTTTCATCACGATATGCTTCCATTTGATTATTTTGAAATTTATCCTACAAGTGCAATCATGTTTTGTTAAATTTTTCTCAAAATATGATATTGGAAAATAAAAACAACAAATATAATCAAGTCAAATTTAAATTCATGTTATAAAATATTACCGTTACCGCTGCCCACATGTGATTTTTACTGTCTTCCTCAATTTCCTTCCACGAATGTACTTGAAGAGGACAAATATTACGATCACGCACAATTTTACCTAAGTGTCTTGAGAAAACCTTATGATTTTTTCCGGTGGCACGGTTGTTGTAGAATATTACCTCCAACTTTTCACCATTTTTTAATTTTCCAAATATCTTGCACTTGTTTTTCCCTCGCACTTTCCTTTTCTTTGGAGAAGTCACCATATCTAAAAATATCACACAAAAATCATATAAAAGTGCTTAAATATATCAATTGTGTAACATTTATGTAGAAAGAAAAATATGAAATAAGATAAATATGTCCAAATGTAAAGAAATTTTACCACTCTCTCTTATTTCTTCGACACTTTCGATATCACGTGGTAAAGAGGAATCATTTGGTGGTTCTGTTGGAGTATCATTTACCGATGTAGTACTGTTGATAGCACCTATTACAGCATCTCGTGATGACAATCTAATAGAAGGTCGTAATCCTTGTCCCCGACCCTTCCCTAATGAACCTGGTGGTATGAAGAGTTGCTTTTCAGATCTAGAAGTGATCATATTTCCTTTCTGTAACTTTGATGCTTGCATTTTTCGCCTACAAAATTTAATCAAATAGATGTAAAATTTAACAAATTATATTTTATCAAAAGTAAATGTGGTACTAACTATTGTGACAACCTAAGTAATAACAAACAGTAGCAAGAAATTAAATGCACAAACTTGATAAATTAGGATCATCGTTTTCTCTTCTTTTGTGTAGATAATATGTCCTCTATCCTTGGATCCACATCATTCCTGTTCCAACTAATTTCATTATCCATACTCAATGTTGTGCATGCATCCATTATAGGATTGAAAGATTTTTCTTGTTGGTAGGCCTCATCCATATCTTCCATATTTTTGGGATCATTATTTAACTCCTCCATTGATATCATGTACGTGTCACGAGGTTGAGTCTTTTGCACAACATGCCAACCTTTGTTAATATGATCGGTAACATAAAATACTTGTGATACTTGACTGGCCAATACAAATGGTTCATTTGTTTTAAGCAAACGTTGGGGATTAACACTGATGAACCCATATTCATCTGTTTTAATTCCTTTTTCTTTGTCATATACGTCAAACCAATTACCCTTAAATAACACCACTCGACGGCCACCAAGATATTGTAATTCAAGAATCTCTGTTAAGACCCCATAATAATCTATTTTTTCAGTTTCACTACCAATGTCTCCAACTACAACCATTCCACAGTTTTGTGTTTTTAAATTTTGGTCGTGCTCTTCTGTATGAAACCTATAGCCATTTACTATATAACCACTATAGCAAGTCACATATTTCGTAGGTCCACGAGACAAGGAAAGTAAGTCTTCCATAACCAAACTTTTGTCTTGCTTGTACATTTGTGTAACCTACAAGTTAAATGTTAAAATTTAGATTGTTAGTATAAATTTACAATGAATGCAAATTTATACAATATATAAAAACAAGATTAGTGCTTACTCTGTTCTTAAACCACTTAATAAAGCTTTTATCTGATACTTGTATTGTACTTCTATTTTCAATGTTTGTATATTGGCTGCATATAAGAATAAAATAGGTCAACATATAATTTGTAATAAATAAGAAAATTAATCGGAATGAGTTAGAATTATATAAAAAACTTACTTCAGAAATGGTTCTACTTCTTCACAGTTCTTTAGAACATAAATATGCGCTTGCTCGAAATCATGTGTTTCTAAATCACGAGTTCTACCAGCTCCAAGTGTTTTTCCGATTTGAGAAAAGATAGACAAATATCCATCAATTTTATTATGTCTATTGTCATAATTGCGTTCCGGACGATTAAATTTTGTCTCAACACCATGAAGATATCGTGAGCAAAATGTCATACATTCATTCGCAATATACCCTTCTGCAATTGATCCCTCCGGACGAGCCCTATTGCGTATACTAGACTTTTGTGTGTACAAGTTTCGCTCTATTGGATACATCCATCTGTATTGGACAGGTCCACCAAGCTTAGCCTCATTTGCTAAATGGATTACCAAATGTATCATGACATCAAAAAATGAAGGTGGAAAAACTCTCTCCAACTTGCAAAGAGTTATTGGAATTTGAGATTCAATCTGATTCAAATCATTCAAACTTATTGTCTTAGAACCCAATACTGTAAAGAATACAGATAACTCAAGAAGTGGCTCATAAACTGTTTTAGGAAGGAGACCACGTAATGCTAGAGGTAGTAGACGTTGAAGAAGAACATGACAATCGTGACTTTTTAATCCTGAAATCTTGTGCTCTTTAAGATTCACACAATGCGAAATATTTGATGAAAATCCATCTGGAAGTTTTAGTTGCTTAAGAAAAAGGCAAAATCGATGCTTCTCTTCTGAAGATAATGTGTAACATGCAACAGGAAGTATAAACTTACTCCCATCTTGAATTGGGTGTAATTCTGGCCTTATGTTCATTGCTTGCAAATCAAGACGCGTTTTAATTGTGTCTTTTGTTTTTCCCTTGGTATCCATGAATGTCCCAACAAAATTATCATTTATATTTTTTTCAATATGCATCACATCCAAATTATGTCTCAACAAAAGATCTCTCCAATATGGAAGCTTAAAGAATATGCTCTTTTTATTCCAATTATCCCCTCGAATATCATGTGATATTTTTTTCTTTTTATTAGCAGCCTTAGTTAAATTGATCCCCTCAAGATCTTCAACTTGTTCAAGAATATCATTGCCAGTAAGTAGTTTTGGTGGTAACCTTCTCTCCTTTGTGCCATCAAATGAAGATTTGTCATTCCTCCATTTATGATTGGCAGATAAGTAGCGTCGATGTCCCATATAACATTGCTTGCCACCATTGACTAATCTAATTGAAACAGTGTTCTTATTGCAACAAGGACATGCCAATTTACCCTTAGTGCTCCATCCAGATAAGTTGCCATATGCAGGAAAGTCATTAATAGTCCATAACAAAGCTGCACGCATTTGAAAATTTTGACGTGTTGACGCATCAAATGTTTCAATACCTACTTCCCATAAGTCCATTAACTCCTCAATCAAAGGTTGGAGATAGATATCAATTGCATCTCCAGGACCTGAAGGTCCTGGAATGAGCATCGATAATATAAGATTAGGTTCCTTCATACACATCCATGGTGGTAAATTGTATGGTATTAATATTACTGGCCAAATACTGTATGGTTTTCTCGTATCTCCAAAGGGTTGGAAGCCATCACTTGCAAGACCAAGTCTTATATTTCGAGGCTCTAAGGCAAATGATTCATATAGTTTATCAAAAGATTTCCATTCCATCGCATCAGCAGGGTGTCTCATAATTCCATCATCTACTCTTTTATCAAAATGCCATCTCATAAAAGAAGCTGTCTTTGTGGACATGAATAATCGTTGAAGCCTAGGCTTCAATGGAAAATAACGCAATGTTTTTGATGGTATTTTTTTACCTTTTGCATTATACTTGATTTTCTCATTTTTTGTATCACTCTTCCATCTACAAGCACCACAAACTTTACAATGATTAGATTCTTCGTCGTCTTTCCAATATAACATACAATCATTTACACATGCATCTATTTTTTTATAGGAGAGCCCCAAATCCTGAATAATCTTTTTTGCTTCATAATAGGAATCTGGTAAAGTTGATCCTTCAGGAAGAAAATTTTCATTTAATAGTTGTAGTAACATGGTAAATGATGCATTACTCCACTTTCCAAGACTCTTGATATTAAGTAATTTTATTAGAACGGACAATTTGGAGTTCTTAGAACCAGAGTATAATGGTTGATTAGACTCTCTTAATAATTTATAAAAATTTTTAGCTTCATCATTGGGTTCCTCTTCATGCACTTCATGACTTGAGACACCAATGCTTTCGGGGTTCATACCGAGATCACTAAAATCCGGATATAAATCTCTTATAATATTCTCCACCTCGTTATCACTCTCATCTTCTTCTGTTTCCTCATTATCTTCATCATCAGATTCAGATTGAGACTCACATGATTTTTCCCCATGATGATACCAAAAAGTATAACTACGAACGATTCCATAAACTTTTAAATGAGTTTCTACCATCTCACGAGTTCCTGAATCAGTGTTATTACACTTAACACAAGGACATCTGATTTCATTATTTTCTCCAGTTCTTTTAAATGCAAAACTAAGAAAACTTTGAACACCCTTATCATATGCCTCATTCAGTCGATCATCAACCAGATCCATCCAATCCTTATTAGGTGCCATTCTTTTTTTAATCGGTAAAGATTAAAGTTCAAAATTACCTAAATAAGATAGAGTCGATAAGCAACTTCACATAAAATTACTATAATATAACGGAATAGCAAAATTACATACAATCTTATATAAGTCTAATTACCACTGAAACACTGTGCACCGGCGGTGCCATAACCACTGAAACACTTTCGGGAAGCCCATTTTGGCTCCAAAAGTTGCAAACAAAGAACTAAAATCGCCAGACTGACCGGGACAGCGCCGGTAACAGCCAGGGACATCTGGCACATAAAATTAATCACCGCAATTCCTCGAATTGCGTGATTAACGCCGAAACGCCGTTAAATCGACAATTTTGCCGATTTACGGTTCGTTACCCGATTTCTGCTCAAGGAAAGCTGACGAATCTCCAACGAAGAGTTTAGAGATCATGGGCACACAGCCCAAAACAGCCCATGAGGCTACAATTGCAATTAGACCACTAGAGTTTTACAAAATTGCATAAAAGTATGGAAATTAACACCTTTTTCACTTGCATTTCATTTCTGAATATTTTTAAACTGAACCAAGGCCACTAATAGGTGGGCCTCGATATACTCGACGCCTTGATATACTAATAGGTATGGATCTACATTATATAATAAATTATAAATATTCGATGCTATACTTGAATTTATATTTTAAAATTTTAAATTTAATATAAAATCTATATTATATATAAAAAAGCGAATATAAATTTACAGATAGAATCCTAAAATGAATAAAAGAATATGCCACTAATAATTACGTAGCGAAGCTGAATTTTATAATTTTTTTCTCTAACAAATATTCTTATCTTTTATTTATTAAATATTAATATATGATTTCATTTTTTTTTATATTTTCGGATTATCTCAAATTTAATATAAATCAAAATAAATCAAATTTTAAAAATTAATTAATTAAAAAATAAAGTAAAAAATTAAACAGTTAAATTTGTATTTAATTTCAAAATAAAATTTCCTTTTAGATGAATATTTTCATATTTTCTTTTTTTTTGTCGGAAAAAACAAATTGAAACAAGTCAAATTTTAAAAATTGATTAATTAAAAAATAGAATCATACCATTAATAATTATTTAAACCAAGAATCAAATTTAAATTAAAAACAAATTAAAATAAAATAAAATTTAAAAGTAAATTAATTAAAAAAACTCATAAGTTATATTTAATAGCGGTGAATGGTTCACCGCATTCTATATACGGTAAACCATTCACTGTTTTTAAAAGCAGTAAATAATTCACCGCATATAGGAGCATATTTTTATAATTTATTTCACAGAGAATTATTTTTAAAATTATAATATAAAATAAGATTATTTATATAAAAAAAATCTATTTGAGATGCCTTTAAATGATCAGGGATTACACATTTTAGTGTTTCCTTGTATAGGGTGCTGTTGAAAGATTGAGACTTCTTTTGCACAAAAAAACTTTTTCACAATAATTAAATAGGAGAAATAGTTTGCATCCTTATCATACATCAGCACACACTAAATAAAATTTTGATCATATTTTAAACACTATGAAGTTTATAATAAATATTTGTTCATTAATAGATTTACTGGTCTGCAGTGCGGTAAATGAGTAATAGCTAGCAGTTGCTAATCATCAGGGAAACTAGTTGGTTAATGTTGAGTCTATGTGTGTGAGAGAGAGGAAAATTGTAAGAACAAAACTGGGACTATAAATGGTTATTTTGAACAAGTGGAAGGAAAATGGAAATCTAAAGAGCATTCTGAAACTCTCCATATAATCAAATCACCACACTTCTATAATTTTATTTGCTCCCATTTTAAAACTTTAAATCGTGGTTCAACTTGGAACTCTTCTAATTACCGTAAAGCTTGGCGTTCAAAGTGTTAATTTCTAAACATATAAATTTTGTACCTTAGACTTTTTCACTAGTCGGAGAATCTTCTCTGTTGGTTTGAGTGGAGCATTAATCTTTTTTTCTTTATCAAATACATCCGATGGTTGTTGATGCAATAGTAACATGGACTATATTCCCTCTAAAGGGGAGGAAAAGAAAACGTTGAAGGAAAAGGGGGAAAGAAAAAAAAAAAACAATAGCCTAGCAAAGATGGCCCAAAACTAGGGCTAAGAACTGCGGGATCTAGGATGAACCAAACCTAACCAAACTTCATGGAGGTGTTCTCTAGACCCTAAAGAAGATGGTCAGCATCTTTTATCCCGGCGCAAGCTGCCGGAAAGTGCGCGTGCACGAGGTGGCGCGAATTAGGGTTCCGGCGGGTCCAGAGTCCTCGCCGGCAACCCGGCGCACCTCGGGGGTCGAGGCTCTGCAGGTTGCATTCCCATGACCCAATGAGGTCAATGCAGTGACCTAGGTTGCAAAAGAAATCACAGAGGAAGGGCACTCACCTCGCCGGAGATGGAGAAGATGAACGAAGAAGAAGCTTCTCCTCCCCGCCACGCGCGGCCAATGCAGGCTGCGAGGCACCTCTTGCTCGACTTCTGGATGTTGAAGAAATCCTCTAGGCCCTCAGGAGGCAAGCCAATGGGGTTCCGTTGTCTCCCACAAGTACCCGATCGAGATCAAGAACCAAGGGTTATTTAGTTGTTTTTCCCGGCGACGGGGACGGCGGCCGGCGGAGCTGGTGGTCCAGGAAGGTAGCTAGAGGAGACGAAGGGATGGGTGGATGATGCGGCTACGGGTTCTAAAGGCCGACGGTTCGGTTGCTAGTAGAAAACCTAGGCTGCAATGATAACTATTGCAAAAAATGCAAATAAGTCCTCCGATTCTTTTTTTTTTATGATCTGGGTCCCTTAAAATCATAGTTAGTTAATTCGCGAATTATTCGCGAATTATTGAGAATCCGAATTAAACGTGTCGTTTCCGACTTTTTCAAAAAATTCGGAATAATTCGCGAATTTTTGAATTAAAAAGTATTATTCGCGAATTATTCACGAATTACGAATTTTTGGGTGAAAAATTCGTTCTTTTTCAAAGCATAGTTAGTTAATTCACGAATTATTCGCGAATTATTCACGAATTATTCACGAATTATTGAAAATCTGAATTAAAATTATTTGTCGGGAATAATTTAAAATTATATTTTTTTTTGTTCTAAATGAATATTTTATTTATTTCTAAATAAATTGATTAAATTATTTTAAAAAATTATAATTATTTATACTAATAGTATAAATTTTTAAATTTTTTTTAATTTAATAGCCGAATTTTTGATCCCGAATTTTTAATTAGTGAACGTATTATTTCCGTATAAATCACGTATCCGAATAATTAACGAGCCCCTTTTTTAGCCGAATTTTTCAACGAATTTTAAAATTATGATACGAATTTTATCCGTATTATATCCGTACCGAATTTTTGCCGAATCCGAATTAACTAACTATGCTCAAAATAGATGATAAATGCTGAGAAGTCCCTCACCAAGAAAGTTTTATGCATTTTAGTGCATAAAATATTGGGCTTTTATGCAAAATACTATGAATTTTTCTATATATCACATTTTTCGAGACAACCGGGTCGTCAAACGAAAAAATGGACACCACCACGACGTCCGGCTCGACGAAACCTATTGAGTAGCGATTTTGGTTCGCTGGATTCAAGCTCCGATAATTCTAAAATTCATCTTATACGATAAATTATACAGTTCGGCACACTTTACAATGCTTTAGGCTCTTCAAACGCAAATTTCGTCAGCGCCACTGCGCTCAGAACGACGCCGACATTTAAATCGACTACTAGGACTGTCAGATTCGGATTCCAGACGGTTGATCGACCAACGTTAGCCGGTGAGGGAATTAAATCAGCGGTTACTATTCATAAGTACTATTCACTTAAGTCGCGGGGCCCGGTAGCTTTTTTCGCTGATTTCTGGATGATCCGATCGTCGAATCAAAAATCAGTTTATACCATTTTTAATCGATTTGATCGGACGATCGCACTAACAATTTCAGATTTTCGAGATTAGACTCGGATCTGAAATGCAAAAATAGTGCTCCGAAAACTCTGCAATTTGCACACCGATATACAACCACTTAGATTTATTTTTGCATTTGCTCATTCACATTCACATTTAAATTCTTCAAATTCAAATTTGAATTTCACGGGTACTACACCACTACACTCTTTGCTGATTATGTATCCAAACACTTCAAAATTTAAAACCATAAAATTTTTTAATTACAAGATTTTCTATTTTATTTACGGCAAACCCTCATGTTATTAACTCCATAAAATTTTTTTTACTTAATTTGGTTGTTTTTAGTGGCAACTTATTGTGCTCGTCGTTAATTTAGTAGCTTTTAACGACTGCTTATTGTACTCGTCGTTAATTTTGCAGCTTTTAACAACGGCTTATTGTGCTCGTCGTTAATTTGGTAGCTTTTAACGATGGCTTATTGTGCTCGTCGTTAATTTCCTAGCTTTTAACGACGGCTTATTGTGCTCGTCGTTAATTTGGTAGCATTTAATTTGGTTATTTTTAGCGACAACTTATTACGCCCTTCGTTAATTTTGTTATATTTAGCGACAACTTATTGCACCCGTCGTTAATTTGATACCTATTAGCGACGACTTATTGTGTCCGTCGTTAAATTAAATGCTTGTAGCGACCACGTATTGCACCCGTCGTTAATTTACTTACTTTTAGCGACCATTTATTGCACTCGTCGTTACTTTTGTTGCTTTTAGCGACGAAGTATTGCACCCGTCGTTAATTTGATTATTTTTAACGACCATTAATTGCGCCCGTCGTTAATTTGATTCCTATTAGCGACGACTTATTGTGTCCGTTGTTAAATTCAACCCTTGTAGCGACCACGTATTGTACCCGTCGTTAATTTATCTATTTTTAGCGACCATTTATTGCACCCGTCGTTAATTTTGTTGCTTTTAGCGATGATGTATTGCACCCGTCGTTAATTTGTTTATTTTTAACGACCATTAATTACGCCCGTCGTTAATTGATTACTTTTAACGACCACTTATGGCGCCCGTCGTTAAAACTTCGTCGTTATAGCTATAATTTCTTGTAGTGTCACTGACAGGATAAACTCCACAACTGACACAATGAAGGGTTCGGGAACCCCGAAAGACTAGAACCTACAACCCAAATCAAACAAAAACAGGCTCTAGGCATAGCCTCTCGTTGTTCTCGACCCAAAGAAAAGGCAGCCCTTAGAACCCAGACCACTCGAATCATCTCGAGTGGTTAAATTTATAGAAAAGGTGACATTTCTTACTGAAAGCTATTTGATCTGGAAGAGTTCCATATTTAATGATTTTAGTTCGTTTTAGGAAAACAATTGAAAACAAGTTTTATATCCAAACCTCGAAGAGCTAATGCCTTCATCCAATCAAACAAGAACAGACTCAGGCGACCCTACGATGCTTGGAAGAAAACATTGGTTGACTAAAATCATGTGTGTGTCCAAAAAGGTTCTGGGTTCAAGGTCCTGCTGACACTGGTATACAACTGCCACTAACACAGTGGCGACAAATAAAATATCTCGGGACCGCCGTTTACCCAAACGGCTCCCGCCACAGATAAACGATCAACTGCATCTACTAGACTCCACTCTGCTCCCAAGCACGAGTGTAACATGCATCACACACTAAAAGGAATCCCGACCACTCGGCCCACTACCCGGGCGAGTAAAACACTATGTCCAGGAAGAAAAGAAGTGTGGATGTCTAAAGCAGAATAATCCTAGCCCAAGTTGGAGTTTTCTACTGGTCTGGTTACACATGCAACATACGACGGGGGTGCTAGGTCAAGTTCCAAGATAACTATAATTTACAGATGGTAGAAAGCAAGGAGATGACAAGATCATCAGATAATACAAGGAATAGCAATTCCTACATTCTAACATGCTGCACAAGAATTTCACTATCATGCATAGTCCTACTATAGCAGATTTAATGTACAGTCCATTAATCTTGGAGACAAGGCCACCCACCTGAGGGCGCTAACTGTCCAAGGTTCCACAGCTGAAAATACCCAATAACAACAGTCTCCAATGATCCTCAATACCAACAGGTTCACAAACACCCGCAAATACCCCTGGGTACAACAAAAAGTCTATGGTTACACTTACTTCCACAATTTACCCAAATACACACGATCTGGAAATCAGTCCCAAAGATGTCATTTTTTTCACCTGCAAACAATGCTCCAAAAATTCCAATAAAAATACTGCTGCGATCCTCGCGTCGAGACCTTCGAAACGGGTACCTGCACGTCCAATTCCGAGCCCCGTAGGTCGAGTTACAAATTCCACAGTACAGGTGCGCAAACACTCACAACCACACAATTGTAAACTCAAACACAGATAAAAGGGGAATAGTATACCTTCGGGCAAGCCTCAGAAAAATCCCAGAAAAATATGATGATAATCTTCGCGACGACTAGATCCAAAAAGTGTATAGGCTCGTCTCGATCCGACGCTCAAGTGCGGAGATAAAATTCCGGCAAGGAGCTGCTATCCAAAAACTCCACCAGCAAACAGTGGCTTAGAAGTGTCTCAAAAACCGTGCCATAAACTCTGAATCCAGCAAGATGATCAACACGAAAGTCGAAGACGTACCTCTCATGATTCCAACGCCACAAAAATCATCCAAAAATACTATCGGAGTAGCTCTGTGGACCTCTCAGACTGAAATGCAGCGATAATGGGCCTCCGATGAAAGATCGTCGCTCTGTGCTACGATGCCGAAGTCATCGATGCTGCGGCTTCCAAAAAATCCGGACCTCTGCCAGAAGATGCACAACACGAAGATCTCCAACTTTGCTAAAGGGTCCAAGGGCAGAGGGGTTCGGGAATAGGGTCAAAAAGCCCGAGCAAAGGGGCTATTTATAGGCCCAGCCCGAAAAAATCCAACTTTGGACTTTTGGGCCCAAAACCGGGCGCCCGGAACATTCGGGCCGCTACAGTGTTGGGCCCGGCCCAACACTGTGCGCGCCCGAAAGCTCCAGAGGCCGCCACGTGTTCGCCCGACACTCCCCGCGCCCGGCGCACGCGCGCCCGCGAATCGCGGAGCGCCGCGTGGCCCGACACGCAGGCGTGGGGCGGCTGCACCCGGCCAATTGCGGGGCGCCACGTGGCGCCCCCACGTCACCCACGACCGCCATTCGGTACGGTCACCTGCCCCCGCCCCTGCGTGGACCGCGCGCACAAGGACCCGCCAACCACGAGCTGCCACGTGGCCACCCCTCGGTCCACCGTGCACCCGCGCCATTCCATGGACCGCGCCTGCCGTGCCGGCCAATAGGGAGGCGCCACGTGGCCGCGCCCGGTGCACGCCTTCCGCGGTGGACCGCGCGGCTGCGCCTCCACCCGCCGCCGTGCTTCGCCGCCAGCCGCCGCCGCCGACGCATCTCCGGCTGCCCGAACAGTACTAGCTGCCTCGAAATCCGTGCCGGGTCAACCGAGCTCCGAAAAAATTAAGTAAATAGCCCATCTTGACCGTTTTCGCGCGCTGAATCCAAATCCGATGTCCGATTTGCCAAATTCCACTTCTAAAATTTCTCAAAAATTCCCGAAAAAGCAAACTTGATCTGTTTTTCATGCCGGGTCCAAATCTTGGGTCCAATATGCGCGCAAACACCTCTAACACTCAACCTGGTTCTCCAGAAGTCACAGATCCAACAATAATCCAAACGTAGAAATTTCCGGGTCCTCACAGCTGCAGTTTCCTTTCCCGCTATTTTATTCTTATTTACAGTATTCATGTTATCTTATGCCTCTAGTAGACTTAGTGGTCAGACCGTAGGGTTGGAGACGGTACCCACTGAGAACTAAGTGACGGTGTAGTTCTCACACCCTCTGTTGGTGACAGTTTTGCAGACGCTTTCCTTTCCATTCCTGCTTCGGTTGGCTCGACGGATCTTGGTGAGGGTGTCGCGCGATAGATCCCTACCAGTGTCGTCTTATTGGTGAGATAGATGTACCAACCTGGACTATTGGTATTACTGTACACTAAGGTGTTTATGTTTTTAGCTTACCTCCTATTTTGGACTCATAGTTGTTGTATTGGGAGATTTCTATTTATATTTTGTTTTTGTAGACCTGAGTGTTGTATTATATTCTTGGGAGGTGGATAGTTTATCCTTTTCAGTTGTAAAGTGGTTTCAGATTTTATTACTGATAGTTTTTTTTGAGCTCTGATATTTGTATAGTTGGTAGTAGTTGTTTTTTTTCAGGTAGGACGCTTCGCCTATGCCGGGTTTTCCGTATAGGTGGCGGATCTGTTGGCGAGCCCGGGTCGCAGTTTCGACGCCGGGGCGTGACATGAATACTTAGACAGTGTTTTCTTATCTATCTATGATTTTAAGTATTCAATATCATCACTACCAATAAACAATCAATGATTTCTGAAAGGAATATCGGTGCGTAGATTCGCGTGGCCTTGTGGATCCAAGGTGTATCGACTTCGTGGATTCGAAGTTAGGCACGTTCGTGATATCGACTCGTTCTACATTGGTGACGACCGTAGATTCGGTTAGACTTCGTGGATTCGATGTTGGACGTAAATCGTGTGATCGAGGTGCGTTGAGGACTGCGGAGAAGATCTACTTGAAGCGTATGGAAAAGGTTGAGTCGTAGGTTTGCGTTATATCACATTGTACGTGTTTTAATCTTAGTGAATTTTTTCGTGTGATCGGTCCCGTGGTTTTTTACTCCTGGATTGGAGTTTTTCACGTAAAATCTTGCGTATTCTTTTTATTTTTCACATTGAATTATTTTTACGCAAAGATTTATAGTTTTATTGTTTACACCTATTCACCCCCCCTCTAGGTGATTTTTTTCCTATTTAGATCCTTGGATCCCATAACCCACATGGGCAGCTTTTCATGTTTCTTATATTCTATGATGGGCTGACCGTCTAGATCATATTGCGGAGCAGAGTCCCTTCATCGACTCAGATTCAGCACGAGCCAGCTCCTTGTACATGCAGTGGTATTAGGATGTCACAAGGAGGTGGATTTCTCATTCCGTACAGCGACCTCTACTCACTTTTTTACCGTGGGGGCATATCGAGCGAACTTTGGTAAAATCAATTAATATTTTTTTTTCTTATATATTAGTAGTCGTTTATATAAATATCGTTTATATAAATATGTATTTTTTTATAGGTTGATACTCTGCGCCATACTGTCAGAAGTCTTGGATATTTGATGGATGATCCTCCAGAGCCATATGGATTGATGGATGCTCTAGGACATATAAGGTAGGACATCGAGAATGTCTTAGAGAAACTTTCCACATTAGCAGTGTCACGCCCCGGAGTCGAAACTGCGACCCGGGTTCTCTAACAGATCCGCCGCCCATACGGGAAGCCCCGCATAAACGAAGCGTCTAACCTGTAAAAGATAATACTACAACTACACATATATTAGAGCTGTAAAATAAACTACTGAAATATAAAAGTACAACTCCAAATAGTACAGATCTAAACCTCATAATACATAAGTCTCTCAAAATAAAACTCACAAAAGTAACTATCTACAATAATCCAGCAGACTATACTACAAAGCTCAAAAAGTGGGGTACCACACGGGTAGGGAACTATCTCGCGACTCCCTTACCTCGATCAGCAGGTGCAGCAACAGGAGTAGGAACAAGGGTAGATGCCTCTGGAAAATCTGTCACCAACAGAGGGTGTGAGAACTATACCGTCACGTAGTTCTCAGTGGGTACCTTCTCCAAGACCAACGGTCTGCCCACTAAGTCTACTAGAGGGATAAGATAACAATGCTATAAGGAAAGGTAAGTAAGCAGTAAATAAACTCTATAGCTACCATGGCTCTATCTATAATGCTCAATGGGTGATACAGATGAAAATGATGCATCGACTCTACTCAAAATACTCGGTCAACCCAATCACACTGACTGCCACATAGGGTCCAGTCAAACCTGCGCCAACCTACTATCACACATCCCCACGGGGACGAAAATTACGTAGGCGGTCCCACACAGACTGCGTCGACAAGTCGCGATAGCAAAGTAATAGGCCTTAACTCCGGAGCGGCACTCGAGGGGCGCGACCCCACTGAGGAAAATATCCGCGCATCTCTGTCGAGCTCAATATGGCTCATGCAAGCTATAGTCCAAATCCACGCTCAATCAGACCGACAACAATAACCCAACACTAACAATATCAGTCTGAATCACTCGACGGCTCGCGACCACCGTCCCTAAACGACTCTCAGAATAGAACACCAAACTCACAAATGACCCAGAATGGACCAACACCATAAGGGTTCGGGAATTCCGATAGGTCGGTGCCTAGAACCCCAATCAAACAATAACATACTCCAGGCTCCGCCTTTCGAAGTTCTCGACCCCTTACAGTTCAGGAAAACAACTCCCTCGGTAAAACATCTTGAAGAAACCATCCAGGGTCCGAAAGTTCCGGGAGACTAACACCTACAACCCTATCAAACAAGAACAGGTTCCAGGCACAACCCCCGTAGCTTTCGTCCCAAATATGGAAACAACCCCTTGAACCCAGATCATTCAAACTCCCTCGGGTGAGAAAGTTTGCAAGAAAAGATGACAGTTATTATCGAAAACCATTTTTATTTAAGAAGCCCAATTTAATGAATTTTAGTTTTTTAAGAAAATCAGTTAAAACAAGTTTTATTTTCCAAACCCCGAAGGGCTAATAACTTCGCCCAATAAAACAAGAATAAGTTCCGGCGACCCTTTGAAGTTCGGAAGGAAAACATCGATTTACTAAAATCATGTGTGTGTCCAAAACAGTCTGGGTTCAGGGTCCTACTATCACCAATACACTACTGCCACGAACACAGTGACGACAAAAAGATCAGAGAAAACTCGACAACCCCGGATCACCGTTTAGTCAAACGGCTCCAACACCAAAATAAAACTAGCAACAACTATCAGACTCCACTCGGTCCCCAGACACGAGTGTCAATGCATCCCACAATAACCCGACCACTCGGACCGCTAACCGGACGAGGAGAAACTCCAAGTCCAGGGAATAAATAATACAAAGTGTGGAAAAACTAGAACATGAAGAAAACTAGCCCAAGTGAGGGTTTTCTACTAGTCTGGTCAAATACATGCAGACATATGGCGGGGTGCTAGTCAAGGTTCCAATATTTCGTTATCACAAGAGATAGACGATTTACTAATTAATCAGGCTTGCATCTTGGTCCACAAAAGGAGTGCTTATTAATCATGCATGCATACTATAACATAGAATTAATATGTTGTCTGCTAATTTTGGAAGAAATCCAACCCACCTGGAACTCGCTAATCCAAAGTTTGAAAAAGCTGAAACTGAATGTGAGTGTTTCTCAGGTTCACACGGTTCCAACGCACCAAAAATCGTCAGAAAACTCCTCCCGGTCACTGAGATATAAGCTGAACATCGTGGTAAGGTCAAATCACTCAAAACAGTAATCCTCTTGCACAACAGTCCACAAAATAGGAAATTACCTCTTACGAGATGCCCTCCAAAAATTCCAAGAAAAATACGACTGCGATCCTTGCGAAGTGTAGATAGAAATCAAGTCCTTAAACTCTCAGTTCCGACAACCGTAGCCCAAGAAAATGCAAGATTACTCTTCCGCTGTCCAGAAAAGTGTCGCAGAAAAAGGGGGTCTAAAGATACTACAAGAACTCCCATAAAAACTCGAAATGGAGAAAAGCGATGGGTACGTAAATCGAATGCCTACCTATCGCGGAAACTCTGCCACAAAAATCGGCAAAAAACTCCAAGAACTCAGCTCAGGGGAGCTCGCCGACGAAGAGCCGACGGAAAAGACCGATGTCGAAGAAACGTCGCGACTCTCGAGATCTAGTAGGGAAAAATATCAAATGATCTCCAAAAATTCTCCAGAACCCCAAGAAGTGTAGAAGACTCGAAGAAGAACTCACTGTCAGAAACGGCTGCCAAATCGAATCTCAGAAAAGCCCTCAAAATGAGTCCACAAATGCCAATTTATAGCCTGAAATCCAATGAGACTCACTATTGCAGGTCAAGGGGGATTTCGAGCGCCCAGATCCGACCCAACAAGCGCACGGACATGTGGCGGCCATCCTGTGATGACCCGGATCTTTGTTGGAGGGTTACGGCATGACCAGCGACTTCTGGAAGACTATTCTATGTGTTGGATGTGTTTGTGCGGAAATCGAACTCAAGGAATAGATCTCGCGCGAAAAATGGATCAAGTTTGCCTTTCGGATGCCTTCGTCGAAAAATGGAATTAGTTCTGCATAAAATGGAGGCTGTATTTGGATTCAGCGCGAAAAAACGATAGAAAATGGCTATTTGGAAATATTTTTCTGAGTCCGGATGCCCAATAACGGACACCTGAAAGTTTTTGGTGCATTTTGGTGCACGGGGGAGCCGTGGACCGGCGGGAGGGACACGTGGCAGCCACGGATTGGCCGGCACACGCGTCATGGTCCACGGAATGGGGCGCTGGTGCAGTGGACCGGGCGGGGTGCTCAATGGATACAAAATACCCTCACCAGCGGACCGGGCGGGGGACACGTGGCAGTCGTCTATTGGCGGGCTCACGCGGCGCGGTCCACGGAGTCGCGCGGTCGGGTGCATGGACTAGGGCGGGCCACGTGACGGCCCCGGATTTGCCGGTTCACGCATGCGCGGTGCACGCGGGGGCGCGGGGCTGCGGCCGTACGCACGCGTGCGTAGGTGGCAAGCGGCGACTGGCCGATGGCGGCTGGCGTGGCGGGGGCGGCAGCAGGGCCAGCGCACGTGGGCGCCTCGCCATTGGCGGGCGCCACCCACCCCGCCGCTCCGCCAGGGCCACGCAGCAGCGCCTGGTTCGCCGGGCGCCGCTGTCCCCTGTTCGGGACACGCGTCGCGCCCGGGAGAATCCGGGCGCTCGTCGAGTGGGCCGCGCCGGGTGCGTTTTTGGGCCCGAATCATTTCGGGCGCCCGAAACCTCAGCCCAAGTCCGAGAGAGAGTGGACTTTTGGGTTGGGCCTATAAATAGGACTCCCCATTGCGTTTTCTGTGGTTTTTGGGCATTTTCTCCGAGAGCACCCCTTAGCAAACTTGTTCCTCTCTTTGTCTACCATCTCATGAAGGATTCCCGGAATTTTTGGAGGTCGCAACAGCGGCGATCTCGGCGACACGACGCGCTTTGACGTTTCCTTGTTGGTGGCAATTTTCGTCGCTGTTCGGTCCGAGTGGTCCCCTGCTCTACCCCGAAGGAAGTTTTGGGCAATTTTTATGTCAGCGTGTTCTTGAGAGGTAAGCCTTCGATTTCCATGTTGATTACTTTACTTCATTTTGGGTTTTTGGTGTGGTTCCCGAGGCATCTTTTGACCCTATTTTTTGTAGCAACATTTTGGACAACGCTGGAATGTTCATTTTATATCTCGGCCTTCGGGTGTCGGAACAGGACGTATAAATACTCGATTTTCATCTACTCGTCGTGAGGACCCCAGCCTTGATTTTTCTGGATTTTTTAGAGGACTAAGCAAAGGTGAGATTCCCGCTGTTTTGCAAAACAGCAAATGCTATTTTTGGGGGAGGCCCATTTTTGTCGAGTGCGATTCTTTTGCAGTGGCTCGCAGATTTTAGGTGTTGCGGGGTAGTTGTTAGACAGCGAGGAGTCTTTTACAGTTGTGGATTTGTGCGTTCTAGGTGTGTAATGAACCAGAATTTGGTATATAAATAAATGTAAATAAAAATGGTATGAAATACTATTTTTATTGAGTTCACAAGAGTAGAAGGTGACATGGAAATGAATTGAGCCTAAATCGGGATTAGAATGAGAGATCTAGAATCTTATATGAGAAAGTGGGCCCAGATTGTAAGTGGAAAATTCAAAGTTTCGAAAAATTCCGAGAAAATTACGGGAGCTCCGTAAATATGTTTTAAGGCCACAGTAAAATTTCGTGTTGATCGGACACCCGGATAGTGAGAACGGGCTCCGCCAGCGAATTCGAGTACAGTGGGACTTTTGGTGACCCAGAGGTGGTCCAAACTGAAATATTAAAGTACCATGAGGTAAATTAAGTTAAACTGTAGCTGCCCGTCAAATTTGAGCGAAAACGGACGAAAACGGACGAAAACGGGTGAAACTGGGCTCGGGCCCAAGTTTCGGGCGCCCGCAAATGGGTTCCGGGCGCCCGGAAAGTACTGTAGGAAACCGGTTATTCGGGCTGCAGTGAAAGGGGCGCCCGGAAATTTTCGGGCGCCCAAAAGGGGCGCCCGAAAGCTTTTTCGGTCTATATAGGCCCGAATAGCCCCATTTTTCCTCATTTTCTCCTTTTGGCTTCACCAGGAGGGGAGCGGGCGATTCCGCGGCGGGGTTTTCGAGGGCGCACGAGCGTGCCGTGGACTCTGTGGAGCACGCAAAGTGTTCCAGAGAGCCGGATTGACGCGTTGGATGGCGCGACGGGTCGAGTAGGTCCCGTATGTTGTTTTGTGGTATTTTTGGCACAGTTTTGAGGTTTCCTTTTGGATATTGGATTTGACCCCATGCCCACGTGCGTGTTAGGGACCCAGTTTTACTGTGCCGTTTTCCTGCGCGAGTGTCGTGGGCGCTTTGGGCGCACCTCGTTTTGCGTGCAAGCTCGTGGGAGACATGCACCGTTTTGCGTGCGGATTCGGCGAATGTACACAATTTTGGGCGCAAACTTGGAAAACGCGCACCGTTTTGTGTGCAACGTTGAAAAAGGAATGTGCACCGTTTTGCGTGCCAATACGAGGTACGTGCTCCGTTTTGCGTGCATGTTGTGTTGTCGCGCACCATTTTGCGTGCAGGTTGAAATGGCGCGCACCGTTTTACGTGCGGGTTTTTAATGACGTGCGCCATTTTGCGTGCAGGTTTGGTGGACGTGCACCGTTTTGCGTGCGGACTCGAGGGATGTGCACCGTTTTGCGTGCAAGCTCGAGGAAATAAGTAGAATCGCGCGGAGACCAATTGCAAGTGTCTACAAGCAATTGGGGACACTACAAGGTGGGGGATTCTGCCGAAATTTGGTGACCTCTCCCCTTGCTCCTTTGCTTTTCGATTTCGAAGCATGATAGTAGCTTGTTAGAGGCATTAGGTAATCATGATTAAGATCCCCTGTGTAGATGGATACAGATGAAAAAGTGCAACTGTTGGTTGCCAGAGATAGAGGAATAAATGTGCATGTGTAGATGGACACAAAGGAAATGTGCAATTGTTGGTTGCCAAAGATATATGATGAATATGCATGCGTAGAAGTAAAATTACTATTTTATGAATGAGATGAAAATAATTGCATGCATGAAAGAGATTAGCTATTTATGATTGTGATCATGTTAGGGTATAACCCTAGGAATCATGTGACATCAGGAAAAGAACCTGTCGGTAGTAAGACTAGGAGAAAACCTACATCCAGGGTTAATGAGTGACATCAAACTTAGGAGTTATCCTAGGATTGGATGAGTGGCATGGTCATAGGAGATAACCTAAGGACACTGGATAGAGTGATCAACATAGAGTCAGAGAACTCTAAGATGAGTATGACATGGAACTTAGGTAAAGGGAACCTAAGGTGAACCAGTGATCAACATAGAGTCAAGAAACTCTAGGATGAGTGTGATATGGAACTTAGGTAAAGGGAACCTAAGGTGAACTAGAGGAGTTAAACTCACAGACAGGAAGTTAGAGTTAGTGTAACTCTAAGTTCAGAATGGAACAGGAAAATAGAGTTAATTTAACTCTAGGATTTAGGGAGGAATCAGGAAAAAGGGGATTAGATCCCAAAGTTAAAGAATTAAATGAACATAACCCCAGAAAGTCATAGGGCGTCTGGGTAAATGGATAAATTCGTTTAACTTCAAGAAGAGTAAAATAAGGGAAGGTGGGAAAGGATCAAGTGTGGAGATATGAAAGGAAAAGAAAATGGAAATAGGGTTAATAAACTCTAAGTTTGATAAAATTGAAAGCGACTAGTATCCTTGTGACATAGTGCAACCTTAAAGGTAATTGAAACATAGGGCTGTGAATTGAGAACGAGATGTTCCAACCTAAATTGGTGTTAGAGACACCCAAATTATCCTAGAGTAAAGAACTTAGGATAAAAGAGATAGAGCTTAAGAGAAAGCTAAAAGTGGCTTAGTAAGCAAGACAAGCAAATCGCTCAAGATAGAGCTAAAAGTGATTAATAAGCAAGACAAGCAAATTGCTTAAGACAAAGAGAACAGAAAGAGAAATGGTAAGAGTCCAAGTGACTCTTAGTTATCCTTATGGCGAGACCTAGGATAAGAGGTAAATTGTTGTAAAAAGGCAAAGTTTAAAAGCAAGCTAAAAGTGGCTAAAAAGCATAAAGAGAATGTAAATGACTCCTTCGAATTTGAGACTCGTCAAGTGGAGCAGGACTCCCTGGGCAGTGACCCGTCGGACGAGGTACTTTCGAAAGGCTAAAAGTGAAAGTAAAGAGCTAGATGCTCAAAAGAAAGAGAAAAAGATTTGCCAGTGGCAAAAAGGGAGCTATAAGCTCGAATAAGAAAGAAAGGTGTTTAAAAGCAAAGAGGCTAAGAACTAAAGTAAAAAGAGAAAGAGAAAAGAAAAGAAAAGAAAGAAAATTTAAAGATAAAATGGGCGGAACTACGGAGTGAAACGCGACCCATGTTGGAGTTGCAGGCAGTGCCCCTCTCCCGGGTAGAGACCCGTTCGGGACGTTTCTTCCGTAGGACGGGGTAACACTTGCGGGTGTTATCGGCAACCTTAGAAATCTTATCTTATGGTAGCAGGACTACCGAGCTGGGGCCCGTTGGATAAGAATTTCTGAGGGTTAACTTGAACTAAAGCACAAGAATTTAAAGAATAAAGAGAATTGAGTGGCCAAGATGGCCGGGTTAGTTTGACCCTGTATACAGCGGCATAGTGGCCGAGTTGGTGCTTAGTAGCCTAGTATGGCTAGTCAGAGTAGTGCTGGGTCGATGAGTATACACTGATAGTGTAGTGATATATATATTGCATAGCCGCATTTTGATATTGAGGATTTTAGTTTCCTAGCACTCTATTGTTATTGCTTTCATTGAACCAAGTGGTGTAGGACACTTTTTCTCGGTGGTTGAACCCACTGGAAACTCGGTCGTAGTTCTCACACCCCTTGGGTGACCCCCCCCCACAGGTTCAGGTATGGATGCAGCGGTCGAGACGGTTCAGATGCAGTCAGCGAGGCATACGACAGGGGCAAGGGCCCAGCAGCATAAAGACCTAGAGGGTCTAGCAGAGGTATTCTTTTTTTATATATTTCTTGAGTGAACCTTGTATGGTGAGGAATATATGTAAAAGAATTGTAATAATTTTATTTGCAAGTTCAGAAATGTAAATTGTAATAAATTTAATTTATGATTCACTCTTGTATGCTTTCATTTCCGCTTAATTGTTTGTTATTGAATGAAAGTTTTAAATTAGTAGTGATTTTTAGTACTCTGATATTGAGTTTCCGCATACACTTGTTGTATTATTATTGGACGTTACCGTTCCTTTCGGGTAGTGAAGGGTCATACCCGATTGGCGGGTCTGTTGGCGTGCCCGAACCGACCAAATTGGCGGACTCGGGGCGTGACAGATTAGAGTGGTATCATAGCCTAGTAATAGTCCTAGGTGGTTAGCAACCTTAGGAAGACCCTAGGGATTAGCACGGGAGAGTGTGTGGATTGTTGGCGAAAGTATTCGATTGGTTATTGTTGTTCCCAAAAAGGATGTTGGGACTGATTGAGGGTAATGAGCTTTCATTCTTCGGACATTACGTTGGCGGCCGACAACGTAATGTTGGAGATGAAAAGAAGTTCCCTCTTATACTTTCGCATGATTGAGTCGACGAGCCCTTTTGTTGGTATATAGATTGCGCGCTGCTCAAATGGCTAAATTTGGGCTGATTATTTCGTGTGGTATGCATATCAGTAATGATACCACGTAGGGAGACGCACTTGTCTCGACTCGAGCCACGAGAGGGCTCTGGGTCGAACAAGGTACACGAGCTACGATAGCAGGTGGCCGCGCTTATTGGTGTGGTCCAGCAGCATATGGAATCTTCTTGCCGATAGGCGGAAATTTTTCGCCAGCAGGGAGGCAGGTTCCGACGCCTAAGGGTGGCGTCAAGGTGACAGTTGGAGCAGATCAATAGGCTCCAGTGGCTGATAGCACAGTAAGCTAAGGTTGTATAAATGACGCATGAGCGTACGGCGTCGCCGCATGTTGGGGCGACAGTAGGGTGTGGCAGTGGCCGCCGAACTTTTGTCGGCGCGCCCTGCACCCTCAGTAAGGGATGTCGTAAGCTTGTGTCAGCTAGTTGCTGGCAAAGTGTGGATAAAGAGGTCCAGCGAGAGACCGACTCACAGAGTGTTGGTGATCGCTATGTGCGAGAACCAAGTTAATGTGCCCTGAGGGTAAGAGCAAGAAAGATTTACGGGCCTGGCAGGGGAATTCGCCCCTGATGGCGGTAGCGACCGTGTGGCATATCTTGTGGCTAAGTTGCCACATAATGTGGCTGGTAAAACCCAGGGTAGGGTTCGAGATTCGAGAACCTCGCGAGTGAGCGGGAATTTATGGCACCGGTCTGATGAATCGGTATAATGGCAAGGGTTGCCACCGTGGAGTTCGCGTGTTAAGCAACGGAGTTGGTGAACAATCATTGTGGTGCCTCAACCCAGTTGGGAGAGTTGCACAAGAGCCGTAGGGGTGCTTAAGCAAATCGCTTAACACTGGATTTTCGCGAGTTAGCGTGGGGGCGTAGGACTCCCAACTGTTGGGTGCTCATGGAGCACAAGTATCGTTTAGCCAGAGAGAGCTGGTTTGGTGGCACATTATGTGACACCCCCGGAATGTGTATTAGTCCTATATATAAATGATATAATAGGACTAAATCTCTTAACCCGGCTATAGCATTTTGGATGGTAGCAAGATCCAAGAGGTTATGAGAGTTAAGCGTGCTAGAGCTAGAGTAGTTTTAGGATGGGTGACCCCCTGGGAAGTGGGGCGTCACAGTTGGTATCAGAGACATTCACCAGCCGGAAATGTGAGATGAGTCTCAGCTGAGCCAGGGTTATTTAGCGGGTAGAGCGAGGCTCCCCGGCTAATGACCGTTGTGAGTGGAGTGCAGCTCCTCACAAGGTCGGCTAACGCTAGCGAGACGAGTCTCACTTCGCCTAGTGATTGTGAGTGTGCTTGAGCCTGACGTGGACGTCAGGGCTTAAAGGGGAGAAGAATGTGACACCCCCGGAATGTGTATTAGTCCTATATATAAATGATATAATAGGACTAAATCTCTTAACCCGGCTATAACATTTTGGATGGTAGCAAGATCCAAGAGGTTATGAGAGTTAAGCGTGCTAGAGCTAGAGTAGTTCTAGGATGGGTGACCTCCTGGGAAGTGGGGCGTCACACATTAGCCTTTAGCCAGTATGATCAGAGTTGATAGAGAGTTCGGGTCGTGGATTGACGACTGGTTAGTTTGGTTATGCTCAGTGAGCGTAGCGGTCGCGTGGCGACGATTGGCGGGTTCGCTTGGGGACGATCCGTGCCTAGACCATGTTTGTGGACTGTGGGCCTGTAGCCCAGTGGGCAGGCGCAGTCGGCTGTGAGAGACAGCGGCCCGAGACCTGAGGGCGGGGCATGATTGAGATTTGGTCGGGACGGTAGTCCGAGCGATGACCCGGGAACGTGGAATGCCACGTGTGAGCCTTGAGGCTGTTAGTACACTAAGAGTGTGATATGACCAGGCCGTAGAGCTAGTGATGATTGAGGTACTGTAGCTCCTAGTGGGAGTGTTGGTGTAGTAATCCTAAGTGTGGATCTACCCGTATGACGATTTGGTCTGCGTGCTAGCGAGAGCCGTTGCACAGTGTTGGACTAGTTTTGGGCTATAGGCCCCTATTGGACCGTGGTCTGTGAACCTATTAGTAGTCCGAGATATCGGGTTAGCTGATAACCCGTGGACTTAGAGCACTAGCAGCGTGTGGGACAGCTGAGGACTTGTGGATTGACCTTTGCCCTCCACATTAGGCAGCGGAGCGACCGGAAAATGCGGTAAATGTAATTGGTTGCAGATGCAACCTCATTGTGAAAAAAATGATGGCGGAATTAAAGTGGAAATTTCGCAAGTAGGGACTGGGTCATTCGTGGCAATTGAGAGAGCAAGTGCTCAACGGTGTCTTTCACCTACTTGGTGAAAGTGGCCAGACACCAGGTCTGAGTTTGTCCCTGGATTGAGATAGGGATTCATGAATGAGTTGCTCGTGTGATTTTGGGCGAGCAGGTAATATGATGCTGGTCACGAGATACAGTAAGCCCAGTAGTGAGGGCAAGTTTCCTCCCTCTCGATCAAGTAGGAGTCGAGATGTGATTCAAGTTTCGAGGACGAAACTTATTTTGAGGGGGGTAGAATGTAATGAACCAGAATTTGGTATATAAATAAATGTAAATAAAAATGGTATGAAATACTATTTTTATTGAGTTCACAAGAGTAGAAGGTGACCTGGAAATGAATTGGGCCCAAATCGGGATTAGAATGAGAGATCTAGAATCTTATATGAGAAAGTGGGCCCAGATTGTAAGTGGAAAATTCACAGTTTCGGAAAATTTCGAGAAAATTACGGGAGCTCCGTAAATATGTTTTAAGGCCACAGTAAAAATTTCGCGTTGATCGGACACCCGGATAGTGAGAACGGGCTCCGCCAGCGAATTCGAGTACAGTGGGATTTTTGGTGACCCAGAGGTGGTCCAAACTGAAAAATTAAAGTACCATGAGGTAAATTAAGTTAAACTGTGGCTGCCCGTCAAATTTGAGCGAAAACGGGCGAAAACGGACGAAAACGAGCGAAACTGGGCTTGGGCCCAAGTTTCGGGCGCCCGCAAATGGGTTTCGGGCGCCCGGAAAGTACTGTAGCAAACCGGTTATTCGGGCTGCAGCGAACCGGGTCTTTGCACTGTAGCGAACCGGTTACTGTAGCAGCCCGGTCCAGACGGTGATGCGCCCGAAAGTTACTGTAGCGCGCCCGAAAGTTACTGTTGGCACGGATCCCGAGGCAGTGGCACGGATTCCGAGGCAGTTGGCGCGGATCCTGAGGCAGTTGGCGTGGATCCCGAGGCAGTTGGCGCGAATCCCGGGGCAGTTAGCACGAATCCCGAGGCACGGGCGCGAATATCGAGGCATGGTAATACGCGCGGCGCGTTGTGGCGCGCGGCACGAGGCGCGCGTGGTAGGTGGGGGAACGCCACGTGGCGTCTCCCCATTGGACGCGGCGACCGAGGGAGCGGGGCGCGCGTCGGGAAGGCGCGGCGGCCCTGGCGCGGTGTCAGCGGGGAGGCCATGTGCCGGCCTCCCATTGGGCGGTCAGCGCGACGCGACGTGCTGACGTGACGCGACGCACCTACCGCTGGCGTGGGTGCGGTCCACGTGGCGGCCGCTGATTGGCCGCCGCTGTTCCGTGGTCGCGGTGCACGGGTCCAGGGACACGTGTCGTCCTCTGGTTGGTCGAGAGATGGTGACGTGGCACCTAGCTGGCATGGCGTGGACCCGTTGACCTTGGTGGGCCGGTTACTGTAGCCGCCCGGAAATTTTCGGGCGCCCGAAAGGGACGCCCGAAAGTGCTTTTTCGGTCTATATAGGCTCGAATAGGCCCATTTTTCCTCCTTTTCTCCTTTTGGCTTCACCAGGAGGGGAGCGGGCGATTCCGCGGTGGGGTTTTCGAGGGTGCACGAGCGCGCCGTGGACTCCGTGGAGCACGCAAAGTGTTCCAGAGAGCCGGATGGACGGGTTGGATGGCGCGACGGGTCGAGGTAGGTCCCGTATGTTGTTTTGTGGTATTTTTGGCACAGTTTTGAGGTTTCCTTTTGGATTTTGGATTTGACCCCATGCCCACGTGCGTGTTAGGGACCCAGTTTTACTGTGCCGTTTTCCTGCGCGAGTGTCGTGGGCGCTTTGGGCGCACCTCGTTTTGCGTGCAAGCTCGTGGGAGACATGCACCGTTTTGCGTGCGGATTCGGCGAATGTACACAATTTTGGGCGCAAACTTGGAAAACGCGCACCGTTTTGTGTGCAACGTTGAAAAAGGAATGTGCACCGTTTTGCGTGCCAATACGAGGTACGTGCTCCGTTTTGCGTGCATGTTGTGTTGTCGCTCACCATTTTGCGTGCAGGTTGAAATGGCGCGCACCGTTTTACGTGCGGGTTTTTAATGACGTGCGCCATTTTGCGTGCAGGTTTGGTGGACGTGCACCGTTTTGCGTGCGGACTCGAGGGATGTGCACCGTTTTGCGTGCAAGCTCGAGGAAATAAGTAGAATCGCGCGGAGACCAATTGCAAGTGTCTACAAGCAATTGGGGACACTACAAGGTGGGGGATTCTGCCGAAATTTGGTGACCTCTCCCCTTGCTCCTTTGCTTTTCGATTTCGAAGCATGATAGTAGCTTGTTAGAGGCATTAGGTAATCATGATTAAGATCCCCTGTGTAGATGGATACAGATGAAAAAGTGCAACTGTTGGTTGCCAGAGATAGAGGAATAAATGTGCATGTGTAGATGGACACAAAGGAAATGTGCAATTGTTGGTTGCCAAAGATATATGATGAATATGCATGCGTAGAAGTAAAATTACTATTTTATGAATGAGATGAAAATAATTGCATGCATGAAAGAGATTAGCTATTTATGATTGTGATCATGTTAGGGTATAACCCTAGGAATCATGTGACATCAGGAAAAGAACCTGTCGGTAGTAAGACTAGGAGAAAACCTACATCCAGGGTTAATGAGTGACATCAAACTTAGGAGTTATCCTAGGATTGGATGAGTGGCATGGTCATAGGAGATAACCTAAGGACACTGGATAGAGTGATCAACATAGAGTCAGAGAACTCTAAGATGAGTATGACATGGAACTTAGGTAAAGGGAACCTAAGGTGAACCAGTGATCAACATAGAGTCAAGAAACTCTAGGATGAGTGTGATATGGAACTTAGGTAAAGGGAACCTAAGGTGAACTAGAGGAGTTAAACTCACAGACAGGAAGTTAGAGTTAGTGTAACTCTAAGTTCAGAATGGAACAGGAAAATAGAGTTAATTTAACTCTAGGATTTAGGGAGGAATCAGGAAAAAGGGGATTAGATCCCAAAGTTAAAGAATTAAATGAACATAACCCCAGAAAGTCATAGGGCGTCTGGGTAAATGGATAAATTCGTTTAACTTCAAGAAGAGTAAAATAAGGGAAGGTGGGAAAGGATCAAGTGTGGAGATATGAAAGGAAAAGAAAATGGAAATAGGGTTAATAAACTATAAGTTTGATAAAATTGAAAGCGACTAGTATCCTTGTGACATAGTGCAACCTTAAAGGTAATTGAAACATAGGGCTGTGAATTGAGAACGAGATGTTCCAACCTAAATTGGTGTTAGAGACACCCAAATTATCCTAGAGTAAAGAACTTAGGATAAAAGAGATAGAGCTTAAGAGAAAGCTAAAAGTGGCTTAGTAAGCAAGACAAGCAAATCGCTCAAGATAGAGCTAAAAGTGATTAATAAGTAAGACAAGCAAATTGCTTAAGACAAAGAGAACAGAAAGAGAAATGGTAAGAGTCCAAGTGACTCTTAGTTATCCTTATGGCGAGACCTAGGATAAGAGGTAAATTGTTGTAAAAAGGCAAAGTTTAAAAGCAAGCTAAAAGTGGCTAAAAAGCATAAAGAGAATGTAAATGACTCCTTCGAATTTGAGACTCGTCAAGTGGAGCAGGACTCCCTGGGCAGTGACCCGTCGGACGAGGTACTTTCGAAAGGCTAAAAGTGAAAGTAAAGAGCTAGATGCTCAAAAGAAAGAGAAAAAGATTTGCCAGTGGCAAAAAGGGAGCTATAAGCTCGAATAAGAAAGAAAGGTGTTTAAAAGCAAAGAGGCTAAGAACTAAAGTAAAAAGAGAAAGAGAAAAGAAAAGAAAAGAAAGAAAATTTAAAGATAAAATGGGCGGAACTACGGAGTGAAACGCGGCCCATGTTGGAGTTGCAGGCAGTGCCCCTCTCCCGGGTAGAGACCCGTTCGGGACGTTTCTTCCGTAGGACGGGGTAACACTTGCGGGTGTTATCGGCAACCTTAGAAATCTTATCTTATGGTAGCAGGACTACCGGGCTGGGGCCCGTTGGATAAGAATTTCTGAGGGTTAATTTGAACTAAAGCACAAGAATTTAAAGAATAAAGAGAATTGAGTGGCCAAGATGGCCGGGTTAGTTTGACCCTGTATACAGCGGCATAGTGGCCGAGTTGGTGCTTAGTAGCCTAGTATGGCTAGACAGAGTAGTGCTGGGTCGATGAGTATACACAGATAGTGTAGTGATATATATTGCATAGCCGCATTTTGATATTGAGGATTTTAGTTTCCTAGCACTCTATTGTTATTGCTTCCATTGGACCAAGTGGTGTAGGATACTTTTTCTCAGTGGTTGAACCCACTGGGTACTCGGTCGTAGTTCTCACACCCCTTGGGTGACCCCCCCCAGGTTCAGGTATGGATGCAGCGGTCGAGACGGTTCAGATGCAGTCAGCGAGGCATACGATAGGGGCAAGGGCCCAGCAGCATAGAGACCTAGAGGGTCTAGCAGAGGTATCCCTTTTTTATATATTTCTTGAGTGGACCTTGTATCGTGAGGAATATATGTAAAAGAACTATAATAATTTTATTTGCAAGTTCAGAAATGTAAAGTGTAATAAATTTAATTTATGGTTCACTCTTGTATGCTTTCATTTCCGCTTAACTGTTTGTTTTTGAATGAAAGTTTTAAATTAGTAGTGATTTTTAGTACTCTGATATTGAGCTTCCGCATACACTTGTTGTATTATTATTGGACGTTACCGTTCCTTTCGGGTAGTGAAGAGTCATACCCGATTGGCGGGTCTGTTGGCGTGCCCGAACCGACCAAATTGGCAGACTCGGGGCGGTTGACCGGGTGTCGGTTGTTGTACCTGATTGTGGACTTGTGGGGTATTGCGGCAACCGCGGACATTGGGCGGTTGACCGGATGCTTACTTTTGCATCAGATTGGGGGATCAGGGTTTCTTTAGTGGATGGATTTTTTCCCACTTGAGCATAGTTATGATACAGTCCTTCTATATTGTGATACTTGTGAGACATTGGTTACTTTACTCGTGTGGGTCGCTCCCCTCGAGTGCCACTCCGGATGTAGGCTTATGACCGAGCCATGTGTGTTGGTCTGTTAGTTATATCGGGATTTTAGCCATGTGTGCCGATTCCGCTACTGGGTTCTTGAGTTCGACAGCAGAGCGGGCAGTACCGGGTTCTATACCGGTCTATCTGACTGGGTTTGGTTGGCAGATATTGTTTACTGATGCATGCATAGAGTCATTTTAGTCGGTACTACATTTAGAGGCATACTAGTGGTGGTTTTCCTGTTTCAGCAGTTTATTTACCTTACCACTTTACCTTTCCCTTTGCCTCTAGTAGACTTAGTGGGTACGTCGGAGTTTGAGGCTTTACCCACAGGGGGAGGCTACTGGTTTACTAGTGGTTCTCACTCCCATTGTTGTTTTCCTCTTTTTCCTTCCTTTGTTTTGCAGTGTCTACTGCGGGACTTGCTGATCCTTCGGTCGCTGTTCGAGGCGAGGGAGTCACGAGCTAGATCCTTACCTACTCGAGGAGTGTAGCTGTATTCCCTAGTTGGAAATTTTTAGTACTGCCAGCTGGATTTTTGTATAGTATACTTGGGGAGGGATTTTCTGTAATTGAGAGACTATTGTACTATGGTTTTAGTTTATCTCCCTTTTTGGGTCTAGGGATGCTGTATTGAGGATATTGTATGATGATTATTTATATTTGGGAGAAGGATATTGTACTTTATTTTCAGATGTACAGTGATTGGATTCTTTTCTTCTGCACTTTATTCCCACTCTGATATTTGCATAGCTGTAGTACTATCTTTTGCAGGTTAAACGCTTCGCCTATGCGGGATTTCCCGTGTGGGTGGCGGCTCTGTTGGCGAGCCCGGGTCGCAGTTCGACCCCGGGGTGTGACACATCCAGCCATCCATGTCGCACGCCCGAAACAGCGAGATTGCACCACGTGTCCAACTCCAGCTGCTCTGTGCGCCCGGTGCACGCCCGGCGGCTGCGCCCGCCAATGGGAGAGCGCCACGTGTCCCACGTTGTCACGCCCCGGGGTCGAAACTGCGACCCGGGCCCGCCAACAGATCCGCCGCCCATACGGGAAACCCCGTATAGACGAAGCGTCTAACCTGCAAAAAGAATAATACTATAGCTATACAGATATTAAAGCTGAAAGTAAACTACTAAAAGACAAATCCAATCACTGTACAACTGGAAATAAAAATACAATATCCATCTCCCAAATACGATCAAATACAATATCCTTAGAATACAATAACCGAAACTAAACAGGGAGGTAAACCCAATAATACATCAGTGTACAGGCTCTCAGTACAAGTTAGATCCTCACAATACAAATGTCTCTCAAAAGTAAAAACAAATAAACCAACTGCTGATTGTACTAATAGATCTCCGATGAAGGGGTACCGCTACTGCTACTCTCCAAAGACAAGTAGGGATCTAGCTCGCGACTCCCTCGCCTCGATCAGCAACAAAAGGATCAGCAACTGGAAAGTAGGTCCCTGGGGAAAAATCACCACGGCGGGTGTGAGAACTACATCTCACAGTAGTTCTCAGTGGGTACCGCAACCAAACCCGACGGTCTGCCCACTAAGTCTACTAGAGGCATAAAATAACAAATGTAGTACTGAAAAGAAAGGAGCTGGAAAATAACTCTACAGCTACTATGCCTCTATCTAAATGCTCAAGAAGTGGAACAGAGGGAAACATGATGCATCTACTAACTCTCAAATATAATCACCCAATCTACACTGACTGCCACATGGGGTCCAGTCAAACCTGCGCCCACCTACTGCCGCACATCCACAAGTGGACGGGTCTGCCGTAGGGTGTCCGTGACTGCCAAAACTGGCCCAGCCAGAGGGACTGCGTCGACAAGTCGCGATAACAAAGTAACAGGCCCAACTCCGGAGTGGCACTCGAGGGGTGCGACCCCACCGAGGAAAGTATCCATGCATCTCTGTCGAGCTCAATATGGCTCATGCAGGCTATAGTCCAATCCACGATCAACAAGATCGACCGTAACTAACATCACCTCTCTAACTCACTCGCCGGAAATACTCACAGCCGGGACCACCGTCACCCAACGGCTCCCACAACAGAACACCAAACTCACAGATAACACAGAAAGGACCGACACCATAAGGGTTTGGAAACCCCGATAGGTCGGCGCCTAGAACCCCAATCAAACAAGAATAGACTCCAGGCTCCGCCTATCGAAGTTCCCGACCCCCTTACAGTTCGGGAACACGACAATCTCGGTACAACATGCGGAAGACACCAACCAGGGCCCGATAGTTCCGGGAGACCAACACCTACAACCCTATCAAACAAGAACAGGGTCCAGGCACGGCCCCCGTAGCTTTCGTCCCGAAAAAGGAATGGCCCCTAGAACCCAGATCACCCAAACTCTCTCGGGTGAGTAAGTTGTAATAAAAAGATGACAGTTATTACTGAAAACTATTTTAATCTGAGAAACCCAATTTAGTATATTTTAGTTCTTTAATAAAAATCAGTTCAAATAAGTTTTATTTTCCAAACCCCGAAGGGCTATTGCCTTCACCCAAATCAAACAAGAACAGGCTCCGGCGACCTGCTCGAAGTTTGGAAGGAAAACATTAGTTTACAGAAATTATATGTGTCCAAAAATAGTCTGGGTTCTAGGTCCTGCTATCACTGGTATACTGCTGCCACTAACACAATGGCGACATATGAAATAAAGAACAAGACATCCCGGGACTACCGTTTACCCAAACGGCTCCCGCCACAGATAAAAGACTAGCTACAACTACCAGACTCCACTCTGCTCCCCAAGCACGAGTGTAACATGCATCCCACACTAAGAAGAATCTCGACCACTCGGCCCACTACCCGGGCGAGGATAACACTATGTCCAGGAATAGAGTATAATGTGTGGATGTCTAGAACATAAATAAACCTAGCCCAAGTGAGAGTTTTCTACTAGTCTGGTTACACATGCAACATATGACAGGGTGCTAGGTCAAGTTCCAATAACAGCAATTAGTTTAACTAAAGCAGGATCAGGGAACAATAACCAATAGGATATCAATAATAACACAGGAAAGATGACATCTCTCTCTCTCTAACATGCATTCTAATCCATCTCATAACATGCATGTTCCCTATATAATAGAATTAGTAGATAGTCCATTGATTTTGGAGGCGAAGCAACCCACCTGAAGCACGCGTTAAACCAAGATCCAAATAAGCTAAAACTGCACGGGGATAAATCCTCAGATTCCCACGATTCCAACGGGCCCAAAAATACCCAAAAACTCCTCCTGGGTACAAAGATATAGCCCAAACATTACAAACAATACCAAATTCTAAGTGTACAGTTTTGCTAAAATTTTAGTCCCAAAGAAGCATTATTATAACCTTCGAGGTAAATTCCAAAAAATCCAATAAAAATACGACGGAGATCCTCGCGAAGCGTAGATGTCAATCGAGTCCTCAAACGTTGAATTCTGATACTCGAGTGCAGAGATAAAAATCCAAGAAGGCTCTGCAGTCCAGAAGAACTACCAGCAAAATAGGGGCTTAGAGATGCCTCATAACCCATCCCAAGAATTTAGAATGAAGAAGGATGATCAGCACAAAAATCGAAGGCCTACCTCTCGAGAATCCGACGCCGCAAAAATTGTCCAAAAATACCTTCGGAGTAGCCCTGTGGACCTCGCGGACCGAAATGCGACGATAACGGGCCTTCGATGAAAGAACGTCGCTCTGCGCTACGATGCCGAAGTCGTCGACGCCGCGGCCTCCAAAATATTCGAGACTCCTTCACAAGATGTAGCACAGGGAGATCAACAAAAGTTCTTTAGGACTCAGGTGGATTTGGGCTCGGGAAAAAGTCCAAAACCGAAGTGCAAAGGGCCTATTTATAGGCTTCAACCAGAAAAAGACCCAAAATTCCACCTAATGGGCTTTCGGGCGCAAAATCCGAGCGCCCGAAATGTTTCGGGCGGCTACAGTGTTGGTGTCACGCCCCAGGTGAAAACCAGAACCCGGGCCCGTCTACAGATCCGCCGTGCACGCCGAATTTCCCGCGTACACGAAGCGTCAACAACCTGCTCAGATATAAGAGATAATAATAAAAGAGCAATAAAAACAGAGCTGAACTAAAAACTAATACATATCAGACTGAAGCTGGAAATAAAATACAATACATCTGTATAAATGATACATCAGTCTCTCCCACAAGTCATTTTATATTATCCCAACATGAAAGTAAATTCCACATGCAAGGTTGAGTGCTAATATTTCATCCATACAAACATGTATAAGTCCCAACCACTATCAGATAAATATTCCTAGTGAGCATGTCAAAATAGAGGTAAACAACAACCACCCACCTGAAGTGCTGACTATCCAAATTCCACAGCTGAAAATACCAGGTAAATCCAAATCTCCTACTCCAATGGGTCCAGCAATACCCGCAACTCTCCTGGGTACAATACAAGGTCCACAAATACACATAAGTTCCCAAAACTGCTCTTACAACCACATACAAAATCAGTCCCAAAGATGTCCAATTTTCACCTGCTCAAAATGCCCAGAAAAATCCAAGAAAAATATCACAGCGATCCTCACGTCGATACCTTCGAAACGAGTGCCTGCACGCCAAAATCTGTAGAAGCCCTGCAAAGATCCGGGTCACCACAGTTGGGCCCGGCCCAACACTGTGCGCGCCCGAAACCCCGAGAAGCCGCCACGTGTCCCAACTGCGCTCCCCGCGCCCGGCGCACGCGCGCCCGCCAATCGCGGCGCGCTGCGTGGCCCGCGGTCCACGGCGGAAACCGTGGGCCGCGGTTCACGGCGGCCCAGCCGGGTCGCTGCGCCCGCCAATGGGCGGGCGACACGTGGCCTGGCGGGGTCCACCGTGCGCCGCGCCCGGCGCGGTCCACGCGCTGTCGCGCGTGCGTTGACCCGCGAATCAACGCCTGCCATGTGGCACTCGCCCCCGTTGGCTGCTCCCGGTGCACGCCAAAATCTGTGGACCGCGCTGCCCGCCGCCGAGCACGCGCTTGCCCGCGCCCTCGCCGCCGCGCTCTGCCGCTGCCCGCCACCGCCGGCGCTGCCCAGGCCTGCCGGAACAGTACAATCTTGCCTCGAAATCCGTGTTTTGGCATCCGGGCTTCGAAAAATACAAGTAAGTAGTCCATTTTTATCGTTTTCGCGCGCTGAATCCAAATCCGAAGTCCGTTTTGCCAAAATCCACTTCTAAAATTTGTCGAAGGCATCCGGATAGGTATTCTTAATCCAAATTTCGCGCTTGGTTCAAATCTGAGGTATGATTTGCGCGCAACCAACTCCAACACACATCATAGGCCTCCAGAAGCCACAATTCATACTGCAAAGGCTCTACGGAGATCCGGGTCATCACACACGTGGTCCACGCGCCGGTCTACGCGTCGGGTCTTTCGGATCTTATCGGCCAATCAGAAGGTGACACGTGGCACCACCCCCCCACATAGCCCAGCCAATCCGGTCCTGCCACGTAGCGATGCACTTTTTCCCTGGTCCCCGGTGCACGCCTGGGCCGTGGACCAGCCTGCTCGCGCCTGCCCGCGCTGCCGGCGGCCGCGCCTGCCCGCCGCCGCGCCGCCGAGCTCCGGCGCCTGCCCGCCGCCGGCGCTACCCCGGCGCCTGCCCGCCGCCGGCGCTACCCCGGCCGCCGGAACAGTACCTTATGCCTCGAAATCCATTTTTTTGGGCATCTGGGCTTCGAAAAATACAAGTAAATAGTCGTTTTTCATCGTTTTCGCGCGCTGAGTCCAAATCCGATGTCCGTTTTGCCAAATTCCACTTCTAAAATTTGTCGAAGGCATCTGGATAAGTAATCTTAATATAAATTTCGCGCTGGGTCCAATCCTGAAGTCCGATTTGCGCGTAACCATCTCCATCACACATCATAGGCATCTAGAAGCCACAATTCACTCCGCAAGACCTTTGCGGAGATCCGGATCATCACAAGCAGCTTCAGGATATTTAGAGCATCCAGAGCCACCTCCATATTTTTATCATCCGGATAATATTCCCTCCACCTTCACGCCTGCATATGATTTTCCATCCGCATCCGTTTCGATTCATCATTCTGACGTTCCCTCGACATCAGACGTTCTTCATTTTAATTTTCAGTCAGCATCATTTTCTTTCCAGTCGACGTCGATACCTTCATATGATGTCCCATTTACATTCGAGGTACATCAGTTTGATACTTCATTTGCGTCGATCCCTCTATCGGACGTTCCATCCATATCGGAGGTTCGTCTAGTTGATATTACATATCGACGGAGGCGACGACGCCACGATCATATTTCTAAAGAGCCTATACCTGAAACGCAGGAGGGGATGCAGTCATCAATACTTGACATGTAGAGGACGGATGTAGTTGTCGAGGGCATTTCCATCAAGCATATTGATCAGATATACGGCATTGAGTCTGTATAGCCGGAGATGGAGGATGATATGTCTATTCGAGCACTAGGTCGGCGGCACGAACGCGGACGCGGAGGTAGAGTCGGAGGAAAATATGGACGGTGGCGAGGGCATGGAGAGTAGTTGATTTTGTTAGGACATTTTAGTATTTTGATACTTATTTCATATTTTGTATATATAATTTTGATATTATTATATTCATTCTTTTATAATTGGGATATGTTATAATTGATGTTGAAGACATTTAGAATATTTGATGTTGTGATTGATATATTTAGTGCCGTAATTTTTGTGATTCATGTATTTGTTGATATTTATTATTGTAATCAATATATTATTTATTGTTATGTGATTGATATATTTGTTATCAAATATTATAATTGAAATGTATGAAAAGTTCATAGTATGTATTGGTGATGTTTTAAAAAAACGGTGAATAATTTATCACATTTAAGTCTCCAGATTTTTGTAGATTTATTTTTACAAATAATTTTTTGAAAGGATTATTTTTATAAAAAAAAAATTGTTAGGGAATTAGATTTGTAAATAACCCACTTCGTTCTGGATACTACGGTCTTGTTTACTAGGTTCGTTCTTCGCTGATGCGATTCCTCCCCTCCGAACAATTCCGAATTCCATACCTCTCCGATCTTATCGATCTTACCAAAATCCTACAAACCGAGGGCGCCTTCGTCCATGGAGAGCGGCGGCGGCGGCTGCGACTTGGGCTCGTCCACCGCCCCCCTCACCTGGCACGACTTCTTGGAGCACATGCGCCAACCCTCCGCGGCCGATTTCGTCAAATCCATCAAGAGGTGCCTTTTGGCTTACACACCTTTTTCTACATCTTTTGGATCTTTACACAAAGTGATCACGGTTGATCTTTATTGGTTCTGGATGCTGCATTGTACTTGAATCCCGGTTGATTAAAACAGAATCTTGTGAGATTTTTGTGTTTGTTGGAGTCAAGAAGAATTATTTTCCTATCCTTGGCTGTTGATGGTTCAAAGAAAGTGCTTTTTTTTCTGTAAATTGTTTGCTAATAGGGGAAATAGATTACAATGGGAGGCAGATCAAGGTAATGCTTTGGGATGGAATCTAGTCTAGGTGCACAACTATATCTTGATAGAAATTAACGATGATGAATCAAGGCGTTTTCATTTAGGAATGAAGTCCCTTAAAGCCTATAAACATGAAAGAACTTGGAATGATCAAGCATGATGGAAGTAGCCTTCTTCGTGCTACTATGTCCTGTCATGATAAGAAGTGCGAGAAAGTAATGTTGAAGGAACCCTGACTGTCCTCGTATTGATAAGTCTAATGCCAGAGGTTCCTTTAACTCCACCCATTTTACATGGTGCCAGTTCATATATATAGAAGCTTGTTCCTCATCTCTTTTTGCTTGAACGGCTGGTCAAGATCTATGAACTTGTTCTCCAAGCCCCTCAGTGTTATGTAAACTGCATGGACAAATGTGAGAAGGTACAAATAATGGATCCACCTCATAACTTCCAATAGATATCACCTCATAATTTTCATGGACTTTGAGTACCACCTCATAAGCTCCAGGGGAAATCACATGGAGATCTTTCTAAAATACAAGCTAAATAGAAACAGGCAGATAAGAGTATTCACCAATTGGTTCTTTCAGTCCCTATGAGCCACCAATACATGAGTTTTTCTTAGTTTGATGCTGCATTTTGGCAGAGGTAGAAATGATGTAATGGCGTATGGGTGCTTCTCGAGTCGAAAATGGTGATGAGTAGTTGGCTCGATCAACCCCTTCGCTTTTTGAAATGCTGAAATGCCTTTATCATTAATTGATCATGATGCAAAATATAGAATATTAAAAACAATCGGTCTATGACAGCTTAAGCTATTAGAATAATCTATTGTTTTCACATGGTATCAAAACAGGAGGTTTTTAGAATAACTAGTTGTTTTCACCGATCTCATTTAATTTATTCTTGTTTAATTCAATTTCATATGTTGGGCTGATGCAGTCAAAAAAGGATTAGCTAGGATTTTATAATTTATTTTATAATTTTTTTTGAATTATTATTTTTATTAATTTATTTTAGAGATTTTTTTTTTATTTTTAGAATTTATTATTTTAAATAAATTTTTAAAAATTAGGGATATGTTTTAGAATTATTTTAGCTATGTTTGGATTAGAAAAAGATCCCTAGAACGCTGTGTGGTTTATATCTCTTCTTCTTTCGTTTTTTACTCTTTCTCTTTTCTTTTCCTGTGCTATAATATTTGCAGCCTACTCTTACCCAGTTCGTGTGTCTCTAATAAAGGATCTTTCGGTTCTGATGGAGGATATTTCGTCTGTGATATCAAACTAATGCAAGTTGGATAAGAGTAGGCCGCAAATATTGTAACGTAGGGAAAGAAAAGAGAAATAGTAAAGGAAGAAGAAAGAAGAAGGGGGTTAAGCCACACAGGCTAGATACAGACAACACGGGCACAAAGAAAGATCACACAAATCTACAATAAATTTTCATCAACCAAAAAACTATTTTTTTTACAATAGATATCAAGCCTATTTATAATAAAAAAAAAAATAAAGTAATCCTAATTTAAAACAAATCCCATGATTTTAGGGATCTTTTTCTAATCCAAACATATCTAAAAATAAATATAAACCATACATGTAATTTTTAGAAATTTATTTAACATAATAAATCCTAAAACTCAAAAAAAAATTCTAAAATAAATTAATAAAATTAATAATTCCATAAGTTTTAAAAAAAACTTTTAAAATCCTAACTAATATTTTTTTCACTGCATCATGGGCCTATCAAAAACTCTCAAGTGCAAATGTGAGGGAGTGTGTTCAATGTAGAGTATTAGAACACCCTTCTTTGGCTGCTTGAGTTTTTAGAGTAATTGGTTGTTGTCACACATGATTCAAATGACCATAAAGAGGACATTCTGAGAGAGTAAGAGAGAGTAGGGCTGCTGGGCTTTTAGGAGCATGGAGGCCTCTATGCTCCTAAATTTTTTTTGATGATTGAATTTTCAAGTTGATGACGGCTCCGTTAGACTTGATCTAGAATATTCGAAGCATCTAGAAAACAATTCGATATTATTTACCTAGAGATCGAAAGGACTAAATTTTCATGAAAATTTAATAAAAATTTGTGACAATGTGTGCCAATGTGCCAATGCCATGCCACTAGTAATGGGGCTTGTGCCGACGTTGGTATGCACCATGATGCTGTGCTAGTGGCACGGTAATCCTTGGTTCATAGGTCTTTTTGATATTGCACTTTCAATGGTTCTCATTTTGATTTTACGGCCTTTATGCTTCAATTTTCAAATGCTTGTCATCTATGGATCCCCATTTTGTATCCATACTGCTATAGAGTGTGTTCATTGTGGAAACTATGTGTACATCATGAAATTGTAAATTTGTAACATTAAGTGCCACTCCCTTTAGACTTTTCATAAGTTTCCTGGATAAATTAATACTCTCTGGTTTGCTTGACTGTTGTTCTACATTTTTTTGATTTATTTTAGTTGGAAACCTAGTTCACATTTTTAACCTGATTATTACTTAATCATACTCAGTTTGCTCTATTCTAACTGTCAATCACTGTAATAGCTGGGTGTCTTCTTACACTTATGTAGTCATGAGGCTGAGTAGTTGAGTGTGAATTGCGAGGCTGAGTTATTAAGTTCTCTACTAGTAAGTTTCTGCTTGTTTTGAGCGTTTTCATTTAATTCTTTGTACAGGAATGCTCTGTTCTTGTATTCATGCTCTACTTCTAATATATGCTGATATCATTTAAGTTGGATTTATTTGACTTGACAGCTTCATCGTGACCTTCTCAAATAGAGCTCCTGATCCAGAGATAGATAGTGACGCTGTGCAAGAGTTTCTTGCTGACATGGAAGATGCTTTTAGGGTCCATAAGCTTTGGGCTGGTAGTTCAGAAGAAGAGTTGGAAAGTGCTGGTGAGGTAAGAAAGAGATTCCGTTTTGATTACTGGAAGGATGATAGTAATTGTAAATGCTGGCAATACAAGGGAGAAAGGATGACAGACTAGACAGTGTAAAGCTAGAAGGCTAAGAGTTTTGGTATCAGATATATGAAATGGGGGGACATTTTCTAAAGCTGATCTATCCTATCAAATAATTTTCTGTTCTTCCTAAACCTTCTTTATTAAAAAGGCCTTTGATTGTTGGAAACGTTGTTCTATTGTGTCCCAAGCATCATGATCAGAATGGCGGAAACAACTTCTTCACATGGGCGGCTGGGGTTAAGTACATATGGTTCTTCTCAGACCCCTGGTGGGGGTAACCTTATGCACCAGCTTGCTTTGTTTTGTGAAGCCATCTTGGCGAGATGTGTGCTAACAACTAACTGAATTCTTGTTGGGGAAAGCATGATGGTTCATGGACATAAGAATTTACCATTATATCTTCTTGCAAATACCAAAATAGGAAGAAAAATTAAACCCAGTAAATGTAGTCTTAGTATGGTTTCTAGTCTAGAAAAATCTCTATTTCCTACTTATTTTTTCAGTAGCAAATGGTACCAAAGAAGTTCTATCAGTTGTATAAATTACATCAGCATATTGACTTCCTATTAGTTGCTGTAGGTCTTTAATCTTCCCATTTATAACACTACATGATGATCTAGCTGTAAATGTCCATAAATGCATAAAGCAAGAATGGATTCATTGCTTGATTAGTTTTCTAATACAATATTTGCAATCAGAGAAGTTCTATTCAGTTGTATGAACTCTATCAAGTTCTGGTTTTTCTACTTGATTCTCTGGCTTTGTTTTTTTTTTCTTTTAAAGAACTATTTGTTGATCAGCTATACATACAATGGCACTTGAATGCACATAGCAGAAGATCCATTGTTGTTTATCGTATGAGTCAATCACTTATTTATTTCTTAGCATAGTTATGTAATAATTGAAGATAACTGCGAAAAAACAAAGGATACTTGTCATTATTAGCTAGCTTGCAATGAAACCTGAACTGGATTTTAAAAGACATCTTAAAAAAAAAATCCCTAAAAGAAGTTACTATGAGGTTTTTGTTTTTCATGGCCAATCAAAACCCGACTGATGAATAGATTGCAAGCACTCCTCCATCGACCCGTATGCTGCATTAAATAGAATTTGTGTTTGTAAAAACAGAAAAATGACAACAATGTTAAACAAGGCCTAAGTTAAAATGACATGGGTCAAATTTCTCTTTACACCTATGTGTTGTATTTCTGTTGTTAAACTTTCAGCAAATATTTGAATCTCAATACTGCATGTTAAGTTTTGCAAGGCACAACATATTTGGTTGTACTATGAAGGGCAACCTGTCTCTGTGTCAAGGATTTAAGTATCCATCGGCACGGTCCGTATTCATTGTGCCGTATCGTGCCAACAAAATATAGGCACGATACAGCCCCGTGCCGATGGCACAACTCAAAACCCTCTATTTTTTAATTTACTAAATAATTTTCTCAATAAAGTTCAAAAAATTTGATAAAGATATATAATAAATAATTAGAAAATTTTGTTGCTAAAGAAAATAAATATTTCATGCCATTATGTGTCGGCACACATGTATTTTTTGTGACCGGCACTCATCGGCACTGCTCGGCACACACCGTGTCGTACTGTGCCGTACCATGCCGGCAAGTTTTTGACACGACCCCGTGCCACGGCACTTAAATCCTTGCACTGTGTATACTATAATTCAGATGCTTTATGTTATGTATCTGTTGGAATTCAAAATTTTCATTTTGTTTATGGGTGATTGCCATCTTGCACTAAGCACTTCTTACCTACAAGTATAAATATGTTGTTCCTAGTAGCACTTTTACCATTTCAAACAAGTTTAATGTGGCTTAGAGGTCGATGTCATTTTGCTTGTTGGCTGCAAGGTTACCTTGCAACAGCATGAGCTCACATAAATTCTGTTGGATGTTAGTTATGGTTTTGAACTAGTGGCGATACTTTAACTATGATGACCTCCTCTGTAAAGCCTACTGAAGAGTGACAAAATCCGTTGTCATTCATTTGTATTGGAGGCAAGGATTTAAGTGCCGTGGCACGGGGTCGTGCCGAAAACTTGTCGGCACGGTACGGCACGGTGCGTGCCGAGCCGTGCCGATGAGTGCCGGTCACAAAAAATACATGCGTGCCGACACATAATGGCATGAAATATTTAATTTCTTTAGCAACAAATTTTTTTAATTGCTTATTATGTATCTTTATCAAATATTTTGAACTTTATTAAGAAAATTATTTAGTAATTTTAAGAAAAAAGGGTTTTGAACTGTGTCATCGGCACGGGAGCTGTATCGTGCCGGTATCTTGTTGGCACGGTAGATACGGCCCGTGCCGATGGATACTTAAAACCTTGATTGGAGGTCATCATACTTCAGTCTGCTTTCAGTAGCCATAGTCGCAAGTCTCTATATTGCTATTTTGACATTCCTCATTCCTTCGTATTTGTCCGTAGGCACAATTTGTGTGGTGGAATAAGTTAGTTACATGATTTATCATTGAAACAAATGCACTTTCTATAGTATTTTACATTGTCAACCTATATCTATACCATATATTTGGATTTCCTTGTTCTACTAATTTTGGCAATTGCATCTCTGTGTTGCATGTGAACAAGCATATACACAGCCTTGTATTTGTCCTCAATCAAAGGAACTCTAAGCTTCTAACCATAGAGCAAGCGTTTTCAGTCCTAGCATCTTTTTACAAAGCTGCTACCACCTAAAAAGAGAAAGATATTGGCAAGGATTGTTGTTCTTGTAAATTTTTTGACTCACGATATGCTAATCTTTACATGTTATTTCTATCATTAACTCCATGATGAGTATACCTGCTTTTATGCTTTCTTGCTCTATGTTTTTATTCTTTCTTTCTCTATGTTCATCTCTGTATGCTTACCTGTTGTAATGTGAAGACTGTTTCTGCTTACAGGGTCTTGAGAAATATGTCATGACGAAACTATTTAATCGGGTCTTTGCATCAGTTTCGGAAGATGTGAACAGCGATGAACAACTTTTTGAGAAGATGGCTTTACTCCAACAATTTGTGCGACCAGAAAATTTGGAGATCAAACCAGCATTTCATAATGAAACATCATGGTTGGTGAGTACAATAGGAGAGCTACTAATATTTGACATGTTAATGATAACATTAGATTTATATGATCATATCATGATCCTGAGGTCCTCTTCTTTAGAGAAGACAATGAAGTATTTGAACGTCTGACATGAATTACCTGAAGTATCCACTATTCTGTTACCAAATTTTAACTTTAAAAGAACGAATTAATTTTTTTCCCTTCGGTACGGCATAGTAGCATTTCTTCCTCAATGTCTTCTCAATAGAGTAACTCATAGAGAATTTCATTAATATGGTCTGCAAAAGGCATATGAAAAGTTAAGATTTATCTTTTTATTAAATTTATATTAAATATATATATGTTCTTCTTCCTTTCATAGCTAGCATGTCTATCTAGAGGTAAGTCAAATGGAAATCACTCTGGTAATCATGACTTTCTAAGGTGTGGTTGGTCTTGTGCACTTCTTACATGACAATCAAATTATTAACCTAGTTGCTAAAAGCATAACTTGCCTTAGCTTTTGATAGTTTGTGTGTCACGTTCCAGCCCACAGCGGAAGCCTACCCTGGGCACGTGCACAAACTCACTGTGTGTACAAGATCGCCCCCGCCCACACATAGGTCAACAACCAGGCAAATTCTATCACTATTATATGTCACAACATAGTTGATGAAATACAAGTTGATGGGTACTGCATAAACAACTACTGACTAAACTTTAACTGCAAACATTTAACATCCATACATCAACCTCAAAATGGATACATTTTTAATTCATGTTCATCTCTCAAGTTTATATTAACTTAGTGAAGATTAAATACATCATCATCTCACAATATAAGTCTCCAAAATATATGAAGAGGGACAACCTCTACTTGGTGTCCAACATGGGTGGGACGACACTAGCTATCAGACGACTCCCTTTCCACTGTCCTGGGTTTCCTCGCCTGAAAAAGGCTCGAAAATAGTAAAATAAGAAAGATAAGGCGTGAGAACTACGAAATATAGTTCCCAGTAGGTATCGCCGCCAAGAGGGGCACACTATACCACTATGTCAGCTGAGGCATGAGCAAGGATTAAAGTGTCGTGGCGCGGGGGTGTGCCGGCCGTTGCCTGGCACGGTACGGCACAAGCACGCTTGCGTGCCGATGGGCACGTACAACCTCCTAATGGCACACTTTGGCACGATCTTATTTTAACTTTTTTGGGTCCAATAAAGCTTTATAATGTTATTTTAATAGTTTTAGAGTAATAATTATAAATTTTGGTTATGTACTGATTTGTCTTGATCTAATGTCAATAATAACTTACTAACTTACTAATTAATAGCTTAATATAGTAAGCACTCTCCTTTATAAGTGAAATAAAATACAATTATAGTTTATAGAGAAAATTATTTTTCTTTAAATTTTTATGAATATTTGCAAGATCCATTTGTATTGATTCGATAAAAGACCGTACGATGACTAGACTAACTATTATAGGACCACAAGTGCGCTGATAATTCCTTTTCTTTTTCAATTTTTTTAAAAATATTTATGAAAAAATTGAAGAAAATTATTGTTTCTATTTTTTTTTTTTTAAATTGTTAGATCTGTCCATGAAAATTTAATAATAAACCATACGATGAATAAATTAAGCAAGTTTATGATAAAAATTAATTTAACTTTTTAATTTTTTTTTTATTTATCTTTTATTTTTTTAGAATTTTAAAAATTCTAAAATATAAATCAGAGAAAATTATTTTTTTAAAATTTTTATGCAAAATTTGCAAGAATCATCCAAGAAAATTACTTTTTCTTAAATTTAAATAAAAAAACTTGTGAGATTTATTTATGAAAATTTAACAATAAAGCATATGACATATACATTAAGCAAATTTAAATATTAATTGCTTCTATTTAGTTTTCAATTTAATTAGAATTTTCATGTTTCTAAATCCAATAATAAAATTTTCAAATTTAAGAATATGTTAAATCTCTCACAAAATGCTAAATCCATCCAAAAAAATTAAAAATGGACTATATAATGACTAAATCAAGTGAATATATTTTTAGATTTTTATAATTTGTTAATAAAAATTTGTATAAGGAACTTTACAAGTTAAATATATTCTAAATGTATGAAAAAAAAATTAAGTTGTAAATTTCCTAACTTACCTAATAAGTAGATTTTCGATTTTGCTATTTCTTTGAATTTTTTTTTAAGATCAAAGTGATCAAAGAATAATAAGATATTGAAAGAAAAAATTAAAGAAAAAATTATGAGAAAAAAGGGGAAGAAAAATAGAACGGAAAAAAAAAGGGGAAGAGATGTGAGAGGAAAGAAAAAGAGTGTAGAAGAGAATAAAAGGTAGAAGTGAAAAGAAGAAAAGGTAGAAGTGAAGAGAAGAAAAGAAATAAGAGAAGGATAAAGGTTTATGAGAGAAACCAAAAAAAAAGGTCGAAGTAAAAAATAAAAAAATAAAAATATTGTGTGTCTGTGTGGACACACATCGGCACGTGCCATGATACCCTCTGGGTATTATTCTGTTTTGTTCGATACTCAGAGAGTATCGCGCACATAGGGGCCAAAAGAGATCCCCCTATACCGTGCTCCCTAATTGGTGGCATGATACGTATCGCCTCGTGCCGTAAGGCACGGGGAGATACTTAATTCCTTGGGCATGAGTAATAGTAGCGATTGGAATAGTGACAACTGAGCTAAAGGAAGCATGATAAAAGTAATACTATTGCCTTTATGATAGGGATGTCAATAGGTTGGATGTGGGGTGGGTTTTTAAAAACCCGAACCCGAACCTGACTACCAAACCCAAACCCGAACCCGAATCCAACGGATTTTAAAAATCCATATCCAAACCCATACCCGACCAAAGATCTGAAACCCGAACCCAAACTCAAAAATCTGAACCCAAAACAATTATTTCTCTTTACTATATTTCAAAACATATTACATTATATCTAAATTTTTAAAGTACAATTTCAAATATAATATCAAACATTTATATATATTATATAATGTAAAATAAATTCAGGTTCGGGTCGGGGTCGGGGTCGGGGTCGGGTTCGGGTTCGGGTTCGAGTTCGGGTCGTGTATAGACAAAATCCATTCCAGAATCCAAATCCATCAAGTTTTTATTTTTTATATCCATACCCGAATCTATATCCATTTAGCATCGAATAAATCTGCCCCATTCGGATTTGGATAAAATTTCAGGTATATGTACCCATTGAAATCCCTACTCTATGAATATGGAGTGAAGGGAATCATGCCTTAATTACCAACTATGCATCAAGTTATGATGTCCAAGTATCCATGATTTACCCAATCTCTTGAGGACCTATTCAGGGTACGGTCATAGCTTGCGCTATGCCTTATGAATCGTGTTCGGTACTTCTACATATGGAGTCGTACTTTACACCCACTGTGTAATCGGCGCGTAAAAAGAAATGGCGAGCTTCCTCGCATGGCAACACCCCCGGAGGGCCTCGGCTTGTAGGGATTGACCTTCATAAGTAATGTGCTAATTGAGCTAATTTGGCTCTCGCAAATTTTGGTCTCATGCGTCATGCTCAAAGGCCATGTATCACAAGTACTAGACCGAAGGTGGCAACAAGTTCATTCTTTCAACTTTGATTACTATGTTCCACATGACATGTTTATGGTATTGTGATCAAGTAGCTAACAATAGATGTCCATAATTAATAGTGAAGTTCTATTATGTTAGCTCAGTCAACATGATATTAGAAGTAAAGAACAACTAACATATGAAACATGCTCAGTTTATAAAGCCATCATGAAGCATGTAGGATAGAATGTACAATTCTCTTGAGAAAAAAAGAAATAAGGGCATATCCAACTAGGTCCCCCAAACCTGAGAAATTGCAATGTGCAACTTCTGCCATTACGCCAGGTTTTGGGTGCCTGCCGGATCTTTCGGGCACCCAAAAATCCTAGGTGACCCCCTTCTAGACGTCTCGGGTTGGGTGTCCGGAAGTTGATTCGGGCGCTTGCCTAACCGTTCAAATGCTAACCGTTCAAATGCACTTTCGGATGTCTGCAAGGCAATATGGGCGCCTGAACAATTAACCATTTGAGTTCTCTTCCTATCGGGTAGAACATCCGCTAGGAAGCGGGCGCTGGACCAAATGATCCGAATGTTTCGGGTTCCTGAAACATTTTTCTAGGCGTTTGGAAGTTCTGGAAAAAACTGATTTTCACTTCTCCCAAAACTCCGATTCCATTCGAATCAACTGCAAATCAATTTTAGCTCAACCTAAACTTCCCCAAATCCATTCTCGTCACGTCAAGCACGACTTTTATCCTCATTTTGCCAATTTTGCCAAAGTTTGATGCATTACACTAAATTTCAGTACACTGAATTGTGACTTGTTTAGTTTTGATCTTAAATTACTAAGTTGGAAAAGTCGGCAGCATTTTAGATCTCAATTATCAGCATAACACAAAAATCTATCTTTTGAAAATTTTCTTGTGATTAGACTTTCTTCATTGTCTTCTCAACTGTTACAAGTGAAAAATGCTTAGCTAGATCTTGGTAAAAATGTATAGAATTTTCCTGAACTATGGACCATTTTGAATTGGCTACCCAACCTTTCAAGATTTTACTACACAACCTTTTAATTTGTTTGATTTACGTCAGTCAATGATAGTTTAACTTCAAAATTTAATCTAATTACTTATTTTAATAAATTTATAGTTGTGAGAATTGCATTAAGTATACTGAAGAAACCTGTAAAGATAAACACATTCAAATTTTGAAGTTAAATTATCGTCGACTGACGTAAATCGAACAAATTAAAAGGTTGGGTAGTAAAATCAAAATTTTGAAAGGTTGGATAGCCAATTCAAAATGGTCATAGTTTAGGTAAATTCTGTATGTTTTTACCCTCGATCTTCTAGCTTAATTAGAGTAGTTCTGCATAGAATATTTTTGTTAATTAAGATTCTACTTGCTTCTTGTGCAGACATGGGAGAGTAAACTTTTATTTGATGCTATTCTTGCCTGTTATAGGAGATTTGTTGTGAATATGCCTGATGCAATAATTTTCTGTAAGTCAGACAACAATATAATAATTTGTTGCGGTTGTGTTGCCCATAATTGCATGCTCACACTCAAAAGTCCACAACAAAAGGCCGCTGCTGTTGTTATGCTATTTTATTTTGTTTATTTATATTCTTCTAGTGTTTTTGTCATATCTGATGGCCACTGCTGGTACTACCGTTTTTATTTGTCTCCACTGATTAATGCTTTGACTGCCAGTAAATACATACAACAGACACCCCGTGAAAGCAGACTTCCATTGCTGAGCACTGCACACCTTCCCACAAACACAGTTAAAAATTGTAGCTTCTCTCCTCTAAATATTCAAAACAAGAATGCACCAGTGGATACTCATATGAAAGTCTGAAACTGATGCATGAATGCATGTACGTGGGCACACATGCATGCATGCATCTGTGTGTGCTGTATTCATGTATTTATGTGAAATGAAATGTATATGTGTGCAGTGTGATTCAATGTACTAATACGTTTATTTTTACCTGTCTTATAGCTTGCACAGAAGGAACTGCAGAAGATTAATATGTACAAGGCCCCTAGAGATAAGCTTGTTTGTATCCTCAATTGTTGCAAAGTTATTAATAACTTACTGCTAAATGTTTTTATTGCATCGAACGAGAACCCTCCAGGAGCTGATGAATTTCTTCCAGTCCTCATTTATGTGACTATTAAGGTAATTTGAGTTTCAAGCATATACAATGCTTATAGAGTCACCTGTTAAGGCATAATTCAACAATTTGCTGCCTGAATGCGCCCTCTTTGGTGCTTTAGATGGTCTGAAAATGCTGGACATGCTTTGGAACTTCTTCCAATGCTATAAAATGGCGGTGGGAACTCTACACTGAAGAAGCATCTGACCAGATGCTGCTTTGCTGGTGGTTCCCACAACCATTTCAAAGCATTGAAGGTAGGGGCTTCTGAAGTGCATTCAGATTTTTTGGGCTCTCTAAAGAATCATATTGGTGTGTTTTGGCAACACCAACTGAGGCCCGAGTTCACTTGTTTCTATTCTGCAAGATTTAGGCCAGTGTTAAATTTACATACTATTATCTTCTGCAATTATAAGTGTATGCTTAACTTAGTACCAATTTCGTTACGTCATTGTGCTATTAGAACTAAAATTTCTTTACCTATTTGTGGCATTTGTCATATTTCTGATTTATTGGGAATGAAAAGGTTACTTTTGCATGCTTATAGAAAAGCTTATTACTCCTAATTTTAGAGCAACGCTGTTCAGCATTTAGTTAGTTTTCTAGTTTGTTATTAATGTGCATTGCTTATAACTTGTTACCAAGAATTTAAGTGCTGTAGAACGGAGTCGTGTCGAAAACTTGCTGGCACAGTATGGCACGGTGCGTGCCGGGTCGTGCTGATGCGTGCCGGTCACAAAAAATATATGTGCGCCGACACATAATGATGCAAAATATTTATTTTCTTTAGCAACAAAAATATATGTGTGCTAATGGGTACTAAAATCCTTGCTTGTTGCTCATTGTGTGATAAAGGTTTAGATTTTCGCTATAGGTCAGTTTTTTAGATTAGCTTTGATTGCTCATCTTGGGACGCTGGCAAAGTTGATAGTGAGTAGCCAAGTTATTTTGAGTGGTCGTGATCAAGGATTAGCATGCTGTTTGACATAGTTGGCATGTTCTGGATTTGCTATTATGGCCATTTGTGGGGCTTTTTTTGCATATAGGCTCCTAACAAATTATTTTTTTACAAATAGCCCCCTAAAATTTGTAATTGCAAAAATAGCCCTATGCCTGCCATGCGTGCGCCACGTGAGCGCCACTCGAGCGACAAGGCTAGTGAGGTGGTTAAGTGTTCCGGTGGTTAAGTGGAACACGGTGAACCATTTATCATGTTTGAACACGGTGAATGGTTCACTACGTTCAAACTCGGTTAATGGATTCCCGTGTTTGAACACGGTAATCCATTTTACCGTGTTCCATCAATTCACCATATTCTTGTTACACCCTGACGATCCGCAACCCCCGATGATGAGTTTATCCTGAGGCGAGGATGGCGGAGAGGATAAAGGTACACTGGTACAGGTCACAAGTGTAGTAACTCTAAGCTCCGATCATGGGGAATTAAGAGATTTCGGGGGAAGAAGAGAGGGAATTTCTTGGAGATGAGAGGAGGAGGAAGGAGAAGAAGAGATGGGGATAGAATTTGAATTCCATTGTATTATACCATACCTCTTCTCTTTACATGTTGCCTTTTATACTACCTCCTTTTTGTATACTAAGTAGAGGGATTGAGTAATTATAAGGATTAAATGGTAAAAATGCATATCAAGATAAGGGCCTCCGATCCTATGTCTCCAGTGGGCCTTGACTTTGGCTTGCTTGTCCGAGTTGCAAACGAGTTGGGGTAGATCTTATCGGATGCGGGTGTGAATTGCTAACTGTGGGCGTCCTCAATCCAACCACCCGATCCGCTTAGGGCATGTTTGTTTGGGAGGAAGTGGAGAGGGGTGAAGTCGTTTTCGGCCACTTCCGCTGTTTCGTTCGCCGTAATAAAGATACGGGCGAAACTCGAGTTACCCAAAACAACGTAATTGACTTCGGTCCACAGTAGGGCGAAGTCAATTACGGTGAAGAGAGGTGTAGAAAAAAATAATAAAATAATACAAATGATAATGTAAGATATTTAAATATATTTAATTGTGATACTAATTACTTTTTTATTTAGTTTATATATTTAAATATAATAAAAATTAATTATTTAAGTTTTAGTATTTTTTTTCATTAAGTTTGTACATTTATAATATGATGAAAATTAATTAGTTGAGTATTAATATTTATTTTACTCTATGATTTTATTGTTATATTATTATAATTTATGTATAAAAAAATTACTTTAGTTGTTTTAGATTATATTTTTTAATTGTATAAAAATATAATTATATTATTTTTATTTAATATATTATAATTTATTATATATTAAGTTATTTATTATTTATATATAAATTATAGTTTTTACGCTATTCACTTCATGTGAAACAAACAACAGAACTGAAGGAACTTCACTTCTATAACTATAGAAACAAACAGCGGAAGAGAAGTAGTTTTCACCTAAACTACACTTCAACTCAAAGTCCACTTACGTCAAAACAAACATGCCCTTAAGAGTGTTCTTACTCCCTGGAAGAATCCAGAATCTGAATGACTGAATCCTATCTTCTTCCTTGCTCGTTATCCCTTTCAACCTGATGTTTCCTTCTCTGTTTCCTCTCCGAGCCACAGCTTCAAATCCTCTCTACCACCCAGTCCATTCTTGGAGATCCCTTTGTCTTTATAAAGGAAGTTTCTTTATCTCTTTTATCTCCTCTCTTCTACATATGTTTTATACTTATCTACTAATTACTGATACTTATCCTCCTTTATTTACCAGGTGCTACACTCCTTCCTTCTTCAACTGATCCTTGTCCTCAAGGATCGAACTTCGGAAACCGAGCCTTCATAGCCCAGTAATCCTCCCATGTGGCATCTCTCGGACTCAAGTTGCTCTACTTGATGAGTACTTAGGTGACTGCACAATTTCCCTTTTGTACCATCCTTCTATCCAGTATTTGCTCGGGTTGTGCAAGCAGCTGCCTTTCTTCCCCTATCAGCGGTTCCACAGTTGAAAGCTGATCCTACGCTCGAACACCCTATTTGAGCTGTGATACATGAAAAACGGGGTGAATCTTGGATCCTTCGGGTAGTCGGAGTCTATAAGCTATAGGCCCAATTCTCTCTAGAACTTCGTAAGGGCCATTGTATTTGGAAGTGAGTTTTAGACTCCGACGCACTGCCACTCTACTTTGTCGTTAGGGTTGAAGCTTAAGATATACCATTTCTCCCACTCTGTACTCCTTATCTACCCTGTTCTTGTTCGCATTATGTTTCATTCGATTTTGGACTTCTTGCAACCTTTCCCGTAGTATCTGTACCATCCGATTCCATTCTTCCACGGTCGGGTTCAATTCCATGCCTAGATTAACCACAGAATGAGTTGGAGGTGCATACCTATATAATGCCTGGAATGGGGAGGAGGAATAGTGATTAGTGTTGTACTACCATTCAGCCAGGGATAACTATTTGTGCCATTTGCGGGGTCGTTACAAGCACATACATCGTAAATAGGTTTCAAGGCATCTATTAACTCTCTCAGTTTGCCCATCGATGGTAAGTTGCACTCATCTGCAATTTCACCCCCATTAATCTGAATAGATCCTGCCACACTTGACTCGTGAAGATTTTATCCCTATCTGAGATTATACCCCCTGGCATACCATGCAGTCTATAAACTTAGTCCAAGAAAGCTTTAGCAACTTCATGTGCAGAATAAGGGTGTGCTAGTGAAACAAAGTGAGCATACTTTGTGAATTTGTCCACCACTACTAATATAGTATCTTTTCCCTCTGACCGGGGTAAGGCTTCAATGAAATTCATTCTCACCAATTGCCACGCTTGAGTAGGTATCTGCAAGGGTTGTAACAATCCCACATAAGGAGTTTCATCCACTTTATTCTTTATGCATACCTCACAATCTTTCACCCTATTCTCAATCTCCAACTTCATGACTGGCCAATAAAATAACTGCTTGATTTTTTTATGAGTGTTATCTATACTAGAGTGTCCTCCCAATGAAGAAGCATGCATCTAATCCACCAATACTCTTCTTAGATTTCCCTTGCTACCTATGTAAATCCTGCCTTTGTACCTCAGTACCCCTTGCTAATAAGAGTAATTTATTTGAGATGCTGGTTGCAGTAACACTGTTGCAATAATTTGTTGAGCCCTCGGATCCTCTTCGTAGCTTTTAGAGATCTCATTAACCCAAGTGGGTATGGCAGTAGGGGTGGCAATCCAGCTCGCTGTTCGCGAGCCAGCTCGTGTTCGGTTCGAAATGAGCTCGAGATCGAATCGCTCGTTTAGTAAACGAGCCAAAATTTTCAGCTCGTTTAATAAACGAGCCGAACACGAGCTGGGGTCAGCTCGCTCGTGTTCGGCTCGATAACAGCTCAAATATATATATATATATATATATATATATATATATATATATATATATATATATATATATATATATATATATATATATATATATATATATATATATATATATATATATACTTTACTATTTAGATTTTAAGCTATCAATTTTTTATGAATTTTAATTATTAGATTAAAATTTTAATTTTTTATTTTTTTTTTTAATTTTACACCTAATAGTAGGAATGAAAATTAAACTTGTTGTTCGCGAGCCAGCTCGTGTTCGGCTCGTTAATAAACGAGCCGAACACGAGCCGAATTTTTCAGCTCGATATTTAAACGAGCCAGCTCGTGTTCGGCTCGTTTATTACACGAGCCGACCCCAGCTCGCTCGTGTTCGGCTCGTTGACACCCCTATATGGCAGTAGTCAAAGCCTGAACGCTACCTTCATCTAAGCCCCTTCTAGACAACGCATCAGCTGCGAGGTTCTCCCTGCCCTTCTTGTACTTGATTGTATATTCTAGCCCCATGAGCTTCAGCATATCCTTTTGTTGGATGGCTGTGGTGATTCTTTGCTCCAACAAGTGTTTCAAACTTTCATGGTCAGTCTTTATGACAAAGGGTTTGGGGCTTAAGTAGTGTTTCCATTTGATTTCTGCTAACAGGATTGCCAAAAACTCCTTCTTGTAAGTGGATAACTCCATATTCCTGGGACTGATAGCTTTACTGAGGTAAGTCAGTGGCCTCCCATCTTGAGTTAGCACGGCACCCATTTCCTGACTACAGGCATCAATCTCTATGGTAAATGCATTACAAAAGTTGGGCATTGCAAAAACAGACGCAATAGTCATTACCTTTTTTAATTCCTCAAATGCTTCTTGAGCCTTCTTAGTCCATTTGAAATTATTTTTCTTCAATAATTTTGTGAGGGGTTTACTTATACCTCTATATCTCTTAATGACTTTGCGATAATGTCCAGTAAGACCCAATAACCCTCTTAGTCCCTTTATACTGGTTGGTCTGGGCCAATTGATCATTTCTGCAATCTTTTCTAGATCAATGGCTACCCTATCTTGTGTTATGATATGCCCCAAATATTCCACATGTTTCTGCCTAAAGAAACACTTAGTTCTTTTAGCAAACAATTTATTCTCTTTTAACAAGCTCAGGACCTTTCTAAGGTGCTGCACATGATCTACCAAACTTCGACTGTAAATTAATATATCGTCGAAGAAGACCAATACAAATTTTATGAGATAAGATTGAAATATGTCATTCATCAAGGCTTGGAATGTGGCAGGGACATTAGTTAAACCGAAGGGTATAACTAAAAACTCATAGTGGCCGGAATGGGTCTTGAATGCAGTTTTTCTTATATCACTTTCATCCATTCTTATCTAGTGGTATCCCGACCTCAAATCAATCTTGGATAACAGTTTAGATCCCCCTAATTCATCTAACAGATCATCGATAATAAGTATGGGATACTTATCCTTTATGGTGCCTTTATTCAGTTGCCTATAATCCACACATTCTCCAACTATGGTCTTTTTTCTTCACTAGCAACACGGGAGAGGCATAAGGACTGGTGCTCTTCTGGATGAGAGTTGCCTGTAGCATCTCAGAAACTTGCTTCTCTATTTTCCCCTTTTGTTCATAGTTGTACCTGTATGGTCTGATATTGATTGGCCTCAAATCAGGTTGTAATGGTATCTTATGGTCATGATTTCTTTTTGGTGGTAGACTTTTTGGTTCTTGGAAGACCATAGCATACAGTTCCAACACCTCTTGTATCTCCTGTGGGATGTCTTGTCCCTTTTTTACCTCCGAGCTTTTTAGGTATGGCATAGCAGTACCCTTGCACCCCAGCCTTATACCATTACCATGCACCTATAGCTTTAAGCTTAGCCCCTTTTGTGATCCCCTTCACTGTAATAGGCTTTCCTTCCTTATTGAATGTCACTGAATGGTTAAGGTAGTCAAAGGTGACTTCACCATATCTCTTGAGCCAGTCAATTCCCAAAATTATACTTGACCCATCTAGCCTGATTACTCTTAGATCTGCCTGATAAGGCTCTCCATGCATCATCTATTTGAAATCAGAACACTTCAGCTTGCTTAACACTTTATGGCCGTTGGCGACTCTTTACTATAAGAGGGGGAGCAGCAATCATATTTGCTTTTACTTCTTTGGCAACTTGAAAGTTGATGAAGCTGTGGGTACTCTCGGTATCTATTAGTATGACTAGAGGTTTGCTTCCAAATTCCCCTTGTACCTTGATGGTTTCATGTGGAATTTCCCCACTAAGAGTATGAACAGATATTCCTACTTCCTCTGTGTTCTTTGATTCTATTAGTTCATCTTCCTCTTCCACTTCTCCCTTTTGTAGCATTAACTCATCAAAAACTTCTTCTACCTCTGATTCACCTCCTATTTGATTTAAGTTTTTGTTCTAACACTGATGCCCTGGCTGAAATTTATCTCTATATTTATAACATAAGCCTGCGGCTCGTCTCTGCTCAAACACTTGTCTACTAACTCCTGGTTGCCATTCAGAATTCCTGTGGGTAGCTAACTTATTGTTCTCCATTTGCCCATAACCCATCTCCTGGTTGTAAGGCTTGAGGTACTGAGATCCCTAGGTTTGGTTATTACTGAGATCCCTGGTTTACTGACCAACTTATGCCTTTTCCACATCATAGTTAAAGCTTGTTCATGCAGCTTGGCTTGTTCATACACCTCTTCTACGGCAGATGAGTTGGATAGATCTATGAAAGGCACTAATTCTTTTTTAAGTCCACTGATGTAGCTTTGTATAAAATGCTCCTCACTCAAGGTAGGGTTCAGGTATAGCATTCTTGCTCTTAACTCAAATCTCTCTTGGTATTTTTCCGTAGTTGAAGTCTGAACTAATTTGTTGAATTTCCTTACTTACTTCTTCATAGAAGCCCCATCAAACCTCCTACATATAGCCTCAGACAACTCTTCCCATCTTATGTTTGGTTTATCCAACAAGTAACCCTCCATCCACCTGCGTGCCTTTCCAGAAAAATGTAAGCTAGTTAGCTAGCCACCTCTACCCATTGCTCTTCAAGAATTTAGTAAAATTTGAAATATTGTTCACTCTTGCTCAACCACTCTCTGGGTTCCTCTCCTTCAAAGGTTGGATAATCCAATTTTGGATGAGGGATATAGTAAGGATTTCTATGGCCTTGGTACACTGGATTACCCTCGTGGCCCATTTGAGGGTTTGGTAGAATTCTCTTCCCTCTATCCTCTTTTAATGGTGCTTGAGTGCTGCTACTTGGATGGTGATCATAGGTATGCTTATTTTCTTTGAATTGGACTGGAGAGTTAGTGATAGGTTTAACAGTGGGGGGTTGAGGAGTAAACAGCTTCAACAATTATTCATGTCTTCTAACTGCCTTAATCTGTCGGGCTTCATATCTCTGATGTCCTTCTTTTTGGATCTCATCCAATTGTTGTACTAATACACCTAGTTTCTTATTATAATCCACTTCAAATTGCTGCATTTTGGTCTCCAGGACCTGGTTACACTTAGTGGTAAGGAATTGCATTTTCTCTTCAACTGCCTTGATATGTTCATTCAAGTCTTTAATTCTTGTTCCCTCTGCCATCTCCTCTATGGCTGTTCCCTTACTGGTGTATTTAAATCTATTGTATCTCTTTCTTCCTATCTTGAATTGAATCTTATGCGAAATTGAGTGCTAAAGTCAGGAAGGGATCCCAACCGATGGAAAGAGTGTTCATTCTATTACTTGCTCAGATATACAGTTGCATTGAATAACCCCATTCACAAAATGGATACAGTTGCATTGAATAACCCCATTCACAAAATGCATTACCCACAAAGATAGAAGCAATTTAACAAATACCTCAAATGCATCCAGGTATGTTACTCTTTCTTCTATCTTCTGATCTGATCCTCCCCAGCTGCGGAATCTGTTGTTGCCCCCTAGCAGACTAGGGATCCTGCTGTGCTTGGAAGTGGGGAATCACCCAATTGCTAGATCTAACCTCAGAGACAACCTAGCAGTGGAATCCTTTGTCGAGATCCAATCAATGTTGGTCCTCACAGCTTGGATCTCCTTTCACGTTGCCAATTTCAACGATTCAAGGATCGGATCAGCGTTGTGAATACATTGCACCTACCCTGGGATCAAACTGCTTCGATACCAAATTGTTACACCCTGACGATCCTCACCCCCAATGATGAGTTTATCCTGAGGTGAGGATGGCGGAGAGGATGAAAGTACACTGGTATAGGGCGCAAGTGTAGTAACTCTAAGCTCCGATCATGGGTGGGGAATTAAGAGATTTGAGGGAAAGAAGAGAGGGAATTTTAGGGAGATAAAAGGAGGAGAAGGAGAAAGGAGAAGAAGAGATAGGGGAGAGAATTTGAATTCCATTGTATATATCATACCTCTTCTCTTTACATGTTGCTTTTTATACTACCTTCCTTTTGTGTACTAAGTAGAGGGATTGAGTAATTACAAGGATTAAATGGTAAAAAGGTGTCAAGGGCGTCGAATCCCCGACTGGCGGGACCGCGGCTACGTAGCTCGTAGCCGCCGGCCGTCTTCTTTGGTGAGGTTATTCCCCTCAACCGCAGGCTTAACAGAGAGAGAGAGAGATTAGGGATATAATTCTTGCTTAATTGATTGTCCCGCGATCACAAGCATATATGGCCACTGGCCCAACCTAAATGGAGAAGGCTCTCCTTGATTCTAGGGATTTCCAAAACAACCTACCTAAATGGAGAGGGCTCTCCTTGATTCTAGGGATTTCCAAACAACTTACCTAATCTAAGGAATTTTCAAACAACTTAACAACTTACCTAATCTAAGGAATTTCCAAACAACTTAACAACTTACCTAATCTAAGGAATTTCCAAACAACTTACCTAATCTAAGTTTCTATCTTTAGCCACTAGAGGCTAACCCATGCAGCGCCTGCCCAACGTGCTCCGCGCGCTCAGCCGGTCCGCGCCTGGCATATGTGCGTCCGCACATGACATCTCTCCCCGCCTCGAAGGCCAGCTCGTCCTCGAGCTGAAAGGAAGGGAACCGAGCATGGAGGTCGTCCAGATCCTCCCATGTAGCCGACGCAGGCGTTTGTCCTTGCCATTCAACGAGCACCTGGCGCACTCCCCGGGCCAGCCGCGCCCGAGTCACCCGGGCAGGTGCAGGCACCACAGCACCGTGCAGGAGTGGAGGCAGCAGCGGTGGAACGGCAGGCGGGTTACCGACAAACTTCTTGAGGACGCCGACATGGAACACATCATGAATGCGAGCGTCGGGAGGAAGCTGTAGCCGCACAGCCACCTCGTTGATGAGCTCCGCCACCTGGTACGGCCCGACGTATCGCGGTTTGAGCTTCCCTGTTGCCGTGCGTGGGAGGGATGCTGCTGCCCGCTGCCGAAGGCGAAGAAGAGCCCAATCGCCGACCTGGAAGGACACCGGCCTGTGGTGCTGGTCGTAGACGCGCTTCTGGACCGCCTGCGCCTGTTCAAGGCGATAGCGGATGTCGGCGAGGAAGGCAGCGCGCTCCTCCATCTCCTGGGCGACCGCTGCGACGCGGGCCTCGCCGGGCTCATTGGAGCGGATGGTCGGGGGTTCCCGGCCATAGACCACACGAAACGGAGTTTCGCGGAGCGATGACTGATAGGCGGTGTTGTAGGTGTACTCTGCCCATGGCAGCCACCTGAGCCATTGCCGGGGACGGTCGCCGGTGAAGCAGCGCAAGTACATGACGATGACCCGGTTGGCGGCCTCGGTCTGGCCGTCCGTCTGCGGGTGAAAGGCGGACGACATGTAGAGCTTTGTCCCTGTGAGCCGCATGAGCTCCTGCCAGAACGTCGAGGTGAATACTGGATCGCGGTCCGAGATGATGGACTGCGGAACGCCATGGAGGCGAACGATGTCGGCGAAGAAGGCGTGAGCGACGGACTCGGCGGTGTAGGGGTGCGCCAGGGGGATGAAATGGCAGTACTTGCTGAAGCGATCCACGACGGATAGAATGACCGTCTTGCCTTGCACCTTGGGCAACGCCTCGATGAAGTCGATGCCGATGTCAGCCTACACAGCCGTCGGAACCGGCAGTGGCTGCAGCAGACCGGCCGGCCTGAGGTGGTCGGACTTGTACTGTTGACAGGTGACGCATGTCGTCACGAAATCCTGCACCCGGCGACGCATGTTGGGAAAATGAAAATCCCGCCGGAGCCTGTGGAGGGTGCGGTGGATGCCCTCATGGCCGTCGTTGTGGACCGCGGCCAGGATCTCCTGCAGCAGCGGCGACGCCGGGGGAATGTATAGGCGGCCGGCGAAGGCGACCATGCCGTCCACCAGCGCCCACGGAGCGGTGCGGGTGGCAGCCCGGACCTCATCGTGGATGGTGACCAGGGCCGGATCAGTGGCCTGGGCGTGGCGGAGGCGCTCGATGAAGTCAAAGCGGGGTGCCGAAATAGCCATCACCTCCCCGCCGTCACTGTCGCGACGGGAGAGGGCGTCGGCGACGACGTTTGTGGCGCCCGACCGGTACTCCACCGAGAAATCGAATCCCAGGAGCTTGCCGACCCAGTGGTGCTGAGGGATCGTGGCGAGGCGCTGATCGAGGAGGTACTTCAGGCTGTAGTGGTCGGTCTTGACGATGAAGCGCCGACCCCAGAGATACGGGCGCCAATGCCGTACCGCCTGGACGAGGCCGATGAGCTCGCGCTCGTAGGCGGCAAGCGAGCGGTGGCGAGGTGCCACAGGCCTGCTGAAGAAGGCGACCGGATGGCCCTCCTGGATCAGGACCGCGCCGAAGCCGAGCGTGGACGCGTCGCACTCGACGGTGAACAGCTTGGCGAAGTCGGGCATGGCGAGTACGGGGGCGGACGTGACGGCGGCCTTGAGCGCTGTGAATGCCGCGGCTGCCGCGTCGTTCCAGGAGAAGCCCTCCTTCTTGAGTAGGGCCGTCAGTGGTGCAGCGATCGCCCCGTAGTTGTGGACGAACTTGCGGTAGTACCCGGCGAGGCCGAGGAAACCGCGCACAGTCCGGGGCGAACGTGGAGCCGGCCAATCATGGATCGCCTGCACTTTGGCAGGGTCCATGGCCACACCCGCTGCGGATATGACATGGCCGAGGTAGGCGACGGAGGAGGCACCAAACGAGCACTTGGAGCGCTTGACGAAGAGTTGGTGGCGGCGTAGTTCGTCGAAGACGGCCCGGAGGTGGCGAAGATGATCAGCCCACGTCTTGCTGTAAATTAGAATATCATCAAAAAATACCAGGACGAAGCGGCGCAGGAACGGGCGTAGCACGTCGTTCATCAAGGCCTGGAATGTCGCCGGGGCGTTGCACAGCCCGAACGCCATCACCAAGAACTCGTACAGGCCGTCGTGGGTGCGGAACGCCGTCTTGTGCACGTCCTCCGGGCGCATGCGCACCTGGTGGTACCCGGACCGGAGGTCCAGCTTGGTGAAGAACTTGGCGCCATGGAGCTCGTCGAGGAGCTCGTCGACCACCGGGATCGGGAATGCATCCTTGACGGTGAGCGCGTTCAGCGCCCGGTAGTCGACGCAGAAGCGCCACGAGCCATCGGCCTTCTTGACGAGGAGGACGGGCGACGAGAACGGTGAGTCGCTGCGGCGGACGATCCCTTGAGCAATCATTGCGGCACACTGGCGCTCCAACTCGTCCTTGTGCGCTGCGGGGTACCGGTAAGGGCGGACGGCGACCGGCTGGGTGTCGGGCTTGAGAACAATGCGGTGGTCGTGCGCACGCTTGGGGGGCAGACCGACGGGGTCCGCGAAGAGCCCCCCAAACGAGAGCAGCAGCGCCTCCAGGAGGGAACCGGCGTCGGTTGTTGCGCCCAGGGCCGGCACGGTGGGGCTGGCCATGCCGGTCCAGGAGACGGAACGCCCCCGGCGCTGGAAGGACATGCGCCGGCGGCCGAGGTCCCAAACAATGGGCCCCAACTCGCCGAGCCACCGGGTGCCGAGGACGACGTCGTACCCGGCCAGTGGCATGACGTAGAGGTCGGCCGGGAAGGAATTGCCGTCGATGAGCAGGGGCGCGTCGCGGATGACGCCGGCGCAGGTGATCCGCTCGCCATTGGCGACCAAGGCTGTGAGGCGGGGGTGTTGGCGGAGGGGCAGACCGGAGCGCCGCGCCGCCTCCTCCGAGATGAAGTTGTGCGTGCTGCCGGAGTCGAGGAGGGCGACGAGGGACGCGGAGCCGAGTGCCACGGCGATCTGCATGGTGCCCGCCATGGGAACCCCAGCCACGGCCTGCAGGGAAAAACAGGGTGCCTCGGCGTCGTGCTCCGCGTCGCCCGCGGCGTCCGTGGCGTCCTCGATCTCCACGCCTTCAAGGAAGAAGATGCGCCGGCAAAATCTGTTATGGCCACGGGTATATTTTTTCATCGCAATTAAAACAGAGGCCCAGACGGCGCCGTTCCGCCATTTCGTCCGGGGTGAGGCGCCTCTGATTGCCCTCGTCGCGACCCTGCTGGGCGGCCATCGGAGGAGCAGGGAGCGCCAGCAGCTGCTGTGGTCCCGGAAGCGCTGGCCGTGGCGCGGGGGCGGAAAGGAGGCCACGCTGGGGCGCCCGAGGGGAAGGCTGCACCGGCCGGTCGCTCGCCATCAACTCTACTTGTCGCGCCAGGCTCATGGCGGCTGCGAGCGTCTCCGGGTTGTGGATGCGGACGGCGTGGCTGAGCGGCGGCAGGAGTCCGCCAGTGAAGAGCTGGACGCGCTGAGCCTCATCAAGGCGGCCCGCGCGAGGCAGGAGGGCCTGGAAGCGATTGGAGTACTCCTCCACGGTCCCTGTACGCCGGCACTCGGCGAGCTCGAACAGCGGAGCCGAGCGGAGGGGAGGCCCAAACCGCAAGGTTAGGAGTTCCTTGAATCGCCCCCACGACGGCGTGCCCTCGTCCTCCTGGAGTTGGATGTACCAGAGTTGCGCGACGTCCTCCAAATTGTACGAGGCCATCCACACGCGCTCCTCCGCCATGGTGCGCTGTTGGCGAAAATAGGATGCGCACTTGTTGATGAAGAGCATCGGATCGGTCTTGCCGTCGTAGCGGGGAAATTCCAATTTGTGGAATTTTGGGGGGCGATCAAGATCGCGCGGCCCCTCCGGGCGGCCGCCAGCGCCGTTGTCCGACGACGAGGCCGACTTCTCCTTCATAGCCGCCATGTCGGCCTTCATGGTTGTCATCTCCGTGGTGATGGATTTCAACATCTCTATCACATCGGCGACGGTGGGATCGCCCATGGCTGTTGGCTGCGGGGCGGCAGTGGCGGAGGGCTGCGGCGGTGGTGGAGGGCTAGGGTGGTGGGCGACGGCTTGGGTGGAGCGGGTGAGCTCTGATACCAGGTTGTCAAGGGCGTCGAATCCCCGACTGGCGGGACCGCGGCTACGTAGCTCGTAGCCGCCGGCCGTCTTCTTTGGTGAGGTTATTCCCCTCAACCGCAGGCTTAACAGAGAGAGAGAGAGATTAGGGATATAATTCTTGCTTAATTGATTGTCCCGCGATCACAAGCATATATGGCCACTGGTCCAACCTAAATGGAGAAGGCTCTCCTTGATTCTAGGGATTTCCAAAACAACCTACCTAAATGGAGAGGGCTCTCCTTGATTCTAGGGATTTCCAAACAACTTACCTAATCTAAGGAATTTTCAAACAACTTAACAACTTACCTAATCTAAGGAATTTCCAAACAACTTAACAACTTACCTAATCTAAGGAATTTCCAAACAACTTACCTAATCTAAGTTTCTATCTTTAGCCACTAGAGGCTAACCCATGCAGCGCCTGCCCAACGTGCTCCGCGCGCTCAGCCGGTCCGCGCCTGGCATATGTGCGTCCGCACATGACAAAAGGCAAATCAAAATAAGTGCCTCCGATCCTATGGCTCCAGTGGGCCTTGACTTGGGCTTGCTGGTCCGGGTTGCAAACGAGTTGGGGTAGATCTTTATCGGATGTGGGCATGAATTACTAACTGTGGGCGCCCTCAATCCGACCACCCGATCCGCTTCTAGGGAGTGTTCTTACTCCCTGGAAGAATCCAGAATCTGAATCCTATCTTCTTCCTTGCTTGTTATCCCTTTCAACCTGATGTTTCCCTCTCTATTTCCTCTCCCAGCCACAGCTTCAAGATCCTCTCTACCACCCAGTTCCATTTTTGGAGATCCCTTTGTCTTTATAAAGGAAGTTTCTTTATCTCTCTTATCTCCTCTCTTCTATATATTTTTTATACTTATCTACTAACTACTGATACTTATCCCCCTTTATTTACCAGGTGCTACAGTTCTATTTACCAGGTAAACGTGTTTAGACACGGTAAACCATTTACTGTGTTCTTCTCATTTTACATCCAGCCAAAATCAATCTTTTAAATATCAATTAAATACAATATTCAAGTACGAATACAATCAATCTTTTAAACAACAATTAAATACAATATTGAACAGTATGAATATAACATCACATCACATCACAATAGAATATCGATACTTGATGAATATAATATCATATCACATCACATTAATATGAATATAACAATATAAATGCAACATCACATCAGAAAAGAACAGAACATCGATACAAGATAAATACAACATCACATTACAACAGAATATCGATACAAGATGAATACAACATCACAACACAACAAAACAATATAAATATAACATCGCATAAAGACAATGTGGGCTAATCGAATGGCTCTATAACTTCGAATTGGTCGAGATGTGAGATAGTAGTGCTCTCTGGTTGTGAAGGAGCTGAAGATGAGGGCTGATCTGCATGGGGAGACTGCAATTGTCGGTGCCATGGGTGCCTTCGATAAACAATATCAGGTCGTCGAGGAGGATCCTCTGGTACATACCCCGACAGACTATATGATGGTGCATGCCCTGACATCGATGCTTCACCATGATTTGCTGGCCGTGGAGGCATAGTGTGTGGAAGTGTCGGTAGAGTCTCCAAAATTACCTCCATTTGATCAACAACTTGTGTCAGGGTTGCTAATGCTCCACTATACGAAATATTTGGTCGGACACCTGATCGCATTTTGAGATCTTTGAATGACATCGACCTGAAATCAAAGCAGCATCATAAAAATTACATTAACTTTTCTTTGTATATTAAAATAATTATAATATATATATATATATATATATATATATATATATATATATATATATATATATATATATATATATATATATATATGTATGTATGTATATAGAACTAGGCTACTATGCTATCGATAGCACCAAGCACTTGGTGCTATTAGGTTTTTAGCCATTGGATTAAGGGATGTGTGGTTAGAATGATAGTGGGCCCCTAGGGTTTAGTGAGTTGTTGGGGAAATAGTATGATCAAAGGGGTAGAAATGATCAAAGGGGTAGATTTAATGGTGAAAAACTTGGTAGCACCAAGTGCTTGGTGCTATCGATAGCATAGTAGCCGGACTCTGTGTGTGTGTGTATGTATATATATATATATATATATCTTGACATATCCACGTGGTGGCTGATATGCGAGGGGTGGACACTGTATTGGCCTAAATATCCACCTCCTGGTGATCCCCCTAATACCACTGCATGTAGACAACAGTAGCTCGTACAGGATCGGGATCTACATGGCGGTCCACCTCTACTATATCCATCAATCGATCATCCCAACGCTGAGTATGTATAGCATGAAACGCCACTTAATTCTCATCCACTCTTTTTCGTGATGTGATGCGAGGTAGAGCAACTACTGCGTCGGGTATATGCTGTAGAAGTCCAAATTGCCGAAGCACCTGATCTGGAAGATGTAGCTCAATAATATGGAAGCAGACTCAGGTGGTTCTAGCTTACCATACCGGGGACCCCGTTAGACAAAATGTTGGAAGTGACTCTAGTACTCCATCTGTATATGGCCTCCATGTAATCTATTATGAAAAGTATCTATGATTACTAACTCATTTTAAAATGAAAATTACATTTATGATATGATCGAATTATTTTCATTTATCTGGGACTTTAGCTATTGATCTAGCTGATCACGATAAAACTCAATATCAGTCGTTCTGACATTGTCCCGAAAAGCCAAATTTAGTATTCCACCTGTTTTATTTGTATCGTATTAGTAATGATAACATAAAATATTGAAAACTTAAAAAGAAAATACCTACCTGCAATCTAGTGGCACGTCAATGAGCTTAGGCTGTGGTCCATCTATCTCAGGACGACTAATGTGCAGGTGGTCCCATGCCAATATCTATATAAAAACCTACTTAGAAACTAAAATAAAATCCGTGAATGAAATTAGTAGTAAAGAAATGTACCTGAATTAATGTCCCCAAACAACAACACTCCATTTTTCCGCTCATGCAAGTACCCGCTAATGCTCGATAGAGATGAGCTAGCGTCGCAGCACCCTATGCCAACTCACCACAAGCGTTAAAATTCTCTGACAGTGGCAACCACTTCAAATGCACTTTATTTCCGCTTGGATTTGGCATCAAACTACAACCTATCTGAAATATCATATATACTCGTGCTGTAGCCCATATGACAGCGGGAGGTGCATTTAAGGCGATATCATGAAATTGATGATATAACCAATCAATCTTTATCGCTTCGCCCCTAATATCCTCCGGAACCACCCCAAGAAGTAGATCACACAGCTGTGGCCACTGATACGAGGCGCCTTCGGTCACAGCCGCCACTATGGATGCGGAGTCCTATGATAACAGCCACATCTATTAAGGTGATTGTCATCTCCCCATGCCTCATATGAAAAGTCTGCGTTAACCTCCTCCATCTCTCGACTAAAGATCCTAATAATGCATGATCTAGTTGGACGCGCTTCAACCACAAAATATAATAGAATTTTGCTCGTCGCAGTAGCTCTCCAAAACTGTAAGATTCTCGATTTGCCAACGGTTCAATTTACGCCATGCTCCATAAAGTAAACAGAAGAATAACCCTGCAATATTATAAATACCACATAATATTAGTACCTAGTATTTCAAAGAAAAAAAAATATTTAAAAATATTGTATGACCTCATCTCTGATGCAAATGCATCTATGGTGGGGCTTGCTCAGTCCTGCCTTATGATCGTCCTCTTCATGATCGTCCATCTGAAATAATACCAATAAGCAAAAAAAAGATATAATATGCGTGAAGAAGTGTAAATTAATCAAATAAATCTACAACAATCAAAATATCAAACAATCTAAACGACGATGTCTCTCAGTCCTTCTTTGTTGATTTTCAGGACAAGTGCTCTTATAATGTCTGTGTTGTTTACACATACTACACTTACCCCTGCTACTTCCAACGCCTTCGTTCATAACATTGTGAATGCGAGTAAATTTGGATCGTTCTTTCTTTCTTCTCTCGCGTGGTGGAAGTAGGGGTGAATCATATGACTCAACTCAATAACGTCGATCGGAAATCGGATGGAACTGTGGTTCATATGTCTTACGGTAGAACTCGGTATTGTAACAATGAGAGCATAAACTATAATAATCTATATTCATGTATGAGGAATTATAGCATGATAATATATGTAAGGGATTCCCGTTAGTTGCAAACACAAACATAAACATGTAGAATCTCTCCCATTGATAATCACTTGGTATTGTAAATCCCTTCCAGTAAGTACTTCAAACTCTTGAGCTCCAAACCGCTGAACTGTATGTACTCTAGCAAATGTCATCCGGCTATTGATGATCTTATCAACAATCCATACAAATTGAGTAGATATTACTGCTTCCTCCCCACGATGTTTTAGAAAGAATTCAACCACTCGATGAAATATTGTCATTATGAAAGCTGTAATTGGTAAGCCATGAACTCCCTTTAACACCCCATTTAAACTCTCTAAACGATTTATTGTCATAATGCCGAATCGTCGATCACCATCGAAAGCTTTAGCCCAATATGTCACGCCCCGGGGTCGAAACTGCGACCTGGGCTCGCAAACAGATCCGTCGCCCATACGGGAAGCCTCGCATAGACGAAGCGTCTAGCCTGCAAAAGATAATACTACAACTATACATATATCAGAGCAAGAAATAAATTATTGTAAATAAAATCCAAACCACTGTACAACTGGAATAAAGTACAAGATCCATCTCCCAAATATAAATAATACAAAATCTGATCCACAGGAATAGTACAAATAAAGTCCTCCTATACAACATCTATGAATCCAAAAAGGGTGGTAAACTAAAACAATAATACATCAGTGTACAATGAAATCCCACAATCCGGGATGGTACATCTATCTCACCAAAATGAACTACACTGGTAGGGATCTATCTCGTGACTCCCTATCCTCGGTCCGTCAAGCCAGCTAAAGCAGGAACGGAGGAAAAACCCTCTACAAAACTGTTACCGACAGAGGGTGTGAGAACTACATCCTACAGTAGTTCTCAGTGGGTACCGTCTCCAAGACCAACGGTCTACCCATTAAGTCTACTAGAGGTATAAGATAACAGAAAATACTGTAATAATGAAATGATAAGCTGGAAAGAAATCTACAGCTATCATGTCTCTATCTACAATGCTCAAGCCTCTATCTACAATGCTCAATGGGTGATACAGATGAAAATGATGCATCGACTCTAACTCAGTATACTCAATCAACCCAATCACACTGACTGCCAAATAGGCTCCAGTCAAACTTGCGCCTACATACAACCACATGCTCCGAACTGGGTCAGGAATTACGTAGGCGGTCCCACTCGGATTGCGTCGACAAGCTGCGAAAGATAAGTAACAAGCCTAGCTCCGGAGCGGCACTCGAGAGGAGCGACCCCACCGAGGAAGTATCCGCGCATCTCTGTCGAGCTCAATATGGCTCATGCAGGCTATAGTCCAAATCTACGATCAATCAGATCGGCAATAACTCAACTCACAACACTAATCCACTCGCCGGAGACACTCAACAGCCGGGACCACCGTCAACCCAAACAGCTTCCAAAATAGAACACCCAACTCACAGATGAGAAAGAACCAACCGACATCGCAAGGGTTTGAGAATCCCGAAAGGCCAGTGCCTAGAAACCCAATCAAACAAGAACTGCTTCCAGGCTCAACCTTTCTAAGTTCTCGACCCCTTACAGTTCGGAGAAATCAGCTCCATCGGGTAAAACATCCGGGGGAAACCAATCAGGGTCCGAAAGTTTCGGGAGACTAGCACCTAGAACCCAAATCAAATAAGAACAGGTTCCAGGTACAGCTTCTCGTAGCTCTCGACCCAAATATGAAAACAATTCTTAGAACCCAGATCACTCGAACCGTCTCGGGTGAGGAAGTTTATAAGAAAATATGATATTTATTACTGAAATTCATTTTCACTCGAACCCTCTCGGGGTGAGGATTAAAAGTAGTTCCCTTTTTATAAAACCATTTTGATTTGAGAAACTCCTTTTTAATGAATTTTATTTCTTTTAAAAAAATCAGTTAAAAACAAGTTTTATTCCCAAACCCCGAAGGACTAATGCCTTCACCCAATCAAACAAGAACAGACTTCGGTGACCCTTCAAAATTTGGAAGGAAAATGTTGGTTACTAAAATCATGTGTGTCCAAGAAAACGTTCTGGGTTCAAGGTCCTGATATCACAAGCACACTATTGTCACAAACGCCGTGGCGACCAACTGATCGTAGAAAACTCGACGACCCGGGACCACTGTTTACCCAAACGGCTCCCGACACGAGTACAAGAGTAGCCACAGCTACCAGACTCCACTCGGCCCCCAGGCATGAGCGCAACATGCATCCTACACTAAAAGAAATCCCGACCACTCGGCCCACTACCCGGGCGAGGAAAACTTTATGTCCAGGGAATAAGAATGTAAAGTGTGAGGATGTCTAAAGTATAAAAGAACCTAGCCCAAGTGAGGGTTTTCTACTAGTCTGGTTAATACATGCAACATATGACGGGGTGCTAGTTAAGGTTCCACAATGTCACTAATAAGAGTAGTAATCAACTAACTAATTCTATCATACATGTTCACATGCTTAAACAATATAAAGCAGAAATTGCATCAATCATATTCTCAAACAAATAGGTGAACATCATCATCCAGCATCCTTTCCACTAGCATAGGATAAACCTCTTTATCTTGTAATCTCTCCTTCACGCATAAGGGTAAATAAATCATGCAAGCTCTCAAATCCACATAACATGTACAATTTATCAAGTAAGCCTTAATCCACATAATTTAGACTATTTCTCATGCTTACGTCTCACTCATAAAGGTTGTACATTAAACTATGCATGCATACTAACAAATAGAGTTAGAGAATCGCCCGCTGATTTTGGAGACCAAAACAACCCACTTCCAAAAATCCATCATAAATTCCCTTTAATAAATAAAGCATCCAAACATTACATGCTGTCCCAAATCTGCAAACATAAACTTAGCTTGAACTTCCAAGCTTAATAGAGGCTAATCCAAAAGGAAATCTCCCACAGATTATAAAAGAGAAATTGCTCACCATTAAGTTAAAAAGAAGTTCCAACTTGAAATTCCAAAAAGATCAATTTATTCCAAAGATATCTGCATTCAAAGGTCCAATGCACAACTTAAAATCCAAAACAGGGACTGCACCAAAATCTGAAACAGGGTCGTAAAGATTGATAAAATTACCTAGGCAAATGAGCTCAAAATCCAGCAAGCAAGGTGTCATTGGATTCCTCTTCGTGAGTAGATATAAATCGAGCCAAAGAACTCAAAATTTCATGAACAAATGAAAGAGAAAACCCATAAATACTATGAACAATCCAAAAAGTCCAATCTGTGCACGAATGCAACAAAGTGCCCCAGAGATGACAAATAAACCCCAATAAAACTTCAGATCTTGGTGGAGTGATACATACCAAAGTTGTAGAGTTTCGAGTCTTGAAGATTTTCCCACAAAAATCAGCTCAAAATTCCCATCCCACTGTCTAGAAAAGGAAAAACACTGAGGGCTGTCCAGATTTCCAGGCTGAGAAAAAGGGTTGCAAAGATGACTTAAAAACTCTGAGAAATCTCATGATCCAAGAAGAGAGTTGAATACCAAAGTTGTAGGCTTACCTCTTGTGAAGATGCAGAACCAAAAATCAGGTAAAAACTCTAAGAAATGAGCTCTCGGGAGCTTCTACACCAAAATACGACAGAGTTGACCAAAAGTCAGCAACAATGGTGATGCTCTACTCTAGAAGAAGATGAAGAAGATGAAGCTTTTTTAGTCCTTCTCTTGATGATGAAGATGGAGAAGAAGAATGGAGGAATGCTCTGTAGAAGTCTCTAGCTGAAGAAATTTTCCAAAAGGGAGAAAATGAGGAGGAAACACCTTTAAATAGAAGAAGAAGAAGAAGAAGAAGAAAAGAAGAAGAAAAAAGAAGATTACTGTGCTTGCTACAGTAATAGCCTGGCTCGGCCCTGGGTTTGGGCCAGACACGTGACGCCCATCCGGGCGCCCCCGCATTCGGGCAAGCGGCTCGGATGCGGCCACGTGGGCGGCGCTGGTAGGTGGGCGCCCTCCAAAGGAGCCGCGCCGTGTGGTGCTGCGTGGGGAGGCGCGCGCCGTTGCGCCCCGCGTGCGCGCGCGCTGCCCAACGCGCGGGCGCCACGTGGCAGCGCGCCCTTTCTTCGCTGCTGCCGTGTGTTCTCGCGGGAGCTGGCTGCTCCTGGTGCACTCCAACGGACCGTGAGCCAGCCCGCAGTGGAAATAAGCCCAAAAGCCCAATTTTGCCCGAAAAAATGCTATTTCCACTGTTTTCGCGTGCTGAGTCCGTTTTTTGCGTTCGTTTGACGCGCAACGCACTCGATACACCAAAAATATGTGTTTTCTTGCCGTCAACCACAAGGTCAAGTCACACAGGCAACCGGGACACCACACAATATGTCCTATCGGTGTGAAATTTGTCAACCTATAGCCAAGCATCTTCATCCATTTGCCTTCAATTCTTTCTTTTAACGTGTAATATTCTCGTTTTCTAAGGCACTTCTAATAGTATAAAATTTTTTAAGTAGGTGTTTTGCTTTAAAAGGAACATTCATATTAGCCTTCATATGTCGCAAACACCATCGATGAGCACGACCTTCTGATGGTGGGAATACAAGTGCAATAAGATTCGCAAGCCCTTTAAAATGATCCGAAATTATTGTAATAACTCGAGATCGTGTTATGTACCTCCGTTGGCAATTTAAAAACCACTCCCAACTCGAGCCCTTGTCCCCTTCGCATATTGTGAATGCTAGCGGGTATAAACCACCATTGGCGTCAACACCTATGGTAATTAATATATGGCCTCCGTATTTTTCGTACAAGTGCATAACATCGATACTAAGTAATGTCCGGCAATACATCCAACCATGAATCGAGGGTCCAAAAGCCCAAGAGTCTCGTGCAAACATTTTTGAAGTATTTGTCACTCTTATAAATTCAATCTTCGTAATAGTTTCGGGATTTGTTGTTTATCGAGGAAGGTCACAATATGATTGCTCCCAACTACCGTATATAATTTGTAGTGTTTTATTCCGTGCCCACCAAGCCTTACTATATGATATATTAACGTGGATTTCACTCTGAACTCGAGTTTGAATTTTTGTAGGACTCATAGCAAGCTTTGCCTTCACTATGGATAATATATATTGACATACAAAAGAAGATGTACAATTCTAATGCGTTGTATTCAAAATAGGAATCATACATGTGTGCGATCCTACATAAATCCTTATTCTAAAATATGAACAACCTTTGGGTCGAGAGGCATGTAATCTTCATGGGCAAGAATTGACCACACATCTCACAATATATCTAGTTGTATTTTATTTAACAACTCTAAGTTGCACATTATGTTCAATGTGCCATCGATCCAAAGCATTCACCAAGGACGAGTTGTCAGAAAATACCCGAGTAATCCATGCCGCATCACTCGGAGGATCCTGATCAATGATTTGTTCATTGTATGCTTCAACAACTTTATGAATTAATTCATTACTCGGGAGAAAACGTTGTTGTTCATCTTCAAATTCTTGCATTCTACCGGATCCTCTACATAATCGTTGTTGGCGTATGAATTTTCAATCCATTCAACACTTTCATCTCGAATGGCGCATGTGAGAGAATTCAAACCACCATCATGATCAGAATCTATAGATTGTGGAACATCGTCTATATCGTCATCTGTAGAGTCAATATCGGTTTCACTTACATGCTCATCGTCATTTCTAATTATTTACTTATAATCACTTTCCATTACATCTTCATTATCATTTGCATTTCTCACTTTCCAATTAGTGCATTCTCGAACACTAGAGGATGGACCTTCACATAAATTATGATGGATAGTTGACATGCAAAGATATTTAGGATTAACTATTCGCATCGATTCAGATTTCATATAACTAAGTCATACAATCACTTACTGCTCATCAAGTCTACCAAATGAAGATGGATCTATAATAGTATATGGTAATGATGCACTCACTGGTACACATGGGACTTCAGACACTCTGTAACACTTAAAAATCCAAATTATTAATTTTTCGTGCCTAAACTAATAAAGGAGAAAAAGTGAAACACAATTTTAATGATCAGTACTTTATGCATTGATGTACGAATATCTTCGAGATCGACATAATTTCTTTGGTAATCACTATTGCGCATTCTCGTAGAGTAAACAGAGGTTGGACGGTCTTCTGTCGTCAACACTTGCTTCTCCACATATACTTTTATACAACCATGAAATGGAAAAAAGCCATCACGCCTACAATTCCGTTATCACTTGATATGACAAGTAATTTTCATTCATTAGCTCCTATTGGATATTGAACTGTTATGCGGAGACGGACTTCCGCTCGATCATAATTAGTGACCTTATATATTTATGTTTCAAAATTCCGAAATGTGATATCGCGTCGGATACCAATCAATTCTTTATGGCTACCAATATATTGTGGTATATTATCGGTTACAACTAAATTTATGTCCCAATGGATACAAAAGGGAACACATTCACCAGATATAATGATCTACTATAAACAACATTATTCAACATTATACAATATTATACAATATTATACAATATTATACAATATGACAATGCATCTATAAAATTGACTATTATGTGAAAAACAAATTTACCGATTTGCATACAGCGTCGGCGTGAGTTCTTTGTCGATGGAGGGCTCTTGAAGGGCAGCGAGACAGAGACAGAGAAACAAAGGGCTCTGCAGGTAGGGGTGATGGGAGAGAGAGAGAGGCTCTCAAGGAGAGAAAGAGATAAAGAGACTGAGGCTTACTCTCTCTCAGTGAGAGAGGAAGAGAGAGACGGAGAGTGTGAGAGAGAGACAGGGAGAGAGAGACGGAGAGTGTTAGAGAGAGACAGAGAGAGAAAGAGTGTGATTAGGGTCTGGGGGTCGGAGACCGGTGGTGCGGTAGCGAGGGGGACACACACACATACACACACACAGATAAATAGTGAGAGTGTGTGAGAGAGAGAGAAATACAATGCGCCGCGACGGCGGCGGCGACGACGACGACGACGACGACAACGACGGTAGACGGGGCACATAGAGATGAGAGAGAGAGAGAGAGAGAGAGAGAGAGAGAGAGAGAGAGAGAGAGAGAGAGAGGGGATTGAAACTCGGGAAGGAAGGAGAAGGTTGGGAGTTTATAGTATGAGGAACACGGTGAACCATTAGCCGCGTCTAAACACGGTCATCCGTTTACCGTGTCCAAACACGATAAATTGTTTACTGTGTTTGGACACGGTAAATTGTTTACCGTATTCAAACACGGTTAACCATTCACTGTATTCAAACGCGGTGATCCATTCACCGTATTCAAACACTAAATGATTCACTGTATTCAACTTAACCACCTCACTGGCCCTGTCGCTCGCGTGGCACTCACGTGACGCACGCGTCGCAGACATAGGATCATTTTTACAATTACAAATTTTAGGGGGCGGCTATTTGTAAATAAAAAATTTGTTAGGAGTAAGGTTCGAAGTGCCGTGGCACGGGGGCGTGCCGCTCGCCGCCTGGCACGGTACGGTATCGGCACGCTTGCGTTCCGACACGTGGCACGCTTGCGTGCCGATGGATACGCATGACCTCCCAGTGACACGCTCTGGCACGTTTTGTTTTTATTTTTTTTATTCCCAATAAGCTCTTATAATATTATTTTGAAATATTTAGTCAAAAAATTATGAATATTGGCTATATATAGCTTACTATACTCACCAATTAACATATTGATATTTTTTTTATATATATAAAGTACAATGGAGTTTTTTTTTTCAAAATAATTTTCTAAAATTTTATAATTTGCGAAATAATTTTATCAAAATTTTATTTGTAAAACTAACCCTATTTTTGCCATATCAGCTTGCCATATCAGCGTCACATACAGAAGGCTCACCGCCTACTAAAGACGGTGGACCGCCTTTAGCTATAATTTTCATGATTAAGTTAATTTCAAACAAAATTACAGCGAGTCAGATTTTTAAGAGATTTAGGTTGTTATTGTAAAAAGATAAGATAAAATGAGAATGTGGATACCGATTAGATTTTTAAAATATTTAGATTGTTATTATTTATTAACTAATATAAGAAGGAAAAGAGATAAAAAATATTTTTAATCATAAAACCTAAATCTTTAAAAGATTTAGATTGCTATTAGTTAGTAAATAATAACAATTTAAATCTTTTTAAAATATGATTTATGACCACATTCTCATTTTATCTTATCTCTTTACTTTTTATATTAGTTAGTAAATAATAATAATCTAAATCTCTTAAAGATACTCACATTTACTAACAACCTAAATTAGTTAGTGAACAAAATAATCTAAATCTCTTAAAGATTAAAATAAAAAAACAAAAAATATGTATCGTACAATATGTGATTTTTTTTAAAAATAATAATAAAAAAAAACTCTACGCATGTGATTAAAAAAAAAAAAAAAAAAAAAAGGCCGTGCCACTTGGCACGGCACGGCGATACCCCATGGGTATCGCCATGTCTCGCTCGAGACGGGGAGAGGGGGGGTGCGATATACCGTGCCCCCATGCCGCCGCGGCACGGGCGGCACTTTAAACCTTGGTTAGGATCTATATGCAAAAAAATTCCGCATTTTTGTGTGCCAATGCACCCCGACATGCGATCCTCGAGACCGAGACTTGGCCTTGTCCTAGAGGCATGGTCTGTGCAAATAGATTAAATATAGTGACAGTTATTCCTTTTTTTCCCAATAAAATAGAGGTATTATTGGCATGTCCTAGAGATAAGGAATTCCTTCTGCAATTTTTGATACAATAAAAGTATTACTTTAAAAGAGTACTTCTGAAACATTTGAATAGTGGAAGGATTTTCTTTCTTCCTCTTTTGATGGGGACAACCAATAGGACGGGTGTTTTGTAACCTATAATGAGTCTTCTTCCATGAATTTCCATAGAAAAGTCAGCTCTATGGAACAAATACAAAGATAAATTGTTCAACATTTTCATTCATGTGCTTGAGCTTGAAGCTTAATATTTGAGCGGACAAAACTCATTAGGAAAACCACTAGTTTACAAGGCTAATTGAGCAAGTCGTCAACTCAACTATTTGAAATACACGATGATCAAAAGATGGTTACCTCAATTGGATGCCTTGCCACTCTATTGATTTATTTACACATCATAATTCCTGTTGTTTCATGTAGAAACATTTTCTCTATATTCTTGATAGTGGTGAAAACTTGTTGGGCATTTACTGCATGATTGCTTCAAATTTTCAGCATGTATCTTTTTGTTATAATTCTTACAACACCTGGAGATTTTTCTTTTTTTTTCAAGCATCGTTTGGTGGTGAAGATTTGTATATTGGTAAAATGTTGGACTAGATTTGATAATCCTGTTTCTTATGCAGGCAAACCCTCCACAGTTCCATTCAAATCTGTTATACATACAACGATATAGACGTAAATCACGATTAGTCTCTGAAGCTGCATATTTTTTCACTAATATCCTCTCTGCAGAATCTTTCATTTGGAACATTGATGCACAAGCACTTTCAATGGATGAAATCGAGTTCCAAAATAAAATGGATTCTGCTAGAGAACATTTGCTTGGTTTATCAACTACCTCAGAAAATCCCATAAATCAAACCAAACTTGATGGCACGCAGCAAACAGCAGAAATGGTGAAAACTAACAGGCTCTCGGACTGCTGTCTACCTGCAATCGAGCAACAAAACATTTCAAACCAAGTAAATGAGGTAAGCATGAATTTAGGTGGTGAGAATAAACTAATCCCAAGGAAGCAATCCGTTTCAGATTTAGAGAACAAAGGAAGCAGCGATCTACTGAAGGATGATCACTTGATCAGATATTTTCAGCAGTACCCTTTCCTATATGCTCGTGTCGGAGATCTATCAGTTGAGGATGTAGAAAACCTCCTGAATTGCTATAAAAAACTTGTTCTAAAGTATGTATCTCTTTCCAAAGGAATGGGTGTTATTAATGAATCTCTTCCTGCTCAAAACATGCAAATTCTGTCAAAAACCGAGACCGCCAAAGAATTGGAAGATGCGAAGGTGCTGGGGGAAAACAGTGAGAAAGATGAAGGGATTTACAGAGCAGACGTTGTTTTGATTGAAAATTTGCTTTCTGGAGGAGATGACTCGGAGACCAAGAGAATTAGCGGTGAATTGGTTGATAATCCAAGTGCAGAGGGGAAGTCTCTCCTCAGCCTTGATGCACTTCATCACTTGTCTGAAATGGGAAATTTTTCTTAATCCATAAATTTAAAGCAGGGAAATAATCCTCTGTGCGAAGTGTGTAATTCTAAAAGATTTGATGTGTCAAATCAAGCGTTCTACTGGTGTTTCATACCCCATATCAAAGCTCATTAGAAGCAGGAAACAAATCCTTCCTCTGAAGAAACAGAGATCGAGTATTTCAATAGTGTGTGCGTGTGCTGGCATGTGTACTCTTTCGAACATTCCAGGATCTTGTTTTATAAGATGGTCTCTCTTGTTTGACCTCAGAACCATGCGTCCCTGTTTACTTATTTTTAGCTTGTGCAGATGTTCATTCATTTTTTGTTTTTGTAATTTTAATGTGTATCTGTTTTTAACATTTCTGCCTTCTTAATTGGAGCTCTGCTAGGATATCTCCGTGAACACATTGTGCTGCATAAAAAATCCTGATGTTTAAATTACCTCTTAGGAAATTTTATAAACTAATATTTCAAGAAATTCTTTCTAAGCTGCCAAAACAAACTCATCATTAATTTCATGCTTAAGACTGCTAATGTACCATTTATGCTCATTAAACTTCTCTTTGGTTGTTAGCTTTTATGTTGTTTAAGATTACGAATTAAATCATAATAAATATTGTCGATCATGAATTAAATCATAATAAATATTGTCGTCGATGATCTAGACACAGGTCTATGTGAGTGTTTGTAGCTCCTAGCTAGTTTTATTTGTGTATTGAAATTTCAAGTCCTATTTGTATTAAATTTGTATTGCCCTACAATTTTGTTCCTGGCTGGAAAGTAATATCAGATAACTTGTAACTCAATTTTGTGAGGAAAAGCCATAATATCGATTTAAAAAGAAAGGAAATGCTTTCGGTCTCCTGCAAAGGGTCCTTTGTTAATGAATTGGCCGACTTGGAGAGCATCTTAAATTCTGGGGCTTTTGCTGCATTTAGCCTCCTAACAATATTTTTTTACAAATAGCTTTTTAAAATTTATATTTATAAAATTGGTGGAACTCTCTCTGGGACGCGAGCGCCATGTAAGCGCCAAATGCTAGGAGAGTTTAAGTTGAATACGATTAATCATTAATTGTGTTTGAATACGATTAATCATTAATTGTGTTCAAACACGGTAAATTATTTATCATGTCTAAATACGAGAAATCATTTGTCATGTTCCTGCATTATATATAGACTTGCCCGCACAATCTCTCTCTCTCTCCCCTCCCTCCGTGCTTCCCCTTCTTCTCTCTCTCTTTGAGCCCTCCTTCCTTCGAGCTTCACCTTCCTCTCTCTCTTTGAGCCCCCCTTTCGGAGCTCTTTGCCGTCGCCAATATTCACCATCTCTCTCACTGTTTCTCTCTCACCCCTCTTCCACTTCCAGAGCCCTCTCTCTCTCTCTCTCTCTCTCTCTCTTTCATAACCCTCCCTCTTTCTCTCTCTCTTTTTCTCTCTCATGTTGCTCTCTCACCCACCTACCTTCCAGAGCCCTCTCTCTAGACTCCTCCCCCCCTCTCTCTCTTTCTGTGTGTCATCACCTTCCTCCCTTTCTAGAGCCCTCTATCGACATGAATTCGCACCAACCTTTTCCGCAAATTGGTAAATTCATTTTTCACCCCTCCTTTATTGTATGCTATATTTGTCATTGTTGGGGCCGAAAATGGCGATGCGCGATCGATTGACCTTTTGAGTTGTGAAGTGCGCTGCGTGCCAATGGATCAAGCGATCAGGCCGAGGAGGGATATGCTCGGCTGGGTTCTCCTTTGGTGACTCTCGCGTCCGCTCGGCTTAGGATAGCTGAAGCGGGGTATGGAGGTAGAGAGAGAGGTTCTCCTCTGACGACTCTCGCGACCGTTTGGCTTAGATTAGCCGAAACGGGATGCGGAGGTAGAGGAAGAAATACAAAATAAGATAAAAACACAAAAGGCTAAAGAGCCGATTGTGGGGTGGAAGTTGTATTGATGTGGAATGGGTTACGAGAACAAAGTAGCCAATTAAATTACGCATACTCCTAGAAAAGCTATAAAGGAAAGCGGTAAAAATTAAGTTACCCTACTCCTAAGATATGAAAAATGCGTGGGGTGGTATCGGGCTTACGAGATTGTCGGAGCCCCTTCTTTTGATGGTTCGGGTATTTATACACTCTCCGAACCATGTTATTAGGCGCCGATTTGAATTATCGGTGTGATTTGGGGAGAATTATCGTGAACTTCGCAACGACTTCCTTTTCAGCCGAAACTTCAAAAGGACATAAGCCTTTTTTCCATCTAGGTTCATCCCCTCATCATCGTGCTAAAGCATAATTCTCGGTGCTTTCCAAAGCTGGGAGCTGCTTGCCTTTCTGGGTTATTTGCGGGATTCGCGCTCGAATCTCGCTCTCATTCTTTTCAAAATCCTTCCTTTTTCGTCTCGAGCATCCAAGGATTCTGACCTCCGCCTTTTCGTCGCTTAACTAAAGCAGTCCGGTGGTCACCTTCAACCGAAGTTTGACCTTGGATGAGACGATAATATCTCCATCGGCTGCCCCTCTTATCGACTAATGCCTTCAGCCGACGGTGTGCGTCGCGTGTCGTGTCTGCGCGCGTCTGAGATCGATCTCCAATCCTTCTTCGGTTGGCTTCCTCCCTCCATCGGTCGACGTCTTCGACCGATGGTAGATGCCATGTGTCGCTCTCTTAAGTGGCGAAAAATTTCGGTCTAAACAATGCCCCCTCGGTAATTGACCGACGTGTCGTTCGGGCTGTTGCCGAAGATAAGCCAATTTCTATTGTTCAGGATGTGAAGCTTCTTCGTCTGTTCACTCCGCGTCTTCCCACACCAACGTGTGATAGTGCTTCAGATATTTCCCGTTGATTGCCTGGTCTCCTTCCGCGCCGTCCAAGGTCTCTAAGAAGTAGGAATTCCCTCTAGCCACTTGTCTAAGCCGAAATGGTCCTTCCCAATTTGGTGACCACTTTTCGTAAAGTTGGCTCTTCTTGCCGATGGGTAACGTTGGTTTGGCCACTAGGTCCCCGACGCTAAAGGACTTCGCCCTTACCCTTTTGTTGTATGCGTTTTGAACCTTTTGTTGTAGTTGTATGCGTTCTGAACTTGACTCTAATAAGCTCGTATATGATCGAGCGCTTTCAGCCGAATTTTGCACGCTTCGCTTGTCCCCTTATCCATAAGGAGCTTGTACTCTCAGTAAGTCAAATCACCCTATCCTCGACCCTTAGTGCCAGAATCATGATTTCGCCCAGTAAAACGGCTTCATGTCCGTAAACCAAACGGAAAGGGGCGACTCCCGTGGCGGTTTTAACGGTTGTTCGGCAAGACTAGAGAACTTCAAACAATTTCTCGTGCCACCTTCTCGGGTGTTTGCCGACATGCCGCTTCATCAGGTTGATGATTACTTTGTTCATTGCCTCTGCATACAGGGATGAGTTCAACAGCTTGATCTGCTTTGCCTCCAAGAATCGGACGAAGGTTTTGCCGGTAAACATCGTCCCTTGATCGGTTGTGATGGTTTCTGGTACACCAAACGGTGCAAGATCGATTTCTCGATGAATTGGATGATGTCTTTCTGAGTGGCTTGCCTTACTGGGCTTACCTCTATCCATTTGGTGAAGTAATCCACAACCACTATAAAAAACCTGTGCCTTGCCGAAGAATTTGGCTAGATCTCGCCTATCAAGTCCATAGCCCATCCTCTGAACGGCCATGGTTTTATGATGCGTGCATTTTCGAGACCAGAACTCGCTGGGTCGGCCTATAAAATTGATACTCCTGACACCCCTTAGCGTAGTTGATGCAGTCCTCGTGCATTGTCGGCCAATAATATCCTAGGTGTCTGATGGCCCACCTAAGTCTCCGTCTGGCCATATGCGACCCGCACAAACCTTCGTGGATTTCTGCCATTACGATGAGTGCCTCCGCAGCACCGAGGCATTTCAACAGCACCTCTTCTGGTGTTTTCTTGTACAACTGTCCATTTAAGAGGCAGTATCTGAGGGCTCTCTTTCTTGTCTTGAAGTCCGCTGGGTTACCGGGATCACTTAGGTAATCCACCAGTGGCTGTCTCCAATCTCCTGCTATTCCGACCGGGGCCACCATTGGCTCCCTCATGTAAACCGATGGTAACAACCTAGTGAAGATGGCAGTACGATCAATCTTCACTGGCTCTTTGTAACCGAACGCCAGCTGAGCCAGGTCATTCGCGACCATGTTCTCCTCCTTTGGCCGATGATTCAATTCCACGTCGCGGAATTGACATAAAATCTCGACCGCTTTCTGCAGATAGCCCCATAGGTTTGTGCTCGTACATCGGTATTCACTTGTCAGCTGCTTAATGACAACTTGCGATTCTTCGATGACTTTGAAATTTCTAGATCCTAGTTCTTCCATGATCTCAAGGCCAATAATTAAGGCCTCGTACTCGTATTGATTGCTTTGGTGCATCATAATCCGCGCCGACTGGTGTAGAACTTGGCTTAGGTGGCACTCTTATCTAGATGTTAGTTAGAAAATTCCGTCTATCGCATTTTAGGGATTTTTGGTACGTACGAGAAAAAGGAAAACCCTAATTGGAGAGAAAAGAGAGAAAAAGGAAGCGGAACCCGAATCTTCTTCGATCAACGTGCCGGAAGCCGGGAACGAGACGTTACCGTCAGCAAGGAGCGGATCCGGATCCTCACTACCGCGAGGAGCGAGATCGGGTTGTCTTCTCTGTTAGATCAAGGTTAGCGGCGTTTATCTCTGGCGTATCGTCGTTTTAGGGTTTGGCGTTTTTGGCTTTTAGGGTTTCGCCATTCTTTGCTTGGTTTCGCTTTTGCCGTCGCCGCCGCGATGCCCTAGAGCACCGCCGCTGCGATGTCCCGGAGAGCACCGCCGCTGCGGTGTACGGACGTGACCGCCGCCGCACCGCCTGCGGCCCGCGGGCACACCGTATGCGGCGCCCACGCGGGGTTGGTGCCCGCGCGGGGCCGCTCCGCGGGCAGCGCGCCCGCGCGGGACTGGTGCCCGCGCGGGGACGCGCCACTGCAGCACGCCCGCGTGGGGCTGGTGCCCGCACGGGACCGCTCTGCGGGCAGCGTGCCCGCGCGGGGCCGCGCCGCGGGCAGCGTGCCCGCACGGGATTGGTGCCCGCGCGGGGCCGCGCCGCTGCAGCGCGCCCGCGCGGGGCTGGTGCCGGCGCGGGGCCGCACCGCATGCGGCGCGCCGCGCGGGGCGCGCCGCGCGGGGCCTCGCCGCGCGGGTCCGCTCCGCGGGTAGCGCGCCCGCATGTAGCCACACCTCGCGGGGCCGCTTCGCGGGCAGCGCGCCCACGCGGGGCCGCTCCGCGGGCATCGCGCCCGTGCGGGATTGGTGCCCGCACGGGGCCGCGCCGCTGCAGTGCGCCCGCACGGGGCTGGTGCCCGCGCGGTGCCGCACCTGATGCAGCGCGCCGCGCGGGGCCGCTCCGCGGGCAGCGCGCCCGCGCGGGGCTGGTGCCCGCGCGGGGCCGCTCCGTGGGCAGCGCGCCCGCGCGGGGCCGCGCCGCTGCAGCGCGCCCCTGCGGGGCCGCTCTGCGGGCAACGTGCCCGCACGGCGGGGCTGGTGCGCGCGCGGGGCTGCACCGAATGCAGTACGCCCGCGTGGGGCAGGTACCCGCGCGGGGCCGCACTGTTCGCCATTGCGCCGCCGCCGCTGCCGCCGCCGTTGCCATGTCGCCGCGGCCCTGTTTTATTTCTTCTCTTTCGTTTTCTAGTCTCGGTTTTTACTCGGGTGGTCCTGGTTTTTAAGTTAGGTGTTACTGATGTTTTGTTGGGGACTTTTAGGGGTCCGGGAATCGTGCAAGGGCGCAAGACGGTTTCAGGTGTTCTGTTCAACGCGATTCAAGGTGGGTACCCTTTCCTTTCTTTTGGAGTATGGTTTCGTATGTAATACGTAAGAGTAACTTGATATGCTAATGACTCTGGACTAACCCCTGTTCGCATGAGTTTTCCTATTTTTACTATCTGTTGCGACTGGACGTCGCGGTGCCCTATATCACACATGGACTTCGGTCATTAAGCTCGTGGTTGCTTACACGCACACCAGCGGTTTGGTCACCGCAATGGTTTACTTTTTCGGAAAGGTGGTACGTTGACCCGTGTACCTCATAAGGTGACATAGTGGGGACCCCTCGCGGTTACTTAAGGTGCTGCACAAGTGCCGTGGAGGGGTTGGAGGTAACAAGGTGAGAGCAAGGTGTTTCGTTTCGCTGGGGGTCCTTTGACCTTTTGGCAGGTGTTCCGTTTTGACTTACAGGGGTATTGTGGATTCATGAGGGGGAGTTTTGGATACTCTGGTTTATCGGTTTGCTTTTCTTTCAGTACTTATAACATCTTATATGTTTTACATCTACCTCTTACTCTTTGGTCACTGACTTCCCACACTGTGACAGGTTCGGTCAGGGGTGGGATCCGGGACGACAGTGAGGCCGCGACTCAAGGATCTTAGCCCGATTAGGGGCTGGTGACCTTTCTTTTACTTACGTTTTGATTATTTCGGTTAGTTAGCTTATGTGTGTGTGATACATTATTGTGGATGTTGGGTTTGAATTGTGTTTTATCGTGGATGAACGGGACTCGAGGATATCTCTATTGCCGCGAGTTCCCGGGTGTGATTCTACCTGAGTTGAACGATGGCGCCGCCGGACAGGGAGATTGAGTTATGATTGACGTGGTTCTAGGAACCTCGCCGATCTCGAAGGCACCTTATTGAATGGTAGTAGTAAAGCTGAGAGAACTGATGGCACAGTTGCTGGAACTGATGGGTAGAGGGTTATTAGACCCAGTGTCTCATTTTGGGGAGCACTTTTATTTTTGTGGATGAGACAATGGATTTCTTGGCCTGACAGCAGAGGTTGACTTGCAGTGACGCCCCACAGCAGCCTTGGATGTGTGCGGATGCCTTGGACGGGACGACAGTGCAGAGCTTGAGCATGATGATCGCGCGACAGCTGCCGCTACTGGAGCTGATGTGACGACTAGTGTGAGATTTATACTGACCACAAAAACCTAAAATATCTGTTCACACTGAAGAGCTGAATCTGAGGCAGCGCAGATGGTTGGAGCTATTAAAGGATTATGATGCGGATATCCGTTACCATCCTGGCAAGGCTAATGTGGTTGCAGATGCTTTGAGTAGGAGAGCTGTGCAGAGCTTGTTTATGCTGATCACAGACTAGGCACCATTGCTAGAGGAGATGAGGCGGCTCGAGTTAGAGGTTGTGTCCCCTGGGGTCTCTGCTAGACTGACGTCTTTAGTCGTGCAGCCCACTTTGCTGGACAGGATCAAAGAGAGACAGAGTGAGGACCCCCACTTGACCAGGATTAGAGATCAGATTCCGAGCGATCAGGCAGGGGACTTTGTAGTGGATACTTCGGGAGTACTGAGGTACAGGATCTGAGTTTGTGTGCCAGTGGACTCCGAGATCAGAGAGCAGATTTTGAGAGAGGCCCATTATACACCTTATACCCTTCATCCTGGTGGGACTAAGATGTATAAGGACCTCAAGGCACACTTTTGGTAGAACGGCATGAAGAGGGATATTGGGAGGTGTGTGGCTCAGTGTTTAACTTGCTAGCAGGTAAAAGCTGAGCATCGGGTGCCAGTTAGCAAGTTGCAGAGTCTCCAGATTCCTGAGTGGAATTGGGACCATATTACGATGGACTTCGTGGTTGGATTGCCGAGGGCACAGGGAGGAGCAGATGCTATTTGGGTAGTTGTGGATCGACTCACCAAGTCCGCCCACTTTTTGCCGATGCAGGCTACTTGGTCACTCGAGCGGCTAGCCCAGCTGTATTTGGATGAGGTGGTGAGGTTACATGGAGTGCCCGCCTCTATAGTATCATATAGAGACCCGAGGTTTGCTTCGCGTTTTTAGAAGAGTTTACAGACCACCTTGGGGACTCAGCTTAGATTCAGTACAGCCTTTCACCCATAGACTGATGGACAGTCAGAGCGGACGATACAGATTCTCGAGGATATGCTGAGGGCTTGTGTCTTGGACTTTGGCGGAGGGTGGATTCGACACTTATCCTTAGCTGAGTTTGCGTACAACAACAGTTTTCAGGCGAGCATTCAGATGGCTCTGTTTGAAGCGTTGTATGGACGCATGTCACGCCCCGGGGGTTTTGTTTTAGCGGAAACGAATCATAAGAGTTGAATATTTGACGTGTAAATTTTTTTTGTTTTCTTTTCTTTTTTTTTTTTTTTTAAAAGAACCCCTCTTCCCCGGCACGTGCCCAGACCCGCCGCATATACAGGTTCACTCTACAAACGGACAGAGTCTCCCCTGTATATGCACGGCGTCGCGGTTTGTACAATGTTCAATAATGAGGAAACATTCAATCACAACAATCCACTTCATACAACCATTCACAATATACTGAATTTACTCACGGCCGATTAGTTTGAAAGGATAAAACCCACGGTTGTAGAAACGGCGCCCACCCGGCACCCATGTTTTGAAAACCGTTTTTGAAAGCAACACAAACTCAGGGTTTTGAAGACAGTGCCCACACGACACTTAGGTTTTGAAATCCACTTTCGCAAAAGCAACATAAACCCAGGGTTTTGAAAATAGTGCCCACACGACACTTAGGTTTTGAAATAATAGTTTTCGCAATCCGTTCCTTTGTTTGCTATTTTATTTTCCAAAGCGGCCCACAGAAATATAAAGAGGAATAGACAATCCAATTGCCACCGTACCAACATCCACACCGACCCCACGAGGGTATCGAGAACCATCCACAGTCTACAAATAATAAATGGAATGCGAAAGTAAAGAGTAAAATACTGTTCCGGTCTCCTGAGACCCAACACCTCTAGCCGTGGCCTCACCGTCGCCTAACTCTCCCCCCTGTAGGACCCTGTCGCAAAGTGGGAAGTCAGCGACTAGTCATAAAAGATAATAATAAAGCAGGTAAAGAAAACGTCCAACCGTAGTCTATCCGGAGCAACCACCCCTCCCCGCAAGGGAAAAGTAGAATCAAACACCTGTAAACCTGCAATACCCGATCCCGTCGGACAACTAAACCAACGAATCGCACCGCGCCCAAGTCGGACAACTAAACCGAATGGGTCGCACCGCTCCCACGTCGGACAACTAAACCGACGGGTCGCACCGCTCACACCTTGGCGCATACATGCCCCACAACTAAAGAGGCCCCACGCCGTCCTGTGGGTATACACGGGTCATGGACCACTTTTCCGGAAAAGCACACCCTTTGCGGTGGCCAAACCGCGGGTGCGCGTGTTGCAGCCGAGCATAGTAATCGTGAACCATATATATATATAAATGTATGAGAACCGTATGAAATAACATATACATATCCGTGCATGAGAACCATATGAAACAATATATATATTCACTACATACACCTATCCATGCATGAGAGCCACATGAAACAATACGCATATCCAATCATAAGAACCGTAAAGCCATAACGAATAATTGATGCCTCCCTACCATGTTTAACCCAAGTACACATAAGGTTGACCCCGTCCAACATGATAGAATTAAATGTTAAGACTTAAGAATAAAAACCCACCTGAATGTAGGCTGATCCCGAGTTCTCACTAGACTACTGGGCGGCTGGTGCTGAACAGCTGGGCCCTGAATAGAAACTGTAGTCAGGACTAGACTCACTCAAATCCATCCCGACAACACTAAACTAACATGTCGTTAATACGGGGAACTTAGCCGAAACTAGGCTTAAACCGAAGTTCCCGAAAATCCATTGAACCTCCAATCATGACCCGCCAACGTTCTAAAAACACCCAAATATCGTCCAACCACCAGCTGTCCCTACACATCATAATTTTGATGTGTGGGCAGACTGGGACCAAAACACAAATTCCTCTATTGAATTATTGCTATAAATACACCCATTTTAACCGTTGTTTTGATCCGTTCTTCCAAACCAGGAATCCAAAGATAGCGCCGTAAATTTCAGCGCGTCTGGTTCGACGAGACGGAACCCGTGCTCACGGGCTTGGGCCGACAAGAGGCCCGTACACAAAGTTGGCCCATAATTACTTAGGGACCAAAACACCACTTTGCTACAACTGTTTATATACTTGATCAAATTGGAAGCTAACTGAAGCGTGGCACTTAGTGAGGACAGAGCACAGTTATGCTCACCTGTGGCTTGCCGGAGAGTGGCCGGGAAGTTGGCCGGAGCTACACCACTCAATTACACCAAGCTCGGTTTGCACAAGTTGAACCAAACCTAAAACACAAGGCCAACAGAGGCAAGCATCAGTGCAAGGGTGTTCCCAGAAGAGGTTCGGACCAAGCCAGGCACGGCGGCGGCGGCCGGAGGCGGCGGCTGGCCGGGAAAAATGCCTAACAACACACCATACTACGAGGTTGGAACAACTTAGCTTCCAGGGGTTCTCAGGTCAAACCAACTAGATAGAAACAATCAAAAGGGTATTTAGGACTCACCTGAGTGGTTGGCCGGCGACCAGGAGCAGCGGCGGCGGCCGGTGCTCGAGCTCCGGTTGCATCTATGGTGCAACAGCAGTGGCCAAAAACCCCACGTTCAAGTTTGCATGCAAAGGGATGGGAAGATCCAACCTACCCTTAAGAACATACCTGAGTCGTTTTCCCACCGCGCGAAGCCCCGGGATCGCCGGAAAACAAGTTCGCCGGAATACTAGTGCTCTAATGGCAGAATCCGGTCGGGTGCCTCTGGGCCGGCGCAACCTGGACCAGAATGTCCCACTCGGTGCCAGGAAGCTTCTGGTGGCGACGGCCGGCGGCGTGGGTGAGCGGCGGCGCCGGGCGGCGAAGATCGGCCAATGGGGGAGGAAGACCGGATCTAGGGCACGTCCGATCGGGTCCGATCCTCACCCGATCCTCCTCAAACTTTGAAGGTAAGTTGCAGTCGATGAGGAGAAGAGAATCAACGGTTCCGATCACGATTTCAACGGTCGGACAAACCCCGCGCTCAAGATCGGCCGAAAACGAGGTTTCCGGCGACAGGGTTCTCCCGTCGGCAACCGGAGGCACGGCGACGGCTCGGGCTTCACAGAAAAGATCATCTCAACTTCAGGAACATTCTAGACATACTCTTAAGCTATTTAAAACAACTTTGTTCCATCTTCTTACCTCACCGGAAAAGATGGAGGAAGAAGATCGCCTCCGCGGCGGCTCACGGCGGCGCCCGACGTCGGAAAGCTCTCGGCTCGGTTATGACTTCACAGAGGATCACTTCGGTTGAAGCTTGAGCCCACTGCAACCTTCCAGATGCCACTCAACTCACAACCCGTGAAAACCCATCTCTTGCATGGCTTCCCTTGGCTGCTCCGGCGACGGGAAGGCGGCGGCCGGTGTGCTACCACCGAGGAATGCGGCGGAGGGAGAGGGTGCGGTTGAGGCTGGCGGCTGGGGGCTTAGTCTACGGGCCTTTTAGTGATTAAGGAAACCCTAACCCGTAAATAACCATATAAATAGTGTACGTTGCAAAATGCATTTTAGTCCCTCAAACTTCGCTATTTTGTGCCCAGTCCATCACAGTAGCTAGCTATCGCATTTAGGTCCCTCTCCAAGGATTTGCACGCTTTTCGAGATTCTAGGGCCGTCAAACAGAAATTCCGTCAACACCATTGCGTCCAGATGGTCGAAACCGATCAAAACGACTACCTGGATCACTATGTTCGGAATCCGAACAGTGAATTGGTCAGCGTTTCACTCAAAGGAATCCCGAAATTGGGGTTACTGTTCATCTACAGTAATTCACTTAAGTGACCCTGTGCGCAGACCACTGATACACTGGTCGCGACACTCGCCCGCTTCTTCACTGATTTCTGGAAGATCCGACCGTCAGATTGAAAAGTGCTGAATATGAATTTCGCTCAGTTCGACGAGACGATCACAACGGTCATCTCGGATTTCCAAGATTACGTCCGGATTAGAAGATAGCCTCTTTGTCTCGTAAATAGTGCAACTTGCACACTGGCGATTGACCAAATAGGTCAACATAGGTCTTTTGAATTCAAAACCAACTCAAATTTCACCTTTATTCTCTTTACACTAACACAATATTCCCGAGTATTACATCACTCACACCTTAAAAGAAGTTTCGTCCTCGAAACTTGAACACACCAGGAATCCCATAAATGGGGAAAGTGCCCAAACATGTCCGACTTGCACTCCCAAATGGCTTCGCACCCCTCATGATCCGCTCGTTTCTCTCTGGCACTAGGAGAGATTGCAGTTTCCCCACCGGGTGCTGACGTTCGGCTTTTATTCGATGACCGACCCAGTAGCGAGCCACGCGCTATTCTATATCCCTTGCCAATTTAAGCCACCAACCGTCTGCTGTTGATCCGTCCTGCTACGTGATCGCGGTTACCGATATGTCTCATGTCTGACTCTTACCGCTCCAGGCATCGACTGCTCCACTTGTCTTTCCGGGGCGATTTTGATTGGACAAATCATTCCTTGAGTTGTTTGGTCGTATAGGCCTTACTTTCCCCTGTTTCATTAACACACTTCCAAGTCCGTTCCTTGATGCGCCACCACACCTCAAAATCCCCACCCGGTGTCGGTAGTGCATGCGTGGGTGCCCGTGTTGGCCTAACCTTGCGCTCTCGAAGCTCTCCTGACTTTTAGCCATCCCAAAAGTCCACCTCGCGATGCCCAAACTCACACCTTATGAGTTGGGCCTACCCTCTCTGGTCCCTGAGAGTTTGCAAGGTCACTCGTAAACGCTCCTCGTCTGTACGCATGTTGACCCAAGAAGGGTCTGGAAACTCTCTGTTCATCAAACCCGCGAACACCGTTGGGGCGCTCAATAATCCAACCCCCGAAGTGATGACACGCGAAACGCCATGTATCTCTTGGCGACGCTCGGTGGTAACCCCGAACGAAAAACTACCGGACTGAACCGCCCCAAGGTTTCAGACAGACGACGGCTCGACCCGCCTGGCAACCCTACCGTCCCGTCTCTCTTGATCAAAACTAACCTAAGTAAGCCTGCTCCTCGACTTGGAGTTCCCTGCTATGACGCCACTGGTTCGCGGACCATCTCTGACGGTGTTGAGCAGTCAGCAACCACAGTCTCGCGGTGCGTCGAGGTACCCCAGTCCTACCACCAACCCGGACCGACGGGCCCTTAATGCCCAAACTAACATGACAACAAAAGAGGGGGAAGCCATACTAATACCCTTACAAAGCTCCAGGATGTGCCAATCCAACTAGCCGGGTCACCGCCTACCAGTAATCTACCTTTGAAAACGACGAACCCACCCGTCGCCAGCACCGACTACTAGCTCGGAGCATAACCACCATCCCGGGTTGTCCGTTCCGACTGTCCATTCTACCGAGGCGACGGTCAAAACTAACGCTAGACTTCAGCTCTAGGTCCTGCCACGAGGCCTACCCCATAGAGAAAGTTGCATACAGGGCATCCCAGCCGAGAGTGACCAATGCCAGAACGCCGTGCGGTCGATAACCCCTCGTTGACCCGTACTGCCTCACAATCACTAAACTCGCAACCCAAATTCTCAAGACTATACCTTGGTCATGGGAGGCTGGCGACGACAACCAAGAAATACTGTCCTACCTCGATCTTGGTGCCGAAGGGGTGCGACACCCTGGTTAACCCCTACCGCTCGGTCCCAATCTGTTGCCCCTCCAAGCACCGTGCACCGAACCGAGCTGCACACCCCCAGACCAAACGCTCACTTTCCCAACTAAGAGTATTCTAAGCTCTAGGTCCGCTCAACCAAACTCGAGCCCATACGAAACAAGGTTTGCTAGCCCCGGGGGCCTCCTTTCTCAATTCAAAGGAGAACCCCAAGGCCCCATCTCGATGATTCCTACCACCATCGCAGTGTCTACAGCAGAAAGCCGAACTATGGGTGACAACCCTAAGGGAAGAATCCTCATTCCCACCCATACCTTGTCCAAGATGCAAAAGAATCGGTCGACTATCTGCTGTAATCTAAAACCAGTAGACCTAGAAGGTACAAATTTAGACAAGAGGCTCCCCAGTTGCTCACGACCGACAAGGCGGCCGACCCACTAACCAACACCGGCGGATTACTCTACCACCAGTCGCCATTACTACCGATGACCAGAACGTCGGCAGAGGAAGGGGTTCGGAAAACAAAAGCCGGCGCAACGATCTGCTGTGATAGCAGCCGCACCAAGTGCAGGAACCCCGTCAGCAGGCCCACCGTGTCCCGTGTTGGTTGCTTAATCCATTGTTTCCTAGCAACCCACAAGACCCCGGTGGCAGCCGGCCTCGACCCCAGCCTCCAATCCAACACGACTACTCAAGCCAAAACAACACGACTATACAAGCACGCCGACCCGGCTAAACCGGGAAACAAAACTAAATCCGTACACACACACAACACAAGTCAGCTCTAGACTCCGCTAGTAAAGCACTCAACCAACTATCGAGAAAAGGGACCTTTACTCCCCCCGATCACTCGCGTCCTACTCTACTATAATCTATCCATTCCATTCCTTTGTAGTTAAGTGAGGTATTCCTGTGGACGTCGGCACCAATTGTTGTGATTGAAAGCTAAGGCTCTGATACCATCTTAATCTGTCACGCCCCGGGGGTTTTGTTTTAGCGGAAACGAATCATAAGAGTTGAATATTTGACGTGTAAATTTTTTTTGTTTTCTTTTCTTTTTTTTTTTTTTTTAAAAGAACCCCTCTTCCCCGGCACGTGCCCAGACCCGCCGCATATACAGGTTCACTCTACAAACGGACAGAGTCTCCCCTGTATATGCACGGCGTCGCGGTTTGTACAATGTTCAATAATGAGGAAACATTCAATCACAACAATCCACTTCATACATCCATTCACAATATACTGAATTTACTCACGGCCGATTAGTTTGAAAGGATAAAACCCACGGTTGTAGAAACGGCGCCCACCCGGCACCCATGTTTTGAAAACCGTTTTTGAAAGCAACACAAACTCAGGGTTTTGAAGACAGTGCCCACACGACACTTAGGTTTTGAAATCCACTTTCGCAAAAGCAACATAAACCCAGGGTTTTGAAAATAGTGCCCACACGACACTTAGGTTTTGAAATAATAGTTTTCGCAATCCGTTCCTTTGTTTGCTATTTTATTTTCCAAAGCGGCCCACAGAAATATAAAGAGGAATAGACAATCCAATTGCCACCGTACCAACATCCACACCGACCCCACGAGGGTATCGAGAACCATCCACAGTCTACAAATAATAAATGGAATGCGAAAGTAAAGAGTAAAATACTGTTCCGGTCTCCTGAGACCCAACACCTCTAGCCGTGGCCTCACCGTCGCCTAACTCTCCCCCCTGTAGGACCCTGTCGCAAAGTGGGAAGTCAGCGACTAGTCATAAAAGATAATAATAAAGCAGGTAAAGAAAACGTCCAACCGTAGTCTATCCGGAGCAACCACCCCTCCCCGCAAGGGAAAAGTAGAATCAAACACCTGTAAACCTGCAATACCCGATCCCGTCGGACAACTAAACCAACGAATCGCACCGCGCCCAAGTCGGACAACTAAACCGAATGGGTCGCACCGCTCCCACGTCGGACAACTAAACCGACGGGTCGCACCGCTCACACCTTGGCGCATACATGCCCCACAACTAAAGAGGCCCCACGCCGTCCTGTGGGTATACACGGGTCATGGACCACTTTTCCGGAAAAGCACACCCTTTGCGGTGGCCAAACCGCGGGTGCGCGTGTTGCAGCCGAGCATAGTAATCGTGAACCATATATATATATAAATGTATGAGAACCGTATGAAATAACATATACATATCCGTGCATGAGAACCATATGAAACAATATATATATTCACTACATACACCTATCCATGCATGAGAGCCACATGAAACAATACGCATATCCAATCATAAGAACCGTAAAGCCATAACGAATAATTGATGCCTCCCTACCATGTTTAACCCAAGTACACATAAGGTTGACCCCGTCCAACATGATAGAATTAAATGTTAAGACTTAAGAATAAAAACCCACCTGAATGTAGGCTGATCCCGAGTTCTCACTAGACTACTGGGCGGCTGGTGCTGAACAGCTGGGCCCTGAATAGAAACTGTAGTCAGGACTAGACTCACTCAAATCCATCCCGACAACACTAAACTAACATGTCGTTAATACGGGGAACTTAGCCGAAACTAGGCTTAAACCGAAGTTCCCGAAAATCCATTGAACCTCCAATCATGACCCGCCAACGTTCTAAAAACACCCAAATATCGTCCAACCACCAGCTGTCCCTACACATCATAATTTTGATGTGTGGGCAGACTGGGACCAAAACACAAATTCCTCTATTGAATTATTGCTATAAATACACCCATTTTAACCGTTGTTTTGATCCGTTCTTCCAAACCAGGAATCCAAAGATAGCGCCGTAAATTTCAGCGCGTCTGGTTCGACGAGACGGAACCCGTGCTCACGGGCTTGGGCCGACAAGAGGCCCGTACACAAAGTTGGCCCATAATTACTTAGGGACCAAAACACCACTTTGCTACAACTGTTTATATACTTGATCAAATTGGAAGCTAACTGAAGCGTGGCACTTAGTGAGGACAGAGCACAGTTATGCTCACCTGTGGCTTGCCGGAGAGTGGCCGGGAAGTTGGCCGGAGCTACACCACTCAATTACACCAAGCTCGGTTTGCACAAGTTGAACCAAACCTAAAACACAAGGCCAACAGAGGCAAGCATCAGTGCAAGGGTGTTCCCAGAAGAGGTTCGGACCAAGCCAGGCACGGCGGCGGCGGCCGGAGGCGGCGGCTGGCCGGGAAAAATGCCTAACAACACACCATACTACGAGGTTGGAACAACTTAGCTTCCAGGGGTTCTCAGGTCAAACCAACTAGATAGAAACAATCAAAAGGGTATTTAGGACTCACCTGAGTGGTTGGCCGGCGACCAGGAGCAGCGGCGGCGGCCGGTGCTCGAGCTCCGGTTGCATCTATGGTGCAACAGCAGTGGCCAAAAACCCCACGTTCAAGTTTGCATGCAAAGGGATGGGAAGATCCAACCTACCCTTAAGAACATACCTGAGTCATTTTCCCACCGCGCGAAGCCCCGGGATCGCCGGAAAACAAGTTCGCCGGAATACTAGTGCTCTAATGGCAGAATCCGGTCGGGTGCCTCTGGGCCGGCGCAACCTGGACCAGAATGTCCCACTCGGTGCCAGGAAGCTTCTGGTGGCGACGGCCGGCGGCGTGGGTGAGCGGCGGCGCCGGGCGGCGAAGATCGGCCAATGGGGGAGGAAGACCGGATCTAGGGCACGTCCGATCGGGTCCGATCCTCACCCGATCCTCCTCAAACTTTGAAGGTAAGTTGCAGTCGATGAGGAGAAGAGAATCAACGGTTCCGATCACGATTTCAACGGTCGGACAAACCCCACGCTCAAGATCGGCCGAAAACGAGGTTTCCGGCGACAGGGTTCTCCCGTCGGCAACCGGAGGCACGGCGACGGCTCGGGCTTCACAGAAAAGATCATCTCAACTTCAGGAACATTCTAGACATACTCTTAAGCTATTTAAAACAACTTTGTTCCATCTTCTTACCTCACCGGAAAAGATGGAGGAAGAAGATCGCCTCCGCGGCGGCTCACGGCGGCGCCCGACGTCGGAAAGCTCTCGGCTCGGTTATGACTTCACAGAGGATCACTTCGGTTGAAGCTTGAGCCCACTGCAACCTTCCAGATGCCACTCAACTCACAACCCGTGAAAACCCATCTCTTGCATGGCTTCCCTTGGCTGCTCCGGCGACGGGAAGGCGGCGGCCGGTGTGCTACCACCGAGGAATGCGGCGGAGGGAGAGGGTGCGGTTGAGGCTGGCGGCTGGGGGCTTAGTCTACGGGCCTTTTAGTGATTAAGGAAACCCTAACCCGTAAATAACCATATAAATAGTGTACGTTGCAAAATGCATTTTAGTCCCTCAAACTTCGCTATTTTGTGCCCAGTCCATCACAGTAGCTAGCTATCGCATTTAGGTCCCTCTCCAAGGATTTGCACGCTTTTCGAGATTCTAGGGCCGTCAAACAGAAATTCCGTCAACACCATTGCGTCCAGATGGTCGAAACCGATCAAAACGACTACCTGGATCACTATGTTCGGAATCCGAACAGTGAATTGGTCAGCGTTTCACTCAAAGGAATCCCGAAATTGGGGTTACTGTTCATCTACAGTAATTCACTTAAGTGACCCTGTGCGCAGACCACTGATACACTGGTCGCGACACTCGCCCGCTTCTTCACTGATTTCTGGAAGATCCGACCGTCAGATTGAAAAGTGCTGAATATGAATTTCGCTCAGTTCGACGAGATGATCACAACGGTCATCTCGGATTTCCAAGATTACGTCCGGATTAGAAGATAGCCTCTTTGTCTCGTAAATAGTGCAACTTGCACACTGGCGATTGACCAAATAGGTCAACATAGGTCTTTTGAATTCAAAACCAACTCAAATTTCACCTTTATTCTCTTTACACTAACACAATATTCCCGAGTATTACAACGCAAGTGTCGATCACCTCTTTATTGGAGTGATGTGGGTGAGAGACGGACTTTGGGGCCTGATTTATTGCTTGAGGCAGAGGAGAAGGTCACAGTGATTCGACAGCACCTTCAAACCGCCCAGAGCCGACAGAGGAGCTATGCTGATTCACGACGACGAGACTTAGAGTTTCAGATTGGAGATCATGTATTTTTGAAAGTCTCGCCGTCCAAAGAGATCAGGAGGCTTGGCATCCGTGGGAAGCTTAGCCCCGTTATATTGGACCTTTCGAGGTGTTGGAGCGTATTGGGCCAGTTGCCTACAGACTTGTACTTCCCCCGAGGCGTGCCGGTGTCCATGATGTTTTTCATGTTTCTGCTCTGAGGAGGTATGTCTTCGACCCATCGCACGTCATCGACTTTACCCCACTAGGGATCAGCGAGGACTTGAGGTACGAGGAGCGCCCACTGCGGATTCTGGATTGAGAGGTGAGAGAATTGTGCAGTCGGGCCATTCCCTATGTGAAGATCTTGTGGAGCAATCATGACAAGCGCGAGGCTACTTGGGAGCTTGAGTCATTGATGATGGACACGCACCCACACTTGTTCGAGGCTTCGGCTTGAGGTATGACTTTTGTTTCGAGGACGAAACTTTTCTTAGTGGGGGAGGATGTAGTGGCCCAGATCCCCATGTAGCTTTCCCCCATGCTCCGTGGTGAGAAACACCTATTATTGGTGTGTCGGGCCCGCAACGCGTCAAATGGACGTGTTAGACGGACTCAGTGAGGATTCTAGATCAAGCCTGCCTTTCGGCTGCTTTCGCCGAATTTTGGAAGTGGTTTCAGGCTAATTGGAGGCTGGTTTTGGATTCAGCGTGGAAAAACGATGAAAAACGGTTATTTGCTTGTATTTTTCTAAGTCTGGACGCCCAAAAACGGACACCTGGAGGTTTTCGGTGCCTTTTGGTGCACGGGGGAGCCGTGGATCGGTGGGGGGACACGTGGCGGCTCCTGGTTGGCCGGTCACGCACGCGCTGTCCACGAGAGCGCGCGGGGAGCCATGGACCAGGGCGGGGCCACGTGGCGGCCACGGGTTGGCCCGTTCACGCGCGTGTGGTCCACGGAGAGGAGCGGGGCAGGCGGGCAGGTGCCGGGCAGGTGGCCGTACCGCGCGGGGCAGGCGGGCGCGTCGTGGGCGTGCCATGCGTCGTGCGGCGCCAACCACCCGCGCGCGTGGGTGTACCGCGTGGCGCGGCCTGCTTGGCCGCGTCTCGTTGGTGCGTGGGGCAGGCCACGTGGCGCGCTCGAGTGAATCCAGGCGCTGCCCGTGGCTGGTGCCTGTTCGGCGCCCGAAGGATTCGAGCGCCCGAAATCGCACCTCGAACCCCTTTGTCCCTTGGCCTTTTTGCCTGTAAATAGGCTATTGTGTTGGGTTTTCCTCCTTTTGGAGACCTTTTTATGAGGAGCCTATCACGCCCCGAGGGAGGTTCAATAGTGGAAAACATCCCAAATTTTTTTTTCTAATAAAACAACCTTACCCTCCGGCACGTGCTCAGACCCGCCACACATACAAAGTCACCCTACTAACGGATAGAGTCTCCTTTGTATATGCACGGCGTCGCACAACATACATACACCACGCCTTCACTAGTTTACATAACATTGTCACATACGGGAATCACATAAACTCAAACATTATTCCAAAGATAATCGCCCACACGGCATCCACCAATTTGAAAGGATAAAACCAAAAGTTTTAAAATAGTATCCACACGACACTCTGTTTTGGATATCCGTTTTCGCAAACATTTACTCTTTTCAAAACCTTCACATGCACAATGAATTATCTCAAGATAAAAAGGAAACATCGAAGTTTATTGTTCCACAATCATCAAGTATTCGAGTTCCATGTCATATCCCATCATCCACAAACAAGTTGAATATGTGCCATGCTCATCATATCTACAAGTATCTCAACAATAGAGGAGTAAGAAGAAGTCACCGAGATGATGTAAAGCGATGTCACTCGTGCGTCAATGTCTCTCCTTAGTCCCCACCGGATCCTGTCACATGGTGGGAGTTAGTGACCAAAAACATAGGAAGGAAAATAACCGATACATAATCATGATGCATGATAGATAAATGCATGCATGCCAGATACTCAGTCGACGGGAAACTCAAATTTTTCAAAAGAACTTCGACCTGAGTATAGGTTTTTGAATTTCATTGTTTGTTATAATATTCTCCCTAACATGCAGACAAAAATCCTAAGATGGGATAGAATGCTATTTTTGTATCTTTTGGGACATCTTTCCGCCGCAGAGGACATGAACATCAACATTCCGTATATCATCTGGAATAAGATGGCTCGCTATGTGGATCATCCTCATCAAACGGAGCGACTTCCCTTCCCAATGATCATTATGCGGATTTTAAGGAAATTTGACGTCGACATTCGATCGTCAAGCTACATGCATAGTTTGGGAACAATTAATGACTCAACTGTGGTGAAGTCTCTACCCAAGAAACCAGATGACACCCCGACACCTCCTCGCGGCAAGCGACCATCAACATCAACAACAACAACAGCACAAGTACCAACAGCACAAGAAGCAACAGCAACAGCAGCAGTAGCACCAACAGCAACAACTGCGACAACTTCAGGTCCTGGACCAGGATTTTTTGATACTTCAGAGGATGACGCCTTTGTGGCATCAATCTATAGAGAGCAACAAAGACTTTTGTATGAACCAGAGCGGATTTCAATCGAACAAGGTCAAATCTCTTCGGACCTTGCACGGATTACTGCAACCCAAGTCGACTTGAAGAAAAAGTACAAATCTTTTGTCACGCCCCGGGGCCGAAACTGCGACCCGGGCTCGCCAACAGATCCGCCGCCCATACGGTGAACCCCGTATAGACGAAGCGTCTACCTGCAAAAGAAAGATGCTATACTAAACAGATATCAGAGCTGGAAGTAACTGCTATAAATAGAATAAATACAACTCCAAGTCCTCACCACAAGTACAAAAGTCGCTCAACTCTGAAATAAAAGTACAACTCTACACCTCACTACAAGGTCTCTCAACAAGTAACTCTCAAAATATAAAAGGGGTACATCTACTCTCAGGACAACGACTGGTAGGGATCTAGCTCGTGACTCCCTCACCTCGATCCGAAGAAGCAGCAACTGGAGCAGCAGAAATAGGAGTAGAAGTCCCTGGGGAAAAATACACCACGACGGGTGTGAGAACTACATCCCACAGTAGTTCTCAGTGGGTGCCGTCAACAAGCCCAACGGTCTGCCCACTAAGTCTACTAGAGGCATAAGGTAATAAATGAAATACTGAAAGAAGAGCTGGAAAAGAATATCTCAACAGCTACTATGCCCTTATCTAGATGCTCAACAAGTGAAACAGATGGAAAACATGATGCATCTACTAACTCTCAGGTGTAGTAACCCAATCTAATAATGACTGCCACACAGGGTCCAGTCAAACCAGCGACCACCTACTGCCGCACATCCTCAACAGGACGGGTCTACCGTAGGGTGTCCGTGACTGCCACATCTGGGCCAGTCAGAGGGATGGCGTCGACAAGTCACGATAGAAGAACTCAATCTCACGCCGGTTACAACAACCCGGTCTAAAGCTCAATCTCAACGCCGGTTACAACTACCCGGTCTAAAGCTCAATCTCGACGCCGGTTACAACAACCCGGTCTCGCCTACTCCGGAGTGGCACTCGAGGGGAGCGACCCGCTCGAGTCCATAAGTAACCCATGTCCAACAGCTCTGTCATGCATCTCAGTCAATCAGGCAAAAGTCGACACTATGCTCAAAGTGGAGACTCACTCAATCCACAATGCAAAAACCCAGCCCCAACTGATGTATAACACTAATCGGTCAAACCGCCCACAGTTCGCGGTTACCGAAATATTAACCCGAGTCGATAATCTGGTGCAATCCCACCCGACTCAACAATATAGCTATACTATTCCCCCATCCCTGCTCTCTAACCCGAGCAACAAGGAGCACTCGACAGTCGGGACCGCTGTCAACCCAACGGCTCCCTAAAACAGGCATCACTGACAGGATAACTCCACAACAGAAACAATAAAGGGACCGGGAACCCCGGAAGACTAGAACCTACAACCCTAATCAAACAAGAACAGGCTCTAGGCATAGCCTCTCGTTGTTCTCGTCCCAAAGGAAAAAAGGCAGACCTTGGAACCCAGACCACTCGAACCATCTCGGGTGGTTAAATTTATCGAAAAAAGGTGATATTTCTTATTGAAAGCCATTTTATCTGAAAGAAATCCATATTTAATGATTTTTAGTTCTTTTTAGGAAAACAATTGAAAACAAGCTTTATATCCAAACCTCGTAGAGCTAATGCCTTTGTCCAATCAAACAAGAACAAACTCAGCGACTCCACGATGCTCGGAAGAAAACATTGGTTGACTAAAATCATATGTGTGTCCAAAAACAGTTCTGGGTTCAAGGTCCTGCTATCACTAGTACAAAGCTGCCATTGACACAGTGGCGACAAATAAACAAGAAACCAAAACATCTCGGGACCGCCGTCTACCAACGGCTCCCGCCACAGATGAACGATCAACAATATCTACCAGACTCCACTCTGCTCCCAAGCACGAGTGTAAAATGCATCCCACACTAAAAAAAACCCGACCACTCGGCCCACTACCCGGGCGAGTAAAACACTATGTCCAGGAAAGAAAAGAAGTATGGATGTCTAAAGCAGTATGAACCTAGCCCAAGTTGAAGTTTTCTACAGTCTGGCTGCACATGCTGCATATGACGGGGGTGCTAGGTCAAATTCCAAGATAATAATAATAATTTTACAGAGTAGGAACAAGAGATCGCATGATCATCATATAACTCTAGAATCAACAGCTATCACCTTCTAGCATGCTACATAGGAATATCACTATTATGCATGGTCCTACTATAGCAGATTTAATGAACATTCCATCATTCTTGGAGACAGGGCCACCCACCTGAAGGTGCACAACTGTCCAGGGTCGTACAGCAAAGAAATCCCAGAAACAGATATACGAGCACAATCACCAAGCCAACCGTGCCCAAGTAGTGTTCAAAGCATCCTGGGTACAAAAATACCACCCAAAGTTACATTAATTCAATAAAATTCCAAGTTCCACAAATCTGCTGTGAACAGTCCCCTTAAAGCGAAATTTTCACCTGTAAAACAATCTCCGAAAATTCCAATAAAAATATGACGGCGATCCTCGCGAAGAGTAGATGTCGATAGAGCCTTGAATCGTCGAATTCCGATGTCCGGATTAGGAGATAAAAATCCGCGAAGGCCTTGCTGTCCAAAAACTCCAACAGAAAAAAGGGGGTTCAGAAACTCCTCGGGATCCGTGTCAAAAACCCCAAACGAGATGAAGCGATCAATACGGAAATCGACGGCGTACATCTCGTGATTCCAAAGCCATGAAAATCGTCCAAAAATACAGTCGGGGTAGCTCTGTAGACCTCTCAGACTGAAGTGCGACGGAAACGGGCCTCCAACTGAAAATCGTCGCACTGCGCTCCGATGCCGAAGTCATCGACGTCGCGGCTTCCAAAAATTCCGGGCCTCTGCCAGAAGATGCGCAACACAAAGATATACAACTTTGCTAAAGGGGCCAAGGGCAGGGGAGCTCGGGAAAGGGGGCAAAAAGCCCCAGCAAGCCGGCTATTTATAGGCCCGGCTCGAAATCTGCATTTTTGGACTTTTGGCCCAAAAATTCGGGCGCCCGGTACTTCCGGGCTGCTACAGTAACGGGCCCGGCCCGTTACTGTTCACGCCCGGAAACCTCCCAGGCCGCCACGTAGCCCCTCGAACAGGCGACAGCCAATAGGGCCAACCGCGTTCCGCCACGTAGCCGAAGCAGAGGCTGACGCGTGGCACCCACGAGCGGGAAGCGCGGGTCAGCGCGCCCACGTCGCGCCCCACGCGCGCCCACGCGCGCCTGTCGGGCACGCTTCCCGAGGTACCCACTCCCCACACCATGGACCGCGCGCACAACACCACCCAACCCCGTGATGCCACGTGTCCACCCCTGGTCCACCGCGCGCACCAAGACCGGCCAATGCCAGCACGCCACGTGGCATCACCACGGTGTTGGGTTATATGTAATATAGATCTAAATAGGGGAAAAAACACGTAGAGGGGGGTGAATAGGTGTAAACAATAAACACTCAAAAAATCATTGCGCAATAAAACCCAATGCGGAAAAATAAATGAACACGCAAGATTTTTACGTGGAAAAACTCCAAACCGGAGTAAAAAACCACGGGACCGATAACACGGTGAAATCCACTAGAATTGAAACATGTACAAGGTGATTTAACGTACTCACAGACGACTCAACCTTTTACCATACGCTCCTAGTTGATCTTCTCCGCTCGTTCCGCAACGCATCTCGAATCCACGATCTGCGTCCAACGCCGAATCCACGGCGTCCAACGTCGAGTCCACGACGTCCGACCGAATCCACGGTCTTCACCCAGTAGCACACTTCGAATCCACGAACGTACCTCGCTCCGAATCCACGAGAGCGGTTGAACCTTGAATCCACAAGGACACGCGAATCCACGCGCCGATTTTGGGGAAATCGTTGTTTTTGGGTGGTGATGATCCGCCGAATACTTAGATTAGAAATAGATCGGAAATACCATCTAAGTATTCATTGATTTGATTCTACTCAAAATCTGAGTATGAAAACCTAGAATCAAATCAATCAATTATAGATGAAGAAACATAGAATTAAATCTAGTATTTCCTTTCTTCTCTATATGTGGATTATTCTATCACGGCCGTCTTTTTCAATATATGCCGCTCTATCGATTTGCCCTAGAAAAAGAATCATAGGGTCTATTTATAGGTTAGAAACATTTGGAAGGAGATAAGAATCAAAAACCTACCATTTCTGGAAATTTTACGGACGGCGATCCGGATCGGATTTCGGCGATGCGGATTGCAGTAGCAAGAAAGACGGTTTCCAAAAAAACAATAGTTCGGGATCCGGATCGAAATGGCTGATCCGGATCATTCATACAGTTTCACCAAACATCAACGTTCGGGATCCGGATTGCAAATCCTGATCCGGATCGTGCAAGCAAAAAGGTAAAACTAGTGTTCGGGATCCGGATCATGAGATGCTGCGATCCGGATTGAACCAGTGTATGAACGAACACCCTTCGGGATCCGGATTGGAATGTCTGATCCGGATCCTGAACATGTCCCATGTCCAGTTTTTGATTTTTATGCAATGAAAAATTCTTCCAGGTCGGATCACCAAAAATCTTTAATTAAACATACCTGATCCTTTTGAATTCTTCTTTCTTGAGATTGAGTTAAAAGATCCAACCTTCTTCACCTTCAATCTTCAAGACTTGAACCTTTCACGAAATTACGCCAACTCAAATTCCGTAACAATCTCCCCCTTTGGCGGTTTCGTGACAAAACACAAATCCACTAAAGAAAATTTAAAAAGATATTTTTGTTGCTATCACCATACAACAAAAATTTACAATGGAGAACCAAAAATTTAAAAACATGAGATAAACTCCTAAAACAGACTCTAGACTTAGACATCTGTACTCTCTGCACACAGAAATCATTCTTGACAAAAAGAATCGTTAGATACCTCAAGAATTGAAACATACAAAACCAAGTACAGAGATAGAGTTTATCTGATCATCATGACATTTGAGAATTCAGATATGTAAGAGAATCATAGTCAAAAACCAACATATCTTCTATGCATTCAAAAACCAAATGTCACAAAGTGTTAGTCCAACATCAACTTGTTAGTCATATTACATGCCCAAATAGTTAGTCGAATAGTTAGTAGAGACAGGCAACAAATCACAAGATAAAAAACCAAAGTTGAAGTTGAAGTGATACTTACCTTGATGTTCACCATTCACACAGTTTTCACATCATCATTGTTCAAGTTCTCTCTAAACTCTCTCCCCCTTTTTGTCACAAACTAAGCCAAAATTACAAAAATTTAAGGAGAGTTAAAAATTTCAAAAATGTAAGGAAATGTAAGAACTAGAACTAAGAGTAAGTCCTAAAAACTGAACTAAAATCTAAAAAGGTAAAAGCCTGCACAAATCTGCACAAAAATTGTTAGAGCACAACTTAGTTATCGGAGTCTGAATCCTCAGACGCACTATATCCCATCTTAGCGAACATGTTCTTGATCAATTTCCTCATCGAATTTACTTTCTTGGTCAATGTAATTTGGGATGCCGTTATGATCTCGAGTTCTTCAGACATTCGCCTTTGTTCTATGGTTATCCACTCTTGCTCAAAAGATAGGCGCTGTTGTTGCTTGAAAATCGAAGTTACTGATGCGTCATCATCCGCGCCAGGTGCTTGTTGAGACGGTGAGGCCGAGGTGCCGACACAAGGTTTCTTTCCAGTGGATGGTGTCGGAGTAACATGTGGTAATTTGTGAAGTGACTTCACAATCGTTGACTCATCTATCATCCCCCAACAGTGTTGATAAGATGTCGAGCTTATATCAATGTCAAACTTTTGTAAGATCCTCATGATGATTAAAGGAAACGGAAGTCGCTCAGAAGGATGAGGATGCACAATATATCTTGACATTCTATTCCAAATTATGTAGGGGATATTCATGTTCAATCCTACAGCCTCAGAGGGATGACCTATGAGATATAAGAACAGCAGTCTCTCCCATCTCACGACCTTAGTCTGCATGTTAGGTAGAATGTTGTAACACGTGATGAAATTTAGAAATCGGTACTCCAGTCGAAGATGTTTGGATTTTACACTTTTACCATCAGCTGATTTCGTTCCTTCCAAACACATTTTATCTATCACTGTTTGCCACAAGGCATTTGTCAAACTTCTTCCTTTCAAAAAGTTGAGCCCCGATGTGTTAGATTCCATTCCAAGGACTTCACCAATTAGCTGCGGAGTGATTTTAAGTTTCATCCCTTGGATATTTGTATAGAAATGCATTGATCCATGTTCATCTTCTTGAAGATGTCTTGCATTCGTGTAAAAGGTTCTTACACGATACAAACAATACCCAAGTAGTTCGGGGAATCGGCAGACTTGGATGAGATTAGCTTGCTCAATCAAGGTTCCAAACTCTTGTGAGTGATTTCGGAGAGCTTCAGTGTTGACATGACGTTCACCGATGCATTCACGACGTTCAAACGCTCGAAGGCGATCCATGCTGACGAACACTCCTTCCACGCGAGGCGGAGAGTCAGGAACTATCGGCGTGTTAATATTAGCGTCTCGTCGTAGTCCAAAGCGTCTAGTTACTCGTTTTCTTTTCACAGAGATGGTTGGATTAGCCATAGGCGCTTTTCCTGTGTCCATGGGTCCCTTTCCTTTTGATCCATCGGAAGCTTTTCCTTTTGAACCATCAGACGCCTTTTGTTCAGGCAATGAGTCATCATCATCTGTCAATTCAGTCCAATCTATCTCTTGACAATCTGCTTCCACTTCTGTGTCGCTGATCAGAAGAAACTCACCTTTTTGTTGTGTTTTCTTAGCTCTCTTTAATTTGTTTGTGGCCCGAGTGTGCACCATAGTGACCAACAAAAGGATGATCCATGAGAATCCCATTGATCCAAGTGCCTTAAGAAGATTGAAATCCTGTGAAGACCAACTCAAGAACACATGAAAATATTGTTAATTTTCAAAAATTAGAAGAATTGTACCCAAACAATCATAATCATGTAGAGAGACTAAGAATCAAATTAGTTTTGCAAAAGGAATTTTAAAACTAGATCAATTGCATGATTTTGGAAAATTCCCATTATATGCCCTAAAACCGAAATTTTTGAAATCGAAGCCCAAAAATTCGTTAATCAGGAGAATACCTAGCATATAATCAAAACTAATCTACCCAGAGTTCTTATTTCAAAAGAAATTTGACCAAAAACCATTCACAAACGAAAAAGATAGAAAAATCTCATCACGTTTTGAAGAAAATAGAGAAAACCTGTGAAAAACGAGATTTTGATCAATAAAACTTACTTGGATTCGAAGAACTTGAGTTAGGAAAGCTTCAAGATGCAAGAATTCTAGAGAGAGAAGCTCTAGAGACTTGAGAACAAAAGATTAAGGTAAAAGAAATCAAAACCCTCTTGTTCTTATTAAAACCCTAGCCGTGATCCGGATCGGATCGAGATTTCGATCCGGATCGGCCAGCCGCAGGAAGAAGCCTGCGTTCGGGATTCGGATCACTTATCCCGATCCGGATCAGCTGCAACTTTTTCTTCAGAAAAATTTAGAAAAAAAAAAAATCCATAAAATCCAGAAAAAGTATGTAAGCATTTTAGCACATCAACTTTAAACAAAAGTCATCGTTTCATGTCAAGAGAAATAAATTATGTTAAATCTATCAATAACATTCAAATAATGACATGACAATTTACAGAAATTAAAACTTCTAAAGTTGATCAAGTTCAAACACATCCATCATGATCTTATGAGTACGGCGTTTATCAAATCATTAAAATGGTAAAGAAAATGAATTACCAAGATCAATAGATGTTTGAAATCCCAAATAAATTATATAATGTATCTAGTCAATCTGTTGAAGGAGTGGCTCTTTGAGCATCTTTCTTTAAAATCCCACCTTATACCAACCTTGAAATTTGACAGAGTCAAGTATCTCAATATGCATTTTACTTAATCAAAAATTGAACATCCATGCTTGGTATACATGTGGTAGCTGCACACAGTACTCGGACGGCCGAGGTGGTAGCTCTTTCCTCCATGTGGTGGTAGTTTTCACACTCCTCATTGGGATGTAACTCTTTCCACATCTTTTGAGCATTTTACTTTTCTTTGACTCCCCCTCAATTGGCTATCAATTATTTTAAGATATAAAGTATTCAACCAAGGATTGATCTCGAATTCATACTCAACTAAATAGTCAAATAAGATAAAAACAATACCAAGAGATCATTGAGAGAGAAATTGACTTTGATCAATTAAAAATGGTTTAATTTAAATAAATGATCAATGCATCAACTGAATTATTATGATATCCAAAGCATAATAAATTTCTAATTATATGAAAGGATGCAAGTAAAGTCAATAATACACATGCTCAATTAATGTACTATGTATAAACATAGATAAAGAACAAAAACACAAAAATAAAACCTAACCTAAGCAAAAGTTTCAAAAAGAAGTTTATTTCAAGGAAAGCATTCCAATTGTTTACGCAAATGAATAAAACGTTTTTGATCCAAAGGTTTTGTTAAAATGTCAGCTAATTGATCTTCAGTTGAAATATATGAAAGTTGAAGAGTATTTGATTCAACTAGCTCTCTAAGAAAATGATATCTAAGTTCAATGTGTTTTGTTCTAGAGTGCAACACAGGGTTTTTAGAAATGTTAATTGCACTTGTGTTGTCACAAAGAATTGTTACCGAAGTTGCTGAAATCCGGAAGTCGCTCAACACACTTTTCATCCAAATGAGTTGGGTTGAACAACTACCCGCTGAAATGTATTCCGCTTCGGCAGTCGAGAGTGCTATGCAATTCTGCTTTTTACTGTGCCATGCAACAAGGCAACGGCCAAGATAGAAGCATGCACCACTCGTGCATTTCCGATCATCCACTAATCCTGCCCAATCGGCATCTGAGTATCCAACAATATCCAAACTAGTTCCCATAGGATACCAAATTCCGAAATTAATTGATCCTTTGATGTACCGGATGATCCTTTTCACCGCTTTCAGGTGAACCTCCTTTGGTGCTGATTGATATCTCGCGCAAATCCCAACACTAAAGGATATATCCGGGCGACTAGCCGTGAGGTAAAGTAGACTTCCAATCATACTTCGATACAGTTTCTCGTCTACATTCTCACTAAGTGATTCACTTCCAAGTCCCTTGTGGCTAGTTCCCATTGGAGTCGGAAAATCCTTCGAATTTTCTAAGTCAAACTTTTTAACCAACTCCATTGCATACTTGGATTGACACAAGTGAATACCTTCATCATTTTGTTTAATTTGCAATCCAAGAAAATAAGTCAATTCTCCCATCATGGACATCTCAAATTCGCTTTCCATGGTCTCCGCGAATTTAGAAGCATCATTATCTCTTGTTGCGCCAAATACAATGTCATCGACATAGATTTGTGCTACAATGAAATTGTTTTGATAATGCTTCACAAAGAGAGTCCTGTCAGCTCCCCCTCGAGTATAGCCCTTCTCCAAAAGGTGCTTTGTCAACCTTTCGTACCATGCTCGCGGTGCTTGTTTCAGACCGTAAAGAGCATTTTTCAAACGAAAAACATGGTTAGGTTGTTTATGATCTACAAAACCTTTCGGTTGAGCCACATAAACTTCCTCATTTAAAAACCCATTTAGAAACGCGCTCTTAACGTCCATTTGAAATAATTTGATTTTAAAATGACAAGCAATAGCAAATAGTATACGAATGGACTCGAGTCTAGCTACAGGGGCGAAAGTTTCATCAAAGTCTATACCTTCTACTTGAGAGTAGCCTTGAGCAACTAATCGTGCCTTGTTCCTGATGATAGTACCATCCTCATTTTTCTTATTCTTGAAAATCCATTTGGTACCTATCACATTGTGTTGCTTTGGAGGCTTCGTTAATTCCCAGACTTTGTTTCGCTCAAATTGATGGAGCTCTTCCTGCATTGCTTCAATCCAGTAGTCATCCTGAAGAGCTTCATCTATGTTCTTTGGTTCGATTAAAGATACGTAGCAAGCGAATCCACAAACCAACTGCCTCCGAGTTCTAACTCCTTCTTGTGGGTCTCCAATGATGTTTGATTCAGGATGATCCTTGGATATGCATAAAGTTTGAGGTAACGGAGTACTCGGAGGTACATGAGACGATTCCTGCACATCAGATAAACTTGAAGAACCATTAGGTGCATCATTAATGTTGTGACCCTGATCCCCGTGTAGCTTCTCCCATGAACCGTGGTGTTGAACACCTAGTGTTGGTGTATCTGGTCCATAGTGCATCAAAGGGATGCCACAGATGGACCCTGTGTGATATCCACAGCTGGATTGGCCTTCGGCTGCATTTGCCGAATTTTTGGACTGGTTTTGGGCCAAACAGAGGTTGGATTTGGATTCAGCGTGGAAAAACGCTTGAAAACGGCTATTTGCTTGTTTGATTTGGAGTCCGGATGCCCAAAAACGGACCCCCGGAAGTTTTCGCTGAATTTCGGTGCATGGGAGGGGCCGTGGACCGCCGGCTGCCACGTGGCGGCTTGTGTTTGGGCCGGTCCGCAGCGCTCGGTCCACAGAGGGGAGCGGCTGGGTGCACGGACCCGGCGCATGGACACGTGGCGCCGCTTGATTGGCGGGCTCGTGAGGCGCGGTCTACGGATTTTGCGCGGCGGTGCATGTGTTACGGAATTTGAGTTGGCGTAGTTTCGTGAAAGTTTCAAGTCTTGAAGATTGAAGGTGAAGAAAGTTGGATCATTTAACTCAATCTCAAGAAAGAAGAATTCAAAAGGATCAGGTATGTTTAACTAAAGATTTTGTGTGATCCGAATACTTCTTGTAGTGTAGAAACACTTGGAAGAATCTTTCATTGCATAAAAATCAAAAACTGGACTTGGGACATGTTCAGGATCCGGATCAGGTTGTTCAATCCGGATCCCGAAGGTGGTTCGTTCATACACCAGTTCAATCCGGATCGTAGCCTCTCTTGATCCGGATCCCGAACACTGAGTTTACCATTTTCCTTGAACGATCCGGATCAGGCTTCGCAATCCGGATCCCGAACGTTGATGTTTGGTGAACTGTATGAACGATCCGGATCAAGCACTTCGATCCGGATCCCGAACCTTCGTTTTTCTGGAACTACCTGACTCGTTACGACGATCCGGATCACAGCTAATCCGATCCGGATCGCTGTCCGTAAAATTTCCAGAAATGGTAGGTTTTTGATTCTTATCTCCTTCCTAGGGTTTCTAACCTATAAATAGACCCTATGACTCCTTTTCTAGGGTTAAGGAAAATAGCCGTCATATTCATATCTTATTTTATACGGCTCTAGATCCACATATAGAGAAGAAAGGAAATCATTAGAGAATACTCTATGTTTCTTCATCTATATTGATTAGTTTGATTCTAGGTTTTCATACTCACATCTTGAGTTGAATCAAACTAATGAATACTTAGATGGTATTTCCGATCTATCTTTGATCTAAGTATTCGGCGGATCATCACCACCAAAAACAACGATTTACCCCAAAAATCGGCGCGTGGATTCGCGTGTCCTTGTGGATTCAAGGTTCAACCGCTCTCGTGGATTCGGAGCGAGGCACGTTCGTGGATTCGAAGGGTGTTATTGGGTGAAGACCGTGGACTCGGTCGGACGTCGTGGATTCGACGTTGGACGCCGTGGATTCGGCTTTGGGCGCAGATCGTGGATTCGAGAAGCGTCGTGGAGCGAGCGGAGAAGATCCTCTAGGAGCGTATGGAAAAGGTTGAGTCGTAAGTGTGTACGGTAAATCACCTTGTACGTGTTTTAATTCTAGTGGATTTCGCCGTGTTATCGGTCCCGTGGTTTTTTACTCCGGTGATGGAGTTTTCCACGTAAAAATCTTGCGAGTTATTTTTATTTCCGCATTGGGTTTTTATCGCAACGATTTTTGAGTGTTTATACGTTTACACCTATTCACCCCCCTCTAGGTGTTTTTTTCCCCTATTTAGATCCTTATTACATATCACCCAACAAGTGGTATCAGAGAGGGAATAGGGTTGTAAACAATGGTTGAAGGTGGAAACATCAACCGACCCCCGTTCTTCGATGGAACAAATTATGCGTACTGGAAAGTGCGGATGAAAGCCTTTTTAATTTCCATCGACGAACGGGTATGGCAATCAATTGAATTAGGATGGTCTAATCCAACTGAAATTATCTCTGATGTTCGCACCTTAAAACCTAGGTCGAAATGGACCAAGGAAGAGTTAGATTCTTCTTCTTACAATGGCAAGGGAATTAATGCTATTTTTAATGCCTTATCTCAAACTGAATTCTCTCGCGTCTCGGCATGTGAGACTGCGAAAGAAATCTGGGATGTTCTTCAGGTTACACATGAGGGAACTAATCTCGTGAAGATTCAGAAACTGCAAATGCTTACGAGCAAGTTTGACTCTATCTTGATGGCAGAAAATGAATCTTTCACGGACTACTATACACGATTGCAAGACATCGTAAACTCATGTGCTAACCTGGGAGAGAAGATTCCAGAATTTAAGATTGTAAGAAAGATCTTAAGAACTCTTCCTGAACGATTTCGCCCAAAGGTTACAGCCATTGAAACTATTAAACACCCGGACGAAATACGTGTAGAAGAATTAGTTGGTTCATTACAAACATATGAAATGACGTTTACTACTAACAATTCTTCTGGAAAGGCATCCACTTCTAAGTCTTCAGGTTATACGTTGAAAACAACTAAGGAAGAAGACGCGGATACATCCTCCTCAGACGATGACGAGAACCTTTCTATGGAGGAATTTGATAAGCAGCTCGCTCTCTTGACAAGGAAGTTTCGCCGCAACTTTCGAAGGGGTAATTCAAGTAAATCTCCATCCTTCGGAAAGTCGAACAAAGGCAAGGGTACTTCAAGTTACAAGTCAAGAAAGCAAGAGAACTTCTCAAATGAGTCATCTTCTAGTGATGAAGAAAAGAGCACCACGGCATTCCACGCGTCCACATCTTCACCCTTCATGTGCTTTATGGCAAGTACGTCCGAGTCATTGTCCAACTCCACTGTTGAAAAGAATGCAACGGACAATGAATCGGATGATTCGGAAGGTGAAGATTTTGCTCTAGCCTACCACAGACTTTTGAGGGATTCAAAGAATGTGGCTAAGCAAAACAAGAGTTTGAGAGGGAGATTGCATGATCTCGAAGAAGAAGCAAAAAGGGCAACTTCTCTCTCAAACGCTCTTGAAGTGGAAAGGGAAAACCTGATAAAAGCAAATGTTTTCCTTCAAGAGTCCAATGAGCAACTTGAGAAGGAACATACAAATCTGGTGGATAAAGCGAATCACTTCTCAAAGCTCTACAACGAGGCTCGACAGGATAACCTGGAAATGACAAAGACCATTTTCCAACTCAAGGATGACTTACAGCGATTCTCTTCAGGAAGGAGTAAGTTGGATAGACTTCTTGGTCTTGGTCAATCAAATCGGTTCGGCCTCGGATACACTCAAACTGGAAACAGTCCAAGTTCGAGTGGGACAATTTTTGTGCCTCAGTCGGTATCTCCTCCTCCGACACCGGAATTCAAGACAAACAACGACAACAAACCTACTTCATCCTCTTTGGGATCGTCAAGATCTAAGGTATGTTTTCGTTGTGGTGTTTCAGGGCACATAAGAAGATATTGCAAGACGGGAGTCAAATGCTCACCTCAAACATCTCTTGCAATGACTACCACAAAGGTGATTCCTCGGAAATCAATTCCAAATCAATTGAAAGAAAAGAACCCTGGTAGTTTACCGCGCAAGACGACCACATCAAGGAGCAGCAATCGTTTTAACAAGATGCTTTCACCTAGGCATATAACTTCACGACCATTACCGACGCATTCCAAAAAGGTTTGGGTGCGCAAAGGTGAAATTTTTCCTTGTCTTGTTACCAATGTTTCCTTGCATGCATATGATAGTTCGTCTTGGTATCTGGATAGCGGTTGTTCCCGTCACATGACCGGTGACAAAAATAGTTTTCAAAATCTTGAGAAAATCTCCGGTGGACTTGTTGTTTTCGGAGACGGTCGATCTTCCAAAATTATTGGAAAAGGGACGGTAGCTATTCCAGATGGCCCGATTTTGAAAAACGTCTTATTTGTTGATGGCCTTAAGACTAACCTCATAAGCATAAGTCAACTTTGCGACAATGGTTTTTCAGTTAACTTTTCATCTGTTGAATGCGTTGTAACTGATAAGGACCATGTCTTCTTTTTAAAAGGGGTTAGATCTGAAAACAATTGCTATGTTGTTCCTAATAAAATTTCAGAAAAATGTAACCTAGTTTCCTTGAATAATGAAACACTTTGGCATGAAAGGCTAGGTCACATAAATTTTAAGGAACTTGTTAAAATTTCAAACAAGGACGTGGTCAAGGGGGTTCCTAAACTTTTATTTAAACAAAACATTGTGTGTGGTGGTTGCCAAAAGGGAAAACAGTCCAGAACTGCACACAAGAACTTGAACCACGTTGGTACAAAACGGCCTTTGGAACTTTTACACATGGATTTAATGGGGCCAACTCGTCAACCATCTTTGGGAGGTAAATGGTATATTTTCTTGATGATTGATGATTTCTCTCGGTATTATTGGGTAGCATTTTTAAAAGAGAAAGCTGATACTTTTGATTCTTTTCACGAGATTTGCCTTCGTATCATGATTGAAAAGAATGAAAAGATCATTCGTGTTAGAAGTGATAGAGGTGGAGAGTTCATTAATTCTAAATTCATTGACTTTTGTACTTCAAACGGTATTAAGCATGAATTCTCTGCACCCTATACACCTCAACAGAATGGTGTTGTCGAGCGCAAGAACAGGGTTGTTCAAGAGATGGCACGTGTTATGCTTCACAGCCGGAATTTACCGCTACATTTTCTGGCTGAAGCTGTGAACACTGCAATCTATGTAATTAATCGAGTTTATTTGCGCCCGGGAACGTTAAATACACCATATGAACTATGGTGTGGTAGAAAACCCAACATCAAATATTTTCGCATCTTCGGGAGTCGGTGTTACATTTTACGTGACCGTGAAAATCTTGGAAAGTTTGACTCACGAAGTGACGAAGGGATTTTCTTGGGGTATTCTACTAATAGTAGAGCATATCGAGTATTTAACTTGGAATCTAAGACGATCGTAGAATCTATAAATGTTAAAGTAGATGAAGCTTTTCACTTTGCATCTGAAAAATCTACCCTCGATATCTCTCTAGATGATGATTCTCCTGCCGTTGCATCTTCTCATAATAATACTTCCAATATTAATGATGCATCTAATGGTTCTTCAAGTTTATCTAATGTGCAGGAATCATCTCATATATCTCCGAGTACTCCGTTTCAACAAACGCTACGAATCTCCAAGGATCATCCGGAATCGAATATTTTTGGAGATCCACAAGGAGTTAGAACTCGGAGGCAGTTGGTTTGTGGATTCGCTTGCTACGTATCTTTAATCGAACCAAAGAACATAGATGAAGCTCTTCAGGATGACTACTGGATTAAAGCAATGCAGGAAGAGCTCCATCAATTTGAGCGAAACAAAGTCTGGGAATTAACGAAGCCTCCAAAGTAACATAATGTGATAGGTACCAAATGGATCTTCAAGAACAAGAAAAATGAGGATGGTACTATCATCAGGAACAAGGCACGATTAGTTGCTCAAGGCTACTCTCAAGTAGAAGGTATAGACTTTGATGAAACATTTGCCCCTGTAGCTAGACTCGAGTCCATTCGTATACTATTTGCTATTGCTTGTCATTTTAAAATCAAATTATTTCAAATGGACGTTAAGAGCGCATTTCTAAATGGGTTTTTAAATGAGGAAGTTTATGTGGCTCAACCGAAAGGTTTTGTAGACCATAAACAACCTAACCATGTTTTTCGTTTGAAAAAGGCTCTTTACGGTCTGAAACAAGCACCGCGAGCATGGTACGAAAGGTTGACAAAGCACCTTTTGGAGAAGGGCTACACTCGAGGGGGAGCTGATAGGACTCTCTTTGTGAAGCATTATCAAAGCAATTTCATTATAGCACAAATCTATGTCGATGACATTATATTTGGCGCAACAAGAGATAATGATGCTTCTAAATTCGCGGAGACCATGGAAAGCGAATTTGAGATGTCCATGATGGGCGAATTGACTTATTTCCTTGGATTGCAAATTAAACAAAATGATGAAGGTATTCACTTGAGTCAATCCAAGTATGCAATGGAGTTGGTTAAAAAGTTTGATCTTGAAAATTCGAAGGGTTTTCCGACTCCAATGGGAACTAGCCACAAGGGACTTGGAAGTGAATCACAAAGTGAGAATGTAGACGAGAAACTGTATCGAAGTATGATTGGAAGTCTACTTTACCTCACGGCTAGTCGCCCGAATATATCTTTTGGTGTTGGGATCTGCGCGAGATATCAATCTGCACCAAAGGAGGTTCACCTGAAAGTGGTGAAAAGGATCATCCGGTATATCAAAGGATCAATTAATTTCGGAATTTGGTATCCTATGGGAACAAGTTTGGATATTGTTGGATACTCAGATGCCGATTGGGCAGGATCAGTGGATGATCGGAAAAGCACGAGTGGTGCATGCTTCTATCTTGGCCATTGCCTTGTTGCATGGCACAGTAAAAAGCAGAATTGCATAGCACTCTCGACTGCCGAAGCGGAATACATTTCAGCGGGTAGTTGTTCAACCCAACTCATTTGGATGAAAAGTGTGTTGAGCGACTTCCGGATTTCAGCATCTTCGGTAACAATTCTTTGTGACAACACAAGTGCAATTAACATTTCTAAAAACCCTGTGTTGCACTCTAGAACAAAACATATTGAACTTAGATATCATTTTCTTAGAGAGCTAGTTGAATCAAGTACTCTTCAACTTTCATATATTTCAACTGAGGATCAATTAGCTGACATTCTAACAAAACCTTTGGATCAAAAACGTTTTATTCATTTGCGAAAAGCAATTGGAATGCTTTCCTTGAAATAAACTTCTTTTTGAAACCTTTGCTTAGGATAGGTTTTGTTTGTTTTTTGTTTTGTTTTGTTCATTATCTATGTTTGTACATAGGACATTAATTGAGCATAGATCATAATTGACTTTAATTGCATCTTTTCACACATTTAGAAATTTATTATGGTTTTGCCATCATAATATTTCACTGTTGCAATGATCATTTATGTTAATTAAATCATCTTCTGAGTGATCAAAGTCAATTTCTCTCTCTCAATGATCTCTTGGTATAGTCATTATCTTATTTGACTGCTTAGTCGAGTATGAAATCGAGATCAATTTTTGGTTGAATACTTTATATCTTAAATAATTGATAGCCAATTGAGGGGGAGTCAAAGAAAAGTAAAATGCTCAAAAGATGTGGAAAGAGTTACATCCCAATGAGGAGTGTGAAAACTACCACCACATGGAGGAAAGAGCTACCACCTCGGTCGTCCGAGTATTGTGTGCAGCTACCACATGTATACCAAGCATGGTTGTTCAAATTTTTGATTAAGTAAAATGCATGTTGAAATACTTGACTCCGTCAAATTTCAAGGTTGGTATAAGGTGGGTTTTTAAAGAAAGATGCTCAAAGAGCCACTCTCTTCAACAGATTGTCTAGATACATTATCTACTATATTTGGGATTTCAAACATCTATTGATCTTTGTATTTCATTTTCTTTACTGAATTGATGATTTGATAAAGGCATTACTCATAAGATCAAGTTAGATGTAATTGAAGGTGTTCAACTTTAAGGGATTTAATTTTTGTAAATTCTCGTTTCATTTTTGGATATTATTGATAGATTTGGCATAATCTAATTCTTGTCGTATGAAACGATAATTTTTGTTTAAAGTTGATACACATTTGTGCTTACAATCTTTTTCTGGTTTTTCTTGAATTTCTCTGAAATTTTCTAAAGAAAAAGTTGGAGCCGATCCGGATCGGGCAAGATGATCCGGATCCCGAACGCAGGTATTCTTCTGCGGGCTGACGATCCGGATTGGACCTGCCGATCCGGATCCCGAACGCAGTTTCTCACTGCGGGTAGCCGATCCGGATCGCAAGCATGGTCTGATCCGGATCGCGGCTAGGGTTTTATAAAGAACAAAAGGGTTTTGATTTCTTTTACTCCAATCTTTTGTTCCAAAGTTTCTAGAGCCTCTCTCTCTAGATTTCATCTTTCTTGGAAGCTTTCAAACTCAAGTTCTTCAACTCCAAGTAAGTTTTATTGATCAAAATCTCAGTTTTTCACCGTTTTTCTCTATTCCTCCTCAAACGTGATGAATTTCTTGGATCAATTTTGTTTGTGGATGGTTTTTGATCAAATTTCTTTTGAAATAAGAACTCTGGGTAGATTAGTTTTGATTATATGCTAGGTATTCTCAAGATAAACGGATTTTTGGTCTTCGATTTCAAAAATTTCGGTTTTAGGGCATATAATAAGGATTTTCGAAAATCATGCAATTGATCTGTTTTTAAAAATCTCTTTTACAAAACTAATTTGATTTTTAGTCTCTCTACACGATAATGATTGTTTGGGTACAATTTTTCAAATCTTTGAAAATTAATAATTTTTTCGTGTTCTTGAGTTGTTGCTCACAGGATTTCAATCTTCTTAAGGCACTTGGATCAATGGGATTCTCATGGATCATTCTTTTATTGGTCACTATGGTGCACACTCGGGCCACAAACAAATTAAAGAGAGCTAAGAAAACACAACAAAAAGGTGAGTTTCATATGATCAGCGACACAGAAGTAGAAGTAGATTGTCAAGAGATAGATTGGACTGAATTAACAGATGATGATGAATCAATGCCCGATGCATCGAAAGAAAAAGCACCCATGGACAAAGGTAAAGCACCTATGACTGCACCAACCATCTCGGTGAAAGGAAACGACTTGCTCGACGGTTTGGACGAGCACGAGGTTTCATGTCTAACGAACCGATTATTCCGGATTCTCCACCTCGTGAGGAACAAGTGTTCGTTAATGCGGATCGCCTAAGGGCATTTGAGAATCGTGAATGCATTGGTGAGAGGCATGTTAATATTGAGGCTCTACGAGATCACTCCCCTGAGTTTGGCGTTCTGATTGAACAAGCAAATCTTATTCAAGTTTGTCGATTTCCAGAAGTGCTTGGATACTGTCTGCATCATGTAAGGGCCTTCTATACAAATGCACGGCACCTTCGAGAAATTGAAAACGGTCCAATGGAATTTTACAACGAATATCCAAGGCACAAGATTCAAAATTACTCCACAATTGATTGGCGAGGTTTTGGGAATGCCTGCCAGCAAGACAGGAGTTAATTACTTGAAGGGAAAGGTTTTGACGAACACTTTGTGGCAAATGGTTATAAAGGGAATTTGTTTGGAAGGAACGCAATCAACGGAGAAATCGATCAGATCCAAAGAACTTCGTCTTGAGTACCGATTCCTAAACTTCATCACCTGTTACAATATCCTTCCAAATTTGCAGACGAAAGTCTTGAGATGGGATCGAATGCTATTTTTGTATCTCTTAGGACATCCGTCTAGAGTCTGTTTTAGGAGTTTAACTCATGTATTTTATTTTGGATCTCCATTGTAAATTTTTGTTGTATGGTGATAGCAACAAAAATATCTTTTTGAATTTTCTTTAGTGGATCTGTGTTTTGTCACGAAACTGCCAAAGGGGGAGATTGTTAAGGAATTTGAGTTGGCGTAGTTTCGTGAAAGTTTCAAGTCTTGAAGATTGAAGGTGAAGAAAGTTGGATCATTTAACTCAATCTCAAGAAAGAAGAATTCAAAAGGATCAGGTATGTTTAACTAAAGATTTTGTGTGATCCGAATACTTCTTGTAGTGTAGAAACACTTGGAAGAATCTTTCATTGCATAAAAATCAAAAACTGGACTTGGGACATGTTCAGGATCCGGATCAGGTTGTTCAATCCGGATCCCGAAGGTGGTTCGTTCATACACCAGTTCAATCCGGATCGTAGCCTCTCTTGATCCGGATCCCGAACACTGAGTTTACCATTTTCCTTGAACGATCCGGATCAGGCTTCGCAATCCGGATCCCGAACGTTGATGTTTGGTGAACTGTATGAACGATCCGGATCAAGCACTTCGATCCGGATCCCGAACCTTCGTTTTTCTGGAACTACCTGACTCGTTACGACGATCCGGATCACAGCTAATCCGATCCGGATCGCCGTCCGTAAAATTTCCAGAAATGGTAGGTTTTGATTCTTATCTCCTTCCTAGGGTTTCTAACCTATAAATAGACCCCATGACTCCTTTTCTAGGGGTTAAGGAAAATAGCCGTCATATTCATATCTTATTTTATACGGCTCTAGATCCACATATAGAGAAGAAAGGAAATCAATAGAGAATACTCTATGTTTCTTCATCTATATTGATTAGTTTGATTCTAGGTTTTCATACTCACATCTTGAGTTGAATCAAACTAATGAATACTTAGATGGTATTTCCGATCTATCTTTGATCTAAGTATTCGGCGGATCATCACCACCAAAAACAACGATTTACCACAAAAATCGGCGCGTGGATTCGCGTGTCCTTGTGGATTCAAGGTTCAACCGCTCTCGTGGATTCGGAGCGAGGCACGTTCGTGGATTCGAAGGGTGCTATTGGGTGAAGACCGTGGACTCGGTCGGACGTCGTGGATTCGACGTTGGACGCCGTGGATTCGGCGTTGGGCGCAGATCGTGGATTCGAGAAGCGTCGTGGAGCGAGCGGAGAAGATCCTCTAGGAGCGTATGGAAAAGGTTGAGTCGTAAGTGTGTACGGTAAATCACCTTGTACGTGTTTTAATTCTAGTGGATTTCACCGTGTTATCGGTCCCGTGGTTTTTTACCTCCGGTGATGGAGTTTTCCACGTAAAAATCTTGAGAGTTATTTTTATTTCCGCATTGGGTTTTTATCGCAACGATTTTTGAGTGTTTATTACGTTTACACCTATTCACCCCACTCTAGGTGTTTTTTTCCCCTATTTAGATCCTTATTACATATAACCCAACAGCATGGACCGGGGCGGGGGGACACGTGGCATCCCCCGGTTGGTCGGTGCACGCGGCCGCGGTCCACGGAACCTGTTTTGGGTGCGTGGACCGGGTGCATGGGACACGTGTCAACGTGTCATTGGTCGGCTCACCGGGTCCGGCGCACGGGGACGCGGGACCCCGCCTCGGGGCGCGTGCGCGGCAGGCGCCGCCTGCCCGCACGTGTGACCGCGACAGTGGCAGGGACGCGTGTCGCCCTGCCACTGGCGGGCGCCACCTACCCGGTTTGACCGGGGAGGTGCCACGCGTCGGCGGCTCATGCGCCCAGCACAGCTGTTCGCTGTGCGGGACGCGTGTCGGGCGCTGGGGCGTCCGACGTGGCCGCAGCGGAGCGGCTCGGGCCGCTGTCGCCAGTTGGTCGGGCTACGTGGCGGCCCCCGGGCCGTTTCGGGCGCGCACAGTGTTGGGCCGGCCCAACACTGTAGCCGCCCGAAAGTTGCCATGCGCGCGAAAACCGGGACACAGCGGGTATTTCTTCAACTCTTTTTTTGGGGCCTATTTAAAGCCCGAGCCTTCTTCTTCTTCAACCTTTTGGCACTTCCGAGCTTCAAACCGCCAAGAGCCCATTACCAAAGTTGATCCTCACACTGTGGAGCTTCCATCTGCAAAGTTTGGAGATTTTTGGGGGCACGCTTTTCGAGATTCTCTTTTTCTTGGCGCGGCGCGACGCTCCTTCTTTGGTGTTTCTTCCGTCGCTCTTCTGTGTACAAGCTCCCCGACCTACTCCGACCATCTTTTCGAGCGATTTCTTCGCCGCTGGATTTGTAACAGGTGAGGCTAACGATTTTGGGTTTCAACGCACATTTTCTGATTTCGCTTTTTCCGAGGTGTTTTCTCGTGCTCATTGGGACCCTTCTTGCTGTGAGTTTGTGGTGAGGACAGCAGCTTCTTTTGAGGATATCTTCGCGCACAGATCTCGGATCAGAAGGTGCTTATAGACTTTTTTAATCTACGCGACGCAAGGATCATCATATATTTTTCTGGGAAGTTTTGGAGACCTCCCCAAAGGTATACACTTTCCATTTTATCTGTATAAGAGATTACAGTTATTTGATTGGGAGTTACTGCGCACCGATATTGTAGAATTTATAGCTCGGGCCTACGGTGCTACCGTTTTGGGCGTGCAGGTACTTGTTTCGAAGCTATCGACGCGTTGAACGTTGGGGTATTTTATCTGGAATTTACTGAGCACTTTCAGCAGGTGAATTATTGGCTTTTTACAGCTGAATTTCAGACTTATCGATTTTGGGCAGATTTTGGGTTGTTGAGTATAACTGTAGCCCTATGTTGTACCCAGGTGGGATTTTGGACTGTACGGGGCATACTGGACAGTGAGTTGCTGTTTTTGGTTTTATCAGCTGTAGAATTTGGGCAGATCAGCGTTTTCAGGTGGGTGGCTTTGCTTTCAAGATCTATGGACTGTACTCTAATTCTATTGATATAGAATCAAGCATGATAGTGATTGGACTGGGGTAGCATGCTAGAGTGTAGGAATTGTTGTTCCTTATTTTATCTGTCGATTTGGTGATCTCCTGTTTCCTACTTTCGTGTTAAATATTTGTTTTGTTGAACCTGACCTAGCACCCCCGTCATATGTTGCATGTGTAACCAGACCAGTAGAAAACCCTCACTTGGGCTAGGGTTATTTATGCTTAGACATCCACACTTTATGTTTCATTCCTGGACCTTAGTGTTATCCTCGCCCGGGTAGTGGGCCGAGCGGTCGGGACAATCTTTTTAGTGTGGGATGCATTTGCACTCGTGCGTTGGGGTCAGAGTGGAGTCTGGTAGATGTAGTGGATCGCTTGTCTGTACCGGGAACCGTTGAGGATAAACGGTGGTCCCGAGAGGTCTTGTTTTCCCCTGTTGGGTTGTCGCCACTGTGTCAGTGGTAGTGGTATACTAGTGTTAGCCGAACCTAGAACCCTTTTCGACATACACATGATTTTAGTCTACCAATGTTTTCTTCCAAGCATCGAAGGGCCGCTAGAGTCCTGTTCTTGTGTTGATTGGACAAAGGCATCAGCCCTTCGGGTTTTGGTAAAACCGTTATTTTTCTAACTGATTTCTAAAAAGAACTAAAAGCGTTAAATATGGATTTCTTCCAGATCAAAATAATTTTCAATAACAAATGTCACCTTTTCATATAAATCTCCTCACTCGAAAGGATTCGAGTGATCCGGGTTCTAGGGCCGTTCCTTTGTCGGGACGAAAGCCGCGGGTGCCGAGCCTGGAACCTGTTCTTGTTTGATAGGGTTGTAGGTGTAGGTCTCCGGGACTTTCCGGGCCCTGTTGGTGCTTTCTGCGGTCGTGCCGAGGTTTTGCTTTCCCGAACTGTAAGGGGATCGGAACTTCGATAGGCGGAGCCTAGAGTCTGTTCTTGTTTGATAGGGTTCTTAGCACCGGTCTATCGGGTTTCCGAACCCTTATGGTGTCGGTCTTTCCTGTGAGTTTAGTGTTTCTGTTGTGGGAGCCGTCTGGTGGACGGTGGCCCAGCTGTGTGGTTTTCCAGCCTGTGGTTGAGAGTTGTTGTTGTTGTCGATCTTGTTGATCGTGGTTTGGACTATAGCCTGCATGAGCCATATTTGAGCTCGACAGAGTTACGCGGATACTTTCCCTCGGTGGGGGTCGCTCCTCTCGAGAGCCACTCCGGAGTTGGGCCTGTTACTTGCTATCGCCGACTTGTCGACGCCGGTCCCTCTGACTGTGCCAGTTAGTGGGCAGTCACGGACACCCTACGGTAGACCCGTCCTGTTGAGGATGTGCGGCAGTAGGTGGGCGCAGGTTTGACTGGACCCTTTGAGGCAGTCAGTATAGATTTGGTGAGTTTACTGTGGTGTTAGTAGGTGCATCATGTTCCATCTGTTCCTTTTCTTGAGCATCTAGATAGAGGCATAGTAGCTGTAGAGTTACTTTTCCAGCCCTTTCATTTCTGTATTATCGTTACTTTATGCCTCTAGTAGACTTAGTGGGCAGACCGTCGGGCTTGTTGGCGGCACCCACTGAGAACTACTGGGACGTAGTTCTCACACCCGTCGTGGTGTTTTCCCCACAGGGACTTCTACTCCGGTTCCTGCTGCTCCTGTTGCTGCTTCTTCTGATCGAGGTAAGGGAGTCGCGAGATAGTTCCCTACCAGTCATCGTCCAGAGTAGATGTACCCTTATTACTTTTGAGAGTTCATGTTGAGAGAACTTTGTAGTGAGGTATAGAGTGTATTTATTTTCTACTGCTCGAGAGACTTTTGTACTTTTGGTGAGGACTTGTGTTGTATATAGTTTTTATTCTAGCAGTTTTACTTTCAGCTCTGATTTCTGCATAGTATAGATGTCTTTTGCAGGTTAGTCGCTTCGTCTATACGGGGCTTCCCGTATGGGCGGCGGATCTGTTGGCGAGCCCGGGTCGCAGTTTCGACGCCGGGGGTGACAGATTAGGTGGTATCAGAGCCTAGGTTGTAGGTCATTGTGGACTTAGAAACCCTGCTTGTGGTTGGACATTAGGATGACTTGTGAGAGTCGTGACTGTTAGCGAGAGTCCTGATTGAGTTTGATACCTCTCCCCAGGGGTGGGATGAGTGACTGGCATGTTTATTCTCCTAAGCGATTATGTTGGCTGCAGACAACATAGTGCTAGGAATGGATGACATGTCCTAGACTTTCGCTGGATTGGGTCGAGTATGTTTGGTACTGTCCTGATGGTTGCTTGTGTGTTGCAGGTAGGCACGAGCCTCCCCGACGCAGGGTGCAGACGCGTCTCAGCCTTTCCCTCCGATGAGCCCGAGCAGGAGGATCGGGGCAGGGACAGCAGAGGGAGGTTCTGGAGCTCCGTACCCAGGTGGCACAGTTGTCTGAGGCGGTGCGGCGCCAGGAGGAGACATCTCAGCGCCAGGAGAAGGCTTCTCGGCGCCAGGAGGAGGCCTTGGTCAGATGATGCTTCTTTTAGAGCAGAGGACGCAGCCTGTGGTAGCACCCCTGTGTGTTCGCCTGTGCCTTCTTCGCCAGCTGTGGCGCCCCTGTGGTTCCGTCAGCGCCGGCTATTCCTGTCGAGCGGTTTCTAGCATACCCACCGCCTGGGTCGGTGGGACCTTTGACTTTGGCTGAGCAGAGTGCGGTGGTGGATCTGTTGATGAGGTTCCGCCGGTTTGATCCACCCCGTTTTTCTGGTATGAGTACTGAGCCGTGGGAGGCAGAGTCTTGGATCACGGCCATGGAGCGTCATTTTGAGAGTTTGTTTGTTGAGGATCGATTTCGGGTCTTCTTGGCTACACACTACTTGGAGGGCAACGCCGAGGCTGGTGGCGGCGTGTGCGGCCTGCTGGTCCGCCTGGGACGCAGATTCTTCCCTGGGCGGAGTTCCGCAGACTTCTTTTAGGGGCCTTCTTTCCTGAGAGTGTTCGCCAGAGATTGGAGGAGCAGCTGAGAAATCTCCGCCAGGGAGATCGGCCCGTGAATGCATACATAGCCGAATTCAATCAGCTGTTGGCTAGTATGCCTCACGTGGCCAGGGACGAGTCTCACCGGATCTACATGTTCGAGCGGGGGCTGCGCCGGGATATTTATCAGCTTGTTCGCTCCGGCAGATTACAGACTTTGGAGGCATCGATGGAGCAGGCGTTATATGTTGAGTCTGGAGAGGCAGTGATGTCAGAGGTGGCTCTAACCCCCGTAGTGATTCCTGGGGCGAAGCGCCCAGCACGGATGATGAGGGTCAGACGAGCGGGCAGGGACCTCCGAGACCTCCACGATCTCATTCTGAGGGTCGGGGTTTCGTAGGGCCGGAGATCTGGTGAGCCCCAGCAGCAGCATCAGCGTATCGGCAGCAGCGGCAGGAGCGGTGTGTCATCTGTGGCGGGCCTCATCCACCGTCGCAGTGTGATCAGAGACAGGGGCGGTGTTTCCTCTGTGGAGAGTTGGGACATTTCCGCGCAGCTTGCCCCAGGCCATTTTGTCAGTGCGGCCGATTGCGACAGCACCCCCCTTGCCCATCCATGCAGCGGGAACCCCTCCGACACCAGCAGACAGAGTGGGCCACGACGTCGGGACAGACGGGACGACGACCTGCAGCACCCAGTGGACGGGTTTATGCAGCCCTGGTGGAGGACACCCCGGCAGCGGATCATGCCGCGGCAGGTATGATTTATTTCGTTAGCTGAGTTGAGCATTTCTTTACCGCTGCATCCTTCTGCATTATTAGTTGAGTATCTTCATCGGCATCTTTGCATGGGTATGGGTTAGGAATTTCTACTACATGTTTTAGCATTGGTTTCTTCCCAGTATCCTATGAGTAGAGGAGGTTCGCGGTGTATGATCAGTGCAGTTGAGACTTGGGACTTCACCGGCTGATGTGACGATTCAAGGACAGCTCCAGGTTTGGACTGAGCACACATGTTGGGACGGTTGGTGCGGTGTAGTGTACGACTGATAATGGAATGAGAGCAGGTATCCCTTCTGCGAGTTGGAACTGGAGGAGTTCGTTTTATCGG
>CM055063.1:28597666-28887009 GCA_029204045.2 Tillandsia leiboldiana
GCGGCAGGCAGGGCCCATACGATCTTCATGCCCTTTTTTCTTCGGCACAGTCCGCCGCTCCTTTTTCTCTTCAGCATCAGTTCTCCTTCTCCAGCAGTGCCACTCAACTCAGCGGCCCTAGCTCCAGCGAGCAGGGCTCCTTCCTCCCACCCTGCACCACCGAGCCACCAGCTCAGAGCGGCGAGTCTATCCGCTCAGGTAGAGGACTCTCGGCAGCCGACCAACGTGGTGGCAGGTATCACTTTACTTTTGGCATTAGAGCTCGCACTTTATTTGATACCGGTGCATCACATTCCTTTATCATAGAGCATTTGCATCATCTCATGGACTAGAGTTAGGTCGGTTGCCACATGTTTAGAGGTACGATTCCGGTCACATTGTGCATGTAGAGGAAGTGTTTGCTGCTTGCCCGGTACAGCTTGAGTCTTGGATTTTGCCAGCGGACCTGATGGTCCTTAGTCAGCTGCGAGATTTTGACATTGTACTGGGGATGGATTGGCTGGCTCGCTATTTCGCGACGATTGATTGCGCCGCGAGGTCTGTTACTTTTAGCGAGCCAGGCCAGGAGGTGTTCGTTTTCAGGGGGTGCCAGAGTGCTTTCTTTGCCTCTATGGTTTCGACTTCTCGTGCGAGGCAGATGATGCGCAGTGGATGCGTAGCCTTTATGGCATCTGTGGTTAAGGAGCCTACGGCGGCTCCGGGACTCGCGGATATCCCGATTGCCCGCGAGTTCCCGGATGTGTTCCCTCCAGAGCTGTTTAGTATGCCGCCGGATAGGGAGGTCGAGTTTTTGATTGACGTGGTCCCAGGAACTGCGCCAATCTCTAAGGCTCCTTACCGAATGGCACCCGGCTGAGCTGCGAGAATTAAAGGCGCAACTCCAGGATTTAATGGATAAGGGTTTGTGCGACCGAGTGTATCGCCATGGGGAGCGCCGGTGCTATTTGTGAAGAAGAAGGATGGTTCGCTTCGACTGTGCGTTGATTATCGGGAGCTGAATAAAGCGACCATCAAGAACAAGTACCCTTTGCCGCGCATTGATGACTGTTTGATCAGCTGCAAGGGACTTGTGTCTTCTCCAAGATCGACTTACAGTCTGGTTACCACCAATTGAAGGTGAAGGCCGAGGACATCCCGAAGACGGTATTTAGGTCGCGGTACGGGCATTATGAGTTCACCGTCATGCCTTTTGGACTGACAAATGCCCCTGCAAGCTTTTATGGATTTAATGAACAGGATTTTTCGACCATACCTGGATCGGTTCGTCGTTGTTTTTATTGATGACATCCTAGTTTATTCCCGAAGCGATGCGGAGCACGAGGAGCATCTGAGGATTGTGCTACAACTTCTGAGAGAGAGGAAGTTGTATGCCAAGTTATCTAAGTGTGAATTTTGGCTTCGGGAGGTTGTCTTTTTGGGCCACGTGATTTCAGCCGCTGGAGTGGCAGTAGACCCGGCGAAGATCGAGGCAGTCCGGGATTGGCCGCGACCGACGACGGTATCAGAGATTCGCAGTTTTATGGGCTTAGCAGGATATTACCGTCGATTTGTGGAAGGTTTTGCGAAACTTTCCACGCCCCTCACTCGTTTGAACGCGAAAAGGGATTAAGTTTCACTTGGAGTGAGGATTGTCAGAGGAGCTTTGAGGAATTAAAGAACAGATTGATGTCGGCTCCTGTCCTTTCCCTCCCTGTTATGGGGAAAGGATACGTGGTATACAGCGACGCATCGCACAGTGGACTTGGTTGCGTGCTGATGCAGGAGGGAAGGGTAATCGCTTATGCCTCCCGGCAACTGAAGGATTATGAGAAGAATTACCCTACCCACGACTTGGAGCTAGCTGCGGTGATTTTTGCACTAAAGTTGTGGCGCCATTATCTGTATGGGGAGCACTGCGAGATTTATACCGACCACAAGAGCTTGAAATACCTGTTCACGCAGAAGGAACTCAACTTGAGGCAGCGCAGATGGTTGGAATTGTTGAAAGATTTTGATGTAGACATCTTATACCATCCCGGCAAGGCCAACGTGGTTGCTGATGCCCTGAGCAGGAGAGCAGTACAGAGTCTATCTTTGATGATCACCGATCAGGCGCCATTACTTGAGCAGATGAGGCGGTTAGAGCTCGAGGTTGTGTCCCCTGGGGTCTCTGCTAGACTTATGTCTCTAGTCGTGCAGCCCACTCTGTTGGACAGGATTCGGGAGAGACAGAGTGAGGACCCCCACCTGATGAGGATTCGAGAGCAGATGCAGACTGGTTTGATAGGGGACTTCTCAGTCGATGCTGCGGGAGTACTACGGTACAGGGACCGCGTGTGTGTGCCTATGGACGCAGAGATTCGAGAGCAGATCTTGAGGGAGGCCCACTATACACCTTATACCATCCATCCTGTGGGACTAAGATGTATAGGGATCTTAAGGCACAGTTTTGGTGGAATGGGATGAAAAGAGACATTGGGAGATTTGTAGCACACTGCCTAACTTGTCAGCAAGTAAAGGCGGAGCATCGTGTACCTGCTGGCAAGTTGCAGAGTCTCCCATCCCTGAATGGAAATGGGAACATGTTACGATGGATTTTGTCACTAGTTTGCCGAGAGCACAGACGGGAGCGGATGCTATCTGGGTAGTCGTGGACAGGCTTACCAAATCCGCTCACTTTCTGCCGGTTCAGATGACTTGGCCGATGGAGCGACTCGCACAGGTGTACTTGGCTGAGGTGGTTAGATTACACGGAGTACCTGTTTCCATCGTATCTGATAGAGACCCGAGGTTTGTCTCGCATTTCTGGAGGAGCTTACAGACAGCCTTGGGGACGCAGCTCCGATTCAGTACAGCATTCCACCCACAGACCGATGGGCAGTCAGAGCGCACTATTCAGACCCTCGAGGATATGTTGAGAGCATGCATTCTGGACTTTGGAGGAGGATGGTACCGACACTTGGGACTAGTTGAGTTTGCGTACAACAACAGCTATCAAGCGAGCATTCAGATGGCTCCGTTTGAAGCGTTGTATGGACGCAAGTGTCGGTCACCCCTTTATTGGAGTGACGTGGGTGAGAAGAAGACCTTGGGTCCTGATCTACTGTTAGAGGCAGAGGAAAAGGTCAGATTGATACGACGACACCTCGAGACCGCCCAGAGTCGACAGAGGAGTTATGCTGATACTCGACGGCGAGACTTAGAGTTCCAGGTGGGTGACCATGTTTTTCTGAAGGTCTCGCCTTCGAAGGGGATTCGGAGATTTGGTATTCGTGGGAAACTGAGCCCTCGTTATATTGGACCTTTTGAGGTGTTGGAGCGCTTAGGGCCAGTTGCCTACAGGCTTGCGCTTCCTCCCAGGCTTTCGGGTGTTCACAATGTTTTTCATGTTTCGACACTGAGGAGGTATGTTCATGACCCGTCCCATATCATCGATTTCACCCCATTGGAGGTTGCTGAGGACCTGAGCTATGTTGAGCGGCCGTTGAGGATCTTGGACCGTGAGGTTAGGGAGTTGCGCAGTCGGGCCATCCCGTATGTGAAGGTCCTCTGGAGCAGTCATGATGAGCGCGAGGCTACCTGGGAGTTGGAGTCAGCAATGATGGATGCTCACCCCCACTTGTTTGAGGCCGCTATCTGAGGTATGACTTTTGTTTCGAGGACGAAACTTTTTCTTGTAGGGGAGGATGTAGTGTACTGGTTTTCCCATGCAATTTTCCGGTGAATCCACTGTGTTGAACACCTAGTGTTGGTGTCTGGCCCATGGTGCATCGAAGGGATGCCACAGATGGACCTCGTGAGACTTGGATAGATGATTTGGCCTTCGGCTGTGATTGCCGAATTTTAGAAAAGGTTTTGGGCCAATCTGAGGTTGGATTTGGATTCAGCGCGGAAAAACGCTTGAAAACGACTATTTATTTGTCGAATTTGGAGTCCGGATGACCAAATGCGGGCTTCCGGAAGTTTTGGGGGATTTTCGGTGCATGGGAGTGACACGTGGACCGGCCCGAGCCACGTGGCGGCCTCTTATTGGCCGGCTCACGCAGCTGGGTCCACGGAGTGGCGCGGCGGTGCATGGACCGCGGCGGGTGGACGCGTGGCGTGCTCTGGTAGGCGGGCGCACGCGGCACGGCTCATTGGATTTGCGGGAGTGCGGTGGACCGGGCGCATGGCACGTGGCGGCTCCGGATTCGTCGGTCCACGTGGGCGCGGTCCACGGGTGCGCGGGGGAGGGCGCCTCGGTACTGTGCGCGCACGTGCGCGCACAGTGGCGCAGGCGGGGGCGGTCGGCCGCACTCGAGTGCGACACGTGTCGCCTCGAGATTGGCCGGCCGTACCTACCCCGTTGACCGCGTGGGAGACGCGTGGCGTGGCGCGGGCGCGGGGATCCGCTGTCCCCTGTTCGGGGCGACGTGGCGGTCCCAGAATTTTTCGGGCGCGTCGGACGGGTTCCATACAACCCGGTTTCCGGGCGTAGTGCGCCCGGAAACTGCGCCCGAAAACCGGGCCTTAAGCCATTTCGGGCTGGGCCTATAAATAGCCTCCCCCTTTCTTTCTTTGGGCTTTTTGGACCTCTTTTCACTGGGCCGCCTTCACAGAAGTTCTTCCCCTCTCAGAGCTCGATCCTTTGGAGAAGTTTGAAGATTTTTGGAGGCACGCTTCCCGAGGTTCACCATTTTACGGCGCGACGCGACGCTTGTTCTCCGGCGATCCTCTTCGCCCCTTTTCAGTGTTTGGACTCCTCCGACCCACCCCGACCTCGGAATTCGCCGATTCTTGCGCCGTTGGACTCACGACAGGTAGGGCTTCAACTCCTGTGTTTTACGGTTCCTCGATTTCCGTGCTGATCTTGGAGTTTTCTTAGCCCCCATTTGACCCTTTTTCTTCGCGGACTTTTGGGACAGCACCGCGGTGTTCTTGCCATATCTTTTCGCTCGGACGTCGGAACGAGGTGATTCAAGAGGCAATTTTCATCTACGCGTCGCAAGGAGTCTCCTGGATTTTTCTCAGAATTTCCTGAATTTTACTCGAGGGTGAGAATTTCCTTTCTCTGTGGTTCCTTGTTACAGGAATTTAGTGCAGTTTGGATTTGGGGTGTACCCCTTGTCGGATTTTTATCTCAGCGTAGGAAACTCCAAATTGGGCGTGCAGGTACTCGATTCGACGGGCTCGTCGCAAGGATCGCGCTAGTATTTTCCTTGGATTTTTCTGGACATTATTCGCAGGTGAAAATTAGTGAACTCTGGACTGCTGGTTTAGGGGGCAGATTGTGAGAAGTTAGTGACTAATAGCTTATGGTTGATCTTTGGGGTATTTTGTACAGATTGGTGGTGTGTTTGGACTGGTCTTGGACTTCGCATTTGGAAATTGGAATAGCGCTTGAGGTGGGTGATGTTGTGAACCTCCTACTTGTGAATGTCACTAGGCCTATTAGAATGCTTCGATCATGTGTTATTAAATGGGAATGTATCTAGCATGCTTGTATGAGATTATGGTTCATTTGTTAATACTTGCCTTGTTAGCTAGCTACAAGTTAGTAAGTGATGTTTCCATGTTTAGGTATGCAAATTAATTAGTGGAATGAATGCTATAGCCACATCATAATATAAGTTAAGGGAAGGGTTGGATATGTGGTTAGAATGAATGTTGTATAAGGGATATTTGCTAGTAAATTGTGCATCTAAAATGTATTAAGTATCATATATCTTCTCGCATGTACATCGGGATTACCCAAACACTTAATGTTGCATATGTTTGAATAATTGGAGTAATTATAGCAAATAAAGGACTTTGCATGCTTGAATGGTCATCTAGCTAAGCCATCTTTTTCTGCTACACAAACATATTGGAATTGACTTAGGAGAAACCATGCTTGTATTCGTGCTCCTGTCGTCTAGTCTTAGGGGATTGTGTAGTCAGATGTTCAGAGTTGGGACAGTCGGGGATCGGGATTTGGGTGTTGCGGCGACCGCGGACTGTGGGCGGTTGACCGGATTATTATTATTATTACTTTTGCATCGGATTGGAGGTAGGGGATCGAGTTTCCCTTTAGTGGATGGGTTTTTCCCACTTGGATCTGGGTCGTGACCCCGTCCTGCTGATTATGGTACTGTTGATACTAGTGACTGTGATACTATGCTCGTGTGGGGTCGCTCCCCCCGAGGGCCACTCCGGAGTAGGATTTTGACCGTGTCGGGTGCCGGTCAGGCCGTGTTGGGTGCCGGCTAGACCGTGTTGGGTTCCGGTCTATTTTGGACAGGGGAGATACTGAGCTGTGAGGTTGACAGCAGAGCAGGCAGTACCAGTGTTTACTGGTGTTTTGATTGTGTTGGTCTGTCAGTCCTTACGTTCTGGTGCTTGCCTTTAGCCATTCTCTAGCAGACATCGTAGAGGCATGTTAGTGGTAGCTTTGCATCAGTAGTGTACTTGTAGCTTACCACCTATGTTTCATTTTCTTCGCCTCTGATGGTCCTAGTGGGCATGTCTGAGTTTGAGGTCTACCCACTAGGGGAGGCTACTGTTTTTATAGTAGTTCTCACCCCCCACTGTTTTCTCTTTTCTGTTCCCCTTTGTTTTGCAGAGTTCCCTGCGGGAGTTGCGGGACCCTCTTCCCTGGACCGAGGTAAGAGGATCGCTGACTAGATAGCCACTGCCCCCGAGTTCGAGTTTTTGATAGTTTTGATGTATCCCCAGTACACTCAGACGGTTGTATTTTCCTTTTATTTTGGGTCTGGTTGCGGCCAGCTGGTTGTATATATTTCGTGAGCTGGGAGAGACACTTGTATATTTTTGAGAGCTTACTGTACTTTCATTTCCAGTATTTGTCTGAGTTGTATTAGTTTTAGTTAGCTCTGTTTTATGCTCTTTTATTATTTGTTTTATATCTGAGCAGGTTATCAGCGCTTCGTGTACACGGAAAATTCCGTGTGCACGGCGGATCTGTGGACGGGCCCGGGTTCTGGTTTACACCTGGGGCGTGACAGAAGGTAAGTTGAACTTTGAGATGGTGAAGGTAAGTAGAACTTGAACTTTGATAACAAGCCACCACTAACTATTTGACTAACTATTTGGGCATGTAATATTTCTAACAAGTGACTTGCGATAACAGATGTTTTGATATGACATTTAGAACTTAATGGTTAGATGATATGTGAATCTTTTGATTGTCTATTTTCATACATATCTGATAATTAATGTCATAAGTTACATGAGTATAAACTCTATCTCTCTGATTGCTTATTGAATGTATAAATTCTTGAGGTATCTAAAGATTTCTTTTGTCAAGAATGGTTTCTTTTGCAGAGAGTACAAGCGTCTAAGTCTAGAATTTGTATTAGGAGTTTATCTCTTGTATTTATTTTTATTTGGACCATTCATGTAAATTTTTGTTGTATGGTGATAGCAACAAAAATATATTTTTAATTTTTTTGTGGATTATTTGTTTTGTCACGAAACCGCCAAAGGGAGAGATTGTTAAGGATTTTTGTGTTGGCGTATTTCGTGAACTGTATTGAGTCTTGAAGATTGAAGTTGAAGAATTGTGGATCACATACATCAATCTCAAGAAGAATGAATTCAAAAGGATCAGGTACATTTAACTAAATAATTTTGGTGATTCGAATACATTCTTGTAGTTTAGAAACATTTGGATGAATTTTCGTTGCATAAAAATAAAAAACTGGACATTTTAAGTGTTCAGGATCCGGATCAGGGCCATCCAGTCCGGACCCCTAACATAGTTAAGTTCATGTGGAATTCCAGTCCGGAACAGCCTCTTGTGAGTCCGGACCCCGAACTATGTGTTTGCAGAAATCGCATGAACAGTCCGGATCAGACAATTCCAGTCCGGACCCCGAACTTGTTTCTCTGGAAAAATTCTGTCTAAAGGCGACAGTCCGGATCCGATTAAATCCAGTCCGGACCGCCGAGCGGGAAAATTCCGGATAAGTTACTTTTTGATTCTTATCTCTTTCCAAAGGTTTCTAACCTATAAATAGACCCTAATATCATCTTTTAGGGTATTCCTAAGGATTCCTAATTATTCCTAATAATTCCTATTATTTGAAAAAGGAATCAAAGGTAATCCACATATAGAGAAGAAAAGGTAAACACCGATTTATTTCACTGTAATGCGGTATGGACACTACGAATTCACTGTAATGCCTTTCGGGTTGACTAATGCCCCGGCGGCGTTCATGGATTTAATGAACCACATTTTTCAGCCATTCCTAGATCGATTTGTCGTGGTCTTCATTGACTATATTTTGGTCTACTCTCGAAGTGACGACGAGCACGAGGATCACCTACGACAAGTTTTACAAGTGCTTCGGGAACGGGGCCTATTCGCGAAGTTGAAGAAATGCAAATTTTGGCTCCGGAAAGTGGCATTCTTGGGACATGTGATTTCTGAGGCAGGGGTGTCTGTGGACCCCAAGAAAATTGAAGCTGTGAAGGATTGGCCCCAACCAACAAATGTCATCGAGGTTCGAAGCTTTATCGGACTCGTAGGCTATTATAGGCGGTTCGTGGAAGGGTTCTCCAAAATTACCATTCCACTCACCGGCCTTACAAGAAAGGGGGCTAAGTTCAGTTGGAGCGAAGCTTGTGAAAAAAGCTTCCAGTTGCTCAATGACAAGTTGACATCGACTTTAATCCTGGCCTTACCCGTCGCGGGGAAAGAGTTCGTGGTTTATAGTGACGCCTCGGGGAGTGGGTTGGGGTGTGTACTTATGCAGGACGGGAAGGTTATAGCCTATGCCTCCCGGCAGCTGAAGAGTTATGAAAAGAACTACCCCCCACCCACGACCTCGAGCTTGCCGCGGTGATTTTTGCATTGAAGCTATGGCGGCATTACCTCTACGGGGAACATTGTGAAATCCCCACAGGTCCAGGTACATCGAGCGAGGCACGTGACAGGGGCAAGGGCCCAACAGAGTAGCGACCTAGCAGTCTAGAGTCGCCAGCACCATTTTGTAGTATTTTTCTTTTGAGCGAAATTGTATGTGAAGAACATTGTAAACTTTAATTGCTTTACGTTTTACTTTGGAGAAAAAAAAAAGTTGTAATTTTTATATTGTAGTTGTTTGTTAAAGAGAGTTGTAACATAAGCAAAGTTCAATATTTCGCTCAAGTATGGTATCTTCCATTATCATCTAACTGTTTGTTGAATGAATGGAAGTTTTTAAATTCATAGTTTAGTTCTCTGATTGTTTACTCTTCCGCTACACTAAACTGTGATAGTTGGAATAAACCGTTCCTTTCGGGTCTTGAAAGGTCATGCCCGATTGGCGGGTCCGTTGGCGCGCCCGAACTGCCCAAATTGGCGGTCTCGGGGCGTGACAGATAAGAGTGGTATCAGAGCCTATGAATAGTCCTAGGTGGTTAGCGAACCTTATGAAGACTCTAGGGTTTAGGCACGAGAAAGTGTGTGGATCTTTTGGCGAAAGTATATGATTGGGTTTTACGATTCCCAAGAAGGACATTGGGAATGGATCGAAGGTAATGAGCTTTCATTCTTCGGACTATTACGTTGGCGGCCGACAACGTAATGTTGGGGGTGAAAGGGAGTGCCCTTATGTACTTTCGCATGATTGGGTTGATGAGCCCTTTTGTTTGGTATTTAGCTTACGCATTGTCCAAATTATCAAATTTGGGCTAATCGTTTCGTTGTGCTGTTGTTGCTTCAGGAATGGCAATGGCATCGCGTGATCGACGAAGGACGGGATCCGCGTCGACGCGAGTTGAACCCTCGGAGCGCTCAGGCTCGAGTAAAGCGAATTGAAATTTGGTGCTTTAGTTTGTACCTTGTCCAAATTGGGCAAAGTGCGACCGATGAGGTCCGGCGATGACCCAGAGAAACACCGACTATCGAGACGATGGCGAGAGCCAAGTTGTAATGTACTAAGGTTTAGGGCAAGAAGGACTTATGGACTTAGTGATGAAAGTTCGCTCTTGGTGACAGTAGTGACAATGTGACGTGTCGATTGTGGCTGAATCGCCGCATAGTTGCTTTGGTGAGGCCCAGGGTAGGCTTCGAGATGTGAGAACCTCTCGATAGAGCGGGAGTCTTGTGGCGCCGGTCCGACGGATCGGTATAATGGCAAGTGTTGCCACCGTAGGGTTCGCGTGTTAGTCACCGAAATTGGTGAACCGTTATTGTGGTGCCTCAACCCAATTGGGAGAAGTGCACAAGTACCATGGGTGTGCTTAAGCAAATCGCTTAACACCGTGGATTCTACGAGTTGACATAGAGGCATAGGACGCTCAATCTTGTGGGTGCTTATGGAGCACAGGTACCATTTAGCCAGAAAGAGCTGGTTAAGTGGCACCTTAGCATTTGCTAAGTGTGACAGGAGTCGATAGAGAGTTTGGGTCGTAGATTGACGACTAGCGAGTGGGTTTTGCTCGGTGGAGAGTAGTAGTCACGTGGCGACGTTTAGTGGGTTCGCTGAGGGATGATCCGTGCCTGGACCATATACGAGGACTGTGGAGTCTGTAGCCATGGGGGCAGGCGCAGTCAGCTGTGAGTGACAGTGGCCCGAGGCCTGAGGGCGGGGCATAGTAGAGTTTTGGTCGGGGCGGTAGTCCGAGTGATGACCCGGGAACGTGGAGTGCCACGTGTGGGCCTCGAGGCTGTTAGTACACTAAGAGTGTGGACGCGACCATGCCATAGGGCTGGTGATGATTGATATACTGTTACTCCTAGTGGGAGTGTTAGTGCGGTAGTCCTAAACGAGGATCTGACCGTATGATGATTGGGTCTGCGTGCTAATTAGAGACGATATGTGATATCGAGTGGAAGGTTGGGCTGTAGGCCTGTATTGGACCATGGCCCGTGGACCTGGCAGTAGTTCAAAATAAACGGGTTGGCCGAGAACTCGTGGTTGAGAGCGCGAGTGCCGTGTGGAATAGTTGGGAGTGAGGATTGGTTTTCGCCCTCCAAGTCAAGCGAATAGGACGGCGGAGTTGAAGGAGCTTAAGGCTCAATTGCAAGACCTGCTGGACAAGGGTTTCATCAGACCCAGTGTATCTCCTTGGGGAGCCCCAGACCTATGTGTGAAAAAGAAGGACGGGTCACTTCAGCTATGTGTGGATTATCGGGAGCTCAACAAATTGACGATCAAGAACCGATATCCATTGCCGCGGATCGATGACTTGTTCGACCAATTGCAAGGTTCCCGGGTATTCTCGAAGATTGATCTTCAATCGGGATACCACTAGTTGAAGATTAAGGCGGAGGATGTTCACAAAACGGCTTTTAGAACACGGTATGGACACTACGAATTGACTGTAATGCCTTTCGGGTTGACTAATGCCCCGGCGACGTTCATGGATTTAATGAATCGCGTTTTTCCGCCATTCCTAGATCGATATGTCGTGGTCTTCATTGACAACATTTTGGTCTACTCTCGAAGTGACGACGAGCACGAGGATCATCTACGACAGGTTTTACAAGTGCTTCGGGAGCGGGGCCTATTCGCGAAGTTGAAGAAATGCGAATTTTGGCTCCGGAAAGTGGCATTCTTGGGACATGTGATTTCTGAGGCAGGGGTATCTGTGGACCCCAAGAAAATTGAAGCAGCGAAGGATTGGCCCCGACCAACCAATATCATCGAGGTTCGAAGCTTTATCGGACTCGTGGGCTATTATAGGCGGTTCGTGGAAGGGTTCTCCAAAATTACCATTCCACTCACCGGCCTTACAAGAAAGGGGGCTAAGTTCATTCGGAGCGATGCTTGTGAAAGAAGTTTCTAGTTGCTCAAGGACAAGTTGACATCGGCTCCAATCCTTGCCTTACCCGTCGCGGGGAAAGAGTTCATGGTTTATAGTGACGCCTCGGGGAGTGGGTTGGGGTGTGTACTTATGCAGGACGGGAAGGTTATAGCCTATGCCTCTCGGCAGCTGAAGAGTTATGAAAAGAACTACCCTACCCACGACCTCGAGCTTGCCGCGGTGATTTTTGCATTGAAGCTCTGGCGTCATTACCTCTACGGGGAACATTGTAAGATTTACACGGATCACAAAAGCCTCAAGTATCTGTTCACTAAGAAGGAATTAAATTTGAGGCAGCGTCGATGGTTGGAACTCCTAAAGGACTATGATGTTAGCATCTTGTACCACCCGGGGAAAGCAAATGTGGTGGCCGACACGTTAAGCAGGAAATCCGTGGAGAATCTCGCCATGGCCATTACCGACCAATACCCGTTGCAATCTGAAATGCGACGGTTTGGCTTGGAGGTTGTAGCTTCCGGTGCACCCGCAAAGCTTATGACACTTACTGTCACGCCCCGGGGTGGAAACTGCGAACCGGGCCCACCAATAGATCCGCCATCTGTACGGAAACTACCGCACAGAAGAAGCGTCTACCCTGCAAGTCAGATCTATAGCTAAAACATGTATCGGAGCTGAAACCAAAATCACTAGCTACAGAATCAATCGCTGAACATCTGATATAGATAAAATAATCCTCAATACAACATCTCACAGCTGCCAAATAAAATACAAAAGCCTCACCAATCTCTCAGACTGTCCAGTATAAAAGTGGAAACATAAAATACAGGGTACATCTACCACTGACTCACAATGCTGGTAAGGAACTAATCAGCCACGTCCTCACCTCGATCAGCTGTCTCCGCGCGAACCAAACCGGAACAGCTACCTCCGGAACCTATCACCGCAGCGGGTGTGAGATCTACTGCATAAGGTAGATCTTAGTGGGTACCGTCACCAATATCCACGGTATGCCCACTAAGTCTACTGGAGGCACAACAGATAGGTATGCAGATAGATATATAAATGAAAGCAGGAAATGAGCTACAACTAATATGTCTCAACATCATGCTCAAGGAATCTCTACTATAAACCTGCTATGCATACGCTCGCCACTACTAAATACCTCAAGTATCATGCTAAAAGGAAAACTCATCTAAGAGCAAGCTATGCACCACTTGCACACGAGGTGCTCTCAAAACCCAAATCTCAATGACTGCCCAAAACTGGCTCAGTCAAGCCCGCGCCTGTCTTCTAGGAACGCACCTGCCCACTCCACGTGGGGCGTCCTACTGACTACTATGAACGCACCTGCCCACTCCACGTGGGGCGTTCTAAACTGACTACTATGAACGCACCTGCCCACCTCCGTGGGGCGTCCTAAACTGACTACTAGGAACGCACCTGCCCACCCCCGTAGGACGTCCTAGTCTGTCTATCTCAATCATCCTCACGCATCCGGAGCGTAACTCGAGGGGAGCGACCCCACCGAGCTCAAGTATCTCGTTAGTCTCATCTGTCTCATAATGGCAGATGCAGGCTATAATCCACGATCAAACAGATCGGATACCCAATACCCAGATAACACATCACAGTCGGGAACCCTCCACGACTGGATCAGGGAATGCCAAACTCTCTCACAGCTATGTCAGAGAACCCTCCACGACTCAATCTGATAATGCACATCCCATGGCTAAGTCGGGAAACCTCCACGACTCAATCTGCCAGAGCCCAACTCTCTAAGCCAAGTCGGAGAACCATCTCCACTACCAAATCAGAGATGCAAACCCATGATCTAGAATAATCCCACAAGGGATCTCAACTCACCTGACACTAGAAACTCATCTCACAGAGCTCTAAAAATCCACTCGGCCCCCCGGCACGAGAACATATGCATCATGAACCTACTCAAACCCTCTGGAAGCTCACAATAATTCCAAACTATTTTTAAATCTCAGTTTTCATTAAAACCGGTCCGCCGATTTTTAAAATGGTTTAGATGCCAATCTAATGCCAACTAATCATGCAGTCTAGTGTCAAATCATCCCTAGATCATGCTAAAAATATCTGGGGCTCATAAATGTCTTTCTATAGTTTTCTGGGCAACTATCAGATTTACCAGCTATATAAATAATAAGCTAAACATGATCAACATGCATACAATAGATTTAGAAGACATTCCATACATCTTGAAGAAATTCCAACCCACCTCAAAAGCATTCCGCAGGCAAACGTTGAAGTCGGTGAAGCGTCGCGCCGCTCACTGTCAAAATCTGCCGGAGAAGCCCCAAAATCACGCCGCACGCACGCGCACTGTCGCGATCCTCGAAAAATATCCCTGAAAGCTCGAACAATCATCTCGAGTCCTCTAATAAAAATCCGGCGCGCCCCGGCCTTCGCTGTCCAATCACATCATGCACGCGTGCTCCCTCGGCTCCGCACAGTGTAAATCCAAGCTCACAGCCAACAATGCCAAAGATGGAAAGAATAATCCAATTAAGCTCAAGGCTTCATCAAATCCATCATCAAATCCATCTAATGAAAACCAAAACCAAAATACAAAATCTGCCAACTCACCCGTCGTGCGGCTCGACGCGCGCGCTCAACTCCGCTCCAGACCAAGCAGTAGAAACCCACCAGTAGCTCAATCCTCCACCTTTTCTTCTCCTTCTCTTCCTTGCTTATCTCTTTGCTTTCTTTCTTTTCTCTCTTTCCTTTTTTTCTTTTCTGTCGTGGAGAGAAGGTAGGTGGCTCATAAATAGGAGGTGGCGTGGGTGAAAAACAGTGGAAGAGGAAATTACCAAAAAGCCCCTCACTCAAAATATTTGAAACCTGCTCATTCTGGGCAATTTAAGACACTGGGTACCGGTACCACTAATTGGGTACCGGTACCAACCCAGCTTGGTTCCGGAACACCCTCATTGGTTTCGGAACCAAAGCCCAGTTCCGGAACCAACTCCCCTGTTCCGGAACACAGCACCCAAAAAGCCAACTCCGAACTCTGAAGCTTCTGGAATGCCGCGACCAACTCACTTTATGCCCCGGAAGCTTCCGCCTCACTCTGAAATCTCCCGAACCCCACTGTAAACATAAAGTACACAAATCCCAAGCTTTTCCCACTCAAAAGCTCAACGGTGGGGTCCGTGTGCTCAAAGCAACAATCCGGCATTCCTACAACCAAAACCTCACTTGCATCCTTTATTCATCATCTTCTCATTTCTTTTCTCTATTCCACAGCGGGTTATAATCAATTAAGTAATCCTTTACATGCCAACCCCAACTCACTTTTCGTCTTCGGGGCCTCCACATCAAGCCGAAACCTCTCGACATCCGCTGTAACCTGAAAATACACACGTTCCAACACTTACCAATTTTCTGCGCACAACCGCGGAGTTGGTTCACTATCCAATCCAATACTCTACAAGTACACAGTGCCCCGAAATCACTGATTCAAACTGGGCTTCCAAGTTCGACGCTGCTAACACACTTTTCTTCCCAAAGAATTCTGCGTCGATCCGGAACAATCAGAACTCATCTGTAAACCCAAATGGAACACGCCCAAGGTGATTTCTCCGCACCACGCCATCTTGTGAGGTCGGTGCACTCTACAAAGTTCCCGTACTCTACACTTACTGTGCAACCTACCTTGTCGGAGAGAATTGAAGAAAAGCAAGCGACCGATGAAAAGCTCCAAAAGGTGAGGTCTGATGTTGAGGGCGGCGATGCAAAGGATTTTAATGTGGATTCTGCGGGAATCTTGAGGTTTCGGGGTCGGGTGTGTGTACCTAATGACGAGGACATTCGTGAGATGATTCTTCAAGAAGCACACCGATCACCATATACTATTCATCCCGGCGGCACTAAAATGTACAAGGACTTGAAGGCACAGTTTTGGTGGCCGGGCATGAAGAAGGATGTTGGACACTTTGTGTGTCATGCCCCGGGGTCGAACTGCGACCCCGGGCTTGCCAACAGATCCGCCGTTTGTACGGAAACTGCCGTACAGACGAAGCGTCTAACCTGCAAAAAGATCTATAGCTATACAAGTATCAGAGCTGAAAAGAAACCATGCAACAGAAGAAGACTGAACTGCTGTAATCACTAAATAACAAAGTCCAAATACACAAATCCACTATCTCTCAAAACATAAGTACAATATCACTGTCTAGTACAAAAGTGGAAACCAAAAAAAAAACACGGGTAACTCTACCTCTGACTCAACAGACACGGGTAGGAACTAGTCGGCCACGCCCTTACCTCGGTCTGAAGGCTCCGCACGAGCTGAACCTGGAACAGCCGCCTCAGGAACACCAATCACCATAGCGGGTGTGAGATCTACTGCAAAAGGTAGATCTCAGTGGGTACCGTCACCAAAATCCACGGTATGCCCACTAAGTGTTGGGTTATGTATAATTGGATCTAAATAGGGGAAAAAACACCTAGAGGGGGGTGAATAGGTGTAAACAATAAACACTCAAAAATCTTTGCGATATAAAACCCAATGCGGAAAAATAAATAACACGCAGAGATTTTTACGTGGAAAACTCCAAACCGGAGTAAAAAACCACGGGACCGATAACACGGTGAAATCCACTAGAATTATAACACGTACAAAGGTGATATACTGTACTCACAGATGACTCAACCTTTTTCCATACGCTCCTAGTTGATCTTCTTCGCTCGCTCCGCAACGCTTCTCGAATCCACGATCTGCGTCCAACGCCGAATCCACGACGTCCAACGTCGACTCCACGACGTCCGACCGAATCCACGGTCTTCACCCAGTAGCACGCTTCAAATCCACGAACGTACCTCGCTCCGAATCCACGAGAGCGGTAGCACCTTGAATCCACAAGGCCACGCGAGTCCACGCGCCGATTTTGGGGAAATCGTTGTTTTTGGGTGGTGATGATCCGCCGAATACTTAGATTAGAAATAGATCGGAAATACCATCTAAGTATTCATTAATTTGATTCTACTCAAAATCTGAGTTTGGAAAACCTAGAATCAAATTAATAAAATAGATGAAGAAACATAGAATTAAATCTAGTATTTCCTTTCTTCTCTATTTGTGGATCTATCTATTTCGGTCGTCTTTTTCCCTTTTTCGTGGTTACCCTAAAAGATGAATTAAAGGGTCTATATATAGGTTAGAAACCATTGGAAGAGGATAAGAATAAAAAACTAACCTTTTCTGGAATTTTACAGGACGGCGATCCGGATCGGATTTAGGCGATCCGGATTGCAGTATCGAGACAGACAGTTTCCAGAAAAACAAAGGTTTGGGATCCGGATCGAAGTGCCTGATCCGGATCATTCATACAATTTACCAAACACCAATGTTCGGGATCCGGATTGAACTGCCTGATCCGGATCGTTCATAAAATATGGTAAAAACCAGTGTTCGGGATCCGGATCAAAGGAGGCTACGATCCGGATTGGATTTGCGTATGAACTAACACCCTTCGGGATCCGGATCGAAGTGTCTGATCCGGATCCTGAACATGTCCCATGTCCAGTTTTTGATTTTTATGCAATTAAAAATTCATCCAAGTGTTTCTACACTATAAGAAGTATTCGGATCACCAAAGATAATTAGTTAAACATACCTGATCCTTTTGAATTCTTCTTTCTTGAGATTGAGTTATATGATCCAACCTTCTTTATCTTCAATCTTCAAGACTTAACCGAATTCACGAAATACGCCAACTCAAATTCCGTAACAATCTCCCCCTTTGGCGGTTTCGTGACAAAACACAAATACACTCAAGAAAATTCAAAAAGATATTTTTGTTGATATTATCATACAACAAAAATTTACAATGAGATCCAAATAAAGATAGATACATGAGTTAAACTCCTAAAACAGACTCTAGACTTAGACATCTGTACTCTCTGCAAAAGAAATCATTCTTGACAAAAGAAATCGTTAGATACCTCAAGAATTTTATGTCATTCAAAAACCACACACAGAGATGAAGTTTATACTCATTTATACTTACCATGACATTTATATATTCAGATATGTAATTGGATCATAGATAAAAAACCAACATATCTTCTATGCATTCAAAATCCAAATGTCACAAAATTGTTAGTCAACATCAACTTGTTAGTTATATTACATGCCCAAATAGTTAGCAAATAATTAGTCGAGGCATGCATGCAATCACAAAATAAAACCGAAAACCAAAAGTTGAAGTTCTACTTACCTTCATGGTTCACAACTGGACAATCATAGTTTCATTGTTCAACTGTTCTAATATTCTCTCCCCCTTTTTGTCACAAAGTTAGCCAAAATTACCAAAATGGAGAGAAAAGTTAACAAGTTCAAGAACCAAAAATGTGAGAACTAAAAGTAAAAACTAAAACTTAAAACCTGCACAAGAAAAGATTAAAAAAAAAAATGCACAAGAAAAAGAAAAGTTTGAGCACAAATCAATCATCTGAGTCAGAGTTTTCAGATGCACTACATCTCAGTTTGTTCAAAATTCCTTTAAGCATTCCCGAAATCGTAGAACATTCTTGTTTCATCTTATGTATGTCCTTGGACATCTTTCTGAGTTCCAGAGCCAGTTTATCTTGTTCTTGGTTGATGGAAGACACTAAGTTTGCCTTTTGGTCGATTCTTCTGGAAGTTGAAGAACGTTGTGTGACAGCTGACGGAGCAGTCTGACCTTCATTCCGAGGAGATCTTCTTGGCAGAGAATGTGAATTGTCAAGAGGTTCATTGCTTGGCGAATTCTTTTTCCTAGCGTACTGCTTAATCGTTGAGGAAGACTTCATCAGCTTCTTGTTCTTTAGGTAAAACTTATTTTCTTCATCAATACCTTGTTGTACATCATTAAGAAATGTGTCCCAATCTTCTTCGTCTTCAGATTCAGTTTCAGTTTGAGGGATATTCTTTGTTTCCTCTTGACATGTTTCATTTATTTCAATACCCCGAGCTCGTCCAAGCCGTCGAGCAAGTCTTTTTCTTTTTGTTTTCACAGGAGTTTCTTCCATTGGAGCTTTTCCTTTTTCAGCAGCAGTGGGCGGAGCCTTTGCCTTTGATGTCTCTGCAGGGGCTTTCCCTTTCGAAGCAGTGGGAGTAATTGCTTCAACTTGAAGCTCATCCCAATCAATGGATTCCGTCGCAGAGTCCGTATCGGAATCATCCTTTATTTTCTTCGCCTTCTTAGCCTTCTTGGGCTTGATAGTATCTCTTGTATGAACCATAGCAGCCAGAAGAAAAATGATCCAGGTGATCACCATTGCTACTAGTTTCTTGTGAGAAATAAGGTCCTGTGGGAAACAACTCAAGAACACGAAAAATTGTTAATTTTCAAAAATTTGAAAAATTGTACCCAAACAATCATTATCGTGTAGAGAGACTAAGAATCAAATTAGTTTTGCAAAAAGAATTTTAAAAATAGATCAATCGCATGATTTTCGAAAATTCCCATTATATGCCCTAAAACCGAAATTTTTGAAATCGAAGGCCAAAAATCCGTTTATCATTAGAATACCTAGCATATAATCAAAACTAATCTACCCAGAGTTCTTATTTCAAAAGAAATTTGATCAAAAACCATCCACAAACGAAAAAGATACATAAATTTCATCACGTTTTGAGGAAGAATATGAAAAACTGTGAAAAATCGAGATTTTGATCAATAAAACTTACTTGGAATCGAAGAACTTGAGTTTGAAAGCTTCCAAGATGGATGAATTCTAGAGAGAGAAGCTCTGGAGACTTTTGAACAAAAGATTGAAGTAAAAAGAAATCAAAACCCTTTTGTTCTTATATAAAACCCTAGTCGCGATCCGGATCAGTTCGTGATTCCGATCCGGATCGGCTACCCGCAGAGAATACCTGCGTTCGGGATCCGGATCGGCTTGTCCAATCCGGATCGGCTCCAACTTTTTCTTCAGAAAAATTCAGAAAAATTCTAGAAAATCCAGAAAAAGATTGTAAGCACTTTTGTGTATCAACTTTAAATGAAAATCATCGTTTCATACAACAAGAAATAGATTATGCCAAATCTATCAATAACATCCAACAAATAAAACAAAAATTTATAAAAATTAAATCCCTTAAAGTTGAACAACTTCAATCACATCTAACATGATCTTATGAGTAATGCCTTTATCAAATCATCAATTTGGTAAAGAAAATGAAATACCAAGATCAATAGATGTCTGAAATCCCAGATAAGTTAGATAATATATCTAGTCAATTTATTGAAGAGAGTGGCTCTTTGAGCATCTTTCATAAAAATTTCCACCTTATACCAACCTTGAAATTTTGACAGAGTCAAGTATTTCAACATGCACTTTATTTAATCAAACTTGAAAAACCTTGCTTGGTATACATGTGGTAGCTGCACACAGTACTCGGACGACCGAGGTGGTAGCTCTTTCCTCCATGTGGTGGTAGTTTTCACACTCCTCATTGGGATGTAACTCTTTCCACATCTTTTGAGCATAACACTTTTTCTTTGACTCCCCCTCAATTGGCTATCAATTATTTAAGATATAAAGTATTCAACCAAAAATTGATCTCGATTTCATACTCGACTAAACAATCAAATAAGATAAAAACTATACCAAGAGATCATTGAGAGAGAAATTGACTTTGATCAACACAAAGATGATTTAATTCACATAAATGATCATTGCATCAAATGAATTATTATGATATCCAAAGCATAATAAATTTCTAAACATATAAAAAGATGCAGTTAAAGTCAATAAAACTAATGCTCAATTAATGTTCTATGTCTAAGCATAGATAATGAACAAAAACACAAAAACAAAACCTAACCTAAACAAGAGTTTCAAAAAGAAGGTTATTTCAAGGAAAGCATTCCAATTGCTTTACGCAAATGAATAAAACGTTTTTGATCCAAAGGTTTTGTTAAAATGTCAGCTAATTGAACTTCAGTTGAAATGTAGGAAATTTGAAGAATATTTGATTCAACTAGCTCTCTAAGAAAATGATATCTAAGTTCAATGTGTTTTGTTCTTGAGTGCAACACAGGGTTTTTTGAAATGTTTATAGCACTAGTGTTGTCACATAAAACAGTTACCGAAGTTGCTGAAATCTGGAAGTCGCTCAACACGCTTTTCATGCAAATGAGTTGAGTTGAACAACTACCCGCTGAGATATATTCCGCTTCGGCAGTCGAGAGTGCAATGCAGTTTTGCTTTTTACTATGCCATGCAACAAGGCAATGGCCAAGATAAAAACATGCACCACTCGTACTTTTCCGATCATCCACTGATCCTGCCCAATCGGCATCTGAATATCCTATAATGTCAAGACTTGTTCCCATAGGATACCAAATTCCGAAGTTTACAGTTCCTTTGACGTACCGGATGATCCGTTTCACCGCTTTCAGGTGATCCTCCTTTGGTGCTGACTGATATCTCGCGCAGATCCCAACACTAAAGGATATGTCCGGGCGACTAGCTGTGAGGTAGAGTAGACTTCCAATCATACTTCGATAGAGTTTCTCGTCTACACTATCACTAAGAGATTCACTTCCTAATCCCTTATTGCTAGTTCCCATAGGAGTAGGAAAATCTTTAGAAGCTTCTAATCCGAATTTCTTTACCAACTCCTTTGCATACTTGGATTGACACAGATGGATGCCTTCACCATTTTGTTTCACTTGCAATCCAAGAAAGTATGTCAGTTCGCCCATCATAGACATCTCAAATTCGCTTTCCATGATTTCTGCGAATTTAGAAGCATCATTATCCTTTGTTGCTCCAAATACAATGTCATCGACATAGATTTGCGCAACAATGAAGTTATTTTGATAATGCTTCACAAAGAGAGTCCTGTCTGCTCCCCCTCGAGTATAGCCCTTCTCCAAAAGGTGCTTTGTCAACCTTTCGTACCACGCTCGCGGTGCTTGTTTTAAACCGTAAAGAGCCTTTTTCAAACGAAAAACATGGTTAGGTAGTTTACAGTCTACAAAACCTTTCGGTCGAGCCACATAAACTTACTCATTTAAAAACCCATTTAAAAACGCGCTCTTAACGTCCATTTGAAAGAGTTTTATTTTAAAGTGACAAGCAATAGCGAATAAGATACGAATAGACTCGAGTCTAGCTACAGGGGCGAACGTTTCATCAAAGTCTATACCTTCTATTTGAGAGTAGCCTTGAGCAAATAAACGTGCTTTGTTCCTGATGATGGTACCATCCTCATTTTTCTTGTTCTTGAAAATCCATTTAGTACCGATCACATTGTGTTGCTTCGGAGGCGTCGTTAATTCCCAGACTTTGTTGCGTTCAAACTGATGGAGCTCTTCCTGCATTGCTTCAATCCAGTAGTCATCCTGAAGAGCTTCATCGGCGTTCTTTGGTTCGATCATGGAAACGTAACAAGCGAATCCACAAACCAACTGTCTCCGAGTTTTGACTCCTTGTGGGTCTCCAATGATGTTTGATTCAGGATGATCCTTGGAGATGCGTAACGTTTGATGTAATGGAGTACTCGGAGGTACATGAGATGATTCCTGCACATCAGATAAACTTGAAGAACCATTAGATGCATCATTAATATTGGAAGTATTATCATGAGAAGATGCATTTACAGGAGTATCATCATCAAGAGAGATATCAGGGGTAGATTTATCAGATGCAAAGTGGAAAGCTTCGTCTACTTTAACATTTATGGATTCTACGATCGTTTTAGATTCCAAGTTAAATACCCGATATGCTCTACTATTTGTAGAATAACCCATGAAAATCCCTTCGTCACTTCGAGAGTCAAATTTTCTAAGATTTTCGCGGTCACGTAAAATGTAACACCGACTCCCAAAGATACGAAAATATTTGATGTTTGTCTTTCTACAAAACCATAGTTCATATGGTGTATTTAACGTTCCCGGGCGCAAATAAACTCGATTAATAACATAGATTGCAGTGTTCACAGCTTCAGCCCAAAAATATAACGGTAAATTCCGGCTATGAAGCATAACACGTGCCATCTCTTGTACAACCCTGTTTTTACGCTCGACTACACCATTCTGTTGAGGTGTATAGGGTGCTGAGAATTCATGTTTAATGCCATTGGAAGTGCAAAAATCAATGAATTTAGAATTTATGAATTCTCCACCTCTATCACTTCTAACACGAATGATCTTTTCATTCTTTTCAATCATAATACGAAGGCAAATCTCGTGAAAAGAATCAAAAGTATCAGCTTTCTCTTTTAAAAATGCTACCCATGAGTATCTAGAGAAATCATCAACCAATAAGAAAATATACCATTTACCTCCCAAGGATGGTTGACGAGTCGGTCCCATAAGATCCATATGCAATAATTCTAAGGGCCGATTAGTACCAACGTGGTTCAAGTTCTTGCGTGCAGTCCTAGATTGTTTTCCCTTTTGACAACCACCACACACAATGTTTTGTTAAAGTGAAAGTTTTGGAACCCCCTTGACCACGTCTTTGTTTGAAATTCTAGCAAGTTCCTTAAAATTTATGTGACCTAGCCTTTCATGCCAAAGTGTTTCATTATTCAAAGAGGCTAAGTTACAATTTTCAGAAATTTTATTGGGAACAACATAACAATTGTTTTCAGATCTAACCCCATTTAAAAAGAAAACATGATCCTTATCAGTTACAATGCATTCAACAGATGAAAAATTAACTGAAAAACCATTGTCACAAAGTTGACTGATACTTATGAGGTTAGTCTTAAGGCCATCAACAAATAACACATTATTTAGAATCGGGCCATCTGGAATAGCTACTGTTCCTTTTCCAACAATTTTGGAAGACTGACCGTCTCCGAAAACTACAAGTCCTTCGGAGATTTTCTCAAAATTGAAAGCAGTTTTTGTCACCGGTCATGTGACGAGAACAGCCGCTATTCAGATACCAAGACGAATTATCATATGCATGCAAGGAAATATTTGTAACAAGACAATGGAAGATAATCCACCGAATACTTAGATTAGAAATAGATCGGAAATACCATCTAAGTATTCATTAATTTGATTCTACTCAAAATCTGAGTTTGGAAAACCTAGAATCAAATTAATAAAATAGATGAAGAAACATAGAATTAAATCTAGTATTTCCTTTCTTCTCTATTTGTGGATCTATCTATTTTGGTCGTCTTTTTCCCTTTTTCGTGGTTACCCTAAAAGATGAATTAAAGGGTCTATATATAGGTTAGAAACCATTGAAAGAGGATAAGAATCAAAAACTAACCTTTTCTGGAATTTTACAGGACGGCGATCCGGATCGGATTTAGGCGATCCGGTTTGCAGTATCAAGACAGACAGTTTCCAGAAAAACAAAGGTTCGGGATCCGGATCGAAGTGCCTGATCCGGATCGTTCATACAATTTACCAAACACCAATGTTCGGGATCCGGATTGAACTGCCTGATCCGGATCGTTCATAAAATATGGTAAAAACCAGTGTTCGGGATCCGGATCAAAGGAGGCTACGATCCGGATTGGATTTGCGTATGAACTAACACCCTTCGGGATCCGGATCGAAGTGTCTGATCCGGATCCTGAACATGTCCCATGTCCAGTTTTTGATTTTTATGCAATTAGAAATTCATCCAAGTGTTTCTACACTATAAGAAGTATTCGGATCACCAAAGATAATTAGTTAAACATACCTGATCCTTTTGAATTCTTCTTTCTTGAGATTGAGTTATATGATCCAACCTTCTTTATCTTCAATCTTCAAGACTTAACCGAATTCACGAAATACGCCAACTCAAATTCCGTAACACTAAGTCCACTGGAGGCAAAAACAGATAGATAGATAGATAGATAGATAAATGCAAGCTGGAAGTAAAACTATCGCTACATGCCTCAAGTATAATGCTCAAAGGAAAAACCATCTAAGAACATATGATGCAACCACCCGCTCATATCACCCAATCTCAATGACAGCCACATAGGGTCCAGTCAAGCCTGCGCCAAACCTACTGCCACCAGCCCCCAAGGGACTTGGACTTACGTAGGGTGTCCCACACGTACTATCTCAAACTCAAGCGAACTCTAGTGTATCAACTAGTCGCATCATCAACACCCATCCGGAGCGTAACTCGAGGGGAGCGACCCCACCGAGCTAAAGTATGTCTCAACTGTCTCACAAGCGGCACATGCAGGCTACAGTCCACGATCAATCAGATCGGAAAAAGAACTCGAATAACAATGACTCAATTCATGTCTAGGTCGGAGAACCGACTCAATTCATGTCTAGGTCGGAGAACCCTCCACGACTCAATCTGATAAGCCCTCACCCCCTCTCAAGACACTAGTAAAAATCATGCATAACTCAAATAAAAACCCCTCGCCCCCCAGGCACGAGGTTACAGCACCCAGGGACTCTGTCATCTCACAAGCAACTCACAGTTTAAACCATATTTTGAAAGAAATGCCGGTTTTACCTTAAAACAGGTTTATGATTTTTAAAACAATCCCGGTGCAGAAGTAACGCTCTCTAACCATGCATACTAGTGTCCTACGGTACTAGGAGTATACTAAAAATAATTTGGGGTTCTAATGAATTTCCCAAAAAAAATCAGGCAACTATCAGATTAAAAATAATAAAAAAAATAGCACAAGACATGATCAACTGCTTTCAGAAGCTTTAAAGGGCATTCCGTAATTTTTGAAAGAGAATCTAACCCACCGGAGGTCAAAAAACAAAAATCCGCGCGCACACTGGCTCACCCGAAGTTAAACCACAACACAAACTCAGCGACCAAGCTCCCTCAGCTCCGCGCGGCGAAAACGCCCAAAACTGGCCAAGTAGAACACAAAAACTGCACCACAAGCTGCAAGAAAAGAGGGAAAAATCCAAGATCAGTCAAAACACGGCCAAATCCATGCGACCGTTGAAGAAAACCGCCTCCGGCCGTTGAAAACGCCACGCGCTGCGCGAAAAGCTTCCTGCGCGCACGCCAAAGCGCGCCGCCCAGCCGCTGCCCGCGCGGCTACCGCGCACCCGCAGCCAGCGCAGCGCCCTGCTGCCTGCCCTGCTGTGCGCGGCGCCTTTGCACGCCCACGCAGCAGTCAGCGATAGCCGCGCGCCGCCTTTGCGCGCGCGCGGCTTTGCCCAGCAGTGGCCACACCACCTCGGACAACCAGTCCGACAACAACGAAGCGCACTCCAACACATCCAAAAAAAAAGAAAATAAAAACAAAAAACCCAAACAAGCACAAAATTTAACCAATAAAATCCAAGATAAGCTCTAAAAAGAAGCGATACCTTTCTCGTTGAAGCTCCTCGCGCGCGCTCCGATCGGCTTCAAGCAGCGGGTCCACACCCAAGCTCACCTTCTCTAAACAACCCTCATTTCTTCTTCCTCTTCTTCCTCTTCTTCTTCTTCTTCTTCTTCTCACTCCCTCTGCTTCCTTCGCTTAGCTCTGCTCGCAGGGAGAAGCTAAAGTGAGGTGGCAGCATAAATTAAAAGGGGCTAATTAAATAGAGGTGCAAGGCAGCTGGCAAAAAAAAAGAGAAAACTTAATTACCAACTTAATTATCCAAGTCCTCTCCAACCCAAAGCAACTCCTATCCTCTACAGCACCTCTGAAGCCACCAAAGCCACCAATAGGTAAGAATCAATTAATTTAATTAATTAATTAAATAATCCTTTAAAGGCAACTCCAACTCACTTTTCGCCCTCGGGGCCTCCGCCGTAGTCCGGAACCTCCCGAACTCCGCTGTAATCTGAAAATACACATGCCCACAGCTTCCCTCACTCAAAAGCTCATCTGTAGAGTCGGTGTGCTCAATCCAAAAATCCGGTATCCTACACTTTCCCCTCCTTCAAAAGGTTTCGTCCTCGAAACCCAATGAACTCAAATCTCAGGAAGGGTCTCAAATTGGTAGGGATAGGTAGTCCTCAACTCATCCTCAGGCTCCCAAGTGGCCTCCCTCTCATCGTGGTGGCTCCATAAAACCTTCACATAAGATATAACCCGATTGCACAATTCTCTCGTCTCTCGAGCAAGAATCCGCATCGGGCGCTCCTGGAAGTGCAGCTCCTCATCCAACTCTAAGGAAGTGAAATCCAATATGTGCGAGGGATCATAAACATACTTCCTCAAGACGGATACATGAAACACATCATGAGTACCTGCCAACCGCGGCGGTAGCACAACTCGATAGGCGACGGGTCCAATGCGCTCTAATACCTCAAATGGTCCAATAAAATGCGGACTCAGCTTCCCGCGCACTCCAAAGCGACGTATCCCTCGAGAGGGCGAGACTTTCAGAAAAACATGATCTCCCACCAGAAAGTCCAAGTCTCGCCGCCTCCTATCGGCGTAGCTCCTTTGTCGGCTCTGTGCAGTCACTAAATGGCGCCGAATAACCTTAACCATTTCGTCGGCCTCCAAAAGCAAATCTGGCCCCAAAGTTTTCCTTTCACCTACGGCACTCCAAAATAATGGCGATCGACATTTCCGTCCATACAATGCTTCGTAGGGCGCCATCTGAATGCTCGCCTGGAAGCTATTGTTATAGGCAAACTCTGCTAATCTCAAATGTCGATCCCAGCTGCCGCTAAAGCTCAGGACACAAGCTCTCAACATATCCTCTAGAGTCTGAATGGTCTGCTCGGACTGTCCGTCGGTCTGTGGGTGAAAGGCAGTGCTAAACTGAAGTTGAGTCCCCAAGGCTGTCTGCAAGCTCCTCAAAAACTGTGAAGTTGTCACGAGCCCGCCAATTTGGTCGGTTCGGGCACGCCAACAGACCCGCCAATCGGGTATGACCCTTTACTACCCAAAAGGAACGGTAACATCCATAATAACACAACAAGTGTATGCGGAAGCTCGATATCAGAGTACTAAAAATCACTACTAATTTAAAACTTTCATTCAATAACAAATAGTTAAAGCGAAAATGAAAGCATACAAGAGTGAACCATAAATTAAATTTATTACACTTTACATTCCTGAACTTACAAATAAAATTATTACAATTCTTTTACATAATTTCCTCACCATACAAGGTTCACTCAAGAAATATATAAAAAGGGATACCTCTGCTAGACCCTCTAGGTCAATATGCTGCTGGGCCCTTGCCCCTGTCGTATGCCTCGCCGTCTGCACCTGTATCCGGCTCGACTGCTGTATCCATACCCGAACCTGTGGGGATGTCACCCAAGGGGTGTGAGAACTACGACCGAGTTCCCAGTGGGTTCAACCACCGAGAAAAAAGTGTCATACACCACTTGGTCCAATGGAAGCAGTAATAATAGAGTGCTAGGAAACTAAAATCCTCAATATCAAAATGCGGCTATGCAATATAATATATCACTACTCTATCTGTGTATACTCATCGACCCAGCACTACTCTGTCTAGCCATACTAAGCTACTAAGCACCAATTCGGCCACTATGGCGCCATATACAGGGTCAACTAACCCGGCCACCTTGGCCACTCTATTTTTCTTTATTCTTTAAATTCTGGTGCTTTAGTTCAAGTTAACCCTCAGAAATTCTTATCCAACGGGCCCCAGCCCGGTAGTCCTGCTACCATAAGATAAGATTTCTAAGGTTGCCGATAACACCCGCAAGTGTTACCCCGTCCTACGAAAGAAAGGTCCCGAACGGGTCTCTACCCGGGAGAGGGTCACTGCCTGCAACTCCAACATGGGCCGCGTTTCACTCCGTAGGTCCGCCCATTTTATCTTTATATTTTCTTTCTTTTCCTTTCTTTTCTTTCTCTTTTTACTTTAGTTCTTAGCCTCTTTGCCTTTGAACCCTTGCTTTTCTTTCTTATTCGAGCTTATAGCTCCCTTTTTGCCACTGGCAAATCTCTTTCTCTTTCTTTTGAGCATCTAGCCCTTTACTTTCACTTTTAGCCTTTCGAAAGTACCTCGTCCGACGGGTCACTGCCCAGGGAGTCCTGCTCCACTTGACGAGTCTCAAATTCGAAGGCGTCATTCATATTCTCTTTTCGTTCTCTTTGTCTTAAGCAATTTGCTTGTCTTGCTTATTAACCACTTTTTCATCCTTTACCCTAGGTCTTGCCACACGGGTAACTAGAGAGTCCCCTGGACTCTTAAACATTTATCTTTTACTTATTTAACTCAAATTGAAGTTAAAGTTACTGTCCCTTTGCCCAGACACCCTATGACTTTCTAGGGTTATATCTGTTTAATTCTTTAACCCTGGGATCTTATTCCATTTTCCTGATTCTTGCTGAATCCTAGAGTTAACTTAACTCTACTTTCCTGTTCCACTTTTAACTTAGAGTTACACTGACTCTAATTTCCTGTTCCACTATTATCTTAGAGTTACACTGACTCTAATTTCTTGTTTTCCCTTTCATGTCTCCACACTTGATCCATTTTTCCCATTTTCTTGATTCCTTACTGAATCCTAGAGTTAACTTAACTCTATTTTCCTGTCTGTGAGTTTAAACTCCTCTAGTTTACCTTAGGTTCCCTTTACCTAAGTTCCATGTCATACTCATTCTAGAGTTCCTTGACTCTATGTTAATCACTAGTTCACCTTAGGTTTCCTTTACCTAAGTTCCATGTCATACCCATCCTAGAGTTCCTTGACTCTATGTTGATCACTCTATCCAGTGTCCTTAGGTTATCTCCTAAGACAATGCCACTCATCCAATCCTAGGTAAGTCCTAAGTTGATGTCACTCGTCAAACCCCTATACTAGGTTTTCTCCTAGTCTTACTATCAACAAGTCCTGTTCCCTTATGACACGTGATTCCTAGGGTTATACCCTAACATGATCACAATCATAACATGATTATCTACTTTTACGCATGCAATTATTTTCATATCCATCATAAAATAATATTTACCCTCTACACATGCAATGATCATCCATTTAGATAAATCAAGAATTTGCATCTTTCTCCTAAGTCCTCTCCTTACACATGCAAATTTATCCTCTATCCTTGGCAACCAACAGTTGCACTTTTCATCTGTATCCATTTACACTTGCACATTTTATCCTTTATCTCTGGCAACCAACAGTTGCACTTTCATCTGTATCCATTTACACAGGTGATCTTAATCATGATTACCTAACGCCTCTAACAGGCTACTATCATGCTTCTAAGTCAAAAAGCAAAGGAGCAAGGGGAGTGGTCACCCAATTTCGGCAGAATCCCCCACCTTGTGGTGTACCCAATTGCTTGTAGACACTTGCAATTGGTCTCCGCGCGATTCCACTTATTTCCTCGAGCTTGCACGCAAAACGGTGCACATCCCTCGAGTCCGCATGCAAAACAGTGCATGTCCTCCAAACCTGCACGCAAAACGGTGCGTGTTAGTAAAACCCACACGCAAAACGGTGCGCGCCACTCTAGTCGGCACGCAAAATGATGCGCGTTAATTCAACCTGCACGCAAAACGGTGCCCGTACCTCAAATCTGCACGCAAAACGGTGCACGCTTGACTGTAGGGTTGCACGCAAAACATTGCACATTTTTCTAGCCCTGCACGAAAAATGATGCGCAACATCAGAGTCTGCACGCAAAACGGTGCCCGTTAGTCCAACCTGCACGCAAAACGGAGCACGTACCTCGTATTGGCACGCAAAACGGTGCACGCTTTACTGTAGGGTTGCATGCAAAACGGTGCACACATTTCTAATCCTACACGCAAAACGATGCAAAAATATTAGAGTTTGCACGTAAAACTGTGCACAACAACTCAACCTGCACGCAAAACGGAGCACATACCTCGGGTTGGCACGCAAAACGGTGCACATTCTTTTTTCAACGTTGCACGCAAAACGGTGCACGTTTTCCGAGTTTGCGCCCAAAACTGCGCATATTCTCCGAATCCGCACGCAAAACGGTGCATTTCTCCCACAAGCTTGCACGCAAAACGAGGCGCGCCAAAACGCCCCTGACAGCCCGCGCAGCAAAACGACACATTATACACGGTCCCTAACACGCACGTGGGCATGGGGTGGTCAAATCCAAAATCCAAATGGACGCCTCAAAACTGTGCCAAAAATACTGCAAAATAACACGCGGGACTTATCTCGACAAAATGCGCCGTCCATCAGGTTTTTTTTTTTTTTTTTTTTTTTTTTTTTTGGAACACTTTGCGCGCTCCACGGGATCCACGGCGCGCCGCAGCACCCCACGAAATCCCCTCCCTCTCTCTCTCTCGTGCTCGGTTGGAGAAGAAAAGGGAAAAAAGGGAGGAGAAATGGTGTGCGGGGAGAAGGAAGAAAATAAAAAGAAGAGAAGAAGAAGGGGGTTCATTGGACCCGGTCCACGGAGCCCCCCAATGGGGAACCGCCACGTGGCGGTCCAAATTTCGAATTTGAAATTCGATTTTTTCCCAGGCGCACGCCTTCTGCGCCACGCGGGCGCACTTCCTAGCGCGCCACGCGGGCGCGACACACGCCCGCCACATGGGGCGCGAGACACGGTGCTCGCCACACGGGCGCGCACCCCCGCGCGCCACATGGGCGCGCGCCCCCACGCGGGCCTGCTGCGACCCGCAGCAGCCAGTGGGGCGCTGCCACGTGGCGCCCCACCGGCCCCGCGCGCTCATTTTTATCCGTTTTCGCCCTTTTTTGTCGGTTTCTCGCCCGTTTCCGCCCAAATTTGATAGGCAGGCTCATCTCAACTTAATTTATCATAAAAAATTTTAAATTTTCAATTTGGGCCATTTCTGGGTCACCAAAAGTTTCGCTGTATTCAGAATCGTTGTCGGACCGCGTTCTCACAATCCGGGAATCCGATCGACACGAAATTTTTACTGTGGCCTTAGAACATATTTACGGAGCTCTCAAAATTTTCTCAGAATTTTTCGACACTGTGAATTTTTCACTAAAAATCTGGGCCCCATTTCTCAAATAAATTCTAAATCTCTCATTTTTAATCCGATTTCGGCCCAATTCGCTTCCACATCATCCTTACTTCTCTAACTTTCCTAAAAATAGTATTTCATACCATTTTTATTTAGATTTATTTATATACCAAAATTCGGTACATTACAGAAGTGAACCTCGGGTCCCTATCAGACACAATCGACGCTGGCACCCCGTGTAGTCTCACAATCTTGTCCAAGTATAACTGTGCTAATCTCTCCAGAGCCCAACTCGACTGTATCGGCAGAAAATGGGCTGATTAGGTCAATCGATCCACAATCACCCATATAGCATCAGCTCCACTCTGAGTCCTCGGCAATCCTATAATGAAATCCATAGTGACTCGGTCCCATTTCCATTCAGGTATTGGAAGGCTCTGTAACTTGCCAGCTGGAACCTGATGCTCAGCTTTAACTTGCTGACAAGTTAGACAATGGGCCACAAACCTTCCAATATCTCTCTTCATGCCATGGCACCAAAACTGTGCCCTCAAATCCCTATACATCTTAGTTCATCCAGGGTGGAGGGTGTAAGGTGTATAATGAGCTTCCCTCAGGATCAGTTCTCTAATATCCAAATCCACGGGCACACAATAGCGGTCCCTGTACCTAAGTACTCCCGCTGCATCCACAGAAAAGTCCCCTCCCTGACCACGCTGAACCTGGTCTCTAATCCTCTCAAGATAGGGGTCCCCACTCTGTTTCTCTCTAATCCTGTCCAACAGAGTGGGCTGCAAGACCAAGGACATAAGTCTTGCAGAATCCCCAGGGGACACAACCTCGATATCCAATCGCCTCAACTGCTCCCTCAACGGCATCTGCTCAGTAATCAACAAGCTCAAGGACTGTCCTGATCGCCTACTCAAAGCGTCCGCGACCACGTTGGCCTTGCCGGGATGATACTGTATACTCAGATCGTAATCCTTTAATAGTTCTAACCACCGGCGTTGCCTCAAATTAAGCTCCTTCTGAGTAAACAAGTACTTCAGGCTTTGGTGGTCGGTAAATATCTCGCAGTGCTCGCCATAGAGATAATGTCGCCATAGCTTCAGAGCAAATACAACCGCGGCCAGTTCCAAATCGTGAGTAGGGTAATTCTTTTCATAATCCTTTAATTGCCGTGACGTATAAGCAATTACCCTATCACCCTGCATCAAAACACAACCTAAGCCGCTGTGGGAGGCATCACTGTAAACCGTAAATCCCTCTCCCATGACTGGCAATGCGAGGATCGACGCTGAAATCAGTCGCAGCTTCAACTTGTCGAAGCTCTGTTGGCACTGCTCGGTCAATACAAATCTCACTCCCTTCCTAGTCAATCTGGTGAGGGGAGTAGAGAGCTTCGCAAAGCCCTCTACGAACTGACGGTAGTAGCCTGCTAGGCCCAAGAAGCTCCGAATCTCTGTCACCGTCGTAGGTCTAGGCCAATCCCGAACTGCATCTATCTTCGTCGGGTCCACTGCCACTCCTGCGGCTGAAACTACATGGCCTAAGAATGAAACTTTCCGAAGCCAAAACGCGCACTTCTTCAGCTTGGCATACAACTTCTTCTCTCTCAGAAGTTGCAGCACTATCCTCAAGTGCTCCTCGTGCTTAATGTCGTTTCGGGAATAAACCAGAATGTCATCAATGAATACCACCACAAAGCGGTCCAAGTACGGCTGGAACACTCGGTTCATCAGATCCATAAAGGCGGCAGGAGCATTTGTCAATCCAAAAGGCAACACCGTGAACTCATAGTGCTCGTACCGAGTCCTGAACGCCGTCTTGGATATATCCTCGGCCCTCACCCTCAACTGGTGGTAACCGGACTGAAAATCTATTTTCGAGAAGACCGTAGCTCCCTGAAGCTGATCAAATAAATCATCGATCCGAGGAAGGGGGTACTTATTCCTGACGGTCACTTTATTTAACTCCCGGTAGTCCACACATAATCTAAGGGTGCGTTTGGAAACGGGTTAAGGTAGAACTAGCTAATCCTGGGATAAGTATAAAGTACGGAACTAGAGTGAAAAAGCGTTTGGGATGGTTTCAGGGATAAGAGATTTTGCGTTTGGTTTAAAAATGAGGAATAAGAGGAATAAAGAGGTTAAGTTGGGTAAATTACCTTTTTGCCCTCAAGAGTTAATATGTGATAAAAGTTGTTAAAATCTAATTAGTTCGTTTTAATTAATGGATTAATGGTTTAAAAAAATAAAAATAAAATTATAATCATAATTAAATTATATTTTTTAAAAATAATATTTAATTTAACATTTTATTTTCTAAAATTAAAATTAAAATTTAAAATATAAAATTTCAACATTTTTGTCACGCCCCGGGTGTAAACCAGAACCCGGGCCCGCTCACAGATCCGCCGTGCATGCGGTATTTCCCACATACACGAAGCGTTGGTAACCTGCTCAGATAAGCCAAAAATAATAAAAGAGCATAAAGTAATCAGAGCTAACTAAAACTACTGTAACTCAGACAGAAACTGGAAGTAAAAAGTACAACAGTAAAATAAACTACAGATGTCTCTCACACCGCTACTACAATATATACAGCTGGCAGAAGCCAGACCCAAAAGGAAGTAACTAAATACTGTCTGAGAAGTCCAGGTACCCAAAACTCTCCAGCTACAGTCCGCGGGTGGCACTCTATCTAGTCCGCGATACGCTTGCCCCGATCAGTTGCTGACGGCCCAGCAACTCCCACAGAGGACTCTGCAAAACAAGGGAGAGAGAGAAACAAGCAAAACAGTGGGGGTAAGTACTACTATAAACAGTAGCCTCCCCTAGTGGGTAAAGCCTCAGCTCAGGTATGCCCACCAGGAAGATCAGAGGCATAAAGGAAAGGGATAAAAAGGGGAGTGTAATATAAGCAACTCAGATGAAATGCTACCCCTAATATGCCTCTACATGCTAAACCAATCAGGATGACAAAGTATGCATCTGTGTCAGAAGCCTGTCTAGATGACCCAATCTGACCGCCAGTGGACACTGGCACTGCCTGCTCTGCCGCCTCGGGTATGCCAGCCTACGCATAACACCGAAGCAAAGGAGTCCCTAGGACTCAAAGTCTGGCAACCGCGCACTCCGGAGTCGCACTCGTGGGGAGCGACCCACACGAGAGAAGTAAGTAACCACAAGTAACTGTCTCTAGCAGGACTGGATCGAGACTCAAAGAAGTGGGAAAAAAAAACCTCCACTAAAGCAAGCCCGATCCCCCAAGTACCCAATCTGATGCAATAAGACGACCCGGTCAACCACCCAAGATCCATGGTCGCCGCAACACCCTGTCAAAAGCCCACACTGTCCCAGATCCCCAATACCTGACTACACTGTCCGATACCCGCTCGAACCCGAGCAACTATGCCTCAAGTCTACCAGGATAGAAGAAGGAGAATTAGATGCATGGTTTCTCCTAAGTCAAGTCCCAAAAATAGTGTAGCAGTAAAAGATGACATTATTAGGTGACCCGTTTAATCATGCATTGTTCCAACATTTGTCCAATTTCCCAGAATAAGCAATATAGAGTGACCTGAGCTAGAGTGACAGTCTTATAAGAGGAGTTATTAGTTTTACAGTCCACAATTACTATTTTATCTTCAGATGTACCGTTCAGATTTGATAAGTGGTTAAAACAGGTGATCATTCTAACAATAGGATCTGATTAATAAGAGTTAATTCCCTAAGCATGCAAGTCTACCCATCTTATATTTAGCATCTTCAATTTAGGGGCACTCTAACATTCCTAGTGGCATACCAAAGAGAGGAGTACAACAACCACCCACCTGATCAGTCGAGCTGTCAAAAGTCCTACAACTGATAATACCAATGATGGCGGCTACACAGAGTCCAAACGGCCCCGCGCAGTCCACACTGCTCCTGGGTACAAAAAACCGAGCTGTCACAATCCATATATATCCCCAGAACTGCCAAATTTAACAAACAATAACTCCGCTGCGAAGATGAACAAAAATCACCTACTCACAGTCCTCAGAAAAATCCAAATAAAATATCCCCGCGGTCTACGCGTCGATAGCTTCGAAACGACTACCTGCACATCCAAATCCGAGTTTTCTACGCTGAGATATAAATCCGGCAAGAAAATAACCTCTAACCCTACTGTAGAAATTCCCCCAGATCAACATCCGGAAAGAGAGGAGATTCTCACCTTCGAGGCAATCCCCTAAAGTCCTGAGAAAAATACAGCAGATTCCTCGCGAAGAGTAGATGAATTTAGGCTCTTGAATCACCCTGATCCGATGTCTGTACGCGAAGTTATGGCCAAAACACCGTGTCGCTGTCCAAAAATCCGCAAAGAAAGAGGGGCAACAGAACACTCAAATACCTCCAAAATCCGAAATTAATTTGGGGAAACTTTGAATATCAAAATCAAAGTCCTACCTGTCGTGAGTCCAACGGCGCAAAAATCGTCGAAGTCAGGTGTCGGGTAAAGCCAGGAGAGTCTGCGCACCGAGAGGACGCAAAACGGGTCGAAGACGAACTAAGCGCGCCGCGTCGGAAAACGGCCAACCTCGGAAACCGTGCACCACCACAACTCCGGAAAGCTACTGCTGGAAAGATCACTGGCAGGGGAAGACTTTTTCTTCAGAGCCCACTGCGAAATTCCCACAGGAAATGGGTGAAAAAATGGCCTCAAACCGGATAAACAAGCCTAAATAAGGCTTATCGGATTCCCGGATCCAACCCGTTAGCCCGGGCTGATCCGGCGCGGCCCGGGTCGGACCAGACGCCGTCCAACCCGCCTGGGCGCCCGCCACGTACCCCCAAACAGGGGACAGCCGTGCGGGGCCACCGCACGCGCGCCACGCGCCCCCCCGCTACAGCGGCGGGGCCCCGCGGGTGGCGACGCGTGGCGCAACGCCACGCGTCGACCGCTCCGCCGCCCCCGCTCACCGCTGAAGGGCCCAGTGGGCCGGGAGCGCGTGGACCCGCCAATGCCGCTGTGCCATGTGTCCTGCACCCGGTCCACGCGCCGCTCCGCACTTTTCCCTGGACCGAGCCGCGCGCACCCGCCAATCCGCACGCGCCACGTGGCCCGCCCCGCGGTCTATGCACCCGCGCGCCTTTCCCGTGGACCAGGCGGTGTGGGCCGACCAATCCCGAGCCGCCACATGGCACCAGCCGGTCCACGGTCACCCCCCATGCACCCGTTTTCCCCCGAAACTTCCGGTAGCCCGTTTTTGGTCATCCGGACTCCAAATTTGGCAAATAAATAGCCGTTTTCAAGTGTTTTTCCGTGCTGAATCCAATTCTACCATCTGTTTGGCCATAAACCTTCCCGAAATTTTGGCAAACATAGCCGAAGGCCAAAACAGTAAAAGATACCACTCAGGTCCAACAGTAGCACCACTTTGATGCACCTTGGGCCAGATACACCAACAATAGGTGTTCTCAACCGTAGATTCAGTCGGAAAACTGTACGGGGTTTACGGTCTCCACATCCTCCCCCACTAAAAGGGAGTTTCGTCCCCGAAACAAAAGGAAAGTAAACCTGCGTACCACAATCAGGAATCTCGAAAAGGGAAGGGTAGGTATCCCGCATCGCCGTCTCAAGCTCCCAAGTGGCCTCTCGTTCCTCATGGTTGCTCCAAAGGATCTTCACATAAGGTATTGCCCGGTTGCGCAATTCCCTCACCTCACGAGCCAGAATCCGCAATGGGCGCTCCTCGTAAACCAAGTCCTCGCCGATATCCAAGGATGCGAAGTCGATGACATGAGACGGATCGAATACATATCTCCTCAAGGCCGAAACATGGAAGACATCGTGAACACCAGCCAAACGGGGAGGTAGAGCAACTCTATACGCCACAGGGCCTACCCTCTCGAGCACTTCAAAGGGTCCAATGAAGCGAGGACTAAGCTTTCCCCGAACTCCAAATCTCTTGACCCCTTTCGAAGGCGAAACCTTCAAAAAGACATGATCCCCAACTTGGAACTCAAGGTCTCGCCGCCGAACATCTGCATAACTCTTCTGGCGACTCTGGGCCGTCTCCAAGTGCCGTCGTATAACTCGGACCTTCTCTTCTGCCTCCAGTAGTAAATCTGGCCCCAGCGTCCTCCTCTCACCCACATCACTCCAATAAAGGGGCGACCGACACTTGCGTCCGTACAACGCCTCAAACGGAGCCATCTTAATGCTCGCTTGAAAGCTGTTGTTGTACGCGAACTCAACCAGGGGTAAGTGTCGGTGCCAACCTCCTCCAAAATCCATAACGCACGCACGCAACATATCCTCAAGCGTCTGAATGGTGCGCTCTGACTGGCCGTCTGTCTGTGGGTGGAATGCCGTGCTGAAACTAAGCCGAGTACCCATGGCTGACTGTAAGCTCCCCCAAAACCGTGACACGAACCTCGGGTCTCGATCTGACACAATGGACGCTGGTACTCCGTGCAATCTCACAATCTCAGCCAAATAAAGCTGTGCCAAGCGCTCCATGGACCAAGTCATCTGCACAGGTAGGAAATGAGCTGACTTGGTAAGTCTATCAACAATCACCCAAACTGCGTCGGCTCCACTCTGTGATCTCGGTAGCCCCGTCACAAAATCCATGGTGATGCGGTCCCACTTCCATTCGGGAATTGGAAGACTTTGCAACTTGCCAGCAGGTACCCGATGTTCCGCCTTCACTTGCTGACAAGTTAAACACTGAGCCACGAATCTTCCAATATCCCGCTTCATTCCAGACCACCAAAAGAATGCCTTGAGGTCCCTATACATCTTAGTACCTCCAGGGTGGACGGTATAAGGTGTATAGTGAGCCTCTCTCAGAATCTGATCCCTAATCTCCGAATCTGTAGGCACACACACTCGGTCCCTGTACCGCAGTACTCCCGAGCTATCCACTGAAAAATCCCCTAACTGCTCTGCCTGAAGCTGCGATCTGATCCTCGTCAAGTAGGGGTCCCCACTCTGTGCCTCACCAATCCTATCCAACAGAGTGGGCTGCAAGACCAAGGACAAGAGTCTAGCAGAGACCCCAGGGGACACTACCTCTATCTGTAGACGCCTCAACTGCTCCACAAGTGGTGCCTGCTGAGTAATCATCATGCTCAAGCTCTGTGCTGATCTCCTGCTCAAAGCGTCTGCAACCACATTGGCCTTGCCGGGGTGGTAAAGGATACTCAAATCATAATCCTTTAAAAGCTCCAACCACCGGCGTTGCCGCAAGTTCAGCTCCTTTTGAGTAAATAGATACTTTAAGCTCTTGTGGTCTGTATAAATCTCACAGTGCTCCCCGTAGAGATAATGCCGCCATAACTTCAGGGCGAACACCACAGCGGCAAGCTCTAAATCGTGAGTAGGGTAATTCTTTTCATAATCCTTTAATTGCCGTGAAGCATAGGCAATTACCCTACCATGCTGCATCAGGACACAACCCAAGCCGCTGTGTGAGGCATCACTGTAAATCACAAACCCGTCGCCCATCACGGGTAGAGCTAGGACTGGTGCTGAGATCAATCTTCTCTTAAGCTCTTCAAAGCTCTCTTGGCACCGCTCAGACCAAATAAACTTCACCCCCTTTCTCGTCAGACTGGTCAGGGGAGTAGAGAGCTTCGCAAAGCCCTCAACAAAACGACGGTAATAACCTGCTAATCCAAGAAAGCTACGAACCTCAGTAACCGTCGTCGGTCTAGGCCAATCCCGAACTGCATCAATCTTCGTCGGGTCCACTGCCACCCCCGCGGCTGATATAACATGGCCTAGAAAAGCAACCTCCCGAAGCCAAAATGCACACTTCTTCAGCTTGGCAAACAGCTTCTTCTCTCGCAGAAGCTGTAGCACAATCCTCAAGTGCTCCTCATGCTCTACCTCACTCCGGGAGTAGACCAAAATATCGTCTATGAATACAACGACAAATCGATCCAAGTACGGCTGAAACACCCGGTTCATTAGATCCATGAATGCAACCGGGGCATTAGTTAGTCCAAAAGGCATGACTGTAAACTCATAATGCCCATACCGGGTTCTAAAAGCCGTCTTGGGAATGTCCTCGGCCCTCACCCTCAACTGGTGGTAACCTGACTGAAGATCCAACTTCGAGAACACTGTTGCGCCCTGCAACTGATCAAACAGATCATCAATTCGTGGTAGCGGGTACTTGTTCCGAATGGTCACTTTATTTAGCTCTCGATAATCCACGCACAAGCGAAGTGATCCATCCTTCTTCTTCACGAATAAAACAGGCGCTCCCCACGGAGATACAATGGGTCTCACGAAGCCCACATCCATCAAATCCTGCAACTGAGCCTTCAATTCCCTCAGTTCCGCTGGGGCCATCCTGTAAGGTGCCTTTGAGATTGGTGCGGTCCCTGGAACCACATCAATCACAAACTCCACCTCCCTCTCCGGCGGCAAAGTCGATAGCTCAGAGGGAAACACATCCGGGAACTCGCGGACGATAGGGATATACTCGAGTCCCGGTGCCACCGTAGGCACCTCTACGACCGTCGCCAAGAAAGCGATACAACCCCTGCTCATCATCCGCCGAGCTCTCGATGACGAGATAGTCATCGCAAACAGGGTACTCTGACAGCCTCTAAATACGAACTCCTCCTGCCCTGGCTCACGAAGAGTCACTGTCCTCTCTCTGCAGTCGATAGTGGCGGAATAACGGGATAGCCAATCCATCCCCAGCACCAAGTCGAAATCATGGAGCTGCTGCAAGACAAGCAAGTCTGCCGGCAAAATCCAAGGCCCCAACTGCACCGGGCATGTCAAACAATGCTCCTCGACATGCATAACGTGATCAGGAACCCGCACCTCTAATGCATATGACAAGGACTCTACCTCTAGACCATGCAGGGATGCAAATGCTCGACTAATGAAAGAATGAGATGCACCAGTGTCGAATAAAGTGCGAGCCCGAATACCAAGGAGCAGAGTAATACCTGCCACCACCTGGTCTGCCGCTGAAGAATCTGCTAACTGGGCGGCATACACCCGCCCGCTCGGTGCTGGAGGTCGAGAATCTGTAGGATGAGAGGTGGACGGCCTGCCCGCTGGGGCATAAGACCGCCGGGCTGGTGGCTGCTGCTGCTGAGGGGAATATGGAGTCGACGCCGAAGAAGGTGCCGAGGAAGTAGAAAGGGGGCAGGTAGCTCGCACATGCCCCGGCTGTCCACAACGGAAGCATCGACCCCATCTCTGGTCACAAGTGATAGCGGCATGCTGACCTCCGCAGAAGATACATTGGTCAGAAGATCGGGGCTGTCTCGGCTGCTGCTGCTGCCTCGAGGACTGCTGCTGAGATCTCTGCTGCCTCTGCTGCGATCTCTGCTGCTGGTGCTGCTGCTGATGCTGCTGCGGTCTCTGGGGTCCACCTGGCCCTCTCCTATCAGGTCGCCCACGGCCGTAAGACTGGGACTGCGGCGGCCGTGGCGGTCTCCATGAGCTGGCCTGTCCCCCGTCCTCCGGGGCTGGTCGCTTCCTGTCGGAACTCTGCGCGACCGCGGCCCTCCGTCTGGCCACCTCCTGATCACCTCTCTCCACCCACTGTGCGTGCTCTGCGGCTGCCTCTAGGGTCTGAAATCTCTGGGCATGCACAAGTGTGAAAATCTCTGGGCGAAGGCCTGCCTCAAACATCTCTACCTGGTGCGGACCGTCACGGGCGACGAAAGGCACACAGTTCAGCAACTCCATGAACTCCTGGAAATAGACATGAGCCGATCGATCGCCTTGCTGCAGATTCTTCAAGTCGTCCTCCAACTTTTTCTTCACACTGGTAGAGAAGTAGGTGTCCAACACCATCCGCTGGAACTCCTCCCAAGGCAACTGCCGAGTGATCCGAAACTCCAGTGGCTCTACCCGCTGCCACCAAAAGTCTGCATCTCCGTCCAAACAGTGCACCGCCATGTGCACTCGGTACTTCGGGTCGACGAAGAAGTCCCGAAAAAGCTTCTCCATCGCAGAAAGCCATCTCCCAACATCCCGGGGCTGAGCATCCCGCCCCGAGAACCTAGGTGGTCCCCGCTTAACAAACTGGGAGAGTTTGTCAGCAAAATCCTGCTCCTCCTCCGCAGTCAAAGGCCGGATAGCTTCAGGAGCCCCGCTACTCGAAGAAGGTGCCAACGGCGCAAAAGATGCAACAAGGGGCACAGGAGCCTCCGGAACAGCTGGGGGTGGTGCCTCCCTCCGAGCAAGCAGTTGCTCAATCCTCTGCTCCTGGCGGCGCTGACCCTCCGCCAACTGGGCCACCAAGGCCCTCAACTCAGTAAGCTCGGGGGGTGTAGGCTGCTCTGGCTCAACAGGGGGCGAAGGGACACCCCGAGTGGGAATCCGACGTCGAGGAGGCATCCTGCCACAAGGAACCAAACATCAGTAACAAAACCCCACACGACCCAATCTGGCGGAAGTCAAAGACATCCCCCTATTTCTGTAACCTTATGTTGTCTGCAGCCAACATAATGGTTCAACAGAAATAGACTATGTCGATCCCCCTTCACTCACAGGAAGATTTAACTATCAAAATCACCGACTTCCGCAAACTGTCACGCCACTCACGCCCTAACATCCTAGGGTCTGTCCAAAAGCCTAGGGTTTCCTAAGTCCCAACTGACCCATCCCTAAGCTCTGATACCAACTTAATCTGTCACGCCCCGGGTGTAAACCAGAACCCGGGCCCGCTCACAGATCCGCAGTGCATGCGGTATTTCCCACATACACGAAGCGTTGGTAACCTGCTCAGATAAGCCAAAAATAATAAAAGAGCATAAAGTAATCAGAGCTAACTAAAACTACTGTAACTCAGACAGAAACTGGAAGTAAAAAGTACAACAGTAAAATAAACTACAGATGTCTCTCACACCGCTACTACAATATATACAGCTGGCAGAAGCCAGACCCAAAAGGAAGTAACTAAATACTGTCTGAGAAGTCCAGGTACCCAAAACTCTCCAGCTACAGTCCGCGGGTGGCACTCTATCTAGTCCGCGATACGCTTGCCCCGATCAGTTGCTGACGGCCCAGCAACTCCCACAGAGGACTCTGCAAAACAAGGGAGAGAGAGAAACAAGCAAAACAGTGGGGGTAAGTACTACTATAAACAGTAGCCTCCCCTAGTGGGTAAAGCCTCAGCTCAGGTATGCCCACCAGGAAGATCAGAGGCATAAAGGAAAGGGATAAAAAGGGGAGTGTAATATGAGCAACTCAGATGAAATGCTACCCCTAATATGCCTCTACATGCTAAACCAATCAGGATGACAAAGTATGCATCTGTGTCAGAAGCCTGTCTAGATGACCCAATCTGACCGCCAGTGGACACTGGCACTGCCTGCTCTGCCGCCTCGGGTATGCCAGCCTACGCATAACACCGAAGCAAAGGAGTCCCTAGGACTCAAAGTCTGGCAACCGCGCACTCCGGAGTCGCACTCGTGGGGAGCGACCCACACGAGAGAAGTAAGTAACCACAAGTAACTATCTCTAGCAGGACTGGATCGAGACTCAAAGAAGTGGGAAAAAAAACCCTCCACTAAAGCAAGCCCGATCCCCCAAGTACCCAATCTGATGCAATAAGACGACCCGGTCAACCACCCAAGATCCATGGTCGCCGCAACACCCTGTCAAAAGCCCACACTGTCCCAGATCCCCAATACCTGACTACACTGTCCGATACCCGCTCGAACCCGAGCAACTATGCCTCAAGTCTACCAGGATAGAACAAGGAGAATTAGATGCATGGTTTCTCCTAAGTCAAGTCCCAAAAACAGTGTAGCAGTAAAAGATGACATTATTAGGTGACCCGTTTAATCATGCATTGTTCCAACATTTGTCCAATTTCCCAGAATAAGCAATATAGAGTGACCTGAGCTAGAGTGACAGTCTTATAAGAGGAGTTATTAGTCCACAATTACTATTTTATCTTCAGATATACCGTTCAGATTTGATAAGTGGTTAAAACAGGTGATCATTCTAACAATAGGATCTGATTAATAAGAGTTAATTCCCTAAGCATGCAAGTCTACCCATCTTATATTTAGCATCTTCAATTTAGGGGCACTCTAACATTCCTAGTGGCATACCAAAGAGAGGAGTACAACAACCACCCACCTGATCAGTCGAGCTGTCAAAAGTCCTACAACTGATAATACCAAAGATGGCGGCTACACAGAGTCCAAACGGCCCCGCGCTGTGAGGACCTGGATCCCCACGTCGAGATTACTGGATCATCTACAGCTCCCGGAGGCCTAGGTGGCGTGTTGGTGGGATTTGTGCCCCAATTGGGCATTAGTGTTGGGCTCAGTGTGTTTAATGGATCACGTGGGTGATCATTGGACTCCGTCGGATCGTTAGAAGTGGTTTCGCGCGAAGTGGATATTAAATTTGGACTCAGCGCGAAGTTTGGACCAAGGATTACCTTTCCGGATGCCTTCGGCAAATTTTGGAGTTGGAATTTGGCGAAATGGACATCAAATTCGGATTCAGCGCGCGAAAACGGTTAAAACGGACTACCCACTTGTCATTTTTGAGCACCGGACACTGTTCACGCCGGAACAGTGTTTCCGGCGGCGGCGGCAGCGGCGGAGCGGCCGCCGGCAGCGCGGCGGACGGAGGCGCGGGCCGCCCGGTCCACGCGGCAGGCGTGCACCGGGGGCTGGACGCGTGGCGGCTCAGGAGTGGGCCGGTCCGCGGGGCGCGGTCTACGGGGGAGTGCGGGGCGCACGGTGGACCGGGGGTGACACGTGGCATCATCCTAGAGGTGGGTTCACGGCGGTTGGTCTACGCAGTTTCGGGATGGCTCAGGGTTTACGGTGCACCGGGCTTGGACACGTGGCAGGTTTGCATTGGTTCGGTCCACATGATTTCGTGCACCGGGTTCACTAGGAAGTGGCATGACACGTGGCGTTCTCCTATTGGTGGGTCTACTGTGCGCGGCAGGGTGGCAGGCGGCGGCGTCAGGCGGGCACGTGGGCGCGGCAGGCGGGCGTTGACCGGGGAGCGTGCCACGTGTCGTCGTCCGCGGGTGGCCACGTGGCGCGACGCGTGCGGCGGGTGCGGCTGTCGCCTGTTTGGCGGGCGACGTGGAGGCCCAGGGGACTTCCGGGCTGCTACAGTGCGCGCCTTTGGGATTTTCGGGCTGCTACAGTACGCGCCCGAAAGTGGCATGCGCCCGGAAATTGGGACATAACCGGTATTTTCCCATTTGTTTCTGCAGCCTATAAAAGGCGATCCGAGCTCTCTTCTTCTCCCTTTTTCCGCCATTTCCGAGCCTCTTCTCGCCGGGGTGCCTTCAGCAAAGTTGATCCCCTCGTTTGGCTGCATCTTCCTGCAAAGTTTTGGGATTTTTGGTGGCACGCTTATCGAGGTTTCTATTTTTACGGCGCGGCGCGACGCTCGTTCGTTTGTGGTCTTCTTCGTCGCGTTTTGGTGCGAGGACTCCCTCGGCTTACCCCGAGCACCTTTTTCAGTGATTCTTGCGCCGTTGGCTTCACGACAGGTAGGGCTATGTTTCCCATGTTTACTGGTCTTTCCCATTCCGAGTTTTTCATGGGTCTTTCGGATCATCTTGTAACCCCTTTTTCTGGGCGGAGTTCTGGGACAGCGGCGCGGTGTTTTGGTGATATCTTCGCGCACAGTCATCGGATTGGGGCGATTCAAGAGGCGATTTGCATCTACACTTCACGAGGAATATGCCCAAATTTTCTTGGAATTTTCTGAATATTTCTCGAAGGTGAAGATTATCTGTGAACAGTAATTGTTGCTACAGTTTTTGAGTGTAGTTTGATTCGGGGTGGTTCCCTTGTCGGAATTGTTTCTCAGTGTAGGAAGCTCGGAATTGGACGTGCAGGTACTCGTTTCGAAGGTATCGACGCGAGGATTACTGTGGTATTTTTATTGGATTTTTCTGGGCACTTGCAGCAGGTGAAATATGCGCGGCTTTGGGACTGGTTTTCAGATGGTGTATGTTTGGTTAATTTTGGAATAAAAGTGTAATGTTAAGCCTTATTGTTGTACTCAGGGGTGTTTTCAGCTGTTTGGAGCCAAGGCTTGCGCGACTTGTACCGAGGGTGTTTTGTTGGCAGATTTTGGACCGCGGGCGTCTACCCACTTCACCGACTTCAGGTTTGCCTTGGGTTAAGCGCTTCAGGTGGGTGAGCTTATTATCAGTAATTGTTTAAGGCAATGTTTATGTTGTGGCAAGTATAAGTCCACTTGTGGGGATGTCACCCCTCTATGACTGATGCACGCATGTGTAGGGTACATAGTTTATATTGGTAAGTAGGTAAGCTTGTTATTGATATTGGTATAAATGATTGCAAGAATAGTATTTATGAGGTATACTGAGGACTTGCATGACTTGGACATCTATGTGATGACTAGTGTAAGCTTACCTAGGATAATGTTACCCTATGAAATTATATAACATGCCATGTTAGCACATAGCCTTTCTTGTGGTTGGATTATGATTTGGGACAGGATTTCGTAGCTATGTGCGGATTTGTACTCTGAGGAGTTATTATGATCATTCTATTAATGAACCCTGAGTTGTGGACAGATCTAGTTTTGGGATTCCGGCATGTTGCTTATTCCTAAAGGAACTGTTATTATGCTTTACCCCCTTTATTTCCTTGAGGACATTGCATGCTTGTATGGTCATGTAGTTAGGCCATCTTTTACTGCTGCACTACTTATTGGAACTTGACTTAGGAGAAACCATGCTTTTCCCTTCTCCTTCTTGTTAGTCAGGTGGTCAGTGTTGCTCGGGTTCGAGCAGGGGGTCTGGGTAGTGTAGTCGGGACTTCGTGTCTGGGACAGGTTGGTTTAGTTGCGGGGCTTTGCGGCAACCGCGGATATTGGGCGGTTGACCGGATGTTTTTCTATGCACCAGATTTGGGTGTCGGTTTTCCCTAGTGGATGGAGTTTCCCACTTATCGTTTAGTTGCATCCGATTGAGGTCGGGTCTTTCCTTGGTGGTTGAGTTTTCCCACTTTGATCTGATTGATGATCAAGTCCTGCTGTTTCGAGATACTGTTGATGTTGATGACTGAGATGCTTTACTCGTGTGGGTAGCTCCCCTCGAGTGCCGCTCCGGAGTAGGCTTCAGACCGTGTTGGGTTCCGGTCAGACCGTGTTGGGTTCCGGTCAGACCGTGTCGGGTGCCGGTCAGACCGTGTTGGGTTCCGGTCATTTGGACAGTGGATATACTGAGTTCGAGAGATTGGTGACAGAGCAGGCAGTACCGGGTTTTATACCGGTTCATTCGATTGAGTTTATTTCGGTCAAATACTTTTATTGTTGCACTCGTGCCTGGGGGCCGAGTGCAGACTGGTAGTTGAGTTTAGATCAGTGCTTGTATTGTTGAGAGCCGTCTGGTTGACGGTGGTCCCGTGTTGTTGCGAGTACTTTGACCGCTGTGTGAGAGGTTGAGCATCATGATTCTATCCGTTCTGAGAGAGAGCGTGGATTTTGACCATAGCCTGCATGATCCTCTACTCGATAGCGAGTTAGTCCGTTTGGACACCCTACGTAATTCCTGCCCGTCAGCGGGAGGTGGTTGTAGGTGGGCGCAGGTTTGACTGGACCAGGTGTGGCAGTCAGCTCGATTGGGTCGATGGTGCACTTCATGTGCTAGTGGTTGCATACCACTGTTTGGTTCTCCCCCTTTTTGCCTTTAGTTAGGGGCAGGGTAGCTGTTGATAGTCTCCAACTTACTCATTTCAGTCTTATGACTTGGGTTAGTTTTTGTCTCTTGAGGACTTGGTGGGCAGACCGTCGGGTCTGGCGGTGGTACCCACTGAGAACTCCCTTTTTGGAGTAGTTCTCACACCCTTTGGGGGTTTTTCCCCCTTTTTCTCTCCTCTCTTTGGTTGTGCAGAGTCTTAGCAGGTGTGGCCGGCTCTGCGGTTGTTGATCGTGGCGAGGGAGTCGCGAGCTAGATCCCTACCCGGCGTTGGAGAGTAGCGGTACCCTTCAGAGGAGATCATCTGTAGTTTAGTTGTTTCTTTTTCCTCTTTTGAGAGACTATTGTAGTGAGGATATTTTGTATTGAGAGACTGTACACTGTTGTATATATTGGGGTTACCTCCCGGTTGGGTTTAGAGCTTGTACTTGAGGATATTGTATTATTATTATTTTTGGGAGGCAGACGGTGTTGTTTCATTTCCAGTTGTACAGTGATTGATTTTAGTTACAGCAGATTTTCATTTATAGCTCTGATATCTGTTTAGTTATAGTACTTTTCTTGCAGGTAGGACGCTTCGCCTATGCGGGTTGGCATAGGTGGCGGATCTGTTTGGCGGGCCCGGGTCGCAGTTTCGACCCCGGGGCGTGACAGATTAGAGTGGTATCAGAGCCTAGGTTGTAGGTCATGGTGGACTTAGAAACCCTAGGCTTATGGTTTGACCCTTGGTTGACTTTGTGAGAGTCGTGATTTTGCGAGAGTCCTGATTGAGTTTTATACCTCTCCCAGGGGACGGGAGGAGTGATTGGCATGTTTATTCTCCTAAGTAATTTTGTTGGCTGCAGACAACATAATGCTGTGGAACGGGTGACATGCTTTAGACTTTCGCTGGATTGGGTCGAGTGTTGTTGTGTGCTGTTTTGTTGTTTCGTCGTGGCGAGCGGTGTCTCCCCGACGCTGGGTTTTGACCCGTGTGCATCCTGTCATAGCGGTTGAGCTTGAGCAGTTGGTTTTGGGCCGGATACCTGGATTGAGGTCAGAGAACCCCGGACCCAGATGACAGGATTGTCAGAGGCTTATCAGCGGCTGTGGGAGCAGCTGGTCTTGGTGACACAGTTGCCGGAGCACTGAGTAGCCCCCTCTGTGACAAGGTTTAGTGTCGAGACACCGAGGCAGGGTGGATGGTTGACAGCTGGTGAGCTGTAGGACATGATCGACTTATTGAGCCATATTTGGCAGATGAACCACCCCGACTCGTAAGATTGAGTTTGGAGCCTTTGGAGGCAGAGTCGCGGCTGGTGGTGATGGAGTGATTAATTGAGAGCCTCCCTGTGCTTGTGAGTGTATGCAGTTGTTGAACTGCGCGCTCCAGATTCGAGGGACGAGGCGCATAGGATATATGAGACTGGGAGTGGATTGCGCCAGGACACCTTTCTGTTATTCAGTCCCTCCATTGTAGATTTAGACGCCTCGTTGGAGCAGGCATTTTGTATGGAGCGTGGCATTGCAGTTCCTTTGGGCAGAGATCTGCCGCCAGAGGTGAGTTCTGGATTTTGGCGCTTGGCGCCGGATGATGGAGGACAGATTGGCCGTCAGGGGCATGACTAATTTTCTTTTCTTGGATGACGAATTCCCGAGATGTCAGAGGTCGGGTGGACCCCGAAGGCGACGTCGGTATTTTATTTGAGTGGCGCAGCGATGGCGTGGATTTGTTATCTGCGGAGGATTTTGTTCGTCGCCTCAATGTGATCAGAGACAGAGGTCGTGCTTCCTAGTGATAGCCCTGATTTTCAGGCAGATTGAGCGACAACCACTTGCTTTGAGCGGATGAATCTGTGCCGCCCGGTGTGAGGGTGCCCCGGTAGTGGATTGAGTGTCGCAGGTGGGATTTCACCACGGTAGTCGGAGTTAGAGCATGTTCCACTTTTACATGGGTTAGAGGCAGATTTGTTACCACGTGCACTAGAGGTACAGGTTCCTGTTGTTGTTGTGCACGTGGAGGAGGCTTTTGGATCATGTCCTGTGCGGCCGAGACCGCGAGTTACCGGCAGAATTATTGGAAATTATAACAATTAGGTGTTTTGACCTTATGCTAGAGATTGTTGGGCACTATGCCACAGGATGTTCGACTGCGGCAAGAGAGGACTTTTGATCTTCGGCAAGGCGGGCAATTGGAGGCTTGCTCGTTGAGGTTGTTAGAGCACTCTGGTTTTAGCGGGAGAGTGAGAGGTGCTTGCGGCGGCACCGGGACTCATGGATATCTCTGTTTCCCATGAGATCCCGGGTGTGATTTCACCTTAGTCGTTGGTAATGCCGCCGGTTAGGGAGATAGAGATTGCGTTTGACGTGGTTCGAGGAACCGCGCCACCCTGGACGGCACCTCATTGGATATCGCCGGTAGAGCTGAGAGAGAGCCTTGGCACTGTTGCAGGGTCCGACGGATCGAGGGGTCTGTTTGACCTAGTGCCACGCCGTTGGTATACGGTGGTGATGCCACATCGTTGATACACGAATGTGAGGGTCCTTTTAGGGTATCTAGGACCTTATGATGGAGTTGCACTCCGGCAGTTGGTGTATGATGCGAGTACCCACTTGGTGTTAGACAGCTGAGGACTTCGCCTAGGAGGCGTTTTGGACGCGGTGGGGGCATTATGAGTTGTTAGTGAGGCCAATGGAATGACGATTGCCCTGTGGATTTCAAGATCTGAGGAATAGTAGGTCCCAGTTGTACTTGGACGGACTGGGAGTGGTGTTTTCCCGATGATATTTTGATTTGCTCCCAGAGTGACTTGGCGTACGAGGAGCGCTTTGTGGATGTGCTATCATGCCCGTGTGGATGAAGCGGTATGCCAAGTTATTGAAGTACAAGTGGCAGCTGCAGAAGCATACCTTCTTGGGTCGCTTTGTTCGAGCCGTAGGGACGGCGGTGGAACCCGACCAAGTGGATGTTATTCAAGTTGACTGAGACCAACTTTCATTCTTGAGGTGAGAAGCTTCTAGACTTGGCGGTGCCGGGGGGGAGCATGGCCAATGGATAATGTGACTGGTATTAGCGCCAATGCTAGTGTTTCCTGTGTTGGGAGATGGAATTGTGTGTTTTGGTGATGCCTCCCATTGCGGCGGTAGAGTTACCGTGGGTGGATCTTCGGTCCACACTTCTTTAGTCCAACCCTATGAGAGTTGGGGCAAGATGAACCGCTGTTTTGCAGGCAGCTTGGATTCCACAGTTGAGCCTTTCAGTACGTCCTTTATTTCCAGCTTGGATTGTTATACCTGGGCGTAGGCCATGCCTGCTTGGCTATCAGTTCTGATTACTCAGCATCTTGAGTGGGATTTTCGCGGATTGTTGTTGCTGATTTGGGATTTTTGACCGCGAGTTTGAGCCTCCGCATTTTGATCGCCTTTCGAGCCAGTTTTCCCTCCCGTTCACTGACGGTTTGGTCCCCGTCAGGGCATCTTTTCGACCCGTGGGTCCGTTGGAGTTATGTTGGCTTGTTGAGTGTCCAACCGTGGCTTGAGATTGTGTCTCATGAGGATCCCTTTTGAGGGTAGCTCGTGGTTGAGTAGGCCACTCGGGTGATTTTGGATCGGAAGTGACCGAGTGAAGGCCCCAGCTTATTGGATCCTTTTCCTCATAAGATGAATCTGTGGGTATACTTCGGGTGATCCTGGTTGAGTAGACACCAGGAGGTGGTTTGGGGCGTGTTGCGCTGTTGATTATTCTGTTTTCCCCCCCGGCTCTTGAGGGGGGGCCTCTGTATTGTTTCACGTCTCAGCTCAGGAGTGTTTTGCTTTTGGATCCCTCGCCCGTGATTGACTTGCCCCTTCCGAGATCTGTGATTGTTGGAGTACGAGGGACGCCCGTTGCGATTTCTGGCTCGAGAGATGAGAAAATCGCATGTCGGGCCATGCCGTACTTGTTGTTGTTGTTGTTGGGAAGTAATCACGGGGAGTGAGCGATGTTTCGGGAGCTGGAGGCGTTATTGATGGATACCTACCCGTGGTATGTGGGACCCTTGGGGGATTTGAGTTAGTTTCGAGGACGAAACTTTTCTTAGTGGGGGAGGATGTGAGGACCTGGATCCCCACGTCGAGATTACTGGATCATCTACAGCTTCCGGAGGCCTAGGTGGCGTGTTGGTGGGATTTGTGCCCCAATTGGGCATTAGTGTTGGGCTCAGTGTGTTTAATGGATCACGTGGGTGATCATTGGACTCCGTCGGATCGTTAGAAGTGGTTTCGCGCGAAGTGGATATTAAATTTGGACTCAGCGCGAAGTTTGGACCAAGGATTACCTTTCCGGATGCCTTCGGCAAATTTTGGAGTTGGAATTTGGCGAAATGGACATCAAATTCGGATTCAGCGCGCGAAAACGGTTAAAACGGACTACCCACTTGTCATTTTTGAGCACCGGACACTGTTCACGCCGGAACAGTGTTTCCGGCGGCGGCGGCAGCGGCGGAGCGGCCGCCGGCAGCGCGGCGGACGGAGGCGCGGGCCGCCCGGTCCACGCGGCAGGCGTGCACCGGGGGCTGGACGCGTGGCGGCTCAGGAGTGGGCCGGTCCGCGGGGCGCGGTCTACGGGGGAGTGCGGGGCGCACGGTGGACCGGGGGTGACACGTGGCATCATCCTAGAGGTGGGTTCACGGCGGTTGGTCTACGCAGTTTCGGGATGGCTCAGGGTTTACGGTGCACCGGGCTTGGACACGTGGCAGGTTTGCATTGGTTCGGTCCACATGATTTCGTGCACCGGGTTCACTAGGAAGTGGCATGACACGTGGCGTTCTCCTATTGGTGGGTCTACTGTGCGCGGCAGGGTGGCAGGCGGCGGCGTCAGGCGGGCACGTGGGCGCGGCAGGCGGGCGTTGACCGGGGAGCGTGCCACGTGTCGTCGTCCGCGGGTGGCCACGTGGCGCGACGCGTGCGGCGGGTGCGGCTGTCGCCTGTTTGGCGGGCGACGTGGAGGCCCAGGGGACTTCCGGGCTGCTACAGTGCGCGCCTTTGGGATTTTCGGGCTGCTACAGTACGCGCCCGAAAGTGGCATGCGCCCGGAAATTGGGACATAACCGGTATTTTCCCATTTGTTTCTGCAGCCTATAAAAGGCGATCCGAGCTCTCTTCTTCTCCCTTTTTCCGCCATTTCCGAGCCTCTTCTCGCCGGGGTGCCTTCAGCAAAGTTGATCCCCTAGTTTGGCTGCATCTTCCTGCAAAGTTTTGGGATTTTTGGTGGCACGCTTATCAAGGTTTCTATTTTTACGGCGCGGCGCGACGCTCGTTCGTTTGTGGTCTTCTTCGTCGCGTTTTGGTGCGAGGACTCCCCCGGCTTACCCCGAGCACCTTTTTCAGTGATTCTTGCGCCGTTGGCTTCACGACAGGTAGGGCTATGTTTCCCATGTTTACTGGTCTTTCCCATTCCGAGTTTTTCATGGGTCTTTCGTATCATCTTGTAACCCCTTTTTCTGGGCGGAGTTCTGGGACAGCAGCGCGGTGTTTTGGTGATATCTTCGCGTACAGGCATCGGATTGGGGCGATTCAAGAGGCGATTTGCATCTACACTTCACGAGGAATATGCCCAAATTTTCTTGGAATTTTCTGAATATTTCTCGAAGGTGAAGATTATCTGTGAACAGTAATTGTTGCTACAGTTTTTGAGTGTAGTTTGATTCGGGGTGGTTCCCTTGTCGGAATTGTTTCTCAGTGTAGGAAGCTCGGAATTGGACGTGCAGGTACTCGTTTCGAAGGTATCGACGCGTGGATTACTGTGGTATTTTTATTGGATTTTTCTGGGCACTTGCAGCAGGTGAAATATGCGCGGCTTTGGGACTGGTTTTCAGATGGTGTATGTTTGGTTAATTTTGGAATAAAAGTGTAATGTTAAGCCTTATTGTTGTACTTAGGGGTGTTTTCAGCTGTTTGGAGCCAAGGCTTGCGCGACTTGTACCGAGGGTGTTTTGTTGGCAGATTTTGGACCGCGGGCGTCTACCCACTTCACCGACTTCAGGTTTGCCTTGGGTTAAGCGCTTCAGGTGGGTGAGCTTATTATCAGTAATTGTTTAAGGCAATGTTTATGTTGTGGCAAGTATAAGTCCACTTGTGGGGATGTCACCCCTCTATGACTGATGCACGCATGTGTAGGGTACATAGTTTATATTGGTAAGTAGGTAAGCTTGTTATTGATATTGGTATAAATGATTGCAAGAATAGTATTTATGAGGTATACTGAGGACTTGCATGACTTGGACATCTATGTGATGACTAGTGTAAGCTTACCTAGGATAATGTTACCCTATGAAATTATATAACATGCCATGTTAGCACATAGCCTTTCTTGTGGTTGGATTATGATTTGGGACAGGATTTCGTAGCTATGTGCGGATTTGTACTCTGAGGAGTTATTATGATCATTCTATTAATGAACCCTGAGTTGTGGACAGATCTAGTTTTGGGATTCCGGCATGTTGCTTATTCCTAAAGGAACTGTTATTATGCTTTACCCCCTTTATTTCCTTGAGGACATTGCATGCTTGTATGGTCATGTAGTTAGGCCATCTTTTACTGCTGCACTACTTATTGGAACTTGACTTAGGAGAAACCATGCTTTTCCCTTCTCCTTCTTGTTAGTCAGGTGGTCAGTGTTGCTCGGGTTCGAGCAGGGGGTCTGGGTAGTGTAGTCGGGACTTCGTGTCTGGGACAGGTTGGTTTAGTTGCGGGGCTTTACGGCAACCGCGGATATTGGGCGGTTGACCGGATGTTTTTCTATGCACCAGATTTGGGTGTCGGTTTTCCCTAGTGGATGGAGTTTCCCACTTATCGTTTAGTTGCATCCGATTGAGGTCGGGTCTTTCCTTGGTGGTTGAGTTTTCCCACTTTGATCTGATTGATGATCAAGTCCTGCTGTTTCGAGATACTGTTGATGTTGATGACTGAGATGCTTTACTCGTGTGGGTAGCTCCCCTCGAGTGCCGCTCCGGAGTAGGCTTCAGACCGTGTTGGGTTCCGGTCAGACCGTGTTGGGTTCCGGTCAGACCGTGTCGGGTGCCGGTCAGACCGTGTTGGGTTCCGGTCATTTGGACAGTGGATATACTGAGTTCGAGAGATTGGTGACAGAGCAGGCAGTACCGGGTTTTATACCGGTTCATTCGATTGAGTTTATTTCGGTCAAATACTTTTATTGTTGCACTCGTGCCTGGGGGCCGAGTGCAGACTGGTAGTTGAGTTTAGATCAGTGCTTGTATTGTTGAGAGCCGTCTGGTTGACGGTGGTCCCGTGTTGTTGCGAGTACTTTGACCGCTGTGTGAGAGGTTGAGCATCATGATTCTATCCGTTCTGAGAGAGAGCGTGGATTTTGACCATAGCCTGCATGATCCTCTACTCGATAGCGAGTTAGTCCGTTTGGACACCCTACGTAATTCCTGCCCGTCAGCGGGAGGTGGTTGTAGGTGGGCGCAGGTTTGACTGGACCAGGTGTGGCAGTCAGCTCGATTGGGTCGATGGTGCACTTCATGTGCTAGTGGTTGCATACCACTGTTTGGTTCTCCCCCTTTTTGCCTTTAGTTAGGGGCAGGGTAGCTGTTGATAGTCTCCAACTTACTCATTTCAGTCTTATGACTTGGGTTAGTTTTTGTCTCTTGAGGACTTGGTGGGCAGACCGTCGGGTCTGGCGGTGGTACCCACTGAGAACTCCCTTTTTGGAGTAGTTCTCACACCCTTTGGGGGTTTTTCCCCCCCTTTTCTCTCCTCTCTTTGGTTGTGCAGAGTCTTAGCAGGTGTGGCCGGCTCTGCGGTTGTTGATCGTGGCGAGGGAGTCGCGAGCTAGATCCCTACCCGGCGTTGGAGAGTAGCGGTACCCTTCAGAGGAGATCATCTGTAGTTTAGTTGTTTCTTTTTCCTCTTTTGAGAGACTATTGTAGTGAGGATATTTTGTATTGAGAGACTGTACACTGTTGTATATATTGGGGTTACCTCCCGGTTGGGTTTAGAGCTTGTACTTGAGGATATTGTATTATTATTATTTTTGGGAGGCAGACGGTGTTGTTTCATTTCCAGTTGTACAGTGATTGATTTTAGTTACAGCAGATTTTCATTTATAGCTCTGATATCTGTTTAGTTATAGTACTTTTCTTGCAGGTAGGACGCTTCGCCTATGCGGGTTGGCATAGGTGGCGGATCTGTTTGGCGGGCCCGGGTCGCAGTTTCGACCCCGGGGTGTGACACGCGCAGTCCACACTGCTCCTGGGTACAAAAAACCGAGCTGTCACAATCCATATATATCCCCAGAACTGCCAAATTTAACAAACAATAACTCCGCTGCGAAGATGAACACAAATCACCTGCTCACAGTCCTCAGAAAAATCCAAATAAAATATCCCCGCGGTCTACGCGTCGATAGCTTCGAAACGACTACCTGCACATCCAAATCCGAGTTTTCTACGCTGAGATATAAATCCGGCAAGAAAATAACCTCTAACCCTACTGTAGAAATTCCCCCAGATCAACATCCGGAAAGAGAGGAGATTCTCACCTTCGAGGCAATCCCCTAAAGTCCTGAGAAAAATACAGCAGATTCCTCGCGAAGAGTAGATGAATTTAGGCTCTTGAATCACCCTGATCCGATGTCTGTACGCGAAGTTATGGCCAAAACACCGTGTCGCTGTCCAAAAATCCGCAAAGAAAGAGGGGCAACAGAACACTCAAATACCTCCAAAATCCGAAATTAATTTGGGGAAACTTTGAATATCAAAATCAAAGTCCTACCTGTCGTGAGTCCAACGGCGCAAAAATCGTCGAAGTCAGGTGTCGGGTAAAGCCAGGAGAGTCTGCGCACCGAGAGGACGCAAAACGGGTCGAAGACGAACTAAGCGCGCCGCGTCGGAAAACGGCCAACCTCGGAAACCGTGCACCACCACAACTCCGGAAAGCTACTGCTGGAAAGATCACTGGCAGGGGAAGACTTCTTCTTCAGAGCCCACTGCGAAATTCCCACAGGAAATGGGTGAAAAAATGGCCTCAAACCGGATAAACAAGCCTAAATAAGGCTTATCGGATTCCCGGATCCAACCCGTTAGCCCGGGCTGATCCGGCGCGGCCCGGGTCGGACCAGACGCCGTCCAACCCGCCTGGGCGCCCGCCACGTACCCCCAAACAGGGGACAGCCGTGCGGGGCCACCGCACGCGCGCCACGCGCCCCCCCGCTACAGCGGCGGGTCCCCGCGGGTGGCGACGCGTGGCGCCACGCCACGCGTCGACCGCTCCGCCGCTCCCGCTCACCGCTGAAGGGCCCAGTGGGCCGGGAGCGCGTGGACCCGCCAATGCCGCTGTGCCACGTGTCCTGCACCCGGTCCACGCGCCGCTCCGCACTTTTCCCTGGACCGAGCCGCGCGCACCCGCCAATCCGCACGCGCCACGTGGCCCGCCCCGCGGTCTATGCACCCGCGCGCCTTTCCCGTGGACCAGGCGGTGTGGGCCGACCAATCCCGAGCCGCCACATGGCACCAGCCGGTCCACGGTCACCCCCCATGCACCCGTTTTCCCCCGAAACTTCCGGTAGCCCGTTTTTGGTCATCCGGACTCCAAATTTGGCAAATAAATAGCCGTTTTCAAGTGTTTTTCCGTGCTGAATCCAATTCTACCATCTGTTTGGCCATAAACCTTCCCGAAATTTTGGCAAACATAGCCGAAGGCCAAAACAGTAAAAGATACCACTCAGGTCCAACAGTAGCACCACTTTGATGCACCTTGGGCCAGATACACCAACAATAGGTGTTCTCAACCGTAGATTCAGTCGGAAAACTGTACGGGGTTTACGGTCTCCACAATTTTAATTTTAAGATTTAAAATTTTATAATATTAATTTTAAAGAATAAATTTTTAACATAAATTTTTTTTAAAATTTGCAAAAATCATATATTTGCTAAATATTTGGAAATTTTTGCCCTCAAGCTTTATTATGTGATAAAAATTTGGTAAAATCATTTTTCTCGTTTTAATTAATGGATTAATGGTTTTAAAAAATAAAAATAAAATTATAATCATAATTAAATTATATTATTTAAAAGTAATATTTAATTTAACATTTTATTTTCTCAAATTAAAATTAAAATTTAAAATATAAAATTTCAACATTTTAATTTTAAGATTTAAAATTTTATAATATTAATTTTAAATAATAAATTTTTAACATATTTTTTTAAAAAAATTTGCAAAAATCGTATATTTGCTAAATATTTGGAAATTTTTGCCCTCAAGCTTTATTATGTGATAAAAATTTGGTAAAATCATTTTTCTCGTTTTAATTAATGGATTAAAGCCTTACAAAAAATAAGATAAAATCATAATAAAAATTAAATTAAATTTTATGAAAATAATATTTATTTGCAAATGTCATTTGATCTAAATTTATAATTTAAAAAAAAATTTTCATCATACTTTTCGAAAAAAATTTTGTTTAATGGAAAAAAGCATATGCTATTTATTTGCTATAAATTCCATATTACTTCCCTACTAATATATACAATTTATATATAATTTCAGTACCGAATTTAACAGATTTACATGTTTATACATCAGTCACAAACACACATCTGTTTATAACAATAATTTTTTTATCTACATAATTATCGCCGGACTAACTTCTATTATTCCACAATTGATCTGTAATATCCGTTCGAATGGCGTCGCCCCGTCGTGAGTCTGATGCACCGGGCAATGAAGCACCAGGAATTTGAATACCTTCGTCATCCTCTTCCACAACGGTAGCATGTTGGTCAACTGAATCGTTGAAATATCGATCACTACCGTGATTTCTAAGAATAAAATTATGTATGACGCAGCAAGCCATTGCAATAAGACATTGCACCCTAAACGGAAACGGGGTTGCAATATTTAAAATCTTAAATCGCTTTTTCAATACCCCGAATGTTTTCTCCACCACATTACGTAATTGGGCATGACGATGATTATAAAGATCCCGCGGACTCCGATGTACCCCACTACGTGCGTTACTATCAAATTGGCTGATATGATAGTGCTCTCCTCTATACGCCACCAGAAATCTGTCGGTGTTTGCGTACCCAAAATCAACCAAGTAAAATTTTCCTGTTAACGACACAATATAATAAGAAGTTATACTGTAATTTTATATGTATTAAGATTAATAACTGTAATATAGTGAATTGTCAGATTTTCTTACTACCTTCGGGTACTGTGAAACCGCCACTTTCACACGCCCATCTGAGGACTCGCATATCAGCGGCGGATCCTTCCCACCCAGTGCAAACAAAAAGAAATTCTTGATCAAAGTTGATCGCAGCCATCACATTTTGTGATGTAAACCATTTCCGACATCGAAAACGTGCTTGCTCGCTCAACTTGACAATCGCCGGAATATGGGTCCCATCAACCGCACCGATTGCATTTTGTAAATGTACATTGAACATTCAATATCTCCCTTTTAAAGCCGTCCTTGGTAATACACAATATTAATCGTATAAAATACCAATGATTTAAATTTAATACATCACCTTGAAAGGATGGAAATTTATACTATCTGAGATCCGCTGATGAACTTGAGTGTTGCTTGTCGGTTGAGTGATATAATCGTCTTTTAACATAACGATGCCCCGCAGTACCTTATTAAAATATCTACTAATTGTCTCCCCTGAATGTTGGAATGTTTCGGCGAGCACCCTATTTGCAACGCCGTGGCCAATACAAAAAAGAAATATTCCAAGCTGTTCATCAACTGTGATATTTCTTGAGCCACGTATAAGTCCCTTTCCAACGAGCTCATCTCGTAAAGCAATGAATGTCGTAGTCGTCATTTTGAAATGCTGGTACCCACGGTCTGGATGACCATTTAATATATCACCAATAAATTGATGCCCACTAAATGGTCTGGTTCGACATGGTTGTCTCGGGATTGGAATAACATCAGTCAGATAACCTTGATCATATTGCATCGCACAAACTTCTTCCCAATAATCGTCATCCTCATCTAATATCGTCAGTATATTTGCAATGATTGCGGAGGAAAATATAGTGCGATTAAACGAAGCATCCATTTTTTCTGCAAAGATATCATTGTATTCAAGCAATATGTCGCAGTATATAGACATTGTGTAAACAGTACAAACAAATACGTCAAGTATGTAATGCAGATTGCTGAAAATTAAATTGACTGTATCGTTTAAGCGATTTGAATACAAACTGCACAGAACATTGGTAAACATACATATACTGACATTAACGATATATTAACATTCATCATCTGTCTACAATACTTAAATATTATTTCAAACTACTACGAGCAATTTAATAGTAGAACTAACAACATCTAATTATTTGCATCGTAAAATAATAGAACACTATAATAATACAACATACAACATAACAACTCTCGAATATAAACCATAGTAGTTATCATCCTCAAATAAAGCACAGAAAAGTAGTACAATATTACATTCCCAGATACCTAACTTAAAAATGAAATAAAGCATCACAATATTCCTACAATATTACATTCCCAGCTACCTAATTTAAACATGAAATTAAGCATCACAATGTTCCTATAATATTACATTCCCAGCTACCTAATTTAAACATGAAATTAAGCATCACAATGTACCTACAATATTACATTCCCAGCTACCTAATTTAAACATGAAATTAAGCATCACATTATTCCTACAATATTACAGTTCTTGCCACTAGTTTGCAACATAATAGCAATCAGCACAAATTAACTGAAATATTACAATCCCGAATAGTACTTATCAACGTAATTGGATGTACCACAAAATTACTCAAATATTATATTCCAGGGAAGAACTATCGAAACAAAATACTTTCTTTCGCTACTTGTCGATCCAGCCACAATATTGCAAGCTCGTCGTTCATTGTCATGAATACTTGCCTATTCTTGTCATCTTTTAATGCCTCTGCGGCTGCCAATAACCGCTCATTTGTGATTCCATGTAAAGAGTATACTCGGGCCATACACTCCTCGATTGTCGCGATATTGCCTCGTTTGGTAATTTCAACTTGGTACATTTGGCGGACTAGATCAAGCTTTTGCTTCCCAATTTCCACAATTTCTGCGAAGGGGTTACTTGTGCCTTGATCCTTTTGCTTCCCAACATTTCTACGCTGGGTAGTTGATCGCCGTGGAGATCAAGGCCTTTTCCCCGCAGAGCTATGGCCCGATCCACTCCCACTAGCACCGAAATTTGGTCCTAGAGGAGCGGGACTTGGCGATCGTGATGTATAACCCGGCATTATGTTTTCAAAGCTGGGTGGTATAGCTGGATCATCCTCATGAGGAGAAGATGAAGATGAACTATCAACAGTTTCGGGAGGTAGCATAACAGAGGAGAACCCGTATCTGCCTGTTGCCGTATTTTTTTGAGTAAGGAAATCAAGGTCCTTATAATGAGGGAATGGTTTATCCCTACATTTTGCGTAGGCCGGATTCTCCTGGACAAAGACACTAGGATTAGGATAGCTTGACCAATTTAGATATCTACTAACTTACAATCTTAACGCAAATAATATAAATTTTACCGCGATTACAGCTTGCCAGTTTTCATTATCACCAGCGGTAGGAATGTTGTTCGTGTGATCCCATCCCCAACCGCTCTTGTTTGCTAAATTGTTATATAATGCAAAAGTTCTCTTCAGAACTTTAAGACGGTTCTTTATTTGGTCCTTCGTTAGGTCGATATTATTTCTAGAATTGACCTCTTTAACGACTCGGTTCCACGCCAGATTCGTGAAAGAACCATTTATATTGTTTCCTAGCGCGTGCTCCTCTGTTAGCAAATATAATAGGGTGCTATCCATAAATTCTGTCCAGTTAGGTGTTCGCGACCACGTTTGTGGGCGCGAACTACTTCCACCTTCTGTCCGCATATTCTCATTTTGAGGGTAGTTTTGGGTTTGTTCGATGTTATGCGTAGACTTAGAAAATCTCTTCCAAGGACACATCTGATGAAAATATATGTTATTGGTAAAGATCATGCAACACTTGCCATTGCTGTTATTGGACTAAACTAAATTAAATATTGATATGGAATAGGAAATGTTGGCCCAAAGAGGATGATCTTCAACCTTGGTTTTTGTCAAGGAATAGTGTTTTATTTTTTAAAATTTGCTCAATTGGTTTCCAACTACACATGGGGTTGCAATGGATTATAAATCCTTGCCATCCAACTGATGAATATGGAAACAATCATCATTGCAAAAGGTTGGGTGATTTCATCCTTTCTAGGTCATTTCACGCGGCAACTTGCAATTCTAATTATAATTTGCAATCATATATATGAAGAACACTCACTTACAGCAAACATATGGAAGACCAATCATATATAGCAATCATATGGGAGTGAGATTAATGGACCGGACTTACTTTGCGTGAGTATTGAATTCCGCTGGTAGAAGTCAGATAATGAAATCAACCCAACAGATCGGCACCGATAGTCAGCAGGACGACTGCTAGGCAAAGTTCGGAACAAGCACGGCCAGTCCGCGGATGCAAACGCGCGAGCCCAGTTGCCGACGGGGACCGAGAAATCACACCCCTGACTGTAGGCAGAACGCACAGTAGCCTAGTAACACAACAGAGAGCACACCACAATTAGCTTTAGCACAACACAACAGAGAGGCTCAACCAGAAAACAATGGCCGCGCCCGTTGGAGGAGGGATGGACGTTCGTGCGGTTTCCTCGGGACGCGTGCCGCGAGAAGCAAGGCAGCCAAGTAACAATGTTGGAACCATTGTAACCGCGAGAGGAGCGCAGGATCGGCCGGGGGGGGGGGAGGGGGGTCCGTAAACCCAGTCCTTGCGTCGTGAGGCGTGCCGTGATTGGCGCGCAGGATCGGCCGCGGGGGGGGGGGGGGGGGGGGGAGGAGAGGGGGAGCGCTGTGGGAGGAGAGGGGGATCGCTTAATTCTAGAGCTTGCTTGCCTCGGACGCTTGCCGCAAGAGGAGCGCAAGGTCGGCCGGGTGCGGAGGAGAGGCACGACAATGGGGGCGAGGAGGAGCGCAAGGTCGGCCGGGCTCAGGGGTTCGGGGGGCGCAAGGTCGGCCGGGCTCGGGGGGCTCGGGGGGCGGGGGAAGAAGAAAGCGAGAGAGAGAAGCTTCGTTCTTCTTTAATGGAGAAGAAAGGGAGAGGGAGCTAATGGAGAAGAAAGAGAGAGAGAGGAGGGAGCATTGATGGTCTCGGGAAGAGGGAAAGGGGGGGGGAGGAGAGAGAGAGAGGAGAGAGTTTTGTTATTGGGAAGAGATAAAGTGAGGGGAGGAGGGTAAAATGGTAAAAAATAAAATATTAAAATAATATGTAAAATTTACTGTACCAGCTTATTCTAGTTGTACTGGGATAAGCAATACCGGTAGATTCCAGGTGCGTTTGGTAGAATAAGGGGGATATTCCCCTTATTCCCCATTCCATCCCGATTCCAAACGGGGCCTAAGTGACCCATCTTTCTTCTTCACAAATAGGATCGGGGCTCCCCAAGGAGAAACACTAGGTCGAACGAACCCGCGATCCAAGAGATCCTGCAACTGAGCCTTTAGCTTTCTCAACTTTGTAGGGGCCATCCTGTAGGGTGCCTTGGAGATTGGTGTAGTTCCGGGGACTACATCAATCACAAACTCTATCACTCGATCCGGCGGCATAAAAGATAACTCTGGGGGAAACACATCCGGATACTCTCGGACAACAGGGATGTCCTCGAGCCCAGGCATCGCCGTAGGCACCTCTACAACAGTCGCTAAGAAGGAGGAGGAAAGAAGAAGGCTATCTCTCTTCTTCCCTCTATATTTTCTTGTCAAAAGGTGCTCTCTCCCAAATTTTTTCTCCTCTACTTTGCACATGAGAGGAAAACAAAAAAAAGAAAAAAAGAAAAAGAGGAGAGGCAGTTGGCTGCAGCAATGCCAGCTACGCAGGCAGCTGGCCCAGCTACCTGCGGCAGCTGAGCTGCTGCTGCTGTAATTGCTGCTGGATCAGTTGCCGCTGCGCAAGGCAGCAGCAGCTGCTGCGCTGGGAGCAGCTGCCCAAACGGCAGCTGCATCAAGCAAGTTGCTTGGCAGCTGCCCTGTGTAGCTGCCTTGGCAGCTGCCTGGTGCGGCTGCAATGGTAGCTGCTTGGCGGCTGCCAAGCAGCCGCAATTGCTGCAGCTATAGTAGCAGCAGCTGCCTTAGCTGCCAACTGCGGCCTTAAAGAAAGAAAGGAGAAAGGAAAAAGAAAGGAGAAAAATTTAAAAAAAATTAAATTTTCAAGATTCTCCAATGAGCAAAATCATCAATCGAGGGAAAATTGCTCGAATTGAGTTTTCTCAAATATTTGGGTATTTTGCCCTAGGCTAAAGAGATCAAAATTTCTTTTTGGCATATATTTCAAGATGGGATTATTTTCCCTATTCTTGTAAATTGATCCAAAAAGAGCCCCTTTGGGAGGAAAGTGACCAAATTGAGGTTTTCCCTTTGATGTTGTAAAAGGGTTTCTAGTTTTAAATTTTATGGAATTGGTAGATCATAAAAGTGATTGCTTCATGATTTCCCTTTCATTTTAGGAAAAACTTGGAGATCAAAAGAGCAAATTTTTGTCTCTTTAAAAAACAAAGAAAAACATCGAGGTGGGGGATTCTAGCGAACGAAGGTGACCTCTCCTCTTTGTCTTTTGCTTTTTAACCAAAAGCATGTTAGTAGAGTTAGGGTTTGTATGAAGTATGAACAAGTGCATGTGCATATTCTTGAGCTAAGAAACATGGAAATAGATTATTACATGTGTAGAAAAGTAAAGAGTATAAAGTTATGTTGATGGCATACTACATGTTGGCATGAGAATATTAATATTGCATGATGGATATATGACATAGGAGAAACCTAGATTAAGATTTATGAGTGGCATGCACCATAGGACTTCACGAGTGGTATTATGCTTGAGTCAACTAAGGGTGTATATAGAGTTAAACCATAACTTAGAGTCAAGTCCCTAAGGGAAACATCGTATGGTTGAGGTTAAAATGCAAAGTGAGTAAAATCCCTAGAGTTGTCTTAGGGAGTTGGGTCAATGTACCTTCACTTTAACTTCAACTTGAGCAAGAGTGAAAGTAAAAGAATTAAGTCCAAGGGACTTTGGTTACCTTGAGGCATGGACCTAGGGTAAGGAAATGAGTAAATAAAAGATAAGCTAAAAGCTTAAATGAAAAGAGAAAGAAACTGTCAAGGGGCAATGTGAGCTAGAGGCTCGAATGAGAAAGAAAGAAAAAGGGCACAATGTGCAAGAAAGGCTAAAAGCCAAGGTAAAAGAAAGGAAAGAAAAGAGCGTATTGGAGTTAGGGTAGTGTCCCTCTCCCGGGAAGTGACCCATATGTCACGTTTCCCCCGTTGGACGGGGTAACATTTGAGGTGTATTCGGCAACCTTAGAGATCTTGTCTTATGGTAGCGTGTCTGCCGGGCTAGGGCCCTTTGGGCAAGATTCTCTGAGGATTTAGCAACATTAATTAAAGCACAAAGAAAATATAGAAAGTGATTGGTCAAGTAAGAGGTTTGGTTAGAATGACTCTGTACAACGACATAGAGTCGTGTCATGACAAAGGTAAAATTTGTTGAGCATATTAGTTAGAATTTACATCTTTCAATACTGTATTTATTCTCTATTATATTGCTTCCATTAGACCAAGCGGTGCAGGGCATTCTCTCTCGGTGGTTGAACCCGCTGGAAACTTTGTTGTAGTTCTCACACCCTTTGGGTGACATTCCCACAGGTCCAGATACATCGAGCGAGGCACGCGACAGGGGCAAGGGCCCAACATAGTAGCGACCTAGCAGTCTAGAGTCGCCAGCACCATTTTGTAGTATTTTTCTTTTGAGCAAAATTGTATATGTAATACCCGCCCTCCAATTGGTGATTTTCTTCAATGTTGTGTGACTTCATTAATTTAGTGGTCCGGAGGGGGGGTTAAAAGTTCAATTATTTTCTGGGGGGACCGTCGGGGTTGCGGGTATTTTTAGGTGCTAGAGCTCGCAGAACGGTGAACGGTGGCGCGATCGGATTCGAATTCCGACCCCGGGATCTCTTAGAATTAAATTTTGAAGTTCGCAATCAGTTCGGACGCGCTGGGATCCGTGTTGGCGATCTGCACGTTTATTGAGGTAACCTGGACCCTTAGTTTGAAATCGGATGGGTTAGGTCGTGATTCGGGGGACTTAGTTCTTTTCCGCCTTTTTGGTTTCCCTTCGTTGCATTAGGGCAGACACGGGCGCGATCAGAAAAAGGGGAAAAGAGGGATCCCCAATTCATATCCTCTCTTTTCAAGACGGTGGCGTAGTGACCCGGGCGGTTGAGACAGGGAGAGGGAAGGAGTTTGTTCCTCTTCTATGGGACCGATCGGGCAAAGGGTGGACGATCCTCCCCTTCATCTTCCTCCAGAGGATCAAAGGTGAGTGGTTCGTTTAGGGTTTTCTTTTTGGCACTTTTGATAGGGTCGTCATTCTTCGGGGAAACCGCCGCTGCGGCCGCCGCCATCGCAGATCTTGGGCCATTGACCGCAGACAGGCGCCGCGCGGGCCGGTGCCGCGTGGGGCTGCCTGCAGGCAGCGCACTGCGCGCGGCAGGGCACCGCGCGGGGCTGCCCGCAGGCAGGCGCCGCGCGGGCCGGTGCCACGCGGGGCTGCCTGCAGGCAGCGCGCCGCGCGGGGCTGCCCGCAGACAGGTGCCGCGCGGGCTGGTGCCACGCGGGGCTGCCTGCAGGCAGCGAACCCCGCGTGGCAGGGCGCCGCGCGGGGCTGCCCGCAGGCAGGCGCCACGCGGGCCGGTGCCGCGCGGGGCTGCCTGCAGGCAGCGCGCCACACGGCAGGGCGCCGCGCTGGGCTGCCCACAAGCAGGCGCCGCGCGGGCCGGTGTCGCGCGGGGCTGCTGCAGGCAGCGGGCCGCGAGGCAGCGCACCGCGCGGGGCTGCTGCAAGCAGCTCGCCGCGCGGGCTGGTGCCGCGCGGGGCCGCTGCTGTCAGGCCGCGCCGCGCGGGTCGGGGCCACGCGGGGCCGTCCGCAGGAGGTGTACACGCCGCACGGGTTGGTGCTGCGCGGGGAACTTCGCCGCGCGGGGTGCTTGGACCGCATCGGTTTTCCTTCTCCAGTTTTGAGTCGACGGTTAGTGCTTTAGTCATCTAGTCAGGGACGAGTTGAACGCCGATTGTCACACACCAGGTAGGTACATTTCTTCAGGGGGGACGGGGCGTTGTAGGTTCGTGGGCACGTAGTCAGGGACGAGTTGAACGCCGATTGTCACACACCAGGTGGGTACATTTCCATGGTTATTTGGGAAAAGGTGTAGGTTATAGAAATTGCATGTTTGGGCAAAGGGAAGAATAAAATAATTACTTGTTTCCGTGCTAACCCTGTTTAAGTTATTATATATATACTTAGTTATGAGGCTCAAGATTGCTACACACACACCAGCGGTTTGGCCACCGCGAGGGTGTGCTTTTACTAAAAAGTGGTACGTTGACCCGTGTACCCCACGTGTGGGTGACGTAATGGGGGCCCTCATGGGTGGGGGGTGTGAGCGGTGCTGAGGCAGGTGCTCGAGGTGGTGCCGTGGCAGGTGCTCGGTGCGTTTAGCCGAGGTAGGTGCTCGGTGTGGTTGCCGGGGCAGGTACCCGGGTTTGGATTGTACAGGGGGAGAGTTTTCACTGTCGGTTGCACGTTGAGGAGGGCGATTGCTCTGGTTTTACAGTGGTTTGCCTTACTTTTAGCCCTTATTGCTTTTGTATTTATTTCTGGTCACTGACTTCCCACTTCGTGATTGGTTCGTCCAGGGGCGAGTGCTAGGGCATTGGTGAGGTCGCGCGAGTAACATTCTGGCCCTTCGAGGCTGTAGATGTTGACTACTTTTCTTTCTTTGTTCATTTTATTACTTATAGTAGCATATTATGTGGATTTCGATACCCCCGTGGGGTCGACGTGGATGTTGGTCTGTTTTTCTTCACACTTTTCTGGATAAGTGCTTGTTTTCAATCCTCTTGATTGGCCGCTTTCAAACTACAAAACAAGACAAGAGAAAACGTTGCGAAAACCGTTTTATAAAACCTGGGTGTCGTGTGGGCACCATTTTCAAAACCCTGTGGATTTATGCGATTGCTAAAACAGTTTTATAAAACCGGGGTGTCGTGTGGGCACCGTTTTCAAACACTGTGGATTTATGCGATTTCGAAATGGTTTTGTAAAACTTGGGTGTCGTGTGCACACCGCTTTCAAAACCCTGCGGTTTTATCCTTTCAAAAACAGTCGGCCTCTTTATTACTTCTGGAAAATAGTGGTATGTGTTTGGAAATTGGTTGTATGTGTTTGGCGAGCGATCTAGTGTGGTTAAAGGTAGGATGATATGGACTTTGTAGTCAGGACGCCGTGCATATACAAAGGAGACTCTGCCCGTTTGCAGTGTGAATTTGTATATGCGGCGGGTTTGGGCACGCACTGGGGAAGAAGAGGAAAAAAAATAAATATATGTGAGTTTGGGAGCATCGGTGGCTCCCCTTCCTCGCGTTTAAACCCCCCGGGGCGTGACAGATTAAGATGGTATCAGAGAAAGACTTTAGCCACAGTAGTCGGAGTCCAACATCCACGGAACACAACACCCTAGCTACTAACTAATGAGATGAACATTGAATAGAGTCGTAGAACGCGAGTGGTTGGGGGGGGGGGGGAAATAATGGAATCTCTTTTCTCTTTAGTGTTTGAGGTGCTACTTTATCTGAGTCTAGAAGTGACTTGTGTTGTGCATGTGTTCAGATCATGGCCAGAACTAGATCCTCCACTGAGGATGCAGTGGCGGACGCAGCAGCGTCGACGACCGCGGAGAACCAGCTTCTGCGGCAGCAACTACGGGAGATGGCGTGTCAATTGGCGACCCTCACAGACCATGTGCGCCAGTTGACGCAGCAGCAGCAGCAGCAGCCGCAGCAGTCAGCTGCAACGGTGGTGGTTGCCCAGGGCCCCCCTCCGGGGCCAACAGCACTAGTGACGGGACCGCCGGTGAAGGATACCGAGACGGGGGCTGCCCCTACCCGGGCCGCGGCAGCCGAGGTACCGTTAGTCCAGCCAACGGTGCCAGCGGTAGCCCCTTCGACAGCAGCTACGAGACCGACGCCGGGGACCACTGCCGGAGGTACTTGGGAGGAGACTGTGGCGATGCCTTCTCCCGCTGTGGCTGCCACTGCCACGGGGGAAGGGTCTGTTCCGCGGACCGAGCGGGACCGCGTACGAGCCAACCTAGCTGATTTCAAGAAGTATGACCCGCCGGTGTTCGAGGGGGAGACGATCGACCCCTGGGTCGTGGAAAAATGGGTGGACACGATGGAGAAACTGTTCGAGGACCTATTGATGGAGGAGTACGAGCGGATCCTCCTGGCCATCCACTTCCTCAAGGGGAATGCCCGGATGTAGTTGAAGACGGTGCGCCCTGACTCTTCGAAGGGCACCGCTCTCCCATCATGGACCACCTTCAAGCAAGAGCTGTTCGGGGCGTTCTTCTCCAACAGCGTCAAGCGACAGTTAGAGGACGATTTGAACCATATCAAGCAGGGGAGCCGAACTGTCATGGAGTACAAGCGGGAGTTTGTGAGGCTGGCTAACTGTGTCCCTTCTGTCATACGGGACGAGTCTCACAAAGCCCAACTCTTCGTGGACGGGTTGCGCAGCGACATTTTCCAGGTGGTGCAAGCGGCGGACTTGCACACCTTTCAGAAGGTGGTCGACAGGGCTACCATTGTGGAGCGCGGTTTCGCAGTTACGCGCGCCCGAGGGGGGGGGGGGGGGGGGGGGGGGGCTACTCATCACGAAGATAGGAAGCGGTCTCAGCCTTACTCTGGGGGAGGCTCTCCCAGCGGGAGTGGACCCCCTAAACGGTGGAGATCACAGCAGAGGACCAGGAGCGCACCTTTGGGAGGACAAAGATCGGATGATAGGCCTTGCGTCATCTGCGACGGGGCACACCGGGTGACAGAGTGCTCCAGGAGGCAAGACCACTGCTTTCGTTGCGGCAAACAGGGGCATTTCCGCTTCAATTGCCCCTTGAACCAGGGATCGGCATCTTCAGCAGCTTCTATGCCCGCGCCGTAGCATGCGGGATGGGGGAAAGCCCCGATGGGATCGGTCTCTAGACATGCAGCACCACGACCAGAAGGGGAAAGGCCACCACAACTGGGCGGCAGGGTTTACTCGATGACCCGCCAGGAGGCGGACCCACCAGAGGACGTTGTAGCAGGTATCACTTTAATTTCTGTTTATCGTGCTAGAACTCTTTTCGATACCGGAGCAACCCACTCTTTCATATCTTGCGACTTTGTACTTTCACATGGTTTTGAGGAGAGACCTCTACAAAGTTTGTTGTCAGTCCAAACCGCGGGGGGGCCCTTAGAAGCTCGCAACCTTGTACCCTCCTGCCCAATAAGGTTGGGGAGGCTTTCTTGCCCTTGGGATTTGGTGGTCATTCCATTAAAGGAGTACGATGTGGTACTTGGAATGGATTGGCTCACTAAGTATCAAGCGGTGATCGACTGCGAGAAGCGTCAGGTGCGACTACAGTACCCTGGGTTTCCAGAGAATGTGTACCAGGCATGCAAGAGCATCTCTTTTTCCACCATCATCCCAGCATAACGAGCCAGAAGACTGATAGAGAGAGGGTGTGTGGCCTACTTGGCGTCGGTGGACCTGGCGACTCGGCCCGCTGCAACACTTTCTGACATTCCGATTGTGAAGGACTTCCCAGACGTTTTTCCTACTGAACTGCTAGGAATTCCCCCCGAACGGGAAGTAGTTTTTCCGATCGAGCTTCTACCCGGCACCCGACCTATCACGAAGGCACCCTACAGAATGGTCTTTGCAGAACTGAAGGAACTTAAGGCACAACTCGAAGATCTTCTGGATAAATGGTTCATCAGGCCAAGTGTGTCGCCTTGGGGCGCACCGGTACTTTTCGTGCGAAAGAAGGACGGAAGTTTGCGGCTGTGCATCGACTACAGGGAGATAAACAAGGTCACAGTAAAGAACAAGTACCCCTTACCCAGGATTGATGACCTCTTTGATCAGCTAAGGGGGGCAACGATTCTTTCAAAGATTGATTTACAGTCAGGCTACCATTAGCTCAGAGTTCGAGATGAGGATATTCCGAAGACGGCTTTCCGGACTGGGTACGGCCACTACGAGTTTACTGTAATGCCGTTCGGGCTTACCAATGCCCCAGCAGTGTTTATGGATATGATGAACAGAATCTTCAGACCCTTCTTGGATCAGTTCGTAGTGGTTTTTATCGACGACATCCTGATCTACTCGCCCACCGATGAGGAACACGAGGAACACTTACGGATCATTCTACAGACTCTCAGGGATCAGAAGTTGTTTGCTAAACTTAAGAAGTGCAAGTTTTGGCTTCGCGAGGTGAGCTTTTTGGGGCACGTGATTTCAGCAACGGGAATCGCGGTGGATCCCAAGAAAGTGGAGTTGGTGACCGACTGGCCCCAACCGACTACAGTAACGGAAGTCCGCAGCTTCCTAGGCCTAGCAGGATATTACAGACGCTTCGTCGAGGGCTTCTCGAAGATTACGACCCCTCTAAACTGCCTGACTCGGAAAGGAGAAAAATTTATCTGGACGGCCCAATGCCAAGAGAGCTTTTAAGAACTTAAGAATAGGCTAACAAGGGCACCTGTGCTTGCGTTACCGACACCAGGAGAGGACTAAGAGGTTTACTGTGATGCATCACGGATCGGATTGGGGGGTGTACTGATGCAACAGGGGAAAGTCATAGCCTATGCCTCAAGACAACTCAAGGAATACGAACGGAATTACCCGACACACGATCTGGAGCTAGCCGCAGTCGTCTTCGTTCTGAAGCTTTGGAGGCACTATCTCTTTGGTGTCTGTTGGTTTTTATAAGGATCCACAAGGATCTAAATAGGTACTATCAAACAACTAGAGGGGGGGTGAATAGGTGTAATACTCAAAAACCAATCTCAGTGCAAAATAAAAACCAATGCGGAATGTAAAAAACAGCACACCGAGATTTACATGGAAACTCCAATCCAGGAGAAAAACCACGGGACCAACACGCAATAACAATCCACTAAGAATAGAAGAATAATAAGGTGATTACCGACTCCACGGACTCAAATCCCTCCTTCAACTTCTTCGGATCTTGTGCTCCACCGATTGCACGTCCACTGCACACGTTCGAATCCACGAACGCCACTCGAATCCACGAGCACACGTTTTGAATCCACGAAACGCCTTCAACACACCGAATCCCACGGTGCTACGTCGAATCCACGATGCAAACTCAGCCGATACAGAATATAGGCTTCGATGGTGATCCTTTGCTTAGATTAACATTGAAGAACCATAGATGGAATCTCTAAGCAAAGACTAGATCAATTCGACAAAAAGTATGTCATGGAAGAACCATCGAATTGACCTAAAAGAGGCTAAAGAGAAGAACGGTAAAAACCAGCCTCTAGGGTTGCTCTCGAGTGTTTTCTAAATTGATCGGTAGTTCTTGAGAAACCCTAAGTGTCTATTTATAGGTTAGAAACCTTTGGAAAGAGATAAGCATCAAAAACTGACTTAACAGAATTTTTCCCGCACGACGATCCGGACTGGATTTGGCTGATCCGATCTGTCGTCTTTTTTCAGCAATTTTCCTAAAAAAATAGTTCGGGGTCCGGACTGGAATTTCCTGATCCGGGCTGTTCATGCGATTTCAGCAAACACATAGTTCGGGGTCCGGACTGAAACAGGGGAGGTCCGGACTGGAATTCCGCATGAACTAAACTATGTTCGGGGTCCGAACTGGATTGGTCTGATCCGGATCCTGAACATATTACATGTCCAGTTTTTGATTTTTATGCAATTAAAAATTCATCCAAGTGTTTCTACACTATAAGAAAGTATTCGGATCACCAAAATTATTTAGTTAAACATACCTAATCCTTTTGAATTCTTTTTTTTTTGAGATTGATGTAATTGATCCACAATTCTTCGTCTTCAATCTTCAAACCTCAAAACACTGAGTGTCAACTTGAGCTCTTGTTGAATTTTCTCGGAGTCTTCGATTGTTGATTGACAATTTGATCACTTCAAGACTCCGACTCAACTCACGAAATATGCCAACACAAAAAGCCGTAACAATCTCCCCATTTGGCAATTTCGTGACAAAACCCAAAAATACATAAAACACTCAAGACACTCATCTTAAACCTAAAAAAATGAAACTCAATGTAATCACCAAAACATTGACTTTCTTTGCGTGAAAGATCCAATAAACAAAAATTACATTTGAACCAGTCCTAGAACAAACTCTATGACTTAGGACTTGGAGTCTTAAAGTGATGTAAATCCTGCAAAATAAAACTCCAAACAAAATCAAACGTTAGTCGTTATAAATTAAATGTAAATCCTACATTTGATTCGTCCTTTTGGTTCTTTTGTTTTTCGGCTCCTCATCTTTTTTTTTTTTTTTTTTTTTATCTCCCCCTATCTTGAGCATCTCTTTTTATCATCTCTGTTCTCCCCCTTTTTGATTCGTCCTTATCCATTTTTGTTTCTGTTCTCCCCCTTTTTGTCACAAATTGTCAAACAGTGAACATACTAGACAAAAGGAAATCACTAACAGCATTAGTTCATAGAGAAAGAGAGATAAAAGCTCAGTTCCGGTATATAACAAAAACGTAGATTGCGTACCGGTACTCAAGAGCAAAAAACACAATTTTTTGAAACAAATTCAAAATTTGAAATCTTTCAAATACCGATTTGCGTGCCATCAAGAAAACAATTTAAGTGCTTGAAAATTGTGAGATCACACAGATGTTATTCAATCCAATTAATTTTACAAAAATTTAAAAAATTTACTACGAAATCATGAAAAATAAAGATAAAACATTATAAACCGTTTTACATATTATATACGTCAAACACAAGTCATCAAAAATAATCTAGAGATCCAAACTCTATCAAGATGTAACGGATTTACAAAGATGACTTACAGAGATTTTCAAATGACATCAATTTGATTTCCACCCTTTCAAATTTGAGATAAGCACTAAAATACCTAAGGGTGGCTCTTTGAGCATCTTTCAACTATTCCACCTTATACCTACCAGGAGATTGTTCAAAATATAAGAACTTTGGAAATGAATCTCCAAATGCTTCATCTAAAGATTTTTCCAAAAAAATACTATCAAGCATCCATAACATGTGGTAGCTTCACACACAAACTGTCACGCCCCGGCGTCGAAACTGCGACCCGGGCTCGCCAACAGATCCGCCGCCCATACGGGAAGCCCCGTATAGACGAAGCGACTAACTTGCGAAAGAAAGATACTATACTACACAGATATCAGAGCTGAAAAGTATACTGCTAGAAATAAATAAAATACAACTCAAGTCCTCACACAAATACATAAGTCTCTCAGCAAAAAAAAGTAAAGTACAACTCTATACCTCACTACAAGGGTCACTCAACAGTAACTCTCTCAAAATACAAAAAAGTGGGTACACCTACTCTCTCTGGAGGACGACTGGTAGGGATCTATCTCGCGACTCCCTTACCTCGATCAGCAGGATCAGCAACCGGTGTAGCAGAAACAGAAGCAGAAGTCCCTGGGGAAGAAATACACCACGGCGGGTGTGAGAACTACATCCCAAAGTAGTTCTCAGTGGGTGCCGCCAACAAGCCCGACGGTCTGCCCACTAAGTCTACTAGAGGCATAAAGTAACAAGAACAGTGCTGAAAGGAAAGAGCTGGAAAAAATAAACTCTACAGCTACTATGCCTCTATCTAGATGCTCAAAAAGTTGAACAGATGGAAACATGATGCATCTACTAATACTCAAGTATAGTCACCCAATCTACAATGACTGCCTCAAAGGGTCCAGTCAAGCCTGCGCCAAACCTGCTGCCACCTCATCCACACTGGGACGGGACTTATGTAGGGCGTCCCACACGGACTATCTCAATCTCAAGCGAACTCTAGTGTATCAACTAGTCGCATCAACAACACGCACCCGGGGCGTAGCTCGAGGGGAGCGACCCCACCGAACTCAAGTATCTCATCAGTCTCAACTGTCTCATAAGCGGCACATGCAGGCTATAATCCACGATCAAACAGATCGGCAACTCGAACACCCAAATAACCATCACTAAAAGAAAGTACACAACCACTGGGACCGCCGTCAGCCCAAACGGCTCCCAAAACGACACCCCACTCATAGACGAGAAGAACCGTCTGACGTAGCAAGGGTCCGAGAATCTCGTTAGGCCGGTGCCTAGAACCCCAATCAAACAAGAACAGACTCTAGGCTTAGCCTATCGAAGTTTTCGATCCCTTACCGTTCAGGGATTCGACTCCCCCGGTTAAAGTGGGAAACCAACACAACATGCTAAACTCACGGGCTGGAGATGCTCTACAGCCAAATAGCGGAGGGTCCGAAAACCCCGGGAGACTAATACCTACGACCCCAATCAAACAAGAACAGGCTATAGGCGTAGCCTCCCGTTGTTTTCGACCCCAGAATGAAATCAGCCCTTAGAACCCAGACCACTCGAATCATCTCGAGTGGGTAAGTTTATAAGAAACCGTGACATTTATTACAGAGAACCATTTGATCTGAGAGAAATCCATTTTTAATGATTTTTAGTCTTTTTAGGAAAACAATTTGAAAACAAGTTTTATGTCCAAATCTCGAAGAGCTAATGCCCTCGTCCTATCAAACAAGAACAGACTCAGGCGACCCTGCGAGGCTTGGAAGAAAACATTGGCTGACTAAAATCATGTGTGCGTCCAAAAAGGTTCTGGGTTCAAGGTCCTGCTGTCACTAGTACACTACTGCCACTACCACTGTAGTGACAACCAACTCGAAGAACACAACATCTCGGGACCACCGTCTACCCAAACGGCTCCCGCCAGAACTAAACGACTAGCTCTATCTACCAGACTCCACTCGGTCCCCAAGAACAAGTGTAATATGCATCCCACACTAAAAGAACCCAACCACTCAGCCCACTAACCAGGTGAGGAAGATACTATGTCCAGGAATAGAAGAACAGTGTGGATGTCTAAGCATAAGTAAACCTAGCCCAGATGAGGGTTTTCTACTAGTCTGGTTACACATGCAACATATGGCGGGGGTGCTAGGTCAAATTCCAAGATAACTATAATTTAACAGATAGTAGGAAGCAAAGGTCACATGCTAAACAAATAACACAAGGAGTATCAACTCTCACATCCTAGCATGCTACAAAGGACTATCAAGCATGATCCTACATCAATAGAATTACTGAACAGTCCAAAGGTCTTGAAGTCGAGGCCACCCACCTGAAGGCGCTATCTGTCCAAAGTCCCACAGCTGATAATACCCCGAAATCAATATATCCAGATCCAATGGGTCCAGCAATACCCGCAAACTCTCCTGGGTACAACACAAGGCTTACAGTTACACTTAAATCCCAAAATTAACCAAGTACACGCAATCTAAAAATCAGTCCCGAAGATGTGCAATTTTCACCTGCAGAACGGACTCTGAAAAATCCGATAAAAATACCACAGCGATCCTCGCATCGAGATCTTCGAAATGGGTACCTGTATGTCCAATTCCGAGCCCCGTAGGCCGAGTAACAAATTCCACAGTACAGGTGCGCAAAATCTCACAACCACACAACTGTAAACCCATGCACAGATAAAGGGGAAAAAGTATACCTTCGGGCAAGTCTCAGAAAAATCCCCAAAAAATACGACAATAATCCTTGCGACGCGTAGATGCAAAAAGTGTATAGGCACGTCCCAATCCGATGCCCGAGTACGGAGATATCGCCGAAAAACCACGCCGCTGTCCAAGTCTCCATCACAGAAATAGTGTCACAGTAAACTCGGAAAAACACCTCGTAAAGAGCGAAACGAGGGGAAGCAGGAAATACCAAGGTCGTAGCTCTGCCTGTCGCGGTTCCAATGGCGCAAGAATCGCCTGAAAAGGTCGCCGGAGTAGGTTGGGGGAGTCGCGCACCGAAACACGACGAAAGGGAACATCGCCGAAGGAGCGTCGCGACGCTCCGAAGAAAATGGTATCTCGAAAAGTGTGCCGCGTAAAATGCCCGAAATACACAGGTGGATGCAAAACCCGAAGGGGAGCAACTTTGCTGAAGACGTCGTGGCGAGAAGAGGCTTGGAAATGGCGAAAAAGGGGAGGAAGAAGGAGCTCGGATCGCTTAAATAGGCCTAGAAAACAAATCCAAAAATGACATCTGTGTCCCCAGAACCGGGCGCCCGAATATTTCGGGCGCCGAAAACCGGGCGCATGCACCCGACCAACCAGCGCCCGAAACGTGGAGGGTGCACCACGTCAGCGCCAGAATAGGAAACAGGCAACACCACCACTCCTCGCTTGACACGTGGCCCGACCGGAAGGCGACGCGTGGAACGGCCAGCGGTCAACGCGCGCCTGGCGTGCGCCAGTGCCGCCTGCGCACCTCTGCCAGGCACGCGCCCCGAGGCAGCCCGGCCTGCTCCGTGGTCCCGGTCCACTGCACCAACCACCCAGAGTCCGCCACGTGTCCACAGCAACCCAAAGAGATGATGCCACGTGGCAAGGCATCCCCGTGCGCCGCGCGCCTGCCCGCGCGCCGCCGCGCTCCGCCGCTGCCCGCCGCTACCGCTGCTGCCCGCCGGCGGCCGGAACAGTACCATTTGCCTCGAAAAACGTGCGCATCATCCGTGCTCCGAAAAATACAAGTGAATAGTCCATTCTCATCGTTTTCGCGCGCTGAATCCAAATCCGAAGTCTGTTTTGCCAAATTCCAAACCTCAATTTTCCCGAAGGCATCCGGAAAGGTGATCTTTTGTCCAAACTTCGCAGAGTCCCATTTTAATCTCCGTTTCGCGCGAAACCACTTCTAAACACTCGACGGGTCCTCCAATTACCCACGTGATCCCTTTTTAAGCCCGAAGTCCACCACATGTGTCCAAATTGCGCACTAACTCCATCGAGACACCACGCAGGCCACCAAAAGCTGCCAAACAACCAGAAAACTCAACGCGGGGATCCGGGTCCTCACACAAACCGGACGACCGGGGTGGTAGCTCTTTCCATCATGTGGTGGTAGTTTTCACACTCCTTTCGGATGTAACTCTTTCCACATCTTTTGCAACTCATTTATTACCCTCGAACAAAAATGCAATCTCTTATGTGAAAGAATTAAATCCCAAATTTTAGTCTATCAGTTGTCTCATGTTTATCACAATGAATTCACACAACCGAGATAGGTTAAGCATCTAAAGATCACACATGATTACTAAAATTTGATGTATATAACTATCAAAAACTCCTATAATGAAATATCTTCAAAGATTATGATTATGGAGTAAAGTTGATAATTCATATAAAATTAAATTGGAGTGAGTGAAAGTAAATCCTTTTCAAATTCAATGCACTCGATCGTTAAAACCCTTTTGTTCAAAAAAAAAAACATAAAAACGAAGAGCATTGAAAACATGTAATGCAAAGATCAAGAAAAATATGAAAGGAAAACCGATCAAAGCATTACATACAGTCATAAGCTATTTAGAACTTAAGACAAGGAAAGATATCACTTTTCCGAATCCAAAATCGTCGGATTTTTGGTTATCTTGATTCATTGTGGCCGGGAGTTGATAGCTTTGACTGTTGGTCCACCTTAGGTCTTTGCCTCGCAATGATCCACTTGTATGATTGATGTTGTGGCTCGGACCTTTGGTGGATTGAGTGAACTCTATTGAATTGATGTTGCTTTTGATTCCGTTGAGTCCGCTCCGTAGATGAAGTTGCCGAAGAATTCTTCTTTCTCCTTTTTGGGCACGTCTTCATCAAGTGTCCTTCAAGTCCACATTGGTGACAAGTTCTTCCTCTCAATTTAATTGTGGAACTTGAAGCCTTCACAGTTTGGTTCTTTTTGAATCCCAAACCAACCTTGCTTGTTTGACCTAATCCGGACATACAATCAAGTTTCTTGGAACCGGTTGAAAGCCTTTGTATGTCTGATTTAAGTTGATGAACTTGCTTGGTCAAAGCTTGGTTGGTGACATGAATTTCCTCAAACTGCTTTTCAAGAAAATCAATCTTGTTAATATGGGAATTAACGATCGTTTCCGATTGATTTATCTTTTCTTGGAGGATTTTATTATTATCCAATAAAAGCTCTCGTTCCTCCTCGAGATCATGAAGTTTGATCTTTAAAGCATGATTCTCATCTTGAATCTCAAGTCGTTGCTTCCTCAACTTCTTAATATGCTTGGCCATCTTCTTTGATTCCGTAAGAAGAAGTTGATATGCCTCAACGAGTTCTTCTTCGTCCGACTCCCCCTTACTTGATGACTCTCCATCGGATGTTGATGTTTCATACAAAATCAAAGGAGTAGAATCAGTAATTAATGATGACAAGCAAACATTAGAAGAGGGAATTTGAGAAGCATGAAAAGCAACAACTTTTTCCTCTTTACTTGAGGTCGATTCATCGGAAGTAGAATCATCCCAAGTTTTCGCTTGCAAAGCCTTCTTTTTATATGATTTCTTAGAAGGACAATCCGTTGAAATATGGCCGTAGCCTTTGCATCTATAGCATTGGATTTCCCCTTCGAAATCATCTTTTTCTTTTTCTTTAGAAGGTTTTACAAAGCCTTTGAGATTAGAGGATTTAGAACCCGATGATCCTTTTGATGGTTTCGTGGATGAAGATCCATCGGTTCGATTCTTCCAAAACTTCCGACGAAATTTCTTTGTTATCCGCGCTAATTGTTCTTCAAAATCGGCAAAAGAGATTTCATCGTCGGAACTTGATTCGCCATCTTCTTCCTTTGTTGATTTGAATGCAATACCTGTAAGCTTAGAAGAAAACTTGGAAGAAACTTGATTAGTAGGAAAAGTCATCTCATAAGTTTGTAAAGAACCTACTAATTCCTCTACTCTCATATCATCCGGATGACTAACGGTTTCAATGGCGACAACCTTTGCCCTAAACCGTTCCGGAAGAGTTCAAAGTATCTTTCTTACAACTTTCGACTCCGGGATCTTTTCTCCTAAATTAGCACAAGTATTGATTACATCTTGAAGTCTAGTGTAATAATCAGTAAACAATTCATGCTCATCCATATGAATAGAGTCAAATTGACTTGTAAGCATCTGGAGCTTTTGAATTTTTACTAGATTAGTACCCTCATGTGTAATTTTGAGAATATCCCAAATCTCCTTTGTAGTTTCACACGCGGAAATTCGTGTGAACTCGGTCGAGGAAAGAGAATTAAATAAAGCGTTCATACCTTTCCCATTGTAAGAAGATCTTTTGATTTCCTCTTTGGACCATCTAGAGCGAGGTTTTGGGGTAGTAGAATTTCCTACTTCCTCAATAGGATGCACCCAACCGTATTCAATGGTTTTCCATACCCGCTCATCAATTGCGATGAGAAAAGCTCTCATCCGCACTTTTCAATAGGCATAATTGGTCCTATAAAAAAGAGAAGGTCTATAAATATTACCACTTTCACCCGACATGATAGATAAACCTAAAACCCGCTCCGATACCAATTGTTGGTTTTTATAAGGATCCACAAAGATCTAAATAGGTACTATCAAACAACTAGAGGGGGGGTGAATAGGTGTAATACTCAAAAACCAATCTCAGTGCAAAATAAAAACCAATGCGGAAAATAAAAAACAACACACCGAGATTTACGTGGAAACTCCAATCCAGGAGAAAAACCACGGGACCAACACGCAATAACAATCCACTAAGAATAGAAGAATAACAAGGGGATTACCGACTCCACGGACTCAAACCCCTCCTTCAACTTCTTCGGATCTTGCGCTCCACCGATTGCACGTCCACTGCACACGTTCGAATCCACGAACGCCACTCGAATCCACGAGCACACGTTTCGAATCCACGAAACGCCTTCAACACACCGAATCCACGGTGCTACGTCGAATCCACGACGCAAACTCAGCCGATACAGAATATAGGCTTCGATGGTGATCCTTTGCTTAGATTAACATTGAAGAACCATAGATGAAATCTCTAAGCAAGGACTAGATCAATTCGACAAAAAGTATGTCATGGAAGAACCGTCGAATTGACCTAAAAGAGGCTAAAGAGAAGAACGGTAAAAACCAGCCTCTAGGGTTGCTCTCGAGTGTTTTCTAAATTGATCGGTAGTTCTTGAGAAACCCTAAGTGTCTATTTATAGGTTAGAAACCTTTGGAAAGAGATAAGCATCAAAAACTGACTTAACAGAATTTTTCCCGCACGACGGTCCGAACTGGATTTGGCTGATCCGGACTGTCGTCTTTTTTCAGCAATTTTCCTGAAAAAATAGTTCGGGGTCCGGACTGGAATTTCCTGATCCGGACTGTTCATGCGATTTCAGCAAACACATAGTTCGGGGTCCGGACTGAAACAGGGGAGGTCCGGACTGGAATTCCGCATGAACTAAAACTATGTTCGGGGTCCGGACTGGATTGGTCTGATCCGGATCCTGAACATATTACATGTCCAGTTTTTTATTTTTATGCAATTAAAAATTCATCCAAGTGTTTCTACACTATAAGAAAGTATTCGGATCACCAAAATTATTTAGTTAAACATACCTGATCCTTTTGAATTCTTTCTTTTTGAGATTGATGTAATTGATCCACAATTCTTCATCTTCAATCTTCAAGACTCAAAACACTGAGTGTCAACTTGAGCTCTTGTTGAATTTTCTCTGAGTCTTCGATTGTTGGTTGACAATTTGATCACTTCAAGACTCCGACTTAACTCACGAAATATGCCAATACAAAAAGTCGTAACAGTGTCCACTGTAATGTGTTCTCAGACCACCAAAGACTTAAGTACCTTTTCACCCAGAAGGAGCTGAACCTGTAACAGAGACGATGGTTGGAGTTGCTGAAGGACTACGATCTATCAATTCAATACCACCCCGGAAAAGCAAATGTGGTAGCGGATGCTTTGAGCAGGAATGGGCAGATGGAGGGGACATCAGCAGGCACGATTACTCAGCAGGATGACTTGATCGCGGAGTTCTCACGGTTGAGGTTGGAGGTGGTACCGGCGGGAACGGTCGAGCGACTAATGTCTTTAATAGTCAAGCCTACCTTGTTCGAGAAGATCCGAGAAGGCCAAAGGACCGATTCGCAGTTACAGCTTGCCCGGGACAGGATTTCCCCGGACCAGGAGGGGGACTTTTCAGTGGAGGCAGACGTCACACTTCGTTTCCGAGGGCGGATTTGCGTGCCCGATTCGCCAGATTTGAAGAGGGAAATCTTGACAAAAGCGCACTGTGCTCCCTATGCGGCGCACCCTGGAGGCACAAAAATGTACAGGGACCTCAAACAGACCTTCTGGTGGCCGAAGCTGAAGGGGGATGTAACACGGTTTGTAGCGCATTGTTTGATCTGTCAACAGATAAAGGCCGAACACCAGCGGCCAGCAGGGAAATTGCAACCACTACCTGTGCCAGAGTGGAAATGGGAGCGGATCACCATGGACTTTGTCACCGGGTTTTCGCGTTCGCAGTAGGGGCACGACACCATCTGGGTTGTCGTGGATCGGTTGACGAAATCAGCCCACTTCTTACCCATTCACACGACGTGGACGCGAGATCGGCTGGCTCAAGTCTACATCAGCGAGATCGTGAGATTGCATGGGGTACCGGCATCGATCACTTCAGACAGAGACACACGGTTTGTCTCAAACTTTTGGCAGAGTCTACAACGGACTTTGGGGACCAAACTGCACTTTAGCACAGCCTTTCACCCCCAGACGGATGGACAATCTGAACAGGTGATCTAGATCCTCAAGGACATGCTTCGAGCCTGTGTACTTGAATTGGGAGACGGATGGTCACGCTACCTACCTCTCGCGGAGTTCGCCTACAATAACAGCTACCAGGCTAGCATCCATATGGCGCCGTACGAAGCTTTATACGGCCGACGCTGTCGGTCCCCGATCTGTTGGGACGACTTGGGGGAGCGGAAATTCTTAGGGCCGGATTTGGTAGAAGAGACTGAGGAAAAGGTGCGCCTCATCAGGCAGCGGTTGCTGACCGCCCAGAGTCGACAAAAGAGCTATGCGGACCAGAGACGCCGCGACTTGGAGTTCCAAGTAGGGGAGCACGTGCTACTACGGGTCTCGCCGTCCAAACGGATTAAGCGGTTCGGGCTGAGAGGCAAGTTGAGCTCACGATATGTGGGGCCTTTTGAGATCCCGGAGCGCATCGGGCCGGTGGCCTATCGCCTTGCCGTACCACCAAACCTTGACCGGATTCACGACGTGTTCCATGTTTCAATGCTCTGAAGATATCTCCACGACCCATTGCGTGTGCTCGACGTCACCGCAGTCGAGCTTAAAGAGGACCTGAGCTTCGAGGAAATACCAGTAGGATTCCGGCACGGGAGGACAAAAAGTTGCGCAACCGGACGATCCCCTATGTAAAGGTGCTTTGGAGCAACCAGGAAGAACGAGAAGCGACGTGGGAACCGGAGTCGAAGATGAGGGAGTGCTATCCAGACCTATTCGTCGCGGACCAGAGTTAAGTTTCGCGGACAAAACTTGTTTTTAGAGGTGAGTGATGTAATACCCGCCTTCCAATTGGTGGTTTTCTTCTATGTTATGTCACTTCATTAATTTAGTGGTCCGGAGGGGGGGTTAAAAGTTCGATTATTTTCTGGGCTGACCGTCGGGGTTGCGGGTATTTTTAGGTGCTAGAGCTCGCAGAACGGTGAATGGTGGCGCGATCGGATTCGAATTCCGACCTCGGGATCTCCCAGAATTAAATTTTGAAGTTCGCGATCAGTTCGGACGCACCGGGATCCGTGTTGGCGATGTGCACATTTATTGAGGTAACCTGGACCTAGTTTGAATTCGGATGGGTTAGGTCATGATTCGGGGGACTTAGTTCTTTTCCGCCTTTTTGGTTTCCCTTCGTTGCATTAGGGCAGACACGGGCGCGATCAAAAAAAGGGGAAAAAAGGGATCCCCAATTCATATCCTCTCTTTTCAAGACGGTGGCGTAGTGATGCGGGCAGTTGAGACAGGGAGATGGAAGGAGTTTGTTCCTCTTCTACGGGACCGATCGGGCAAAGGGTGGACGATCCTCCCCTTCCTCTTCCTCCAGAGGATCAAAGGTGAGTGGTTCGTTTAGGGTTTTCTTTTTGGCACTTTTGATCGGGTCGTCGTTCTTCGGGGAAACGACCGCCGCGGTCGCCACAGCCGCCGCCATCGCAGATCTCGGGCCACTGCCCGCAGGCAGGGGCCGCGCTGGCCGGTGCCGCGCGGGGCTGCCTATAGGCAGCGCGCCGCACGGGGCTGCCCGCAGGTAGTCGCCGCGCGGGCCGGTGCCGCACGGGGCTGCCTGCAGGCAGCGCGTCGCGCGGCAGGGCGCCGCGCGGGGTTGCCCGCAGAGAGGAGCCCCGCGGGCCGGTGCCGCGCGGGGCTGCCCGCAAGCAGGCGCCGCGCGAGCCGGTGCCGCACGGGGCTGCCTGCAGGCAGGGCGCCGCGCGGCAGGGTGACGCGCGGGGTTGCCCGCAGGCAGGCGCCGCGCGGGCCGGTGCCGCGCGGGGCTGGCTACAGGCAGGGCGCCGCGCGGGGCTGCTGCAGGCAGTGCGCTGCGCGGGCTGGTGCCGTGCGGGGCCGCCGCTGTCAGGCCGCGCCGCACGGGTCGGGGCCACCCGGGGCCGTCCGCAGGAGGTGTACTCTCCGCACGGGTTGGTGCCGCGCGGGGAACTTCACCGCGCGGGGTGCTTGGACCGCATCGGTTTTCCTTCTCCAGTTTTGAGTCGACGGTTAGTGCTTTAGTCATCTAGTCTTAGTATATTGATGTTTATTCAGGGGGGACGCTGCGTTGTAGGTTCGTGGGCACACAGTCGCGGACGAGTTGAACGCCGGTTGTCAACACACCAGGTGGGTACATTTCCATGGTTATTTGGGAAAAGGTGTAGGTTATAGAAATTGCATGTTTGGGCAAAGGGAAGAATAAAATAATTACTTGTTTCCGTGCTAACCCTGTTTAAGTTATTATATATATACTTAGTTATGAGGCTCGAGATTGCTACACGCACACCAGCGGTTTGGCCACCGCGAGGGTGTGCTTTTCCAGAAAAGTGGTACGTTGACCCGTGTACCCCACGTGTGGGTGACGTAATGGGGGCCCTCATGGGTGGGGGGTGTGAGCGGTGCCGAGGCAGGTGCTCGAGGTTGTGCCGGGGCAGGTGCTCGGTGCGATTAGCCGAGGTAGGTGCTCGGTGTGGTTGCCGGGGCAGGTGCCCGGGTTTGGATTGTACAGGGGGAGAGTTTTCATTGTCGGTTGCACGTTGAGGAGGGCGGTTGCTCTGGTTTTATAGTGGTTTGCCTTATTTTTAGCCCTTATTGCTTTTGTATTTATTTCTGGCCACTGACTTCCCACTTCGTGACAGGTTCGTCCAGGGGCGAGTGCTAGGGCGTTGGTGAGGCCGCGCGAGTAACATTCTGGCCCTTCGAGGCTGCAAATGTTGACTACTTTTGTTTCTTTGTTCATTTTATTACTTATAGTAGCATATTATGTGGATTTCGATACCCCCGTGGGGTCGACGTGGATGTTGGGCTGTTTTTCTTCACAGTTTTCTAGATAAGTGCTTGTTTTCAATCCTCTTGATTGGCCGCTTTCAAACTACAAAACAAGACAAGAGAAAATGTTGCGAAAACCATTTTATAATAATACCTGGGTGTCGTGTGGGCACCGTTTTTAAAACCCTGTGAATTTATGCGATTGCGAAAACAGTTTTATAAAACCGGGGTGTCGTGTGGGCACCGTTTTCAAACCCTGTGGATTTATGCGATTTCGAAATGGTTTTGTAAAACTTGGGTGTCGTGTGGTTTTATCCTTTCAAAAACAGTCGGCCTCTTTATTACTTCTGGAAAATAGTGGTATGTGTTTGGAAATTGGTTGTATGTGTTTGGCGAGCGATCTAGTGTGGTTAAAGGTAGGATGATATGGACTTTGTAGTCAGGACGCCGTGCATATACAATGGAGACTCTGGCCATTTGTAGTGTGAATTTGTATATGCGATGGGTCTGGGCACGCACTGGGGAAGAAGAGGAAATAATAATAATAATAATATATGTGAGTTTGGGAGCATCGGTGGCTCCCCTTCCACGCGTTTAAACCCCCCGGGGCGTGACAGTATATGAGGAACATTGTAAACTATAATTGCTTTACGTTTCATCTTGGTGAAAAAAAAAAGTTGTAATTTTTATATTGTAGTTGTATGTTAAAGAGAGTTGTAACATAAGCAAAGTTCAATATTTTTCTCAAGTATGGTATCTTTCATTATCATCTAACTGTTTGTTGAATGAATGGAAGTTTTTAAATTCATAGTTTAGTTCTCTGATTGTTTACTCTTCCGCTACACTAAACTCTGATTGTTGGAATAAACTGTTCCTTTCGGGTCTTGAAAGGTCATGCCAGATTGGCGGGTCTGTTGGCGCGCCCGAACTGCCCAAATTGGCGGTCTCGGGGCGTGACAGATAAGAGTGGTATCAGAGCCTATGAATAGTCCTAGGTGGTTAGCGAACCTTATGAAGACTCTAGGGTTTAGGCATGAGAGAGTGTTTGGATCTTTTGGCGAAAGTATATGATTGGGTTTTACGATTCCCAAGAAGGACATTGGGAATGGATCGAAGGTAATGAGCTTTCATTCTTCGGACTATTACGTTGGCGGCCGACAACGTAATGCTGTGGTTGAAAGGGAGTGCCCTTATGTGCTTTCGCATGATTGGGTCGACGAGCCCTTTTGTTTGGTATTTAGCTTAAGCATTGTCCAAATTATCAAATTTGGGCTAATCGTTTCGTTGTGCTGTTGTTGCTTCAGGAATGGCAATGGCATCGCGTGATCGACGTAGGACGGGATCCGCGTCGACACAAGTTGAGCCCTCGGAGAGCTCAGGCTTGAGTAAAGCGAGTTAAAATTTGGTGCTTCAGTTTGTACCTTGGCCAAATTGGGCAAAGTGCGACCGATGAGGTCCAACGATGACTCGGTGAAAGACCAACTCTCGAGACAATGGCGATTGTTAGATTACGAGTGCCAAATTGTAATGTCCTAAGGTTTAGGGCAAGGACTTATGGACTTGGTGACGAAAGTTCGCTCTTGGTGACAGTAGTGACCATGTGACGTGTCGGTTGTGGCTGAATCGCCGCATAGTTGCTTTGGTGAGGCAGGCTTCGAGATGTGAGAATCTCTCGATAGAGTGGGAGTATTGTGGCGCCGGTCCGACGGATCGGTATAATGGCAAGGGTTGCCACCGTAGGGTTCGCGCGTTAGTCACCGAAATTGGTGAACCGTTATTATGGTGCCTCAACCCAATTGGGAGAAGTGCACAAGTACCATGGGTGTGCTTAAGCAGATCGCTTAACACCGTGGATTCTACGAGTTGACATAGAGGCGTAGGACGCTCAATCTTGTGGGTGCTCATGGAGCACAGGTACCGTTTAGCCAGAAAGAACCGATTAAGTGGCACCTTAGCATTTGCTAAGTGTGACAGGAGTCGATAGAGAGTTTGGGTCGTAGATTGACGACTAGTGAGTGGGTTTTGCTCGGTGGAGAGTAGTAGTCACGTGGTGACGTTTAGTGGGTTCGGTGATGGACGATCCGTGCCTGGACCATATACGAGGACTGTGGAGCCTGTAGCCATGTGGGCAGGCGCAGTCAGCTGTGAGTGACAGTGGCCCGAGGCCTGAGGGCGGGGCATAGTAGAGTTTTGGTCGGGGCAGTAGTCCGAGTGATGACCCGGGAACGTGGAGTGCCACATGTGGGCCTCGAGGCTATTAGTACACTGAGAGTGTGGACGCGACCAGGCCATAGGGTTGGTGATGATTGAGATACTGTTACTCCTAGTGGGAGTGTTAGTGCGGTAGTCCTAAATGAGGATCTGACCGTATGATGATTGGGTCTGCGTGCTAATTAGAGACGATATGTGATATTGAGTGGAAGGTTGGGCTGTAGGCCTGTATTGGACCGTGGTCCGTGGACCTGGCAGTAGTTCAAAATAAACGGGTTGGCCGAGAACTCGTGGTTGAGAGCGCGAGTGGCGTGTGGAATAGTTGGGAGTGAGGATTGGTTTTCGCCCTTCAAGTCAAGCGAATAGGGCGGCGGAGTTGAAGGAGCTTAAGGCTCAATTGCAAGACCTGTTGGACAAGGGTTTCATCAGACCCAGCGTATCTCCTTGGGGAGCTCCAGTCCTTTGTGTGAAAAAGAAGGACGGGTCACTTCGGCTATGTGTGGATTATCGGGAGCTCAACAAATTGACGATCAAGAACCGATATTCATTGCCGCCGATCGATGACTTGTTCAACCAATTGTAAGGTTCCCGGGTATTCTCGAAGATTGATCTTCAATCGGGATACCACCAGTTGAAGATTAAGCCGGAGGATGTTCACAAAACGGCTTTTAGAATGCGGTATGGACACTACGAATTCACTATAATGCCTTTTGGGTAGACAAATTCCCCGGCGGCATTCATGGATTTAATGAACCGCGTTTTTCAGCCATTCCTAGATCAATTTGTCGTGGTCTTCATTGACTACATTTTTGTCTACTCTCGAAGTGAAGACGAGCACGAGGATCACCTACGACAGGTTTTACAAGTGCTTCGGGAGCGGGGCCTATTCGCGAAGTTGAAGAAATGCGAATTTTGGCTCCGGAAAGTGGCATTCTTGGGACATGTGATTTCTGAGGCAGGGGTGTCTGTCGACCCCAAGAAAATTGAAGCAGTGAAGGATTGGCCCCGACCAACCAATGTCATCGAGGTTCGAAGCTTTATCGGACTCGCGGACTATTATAGGCGGTTCGTGGAAGGGTTCTCCAAAATTACCATTCCACTCACCGGCCTTACAAGAAAGGGGGCTAAGTTCATTTGGGGCGAAGCTAGTGAAAGTAGCATCTAGTTGCTCAAGGACAGGTTGACATCGGCTCTAATCCTTGCCTTACCCGTCGCGGGGGAAAGAGGTCGTGGTTTATAGTGACGCCTCGGGGAGTGGGTTGGGGTGTGTACTTATGCAGGACGGGAAGGTTATAGCCTATGCCTCCCGGCAGCTAAAGAGTTATGAAAAGAACTACCCCAACCACGACCTCGAGCTTGTCGCGGTGATTTTTGCATTGAAGCTATGGCGGCATTACCTCTATGGGGAACATTGTGAGATTTACACGGATCACAAAAGCCTCAAGTATATGTTCACTCAGAAGGAATTAAATTTGAGGCAGCGTCGATGGTTGGAACTCCTAAAAGACTATGATGTTAGCATCTTGCACCACCCGGGGAAAGCAAATGTGGTGGCCGACGCGTTAAGCAGGAAATCCGTGGAGAATCTCGCCATGGCCATTACCGACCAATACCCATTGCAATCCGAAATGCGACGATTTGGCTTGGAGGTTGTGGCTCCCGGTGCACCCGCGAAGCTTATGACACTTACTGTGCAACCTACCTTGTTGGAGAGAATTAAAGAAAAGCAAGCGACCGATGAAAAGCTCCAAAAGGTGAGGTCTGATGTTGAGGGCGGCGATGCAAAGGATTTTAGTGTGGATTCTGCGGGAATCTTGAGGTTTCGGGGTCGGGTGTGTGTACCAAATGACGAGGACATTCGTGAGATGATTCTTCAAGAAGCACACCGATCACCATATACTATTCACCTCGGCGGCACTAAAATGTACAAGGACTTGAAGGCACAGTTTTGGTGGCCGGGCATGAAGAAGGATGTTTGACACTTTGTGGCTAGATGCTTAGTGTGCCAACAGGTCAAGGCCGAGCATAGACTTCCAGCGGGTAAACTTCAAAGTCTGCCGATTCCCGTGTGGAAGTGGGAGAACATCGCTATGGATTTTATCGTGGGCTTGCCTCGATCTCAAACGGGCCACGACGCGATTTGGATGGTGGTGGATAGGTTGACCAAGGCGGCTCATTTCATGCCTGTCCACACCACATGGTCTTGTGACAAATTGGCGCAGCTGTATATTGATGAGATTATGCGCCTTCATGGAGTTTCTGTTTCCATTGTGTTGGATCGAGACCCCCGATTCGTGTCACAATTTTGGAAGAGCTTCCACGAGACTTTGGGAACACGCCTGGACTTCACAACAGCATATCATCCTCAGAGTGATGGTCAATCGGAGAGGACCAATCAAATTCTCGAAGATATGCTTAGGGCGTGTGTCCATAGCTTAGGGTGGCAACGGTATTTGCCCATGGCGGAGTTCGCCTACAATAACAGCTACTAGGCCAGCATTGGAATGGCGCATTTCGAGGCGCTATATGGCAGGAAGGGAGTAGCGCGATTTGGGATGCGGGGAAAGTTAAACCCTCGCTTTCTTGGTCTTTATGAAGTATTGGAGCGGGTTGGCCCGGTGGCCTATAAGGTGGCATTGCCCCCAGACTTGGCAGGAATTCATGATGTATTCCATGTGTCACAGCTCTGCCAGTATGTCCATGACCCGAGGAACATAATCAACTACCCACCGCTTGATCTACGAGAGGACATGAGCTACGATGAGTTCCCGTACAAGATTGTAGATCGGCGTGAAAGAAGGCTAAGAAATCGCTCCATTCCCTATGTGAAAGTGCTTTGGATGAGGCACAGCGAAGAAGAAGCCACGTGGAACCTGAGGCCGTGATGAGGGAGCACTACCCTCGCCTATTCGAGGAATAAATCCTAAGGTATGTGGGTTCTCGTTTCGCAGATGAAACTCCTAAAGGAGGGGAGAATGTAGTGCACCGATTTTCGCAAAATGGCGAAACTCGGCAAAAATACTTGTAACACATTTCAAATATAATTACAAGTGAGTTGGAAGCATTTTGAATCGATGCAAAAGTCTTTGAGTCGAAAAGTGAGTCGGAGTTGAGAATTTGAAGCTTCAAATTGTGAAGCTTAAGTCCTTGTTTGCCGATTTCCGCAAAATAGCGAACTGCGGCAAAAAATCTTGTAACATATTTTAAATATGATTACAGTCGAGTTTGGTGTGTTTCGGACCGACGCGAAGAATATCGGGTCGAAAAGTGAGTTGAAGCTCAACGACTTAGTGAAATTCTGAAATTCTGAATTTTGTTATTGGCAAGCATTTTTGAGGCCCTATCTCGAGGACTTAGAGTAGTCAAAAAATTAAAAAGAAATCGTGGGGTGTCTCTGAAAAGTTTGCTGATAAAAAGAGATGAAGTGCCGGGGTAAGAGATTAAAAGAAAATAGGAGAACGAAGAGGAGAAAAATGGTTGAAGAATTCTGAAACTACAGTTTTGCTGATGCAGTTTTATCGGCAAGTTTTTTCGGGGCCCTCTTTCGAGGGCTTAGAGCAGCCCAAAAAATTAAAAGAAATCGTGGGGAGTTTAAGAAAAATTTGTAGAATAAAGGGAAGAAGAAAAATTGTAATTTCAATCTCCCTGTTGACGGCAAAACGTGGAGAAAAATAAACGAATCAAGACAACCCAAAATCAGACGATTTTGGATTCGGAAAGGTGATATCTTTCCGTGTCTTAAGTTTTAAATTGCTTTTGACTGTATGTAGTGCTTTGATCGGTTTTTATTGCATATATATCTTGATCTTTGCATTACATGATTTCAATGTTTGTCGTTTTTAATGTTTTATTTTCAAACAAAAGGGTTTTAACGAACGAGTGCATTGAATATAAAAAGAGTTTACTTTCATTCACTCCGATTTAATTTCATATTGATTATCAACTTTACTCCATAATCATAATCTTTGAAGATATTCCATTATAGGAGTTTTTGATAGTTGTATTCATCAAATTTTAGTAATCATGTGTGATCTTAAGGTGCTTAACCTATCTCGGTTGTGTGAATTCATTGTGATAAACATGAGACAACCAATAGACTAAAATTTGGGATTTAATTCTTTCACGTAAGAGATTGCATTCTTACAAGGGTAAATAAACGAATGAAAAAGATGTGGAAAGAGTTACATCCGAAAGGAGTGTGAAAACTACCACCACATGTTGGAAAGAGCTGCCACCCTGGTTGTCCGGTTAGTGTGTGAAGCTACCACATGTTATGGATGCTTGATAGTATTTTTTTGGAAAAATCTTTAGATGAAGCTTTTGGAGATTCATATTCAAAGTTCTTATATTTTGAACAATCTCCTGGTTGGTATAAGGTGGGATAGTTGAAAGATGCTCAAAGAGCCACCCTTAGGTATTTGAGTGCTTGTCTCAAATTTGAAAGGGTAGTAATCAAATTGATGTCATTTGGAAATCTCTGTAAGTCATATTTGATAATCCTTTACATCTTGACAGAGTTTGGATCTCTAGATTATTTTTGATGACTTGTGTTTGACGCATATAACATGAAAAACGGTAATAATGTTTTATCTTTGTTTTTCATAATTTCGGAGTAAATCTTTTTAAATTTTGTAAAATTAATTGGATTGAATGACATCTGAGTAATCTCGCAATTTTCAAGCACTTAAATTGATTTTCTTGATTGCACACAAATCGATATTTCAAAGATTTCAAAATCTGGATTTGTTTCAAGAATTTTTTTTGATTTTTTGCTCTGGAGTACCGGTACTCATCTTTCAGTACCGGAACCAAAAATTCGAATCAGAAAATTCAATCCGGATCCCGAACTGAAATTTTTTAGATTTTTCAATTCGGTACCGGTACTCATATTTTGGTACCGAACCAATCAGTCCGGATCAGGAAATTCACTCCGGAACCCGAACTGAATTCTTTTTAGATTTTTAATTGGGTACCGGTACGCACCTTCGAGTACCGGTACGCAATGTGCGTTTTGCTTAAATACCGGAACCGAGGTGTATTATTTCACTCCCTCTTTTTCAAAAACTCTCCCTCTCTCACTCTAAGAGATTTCCAAGGTGATTTTCTTCAAGATCTAAGAGTTTCTTACTGTGATTTGTAAGATCTTTCATCAATCTTGCTTTTTATGTTTCAAAACCCTAGTTTTTAGGTTTTGATGATTTATTTAGGGATTTTTGAATTGATCTCTATTTCTAATGTAATCTCTTACACATATCACCTTATTTTCTTGATTAGAACATAAATGATTGCTTTCTATGTAATTAGATTCTTGTTTTCTTGCATATATTGCTTGGATCTAATATTTACATCATTTCTTACATCAAGAAATTTGGAAATTTAGGGCTTTTATGTAAATTGGTTTTGAATGCTAAATCTTCAAAGTTTACATGATTAGAATGTTTGTTAAACATTTTTAAGCCTCATATTCGATCAAACCATAGTGCATTATGTTCTTTGCAGGATAATGGCATTCTCTTTGCTTCTTGCACTTGTGGTTTTGATGGCCACTGGGAGTGGACGTAGTCGTGGATGTGGAAAGAAGAAAGCTACAAAACGATCACGTGATGAAGGATCGACAAGCTCTGAATCTGAACACTCATCGGATTATGAGGAAGAATCAGTAAAAAGAAAGGGAAAAGCACCAATGACTACAAGGAAAAAGAAAGGTGCAGATTCTCCTCCACGAAGAAGTACCGGTGGACCGGTAATTCGTGAGCACTCTCAATCAGAACGGCGATCAAAAATTGGTGAAGGTGAACAACACATTAGTGCAAAGCGCCGTGCATTATTTGAGAATAGAACATGTATTGGAGAGCGACATGTTAACTTCAATGAGCTGTATCGAGAAGTTCTAGACTTTGTAAGGCTACTGGAACGGATTCCTATTGAGCCACTTGGTAGAGTTCCAGCAAAGATGGGTTTCTATGTGGAGTTACTCAGGGAGTTTTATATGAGAGCAAGTATTCTTCACGAGGATCATGACACCGGGACATTTGTTACAGCTTTTTGTGTTGGCATATTTCGTGAGTTGAGTCGGAGTCTTAAAGGGATCAAATTGTCAAATAAGCTTTCGAAGACTCATTGAAGATTCAACATGAGCTCAAGATAACACTCAGGTATGGTTAATTAAACCATGGTGATTTAAGTTCATTTATAATCATTGGAATCTGGAAATGATTGAAACCCGGTTTAGACTTGGTTTTAGGAACTTGGTTTTAACTTACAACCTTTCTTAAGTTTGGATTCCGGTACTAGGTTTGATTTGGATAAAGCTTATCTTGGAAAAATCAGTTTTTACATTGCGTACCGGAACCACACTTTGAGTTCCTCAAACCCGACACAGAATTTTCTGTAAATTGCATTGCGTACCGGAACACGGACTCGCGTACCGGAACACAATAGAAAAATCTGTGTTTGCACCACTGCGTACCGGAACACGTTATTTGGTACCGGTACACAATGCCCTATCGGGATAAAATTACTAAACTGACTTTTATCTTTTTCCAAGGGTTATAAATAGACACTTAGGGTTTCTCGAGACTTACCGATCAATTCAGAAACACTCGAGAGCAACCCTAGAGGCTGGTTTTTACCGTTCTTCTCTTTCGCCTCTTTTAGGTCAATTCGACGGTTCTTCCAAGATCTATCTCTTGTCGAATTGATCTAGTCTTTGCTTAGAGATTTCTTCTACGGTTCCTCAATGATAATCTAAGCAAAGGATCACCATCGAAGCCAATATTCTTATCGGCTGAGTTTGCGTCGTGGATTCGATGTGGCATCGTGGATTCGGTGTGCTAAAGGCGTTTCGTGGATTCGAAACGTGTGCTCGTGGATTCGAGTGGCGTTCGTGTCACGCCCCGGGGTCGAAACTGCGACCCGGCTCGCCAACAGATCCGCCACCTATGCCAAACCCGCATAGGTGAAACGTCCTACCTGCAAGAAAAGTACTACAGCTAAACAGATATCAGAGCTATAAATAAAAATCTGCTGTATAACTAAATCAATCACTGTACAACTGGAAATAACACAACAATGTCCGTCTCCCAAAAATGATAATCATGCAGAATCCTCATATACAAACTCAGAACTCAACCGGGAGGTATCTCCAATAAATACATCAGTGTACAGGCTCTCAATACATAACAATCCTCACTACAACAGTCTCTCAAAGGAGGAAAATAAAATAACTAATCTACTGAAGCTCTCCTCTAAAGGGGTACCGCTACACTCCAACGACGGGTAGGGAACTAGCTCGCGACTCCCTCGCCTCGGTCAGAAGGATCAGCAACAGGAACAACAGGAACTGGAGTAGAAGTTCCTGTGGGAAAAGACACCACGACGGGTGTGAGAACTACGTCCCAAGTAGTTCTCAGTGGGTGCCGCCAACAAGCCCGACGGTCTGCCCACTAAGTCCACTAGAGGCATAAAGTAACAAAAGCAGTGCTGTAAGGAAAGCTGGGAAAAGTAAACTCTACAGCTACTATGCCTCTATCTAGATGCTCAAAGAGTGGGACAGAAAGAACATGATGCCACAACTAACTCTCATCTCTGATCACTCAATCTGAACTGACTGCCTCCTCGGGTCCAGTCAAGCCTGCGCCAACCTACTGCCGTTACGTCCCTGAGGAGCGGACTTACGTAGGATCTACTGCCGTTACGTCCCGGAGGAGCGGACTTACGTAGGATCTACTGCCGTTACGTCCCGGAGGAGCGGACTTACGTAGGGCGTCCATGACTGCCAACACCAGCACAGCCAGAGGGACAAATGCAACGACAAGTCGCGATAGAAAAGCTCAATCTCACGCCGGTATAACAACCCGGTCTCGCCTACTCCGGAGTGGCACTCGAGGGGAGCGACCCGCTCGAGTAAAAAGTAACCCATCTCAAGTATCTCTGTAAAGTATCTCTGTCAAGCTCAAATGTGGCTCATGCAGGCTATGATCCACGATCAAACAGATCGGTAACTCCAAGCTCAAAGCACAACTCAGTCGGAAAAAGAACCTCGACTCGAACAGGAATAGCCCAACACACTCTCACAGCTATGTCGGAGAACCCTCAACGACTCAATCTGATAAATGCACGACCATGGCTGAGTCGGGAAACCTCCACGACTCGATCTGCCAGAACCCCAAGATACTCAAGGCTAAGTGGGAGAACCACCTCCACCACTAAATCAGAGAAACAACCTCTAGATCACACTCTGCCAACTCATGGCACCAAGTCGCATCCACTGCGAGAAACTGTCTCAACAGGCCAAACAGGCCAAACGTCGCATCTACTGCGAACAACTGCCTCAACAGGCCGACATCGCATCCACTGCGAACAGCTGACTCAACAGGCCAAACAGGCCGAACATCTCAACCACTGACCCAATGAAGGGTCCGGGAACACCGAAAGACTAGAACCTACAACCCAAATCAAACAAGAACAGGCTCTAGGCATAGCCTCTCGTTGTTCTCGTCCCAAGAAAAGGCAGACCTTAGAACCCAGACCACTCGAATCATCTCGGTGGTTAATTTATAGGAAAAACTGTGACATTTCTTACTGAAGCCATCTGATCTGTAAGAAATCCATATTTAATGATTTTTAGTTCTGCTTAGGAAAACGGTTGAAACCAAGTTTTATATCTAAGCCTCGAAGGGCTAATGCCTTCGTCCAATCAAACAGGAACAGACTCAGGCGACCCTACGATGCTTGGAAGAAAATATTTGGTTGACAAAAATCATATGTGTGTCCAAAAAGGTTCTGGGTTTAAGGTTCTGCTAACACTGATCTACCGCTGCCACTAGCACAGCGGCGACAGATAAAACAAGAAAAATAAAACATCTCGGGACCGCCGTCTACCTAAACGGCTCCCGCTACAGATGAACAACCAACTACATCTACCAGACGCCACTCTGCTCCCAAGCACGAGTGTAACATGCATCCCACACTAAAAGATAACTCCTGACCACTCGGCCCACTACCCGGGCGAGGAAGAACACTATGTCCAGGAAAGATAGAAGTGTGGATGTCTAAAGCAGAAATAACCCTAGCCCAAGTGAGGGTTTTCTACCAGTCTGGTTACACATGCAATCATATGACAGGGGTGCTAGGTCAAATTCCAAGATAACAATAATCAACAGCTTGTAGGGAAGGACAATAAATACATGATGATCTATCAACATCAGGAACATCAATTCCTATAATCTAGCATGCTATATAAAACACATCTATAACATGCAAGTCCCTACACAGATAGAATTAATGCACAGTCCATAGGTCGTGAAGACAAGGCCACCCACCAGAAAATGCTAACTGTCCGGAGTTCCACAGCTGAAAACACCAGAAGCAACAACCTCCACTAATCCTCAACCCAACGGGTTCACAAACATCCGCAAATACTCCTGGGTACAACAAAAGGTCCAAGGTTACACTTTATTCCACAAAATAACCAAGTACAAAAATCTGCAGAAGACAGTCCTGAAGATCTGAAATTCCCACCTGCAGAAAGTGCCCTGAAAATTCCGATAAAAATATCACCGCTAGCGTCTCGTCGAGACCTTCGAACGGGTACCTGCACGCCCAAATCCGAGCCCCGTAGGCCAAGTTACAAATTCCACAGTACAGGTGCGCAAACACTCACAACCACACAACTGTAAACTCACACACAGATAAAAGGGGAATAGTATACCTTCGGGCAAGACTCAGAAAAAATCCCGGAAAAATACAATGATAATCCTTGCGACGAGTAGATCCAAAAAGTGTATAGGCTCGTCTCAATCCGACACTCGGGTGCGGAGATAAAATTCCGGCAAGGGGCCGCTGTCCAAAAACTCCACCAGAAAACAGCGGCTTAGAAATGCCTCGAAAACTGTGTCATAAACTCTGAATCCAGCAAGATGATCAACACGAAAGTCGAAGACGTACCTCTCGTGATTCCAACGCCGTAGAAATCGTCCAAAAATACTGACGGAGTAGCTCTGTAGACCTCCCAGATCAAACTGCGACGATAACGGGCCTCCGATGAAAAATCGCCACACTGCGCTCCGATGCCGAAGTCGTCGACGCCGCGGCTTCCAAAAAATCCTGGCCTCTGCCAGAAGATGCACAACACCAAGATCTACAACTTTCCTAAAGGGGCCATGGGCAGGGGAGCTCGGGAAAGGGGGCAAAACTCCCTCACAAGACGGCTATTTAAAGCCCAGCCCGAAAATCCGAACTTTGGAATTTTGGCCCAAAGTTTCGGGCGCCCGGTACTTCCGGGCTGCTACAGTAGCGGGCCCGGCCCGTTACTGTTCACGCCCGGAAGAACCCCAGGCCGCCACGTGTACACCCAAACAGCAAATAGCTGTTTGGGCCAACAGCCAAGCGCCACGTGGCCGAACCCAGCGACGACACGTGGCGTCCACACCGGGAGCCTCGGGTCAACGCGCCCACGCCGCGCCCCACGTGCGCCCACGCGTGCCTGTCGGGCACGCGGCCCGAGGTACCAGCTCCCCGCACCGTGGACCGCGCGCACAACGCCGCACCAACCCCGATCTGCCACGTGTCCACCCCCGGGTCCACCGTGCACCCGCGCCATCCCGTGGACCGCGCCCACAGCGCCCGCCAACCGGGAGGCGCCACGTGGCCAGCGCCCGGGTGCACGCCTCCGCGGTGGACCGCGCACCTCCGCCGCCGCCAGCCGCCGCGCTCCGCCGCCCGCCGCCGCCGCCGCCGCCCCTCCGGCGGCCGGAACAGTACCAATCACCTCGAAATCCGTGCCGGGTCATCCGGGCTCCGAAAAATACAAGTAAATAGTCCATCTTGACCGTTTTCGCGCGCTGAATCCAAATCCGAAGTCCGATTGGCCAAATTCCTCTTCTAAAATTTGCCGAAAATTCCCGGAGAAGTGTTCTTTACTCAAATTCCGCGCTGAGTCCAATTTTAATAACCATTTCGCGCGAAACCACATCAAAACATCCGACGGGGTCCTCCGATCACTCACGTGATCCATTATACACCCGAAGTCCATCACTTGAGTCCAAATTGGTGCAGAAACACCGCCGACATGCCACATAGGCCTCCAGAAGCTGCTAATCGCACTGTAGAAGCCCTGCGGAGATCTGGGTCACCACATCCTCCCCCACTAAAAGAAAGTTTCGTCCACGAAACTAGCTCAACCCAAAAGGTGCCACAAAAACAAGGGTAGGTACATAACACTGCCGTCTCCAGCTCTCAAGTCACCTGTCACTCCCCGTGATTACTCCACAACTACAACAACAACCGGTACGGCATGGCCCAAATTGCATAATTCTCTCATCTCACGAGCCAGAATTCGCAACGGGCGTCCCTCGTACCACAAGTACTCGCAGATCTCAAAGGAAACGAGTCCATCACGGGCGAGGAATCCACAAGCCTAACACTCCTGCTGAGACGTGGAAGGACCATCACGCACGCCAACAAAAGGCTGGGGGAAAAGAGAGAACAACCAATGTAGCACGCACCAACACCGCTCCCTGGTGCCAGCTCAACCAGGCGATCCGAGACATACCCATACGGTCATCCAAAGAAGAGAAGCCCTAATCGGCTAGGGTCCTCGCTCAATCACTCTAGGATCCTGACCATCCGCAGGGACTGCTTCACCACAGTCTACCGTCAAAAGGGACCCTCAGGGACACAACCTCGAGCCCTGTTCCGCAACGGTCCCACCCAGCGCCAGCAACGGAATCATCCAACTCAACCCCAAATAGCTCTCCGATTCCAGGTATCCGCCACCACAGTGGCCCTAGCGGGGTGATACAAAATGCTCAAGAATAACCCAATGGTAACTCCACAGCCACAATGGGAGGCATCACTGACACAAGGTCCATCCCCCATCTCTGGCAATGCTGCAATCGGCGCTAGTACCAGTCTCATCATCCATTCGCCATGCTCTCCTGGCACTGCCAAATCCAAAAAAAAAACTCCTCACCTCAACAATAAATGTTGATCTCAGCCAATCTCAAATAGCATCCACATTGGCCGGAATTCCACCGCCGCTCCTACGGCTAACACAATGTGACCCAAGAAGGTAAGCTTCTAAAGCTAAAACTTGTATCTCAATAGCCTGGCATACAGCTTCATCCACACAGCATGGTAACACATCCACCAGTGCTCCTCATGCTCCAAGCTGCTCTGGGAGTAGATCAAACTATCCCTGGAGGATCTAGTTACCAAAGCAATCAAGTACAGCTGGAGCACAATTCCTCAAACCAAAAGAGTGGCAGGGCGCTAATCAATCCAATTGGCCTCACTAAACATAATGCCCCTACCGTGTCCTGAACACCATCTTAGCGAAATACTCAGCCGTATGATTCCAAAATCTGTACCTGCATCAATCGTACAACTGCCGGAGTATAATTCCATCAAAAGGTCCAGAATAATACTTGGACCTGTCTACACTCGACCCATAAAAGGGCCCTCACAGTCGTGTATTAACGATGTGGCATCACCACCGTATATCAACGGCGTGGCACTAGGTCAAACAGACCCCTCGATCCATCAGATCCTGCAACTGCGCCATCAGCTCTCACAGCTCTACTGGCAATATCCAATGAGGTGCTGTTGAGGGTGGCGCGGTTCCCCGAACCACGCCAACCCAATCTCTATCTCCCTAACCGGCGGCATTATCAACAGCTCAGGTGAAATCACACCCGGAATCTCGTGGCAACAGAGATATCTTTGGGTCCCGGTGCCGCCGTAAGCACCTCTCACACTGTCGCTATAACCAGTGTGCTCTAACGACCTCAACAACCAAATCTCCTCTCGTCTGCCTCGCAGAAGGTCAAAGTCCTCACCTTTCGCAGTCTAACAAATCCACGCTACCGCTGCGCCACTCCGATATAGAGGTTGATGCTGCCATCGGGGTCCACCCGATCTCTGGCATCACGGGAACCCGTTATCCAGGAAAAAAAATAAAATCAGAAATATCTCTGCCGGCCGATCTGTCCTCCATCACCCGACGCCAAGCGCCAATATCCAGAACTCGCCTCTGGCGGCAGATCCCTATCCCAAGGATCTGCAGCGCCATGCTCCATACACAATGCCTACCCATCGAAGCGTCAATAATCCAAAACGGAGGGACCAACTACACTGAAATGTATCCTAGCGCAAACCATTCCCCGTCAAACATATCCTATGCGCCTCAACCCTCGAAACCTGGAGCGTGCAGTTCAACAATTGCATAAACTCCCTAGCACGGGGAGGCTCTCCGAGAGTCTCTCCATCACCACCAACCCCAATTCTGCCTACAAAGGCTCCAACTCAAACCTATGAATCGGGATGGTTCAGACTGCCGGGACTGGCTCCATCGATCAATGATGTCCCAAAGCTCAGCTACTATCCACTATCCACCCTGTCTCGGTGCCTCGGCACTGCTCGTCGGCACGGAGGGGGCTGCTCGCTCCATCGGCGCCACTGGTACAACTGAAGATACCACTGCATAGGAAGAGAGTACTGGAGGACACTCAAGCGGTACTGCCACTGGCTATGCTCTCTGCTCCAACAAGCGCATCAAACGTTCCATGGCTTCTTCCTGGCATCAGACAGCCTCCGACATCTGTGCCATCTGGATCCATAACTCCTGGGTCTCGCTCTGCTCTAATGGCTCTGTCTCCCGCTGCTCGGGTTACTCATCAGATGCGGGATGTGCCCTCTTCGCTACACGACGTCTCAGGGGCATCGTAGACCACTGCACAATAACAAACATCAGGACACAACAACCATACGACCCAATCCAGCGAAAGTCTAAGACATGTTATCAATTCCACAGCATTATGTTGTCTGCAGCCAACATAATCGCTTAGGAGCATAAACATGCCAATCACTCATCCCGTCTCTTGGGAGAGGTACAAAACTCGATCAGGACTCTCGCTAAAAGTCACGACTCTCACGTGGTCATCCTAATGTCCAACCACAAGCCTAGGGTTTCTAAGTCCTCAATGACCTACAACCTAGGCTCTGATACCACTCTAATCTGTCACGCCCCGGGGTCGAAACTGCGACCCGGCTCGCCAACAGATCCGCCACCTATGCCAAACCCGCATAGGTGAAACGTCCTACCTGCAAGAAAAGTACTACAGCTAAACAGATATCAGAGCTATAAATAAAAATCTGCTGTATAACTAAATCAATCACTGTACAACTGGAAATAACACAACAATGTCCGTCTCCCAAAAATGATAATCATGCAGAATCCTCATATACAAACTCAGAACTCAACCGGGAGGTATCTCCAATAAATACATCAGTGTACAGGCTCTCAATACATAACAATCCTCACTACAACAGTCTCTCAAAGGAGGAAAATAAAATAACTAATCTACTGAAGCTCTCCTCTGAAGGGGTACCGCTACACTCCAACGACGGGTAGGGAACTAGCTCGCGACTCCCTCGCCTCGGTCAGAAGGATCAGCAACAGGAACAACAGGAACTGGAGTAGAAGTTCCTGTGGGAAAAGACACCACGACGGGTGTGAGAACTACGTCCCAAGTAGTTCTCAGTGGGTGCCGCCAACAAGCCCGACGGTCTGCCCACTAAGTCCACTAGAGGCATAAAGTAACAAAAGCAGTGCTGTAAGGAAAGCTGGGAAAAGTAAACTCTACAGCTACTATGCCTCTATCTAGATGCTCAAAGAGTGGGACAGAAAGAACATGATGCCACAACTAACTCTCATCTCTGATCACTCAATCTGAACTGACTGCCTCCTCGGGTCCAGTCAAGCCTGCGCCAACCTACTGCCGTTACGTCCCTGAGGAGCGGACTTACGTAGGATCTACTGCCGTTACGTCCCGGAGGAGCGGACTTACGTAGGATCTACTGCCGTTACGTCCCGGAGGAGCGGACTTACGTAGGGCGTCCATGACTGCCAACACCAGCACAGCCAGAGGGACAAATGCAACGACAAGTCGCGATAGAAAAGCTCAATCTCACGCCGGTATAACAACCCGGTCTCGCCTACTCCGGAGTGGCACTCGAGGGGAGCGACCCGCTCGAGTAAAAAGTAACCCATCTCAAGTATCTCTGTAAAGTATCTCTGTCAAGCTCAAATGTGGCTCATGCAGGCTATGATCCACGATCAAACAGATCGGTAACTCCAAGCTCAAATTGTCAAATCAGCTTTCGAAGACTCATTGAAGATTCAACATGAGCTCAAGATAACACTCAGGTATGGTTAATTAAACCATGGTGATTTAAGTTCATTTATAATCATTGGAATCTGGAAATGATTGAAACCCGGTTTAGACTTGGTTTTAGGAACTTGGTTTTAACTTACAACCTTTCTTAAGTTTGGATTCCGGTACTAGGTTTGATTTGGATAAAGCTTATCTTGGAAAAATTAGTTTTTACATTGCGTACCGGAACCACACTTTGAGTTCCTCAAACCCGACACAGAATTTTCTGTAAATTGCATTGCGTACCGGAACACGGACTCGCGTACCGGAACACAATAGAAAAATCTGTGTTTGCACCACTGCGTACCGGAACACGTTATTTGGTACCGGTACACAATGCCCTATCGGGATAAAATTACTAAAACGACTTTTATCTTTTTCCAAGGGTTATAAATAGACACTTAGGGTTTCTCGAGACTTACCGATCAATTCAGAAACACTCGAGAGCAACCCTAGAAGGCTGGTTTTTACCGTTCTTCTCTTTCGCCTCTTTTAGGTCAATTTGACGGTTCTTCCAAGATCTATCTCTTGTCGAATTGATCTAGTCTTTGCTTAGAGATTTCTTCTACGGTTCCTCAATGATAATCTAAGCAAAGGATCACCATCGAAGCCAATATTCTTATCGACTGAGTTTGCGTCGTGGATTCGACGTGGCATCGTGGATTCGGTGTGCTAAAGGCGTTTCGTGGATTCGAAACGTGTGCTCGTGGATTCGAGTGGCGTTCGTGGATTCGAACGTGTGCAGTGGACGTGCAATCGGTGAGCGCAAGGTCCGAAGAAGTTGAAGGAGGGGTTTGAGTCCGTGGAGTCGGTAATCACCTTGTTATTCTTCTATTCTTAGTGGATTGTTATTGCGTGTTGGTCCCGTGGTTTTTCTCCTGGATTGGAGTTTCCACGTAAATCTCGGTGTGCTATTTTTATTTTCCGCATTGGTTTTTATTTTGCACTGAGATTGGTTTTATGAGTATTACACCTATTCACCCCCCCTCTAGTTGTTTGATAGTACCTATTTAGATCCTTGTGGATCCATAAAAACCAACAACATTCATATTTGAAACAATAGTTAGAGGTGTCAAGTTTGATATAACTCCTGCAGTAATTGGTGCAAATCTTGGATTGATTGTTGATATATCTGGTATGCACTATACTGAGGGTGATTTTCAGTATGAAACTCATTGGGATATTGTTGTGAATGCTATTTGCAAACCAGGAACACATACAAATAGGTTGTATGTTGAATCAAAGGATTTAAAGCCGGAATACCACATTCTGTCTTTGATTATTTGCTACAACCTCTTGCCTACATTGGGGACTAAAAAGATTAGATGGGATCGACTTCTTCTTTATTTCCTTGGTCACCCAGAGAGTGCATATGGAATTAACGTCAATATTCCATTCCTTATTTGGCAACAAATGGTGCATGTGATTGAAGGATCAAATCGCCGTGAACTACTTCCTTACCCGATTTTGATAACAAGCATATTGGAAGATCACGGAGTGGATATCAAGTGTGTCAAATATGACTATGGCTTGGGCGCTATTGATGGAATTACTTTAGCCAAGTCAATTAGCACTCTAAAGACCTTTGGACATGTGAAAGGTTATGCAAGCGAAGCGACTCCAAGTGCACCGCCTCGTCAAGTGGAACATCAAGACTCTTCTGGATCAGCTGAGGTAGTAACGCTACAATCATTGCATCGGGATGTACGCTCACTGAAGAAAAGAATGGAACAAGGCTTCAAGAAGCTTGAGGACAGATTGAAGAAAATTTTTGATATCCTCGGCTGCAAGCATGATGATGTAGTTCCTGGAGCGACCGGGCCAAGTACTTCTCATGGACCTACTTCACATGATGACGATGATGATGATGAGTGACTCTTTACTTTTATTGTTCATGTTTTTCAATTTCTTTTTGCTTGTTGATGAACAAGAACTCTTATGGTCATGTAACTAAAAAACTAATCCTCCTAGTGTTTTTCTTTTGTCTAGTATTTCACTGTTTGACAATTTATGACAAAAAGGGGGAGAAGAGAAATAATGACGGAGAAATAATGATGGTGGAGAGAAATGACGGAGGAGAGATGATCAAGTAGGGGGAGATGATAAAAAATGATCAAAAAGAACCAAAAGGACGAATCAAACGTAGGATTTACATTTAATTTCTGACAATTGACTTTTGATTTATTTGGAGTTTTGCTTTGCAGGATTTACATCATTTTAAGACTCCAAGTCCTAAGTCATAGAGTTTGTTTTAGGACTGGTTCAAATGTATTTTTGTTTATTGGATCTTTCACGCAAAGGAAGTCAATATTTTGGTGATGATATTGAATTTCGTTTTTTTGGTTTAAGATGAGTGACTTGAGCGTTTTATGTATTTTTAGGTTTTGTCACGAAATTGCCAAAGGGGAGATTGTTATGTCTTTTTATGTTGGCATATTTCGTGATTTGAGTCGGAGTCTTGAAGTGATCAAATTGTCAAATCAGCATTCGAAGACTCAGAGAAGATTCAACATGTGTCACGCCCCGGGGTCGAAACTGCGACCCGGGCTCGCCAACAGATCCGCCATCTGTGCGGAAACTGCCGCACAGACGAAGCGTCTACCCTGCAAAAGGTCTATAGCTAAACATGTATCAGAGCTGAAATAGAACTAATAGCTACAGAAATCAACTGAACATCTGGATAAATAAATAAAATCTCAACTCACAGTCTCTCAGCTAAGAAAAATAAAAACAATCCTCACAGATCTCTCAGACTGTCACGCCCCGGGTGTAAACCAGAACCCGGGCTTGTCCACAGATCCGCCGTGCACACGGTATTTCCCGTGTACACGAAGCGCTGGTAACCTGCTCAGATATATAAAAATGAAATAATAAAGGAGCATGAAAGCAGAGCTAAACTAAAACTAGTACATCTCAGACAAATGCTGGAAATAAAAGTACAACATAACTCTCAAATATACATGTGTCTCTCCCAGCTCACGAAATAAATACAACCAGCTGGCCGCAGCCAGACCCAAAATAAAAGAAAATACAACCGTCTGAGTGTACAGGGGATACATCAAAATCTACCGAACTCAGGATCAGGGAAGCAGCTAGCTAATCAACGATCCTCTTACCTCGGTCCTGGGAAGAGGGTCCCGCAACTCCCGCAGAGGACTCTGCAAAACAAAGGGGGAAAAGAAGAGGAAAAAGGGGTGGGGATGAGAACTACTATAAAGGCAGTAGCCTCCCCTAGTGGGTAAACCTCAACTCAAACATGCCCACTAGGACTACCCGAGGCTAAAAGAATAAAGGTGGTAAATAAAAGCTACCACTAATATGCCTCTACATGCCCAGCTAAAGGATAGCTAAATGTATGCATCAGAATATCAAAGCCTTCTGACAAAATCCAATCTATGCCCCAGTAAACGCTGGTACTGCCTGCGGTGCCTGCCAAATCGGGTATGCCAGCCTACGCATAACACCGATAGGGGATAGGAGTCCCAAGGACTCAAGTCTGTATATCGCGCACTCCGGAGTGGCCCTCGAGGGGAGCGACCCACACGAGGAAAAAGCCTGAGTAATAAGTATCCAAGGAGAATAAGTCCGCAGGACTGGATCATGACACTGATCTAAAGGGAAAAGTACCATCCACTAAAAGAACCCAAAATCCTCTCCCCGATCTGATGCAATAACAACTGTCCGGTCAACCGCCCGAAATCCGCGGTTGCCGCAAATCCCTGCCATCACAGCCTGTCCATCCCGAAACCCAGGTATCTGACTACACTATCCCAGCCCCTGCTCTAACCCGAGCATGATATCCCCTATGTCTAGATAACTGGAGAAAATAAAATCGTGGTTTCTCCTAAGTCAATTCCAGCATGATAGTGCAGCAGAAAAATGTGGCCTAACTAGGTGACCATTCAAGCATGCAAAAGTCCTTTTTCTTAACAATATAATTTCAGTGTTCCAATTCTCACAAGAATTACAGTATGCCTTTGTTTACATATCAGAAGTACTAACGTGCCATAAGCGAATTTATACACATGCATAGGTTTCCCAATTATACATAAAACATGATATGGTTTAGCCGATTATTACCAAAAAGGTTTAAGCAATTGTTCCCAGGGATTTTAATCAACTTAATACTTGTAAGAATTACCATTATTAGCACTTAGTCCTCTAAAGGTGCAAGTATCAACCATAAGTCCAATTCTTCCAATTTAAGCATGCCATAATCATTCCACTAGTATACTAGCAACATTACATAAGACTAGCTCCAATATGCCTAGTGGGTTATCACAAGTAGGAGGTTGACAATGGTACCCACCTCGAGCGCTAAATTCTGGTCCCCAAAGGTGCAGTCCACGCTCGGCCAAAACCAACTCTACAACACTGCACAAAATTCCCCAGAAGAATAAACATATTTAATCACACCTTGCCTCACAAAATCTGTCCCAAAATACATAGTCCAAAGTTCCACTGTTTTCACCTGCGAAAAATACCCGGAAAAATCCACGAAAAATACTGTCGGGATCCTCGCGACGAACCCGTCGAAACGAGTACCTGCACGTTCAATTGCGAGTTTTCTACGCTGAGATAAAAATCTAGCAAGGGGAACACCCCAAAACAAACTGTCCAGAAAATCTGTAACAAAGAACCACAGTAAAAGGAGACTTTCACCTTCGGAAAATATTCCAAAAATTCAGGGAAAAATCCAGGAGATTCCTTGCGAAGTGAACATGAAAAATGCCTTTTGAATCGCCCCGTTCCGACGCCTGTGCGAAAAGATACGGCTAGAACACCGTAGTGCTGTCCAAGAATCCGCGAAGAAAAATGGGTCAAATAGGTGCTCAGAAAACTCCAAGGTCAGCACGGAAATCGAGGAACCTCAAAACACTGGAGTTGAAGTCCTACCTGTCGTGAGTCCAACGGCACAAGAATCGCCGGAAAAGGAGGTCAGGGTGAGTCGGGGGAGCCCAAACACTGAGAAGGGCGAAGCGAGTTGCCGGAGAACGAGCGTCGCGCCGCGCCGTAAAATAGCGAACCTCAGGATGCGTGCCTCCAAAAAATCCTCCAAGTCCTCCAATGGATAGTGCTCTGTGAGAGGGAAAACTCTTCTGAAGACTCCACAGCGGAAAGGTGTCTAAAAAGCCCACAGAAGACACAAAGAAGCCTATTTATAGGCTCAGCCCACTAACTGTTAGTGGGCCGGATTCGGGCGCAACTTTCGGGCGCCCGAATCCGGAAGAACGGTCGGACGCCTCCCCGTCCGACGCGCCCGAAAGATTGTGGTGACGACACGTGTCCCCATAACACGGGACAGCGGTGCAAAGCCCCCCGCTGTGCGCCACGTGTCCCGCCGCGGTCAACGGGGTGGGTACGGCCCGCCACTTGCGTCGCGACGCGTGGCGCACTCGAGTACGGCCGCCCTCTCGCGTCGCGACGCGTGGCGTACTCGAGTGCGGCCGACCGCCGCGTCAGGCGCCCCTGTGCGCGCTCCATCCCGAGGCGGGCCCTCACACACTCCGTGCGCCGCGCAAACTGAGCCCGCCAATAGCCTGCCGCCACGTGTCCCTGCGCCGGGTCCATGCACCCGCGCGGGGAACTCCGTGGACCGCGCACCCCAGCGCCCGCCAATCAGGGATCGAAACGTGGTTCCCGCTCAGATCCCTGCACCGGCGTTCAAACAGTGCACCTGCCGGTCAAAATCCCGTGGACCGCGCACCAAAGGCCAGCCTATCCTTGCCTGCCACGTGTCCTGCGCCGGGCTCATGCACCCAGCCGCACCGCTCCGTGGACCGAACGTCGCGAACCGGCCAATTACATGCCGCCACGTGGCAGCCGGCGGTCCACCGACACTCCTCATGCACCGAAAAGCCCCGAAAACTTCCGGAAGCCCGTTTTTGGTCATCCGGACTCCAAATTTAACCAGCAAATAGCCGTTTTCAAGCGTTTTTCCGCGCTGAATCCAAATCCAACCTCCGTTCGGCCCGAATCATTTTCTAAAATTCGGCAAATACAGCGGAAGGCCAAATCTGCTACAAAAATCTCGCAGGGCCCATCTGTGGCACTCCTTTGATGCACCATGGGCCAGACACCATCACTAGGTGTTATACACAGTGGATTCATCGGGAAATTGCATAGGAAAAACTAGAACACTACATCCTCCCCTACAAGAAAAAGTTTCGTCCTCGAAACAAAAGTCATACCTCAAGCTGGGGCCTCGAACAAGTAGGGGCAAGCATAAATCATCGCTGACTCCAGCTCCCAAGTAGCCTCGCGCTCATCGTGACTGCTCCAGAGAATCTTCACATAAGGGATGGCTCGGCTGCGGAGCTCCCTAACCTCACGGTCCAAGATCCTCAACGGCCGCTCAACATAGCTCAGGTCCTCAGCAACCTCCAGTGGGGTGAAATCGATGATGTGAGACGGGTCATGAACATACCTCCTCAGAGTCGATACATGAAAAACATTGTGAACACCTGAAAGCCTGGGGGGAAGTGCAAGCCTGTAGGCAACTGGCCCTAAGCGCTCCAACACCTCGAAAGGTCCAATATAACGAGGGCTCAGTTTCCCACGAATACCAAATCTCCGAATCCCCTTCGAAGGCGAGACTTTCAGAAAAACATGGTCACCCACCTGAAACTCTAAGTCTCGCCGTCGAGTATCAGCATAACTCCTCTGTCGACTCTGGGCGATCTCGAGATGTCGTCGTACCAATCTGACCTTTTCCTCTGCCTCTAATAATAGATCAGGACCCAAAGTCTTCTTCTCACCCACGTCACTCCAATATAGGGGTGACCGACACTTGCGTCCATACAACGCTTCAAACGGAGCCATCTGGATGCTCGCTTGATAGCTGTTGTTGTACGCAAACTCAACTAATCCCAAGTGTCGGTACCACCCTCCTCCAAAGTCCAGAACACATGCTCTCAACATATCCTCGAGGGTCTGAATAGTGCGCTCTGACTGCCCATCGGTCTGTGGGTGGAATGCTGTACTAAATCGGAGCTGTGTCCCCAAGGCTGTCTGTAAACTCCTCCAAAAATGCGAGACAAACCTCGGGTCTCTATCTGATACGATGGAAACGGGTACCCCGTGCAATCTAACCACCTCAGCCAAGTACACCTGTGCTAGTCGCTCCATCGACCAAGTCATCTGAACCGGTAAAAAGTGAGCGGACTTGGTAAGCCTGTCCACGACTACCCAGATAGCATCCGCTCCCGTCTGTGCTCTCGGCAAACCCGTGACAAAATCCATCGTAACATGTTCCCATTTCCATTCAGGGATTGGAAGACTCTGCAACTTGCCAGCAGGTTGACGATGCTCAGCTTTTACTTGCTGACAAGTTAAACAGTGTGCTACAAATCTCCCAATGTCTCTTTTCATCCCATTCCACCAAAACTGTGCCTTGAGGTCCCTATACATCTTAGTCCCACCAGGATGGATGGTATAAGGTGTATAGTGGGCCTCCCTCAAGATCTGCTCTCGGATCTCTGCATCCATAGGCACACAAGCTCGGTCCCTGTACCGCAGTACTCCCGAAGCATCAACTGAAAAGTCCCCTGTCAAACCAGTCTGAATCTGCTCTCGAATCCTCATCAGGTGGGGGTCCTCACTCTGTCTCTCTCGAATCCTGTCCAACAGAGTGGGCTGCACGACTAGAGACATAAGTCTAGCAGAGACCCCAGGGGACACAACCTCGAGCTCTAACCGCCTCATCTGCTCAAGTAATGGCGCCTGATCGGTGATCATCAAAGATAGACTCTGTACTGCTCTCCTGCTCAGGGCATCAGCAACCACGTTGGCCTTGCCAGGATGGTATAATATTTCTACATCGTAGTCCTTTAACAATTCCAACCATCTGCGCTGCCTCAAGTTGAGCTCCTTCTGTGTAAACAGGTATTTCAGGCTTTTGTGGTCTGTGTAAATCTCACAGTGCTCCCCATACAGGTAATGGCGCCACAACTTCAGTGCGAAAATTACTGCAGCTAGCTCCAAGTCATGGGTAGGGTAATTCTTTTCATAGTCCTTCAGTTGCCGAGAGGCATAAGCGATTACCCTTCCCTCCTGCATCAGCACGCAACCAAGTCCACTGTGCGATGCATCACTGTAAATCACGTATCCTTTCCCCATAACAGGGAGGGAAAGGATAGGAGCCGCCATCAATCTATTTTTTAATTCCTCAAAGCTCCTTTGGCAATCCTCACTCCAAATAAACTTAAACCCTTTTCGCGTCTGTCACGCCCCGAGTTTAAAAACTAGCGTCTAAATTTTTTTTTTTTTTTGAAATCAGAGTTTAAAACCAGCCAGGGCGCAACAGACCGCCACATATATAGAAGAGTCCCAATCCCACTGGGGATTGAGCCTTTTCTATATATGCACGGCTCACTTGGCATACAATCAGAGTACTAACTATGTACATCAACTAAGCAAGATTAAATTACAATATCAATAACTTCTCAATTACATTGCATTACATTTGATACAACAAATAACTAAATACTTGATCTTATCGGTTGTCCAGGGTCAAGCTCTATCTCGTGATCTCACCAACTCGTCCCGACATCTCAACACCCGCTCGACCTGAAAAACAGTCACCCGAGGGTGTGAGACACACCGGAGTGTATCCCAGTGGGCACGACGAGCCGAGAAATAGCAGATCGTACCTACTGGTATACAATGCTAGAGGATAGTAATAGATCAGGGGTTAGGGTAAAGCAGATATATAACTGGTGCTGTAAAGAAAGCAAAACTCATAATCTGGGTACAAGCATAGGAGATAATTTTAGCAGAATTTAAAACATGTATCAGGATAATCAACACATCAAGGAGTTAGGACAATCAGCAAGATAACAATGAAACTATAATCAAAGGCATCACATAGAATCATATAAAGGTAGATAACTAGAAGCCAGATCAAAGAATCAAAGAATCATGTTAAAGCAACTTAACAACACATGCATCAAATAGATGAAAACGCAAAGACCCAATCACAAGCTACCATATTGGCCTTCACAAGACCTCAGGCAAGACTGCCCAACCTAGCACCAACATGGTTGACATTCCCCAAACTAGGGTCACGGGTCGCAACTGCTAACCACTTTACCGGTAAAGAACATCGCTACGGGTAGCAAATCCGCTGATGTTCGTGAAGTACAACGGTGTGGGCGAATCATATGCAAATGCTCAAGCTCACGGTCCACTGACTGGGTAATCGGCAACTAGCTGGGAAATCCCCACTGGGATGCAATGACAAGATCAACTGAATCTCAACACTTATGCAGGAACACTCAGCAATAAATCTCAACTCAGCAGAAGCTCACATATAAACTCAACTCAACCACACAAACCAACCAAATGATACAAAACTTAAACACATATTTTTAAGAAAACTGTTTTGAAAAGTCCAAACCCCGAAAAGCATTGCCCTCGTCCTATCAAACAAGAACAGACTCAGGCGACACTACGAAGCTTGGGTTTCCAAACCTCGTAGAGCAATTGCCTTTGTCCTATCAAACAAGAACAGACTCCGGCGACCCTACGAAGCTCGGTAAAAACATCAGTTAAACAAATCTATGTGCTCAGCAGTGTATCATTTGATCGACAGGACAAACAGGCTTACTCATCAACCATGGAAATGTTCCAAGATAAGATATAAATACCAGAGGCACTAAGAATAATCATGTAAGGCAGAATAGAACTGATAACAGGCATGGCTCAACATCTCACCCAATCAGACAGACTAACCCCTTATGCAACTAAACACATGTTTTTAAGAAAACCTTTGAAAACAATAGGTTTTTGGGTCCCAACCCTCGTAGAGCGTTACCCTCGTCCTATCAAACAAGAACAGACTCAGGCTACCCTACAAGGCTTGGTAAAAAACATTTATTTTAAAAGATCATGTATTTAGCAACATAACGGGCGAACAACAAGGAAGCAGGTATAAAGCAGGCATAAGGTAGAAAATCACTGAATCAATGGAAAGGCAGGCTCAAACATTAATAGACTGATATAATAATCAAGCATAGAAGTGCAACTACGAAATGACCAATTAGTCAGAGCAACTAACAGTAATATATATTGCAACCAAAGGCAGACAGGCTCAAAATAAACTAAGTTACCAAGAACAGGAGTCCAACCAGTATCGCACCCCAGAGGGCCGAGCTGATAAAACCCGGACCGAAGATAACCCACCTGATATAACACAGGCGGCTAATCGTATCTGCAACTTACTCGAAGATCAGAGCTACTGGAACACCTGAATCAAATATATATATTGTTTTATGTTGATTCTACTATATCTTTTAATTTAAACTTCAAACAAGAACATTTTGTATATCAAAGTTGGTCTGGGCACTGCCAGGACCTCAGTGTTCACCCTGGTTGAGGCCCAGGGGTGCTGGTTCAAGCAGAACCAAGGTCAAGCTTACACTCTAATTCACAATGCACCAAACTTTAATCCACTCAGTTTATGTTTGAACTGAAGTGAGCACATAGCTCAGGGGACTATTTGGAGCAAGTTTCATATACAAAGTTTTGTTAAATTCCAACTCTTTCTTCTCAGTGGCATTTAATCGAACATCTTAGGGGCATATTATATACACATACACATAAGCAACTTTGAAGTTGGAATCTCTGCAAATACTAAACTAGAGGCAGTCTAACTTGGATTGATTTGATCCATGAAGAATCTGGAGCTTTCCCCCCCTACTTGGAGCAACTCGAAACCCCTCGGATGGCCGAGCTCGAGGAAGAAGAAAATGGGGATAACATTGAAAATCGTGATGCTCCAACTAGAGGGTCTGGGGCTCAACTAAATGCACCATTAGGTGCAACTCACCCCACTGAAGCTTTCCATGCATGCGGCTGGCCCCGGGGTGCGGCGGCGGCGCGGCGGAGCAAGCTCCGGTTTGGAGCTCAATGGGCTCTAATGGCGAATTTGCACAGAGACCATCTGGAGCTCTATAACTTAGAGGGAAGGCTCCTTGGGTTACCACGAAGCTTCCCAACCATCTCCCCCCCCCCCGGCGGGAAGTGGCCGGAGCTCCGGCGGCCGCAAAGTTATCAATTTCGGGTTCATCCATGGCCGCATCATTTTGATGCTGCATGGGTGCCATGCAAATGCATGGGAGCACTCCTCTCATTCCGAGTAAGGCTTCTGGGTAGGTGGCCGGCGTCGGAGAAGCTCGCCGGCGCCGGAGTTGCATTCTCGGCCGCATGCATAAAAAGCTCAAAATTAGGGCATCAACTTTCTCCTAAGTTACTCTACCCTCCTCCCCCATACTTTGCAGATTTCTTCCATATGTCCTACAGTCCCTACACACCAATTTTGGTGTGCTAAAGTCCAGTGGTTGCCGAGTTCTTCAAAGGTGGAGCTAAACTAGGTTTCCGGCGACCCCATGTCCCCGTCGGCCATGCGCTGTGCATGGGGGCTCGGGTCTCGGCCAGTAGCATCCTAAGGACCTAATAGGTCCACTGTTAAAGGCCCCGGGCTCAAACATTCAAAGGTTAGTGAGCCTTACCTTTGCCGGACTCGAGGAAGATAGGAAGTAGCCGGATCTCACCCTCCCTCCTTCGCGCGGCTTCGGCAAGCTCCAGCAAGTCCTTCAACCACCGAGGACACCACAGGAACACCCCAGCCCTTCCTGGAAGATCTTTGATCCAAGGTTTTCCTTCCCTCACTCTCTCTCGGGTTTGCATATAATGGTGGTGCTCCTTCGTCTCCCCCAACGCTCGAGGCTGAGTCTGGGAGTTATAGTAGAGGATGGATGCTTCCAATCCCCAGTAACCCCCCCCCCCCCCGCCCCGTGCAAGAGCCTCAAGAATTCCAACAACCACCCTCCAACTTAATGCATTGATTCCTTTGTAAAATGCCTTTGGGTTCGGTTCACACTTAACCCTAGCATCCGAGGCTTTATCTGGAGTTGCAAAATGCACCCAGCACCTTGTGGTATGAAGCCCTAGCACTTAGGCACATAAAATATGAAGTTTTTATTACAATTTAATCCATTTTGAGCACTCTTCATGCATTTCGAGACTATCTGGTCGCCGTTTCGCGAAACGGACTTCGCCACGACGTCCGGCTCGTCGAGACCTGTCAGGTAGTGTATTTGTTTGGTTCGTTCGACGCTCGGATTAAAAGTCGTTCCATAAAGTTCGTCGAATTATCGTGTGTGGCACGCACTTCGATGCACCCGGGTCGCCAAACGCGAAATCCGTCAGTGCCATTGCGCTAAGAACGTCGAAATTAGCTAGGTTCCATTACTCATACCTCTAGGTTAAAAATCTAGATAGTGGTTCGGCCATTAGTGAAAGCGAGGGATTAAAAACTCGAGGGTTACTATTCACTTAAGTCGCGGGGCCCACTTTTGATTTCTGATTTATGGAAGATCCGACCGTCGGATCGAAAACATATGAATATGAAACTTCTATGTTTCGACGAGACGATCGCAATGGTGATCTCGGATTTTCCAGATCAGACCCCGATCAAAAGTCGATAGTTCTGGGCCCACTATTGACCCACTATCTCTCCACTTTTGCCAAAAATTAATAATTTAACATCTTTAAAAGCAAATAGAGGTTTTATAATTCTGGATTACTACAGCGTCAGACGAGTGAGGGGTGTGGAAAGTTTCGCAAAACCTTCCACAAACCAACGGTAATATCCGGCTAGGCCCATAAAACTGCGGACCTCAGATACCGTCGTCGGTCGGGGCCAATCCCGGACTGCCTCGATCTTCGCCGGGTCTACTGCCACTCCAGCGGCTGAAATCACGTGGCCCAAAAAGACAACCTCCCGAAGCCAGAATTCACACTTAGATAACTTGGCATACAACTTCCTCTCTCTCAGAAGTTGCAGCACAATCCTCAAGTGCTCCTCGTGCTCCGCATCGCTCCGGGAATAAACTAGAATATCATCAATAAAAACGACGACGAACCGATCCAGGTATGGTTGAAAAACTCTGTTCATTAAATCCATAAAAGCAGCAGGGGCATTTGTCAATCCAAAAGGCATGACGGTAAACTCATAATGTCCGTACCGCGTCCTGAATGCCGTCTTTGGGATGCCCTCGGCCTTCACCTTCAATTGGTGGTAACCAGACTGTAAATCAATCTTGGAGAAGACACAAGACCCTTGCAGCTGATCAAATAAGTCATCAATGCGTGGCAAAGGGTACTTGTTCTTGATGGTCACTTTATTCAGCTCCCGGTAATCAACACAAAGTCGGAGTGAACCATCCATCTTCTTCACAAATAGCCTAAACATTAGACGGGCCTTCCGCCAACGGATCCTCCTGTTGGGTTAAAGCAAAGAATCGTCCACCCGAGACTTGGCGCGACCCTTCAGGTTGTCGTGGAGGTGGAGGGCGACTAGATGCTGCCATACTCTGTGTAGAATTCGACGGCCTAGAAGACAGAGGTGGTACTGAAAGTGCTGTCTGTGTCGTTGCAGATTTTTGGGGGCAGTTGCTGAGATATGTCCAGGATGGCCGCACTGGTAGCATCGGCCACGGCGCTGGTCACAAACATGTGGTCGATGATCTCCCCCACAGAAAATGCAAGGCCAGTTTCCCCGTGGTTGATTGCTTACCCGGGAGCTAGCCGTCTGATTCTGGCTATGCGGGTATCTAGGTGGTTTCCAGTTCTTCGATGATCCCTCTCCATTTCCTGGGAAAGACCGCTTCTTTCCTTTCCCCTTATCCATAGCTGCCCGTTCCGCACGGGTGATCACCACGTTTGCCTCAATTGAGAGGCAACGCTCAATGCAGTCGTCATAGTCGACAATTCGGTGAGAGGACAGCTGTCGACGAATCTCGGGCCGCATTCCTGAGGAGAACAGCCTAACTTTACGCCGCTCATCTTGCACTGCTCGAGGCACCAGATCGGCGATTTTAGAGAATTCCTCTTCGTACTCTCGCAGTGTGCGGTCTCCCTGGCGGATAGTCTCCAAATCACGCTCTAGTGCTTCCCTCGTTGTTTCTTTAAGGTAGCGATGGTACAACGCCGCCTTAAACTGGCTCCAAGTGGGTTTGAGCATACCCTTAGTAAAATGATCATGTTGGTAGTGGAACCACCACATACTTGCACTTATACCGAGACAATGCACCCCCAAGGTAACTTTGTCTTGCTCCTCCGTATCTAGGTCTCGGAATAGTTTCTCCATGTGATTTAACCATTGTTCGACCGCCCAATGGTCTGTCTCCCGCCCAGTGAACGCCTGGGGCTTGAACTTATTGAATTCCAACAGCACCCCCATAATTCTCATTCTTTCTGCCTTGTACGCCGCCCTGGGATCCTCCGGGGTATCAGGCGGATTAGGCAGAGCGGCCAATCCCACATCAGGAACAGGATTGCCACCACCCGCAACCCCGGGAGCGACCCTACCCGTAGCAATGGCATCAGGAGTAGCGGGCACAGTCGGAGGCACTGGGTTAACGGGTGCAGCAGGAACAGGAAGTCCCTCCGGCTCGGGGGCCAGTGGTGCGGCAGGTAGTGCAGGTGCAGCGGGAACAGAAGCCTGCTGCTGGACTAACTGTTGGACCATCCCAGCCAATGCAGCAAGCTGTTCCTCCATAAGTTGCATTCTGTCGGGATTTGCAGGGCCCCGACTCTCAGCAGATGTTTGGGCGATACCCTGACCTGTGCCAGTCCCACGCCTGCCACCAACGCCACGCCTTGTGCGGGCCATAACTGCAATCACCAGGATGGAAACAGTATAACCGGCCCACAACTTCTTTTTTTTTTGACTGTAAGGATTTAGACAACTACCCATCGCTCTCACGTGAACACAAGTCATCCTAGGGTTCGTTCCTAACCAAACCTAGGCATCGTCTTCCTATGCTCTGATACCATCTAATCTGTCACGCCCCGAGTTCAAAAAACAGCGTCTAAATTTTTTTTTTTTTTAAATCAAAGTTTGAAAGCAAGCCAGGGCACGACAGACCGCCACATATATAGAAAATTCTCAATCCCCATTGGATTGAGTATTTTCTATACATGCTCGGCACAACAATGACAAACCACATCAGAGTAGTCTAAACTACGAACTCTAAAGAAAAGTTAAACAGATACAACAACTTATTACAATTATTACTACTTGAATTACAAATTAAACAAACTGATGAATATAATCAACGGCTGTCCAGGGTCAACTCTATTGCGTTATCTCACCAACACGTCCCGACATCCCAACACCCGCTCGACCTGAAAAATGGTCACCCAGGGGGGGTGAGATACATCGACAGTGTATCCCAGTGGGCACGACGAGCCGAGAAATAGCAGATCGTACCTACTGGCATACAATACTAGAGGATAGTAGAAATCAACTTGTTAGGTAAGCATGATTAAGAAGCGAATAATTAATCAATATGTAAAGCAGATATAGATCTCAACAGGAGTATACTGAAATAAATATTGAAAGGAGCTGAACAATCATAATATAAAAGCATGCTGAACAGGCAACATATGCATCAATAATAGAACAAGCAGATACCCAATCAAGCCACCATATTGGTCTATAAGACCTCAGGGAAAAACGCCGAACCTGGCATCAAACAGAAGCATGCTGATATAGATTCTGAACAAAACTGAACAAGCACTGGGTAATCATAAGAGTATGATTTAAAGCAGATTAAACAGGCAATTTATGCATCAATGAAAGAACAAGCAAGTACCCAATCAAAAGCCACCATATTGGTCACTAGGACCTCAGGGAAACCTCGCCGAACCTGGCACCAACCTGGCTGACATACTCCGGCACCCTCGGGCACTAACCTGGGAGTCAACACTCCGGCACCCTTGGGCACTAACCTGGGAGTCACGGGTCGTATACCAGACCACTTTACCGGTAAAGAACATCCACACGGGTAGCTACTCCGCTGATGTTCGTGAAGTACAGCAGTGCGGGCGATCAATCATGCGAATGCTCAAGCTCACGGTCCACCGACCGGGTAATCGGCAACTAGCCGGGAAAATCCCAACAGGGATGGAAATGCAGAATAACCAACTGAATCTCAACTCATGGTAATCGGCAATAAGCCGGGGAAAATCCCAATATGGATGCAATGCAGAATAGCCAACTGGATCTCAACTCATATGCAGAATACAATCAACAACTACTATAACATGGATCAGGATATACTGATAATCAATAAGGTGTGCAAACTAGCTAATGACCAAGCAGGCATGGCAATGTCCAGAATAATGTCATAATAACTGGAAGCAACTAAGATCAATCATGTAAGGTATCATATAATCAGATAACAGATAAGGATCATAACTCAGACATATAGCAGTATGAAACTGATCAATAGAAAGGCAGGCTCAAATATACGTCTAGGCTACAAGAACAGGGGTCCAACCAATACTATACCCCAGAGGGCCGAAATGATAAAGCCCGGACCGTAGATAAACCCACCTGTCGTTTGCAGGCGACTGCTAACGGTATGCTCGAAGGCTAGAGCCGAACTGTGCCAACCTGAATCAAGAACACTGATCAGGGAAACACTCACACTCAAACCACTGACTCTCTAACCAATAACTTTAGATTTCTGAAACTAACGAAACCTGTCGTGCAGCCTCGGGATACTAAAACATTAATGTTTGACAAACAACACTTTGCTAGACTCAACCTTTTAATTAAATATTGGTATACTTACCAAAATGCCCCTCCCGAAAATTCCATTTGAATTTCCGGGAGACACGGGCTTTGACCCTTTGCCGCTGGCTCAACCAGATTCTGCTGGGACTCAACAGACGGCTAGGCGGAACCGCCGCAATTTCCCGAATTGCACGATTGCCACCGGGGCGCCGTTAAACCGACGATTTTGCCGATTTACGGACCGATAACCAATTTCTGCTCAATGAGAGCCGTTGGATCCCTGACGTAAAGATTAGAGATCATGGACACATAGTCCAAGACAGCAGGTTACAATTGTGTTTAGAACCCTAGGGTTTCCCAAAATCGCACTTTAATAGCAATTTGAGAGCCGTTTTCGCTCGTTCTCTTAATCGGGACATCATTTTTTACAAACTGTCACCTCCAGTAGGTGGCCCTCGACTTGCTGGACACCGTGCTCACCAATTTGCAGCAACACAGAATCCGAGGAAAACTTTGGCCCATAAATTACTTGTTACATAGGTTAAATAACACCATTTTGCATTTTAATTTTTCTACGCGGCCAAACCTATTTTTAAGGTGAGCATCGCGTTCAGTGACCCCAAAACAACCAGGAGCTCACTGTCGCGAAGCCACATAATGCCCCAAATAGTCCCATGGTCATTCACAAATTAGAGAGCTTCATATTACAATAACTTTAAACCTACTTGTGCAAATTCTAAAAAAATTGGAGCATTCATCTTTGGACAGTACCAAGACACACAGGCTCACCATTTAGCAGCCCAGAAATTGCTGGATCAAAGAGATCCAAACCTTTGCTCTCTAACTTTTTTGACATTGCTCCACACCATGCCACACAGCCCAAAATTTGGGTCTGAAGTGAGCATCAAGCTCAGGGAAAGGTATGGAACAACTTTCATATTCTGCTGGATGCCAAAATCTGCATTAATGTTCTTTGGAGCATTCTAACAAACAAGTGGTGTGCATGTTTCATATTCATACAAGCTTTAACTATTTATGTCACGCCCCGTGGTCGAAACTGCGACCCGGGCTCGCCAACAGATCCGCCACCTATGCCAAACTCCGCATAGGCGAAGCGTCCTACCTGCAAGAAAAGTGCTACAGCTAACAGATATCAGAGCTATAAGATAAAACTGCTATAAAAATAAAATCAACCACTGTACAACTGGAAAATAATGCAACACTGTCCACCTCCCAAAAATGATAATCGTACAATATCCTCAAATCTTAAAACTCATAGCTCAACAGGGAGGTATCTCCAATAAATACAATAGTGTACAGGCTCTCAATACATATCAAATCCTCACTACAACAGTCTCTCAAAAGAGGAAATAAAATAACTAATCTAATGAAGATCTCCTCTGAAGGGGGTACCGCTACTCTCCAACGACGGGTAGGGATCTAGCTCGCAACTCTCTCGCATCGAGCAATAACCGCAGAATCAGCAACACCCGCTAAGACTCTGCAAAACAAAGGAGAGGAAGGAAAAAGGAGGGGGAAAACCCCCAATGGGTATGAGAACTACACCAAAAAGGGAGTTCTCAGTGGGTACCACCGCCAGGCCCGACGGTCTGCCCACCAAGTCCTCAAGAGACAAAAATAACCAAAGCAGTAAGAACTGAATAAGAACGCTGATGACACTCAACCGCTACACTGCCTCCATCTAAATGCCCAAGAGGGGAGAATCAAGAATGGTATGCAACCCCTAGCACATGAAGTGCACAATCGCCCCAATCGAGCTGACTGCCACATCTGGTCCAGTCAAACCTGCGCCCCACCTACAACCACCTCCCACTGCCGGGCAGGAATTACGTAAGGTGTCCAAAAGGACTAACTCGCTATCGAGTAGTGGGTCATATAGGCTATAGTCGAAATCCACGCTTTCTCTCAGAACGGATAGAATCATGATGTCAACCTCTCACATAACGGTCAAGGTACTCACAACGACACGGGAGCACCGTCAAACCGAACGGCTCCCAACAACACTAGCACTGGTCTAAACACAGCTACTAGACCTCACTTAGCCCCCCAGGCACGAGTGCAACAATAAAAGTATCTGACCGAAATAAACCCAATCAAATGAACCGGTATAAAACCCGGTACTGCTTGCTCTGTCATCAATCTCACGAACTCAGTATCTCCACTGTCCAACTGACCGGAACCCAACACGGTCTGACCGGCACCTAACACGGTCTAAAGCCTACTCCGGAGTGGCACTCGAGGGGAGCGACCCACACGAGTAAAGTATCTCTGTCATCAGTATCACAAGTATCTCTGTCATCAGTATCACAAGTATCTCTATATAGCAGGACTAGATCATGACTATGATCAAAGTGGGAAAGCCCAACCACTAAAGAAGACCCTGGTCCTCAATCAGATGCAAAAATACTCAAATAGTGGGAAACTTCGTCCACTAGAGAAATCTGATACCCAATCTGATGCATAAATAAATATCCGGTCAACCGCCCAAAATCCGCGGTTGCCGCAATACCCTGACGTCTATATTCAAGTCCTATAACCGACCTCCGGTCAACCGCCTAAAGTCCGCGGTCACCGCAAAACCCTGCCAACCGCAATCCAGCACAACCCGTCCCTGACACCAATGTCCCGGCTACACTACCTCAGACCCCTGCTCGCACCCGAGCAACACAGACCACCTGACTAACAAAGAAGGAGAAAATGATAACATGGTTTCTCCTAAGTCAAGTTCCAATAAGTAGTGCATCAGTAAAAGATGGCCTATCTAGATGTCCATTCAAGCATGCTTTTGTCCTCGGAAACGATAAAAGAGAATGAAGCATATAATAGCAAGGCATGCTAAAACATTCCTACTATGATACACTAATCTCACATAAGTAGGCCATTACATGAACATGTATGATCTCTATATCATCTAGTGTGGGATAAATATAACCGTCTATCATATGATAAGTCTCTAATTCACCAAACGTGAACAATGATCAGGTAAGCATCAATCCCCAAAAATCTAGGCCATTCCCTGCTTACCTCTCGTTCATATCGGTTGAACATTAGTTCTGCATGCTATTAGTCATAGAGGGGTGACATTCCCACAGGTGTACTTACATTAACCATAACATAAACATCCATAACAACCCTATCATTTCCTTATACAGTTACCAATATTATGCTTACCCACCTGAAGTGCTTAATCCAAGGCAAACCTAAGGTCGGTGAAGAGCGTGGCCACTTGCTAACAATATTTGCTGAACCCGTATCCACGGTACACGCCGCGCAAGCCTCGGCTCCTAACAGCTGAAAATACCCGAAAACCATCATCTCCCGTTCCAACAGGTTCAAAAACACCCGCAAACCTTCCTGGGTACAACAATAAGGTCCAAAGTTACACTTTTATTCCAAAATATCCAAGTAAATACAAATCTGTTGGAATAGTCCCAAAGATGTGGATTTTTCACCTGCAGCAAGAACTCTGAAAAATCCGACAAAAATACAGTCACGATCGTCGTGTCGAGCCCTTCGAAACGAGTACCTGCACGTCAAAATTCGAGTCCCGTAGGCCGAGTTACAAATTCAACAACGCAGGGAGTGCAAAACCTCACAACACATATAATTGTATCACATTGCACAGAAGAGAGGGAAAAGTATACCTTCGGGCAAGTCTCAGAAAAATCCTAGAAAAATACGACGAGAATCCTCGCGACACGTAGATGCAAAAAGTGTATAGGCACGCCTCAAACCGATGCGTGAGTGCGGAGATAAAATTCCGGCAAGGGGCTGCTGTCCAAAAACTCCACCAGCAAAATAGTGGCTTAGAAATGTGAGAAAACCGTGCCACGAACTCAGAATCAAGCAAGGTGATCAACACGGAAATCGAAGGCATACCTCTCGTGAATCCAACTCCGCAAAAATCGTCCAAAAATACTGTCGGAGTAGCTCTGTGGACCTCTTAGACCGAACTGTGATGATAACGGGCCTCCGATGAAAGATCGTCGCTCTGTGCTATGATGCCGAAGTCGTCGACGCCGCGGCTTCCAAAACTTCCGGGCCTCCGCCAAAAGATGCGACACACGAGGAGCTCCAACTTTGCTGAAGGGTTCAAGTACAGAGGAGTTTGGCAAAAACCCCAAACTCAGGGTGAAAGAGGGGCTTAAATAGGCCCAGCCCGAAAAATTCCAAATTTGGACTTTAGGGCCCAAATCCGGGCGCCCGGAACTATAGGGCCGCTACAGTGTTGGGCCCGGCCCAACACTTTGCGCGCCCGAAAGCTCCAGAGCCCGCCACATGTCACGCCGACACTGCCCGCGCCTGGCGCACGCGCGCCCGCCAACCGCGCGGCGCCGCGTGTCCCGACACGCGGGCGTGGGGTGGCTGCGCCCGGCCAATCGCGGGGCGCCACGTGGCACCCCCACGTCGCCCACGACCGCCTGTCTGTACGGCCACCTGCCCCCGCCGCTGCGTGGACCGCGCGCACAAAGACCCGCCAACCACGAGCCGCCACGTGGCCACCCCTCGGTCCACCGTACACCCGCACCAATTCCGTGGACCGCGCCTGCTGCGCCGGCCAACAGGAAGCCGCCACGTGGCCAGCGCCCGGGTGCACACCTCCGCGGTGGACCGAGCGGCTGCGCCACCGCCCGCCGCCGCACTCCGCCGCCAGCCGTCGCCGCCGTCGCCTCTCCGGCCGCCGGAACAGTGCCCAAACACCTCGAAATTCGTGTTTTCTCCTCCGGGCTCCAAAAAATATAAGTAAATAGCCCATTTTGATCGTTTTCGCGCGCTGAATCTAAATTCGCTGCCCGTTTTACCAAATTCCAATTCCAAAATTTGTCGAAGGCATCCAGATGAGTGTTCTTAACCTAAATTTCACGCTGAGTCCAATTCTGATGCCCGATTCGCGCGAAACCACTTCTAAACAATCGATGGGGTCCTCCGATTACCCACGTGATCTATTTTACACCCGAAGTCCATCACTTGTGTCCAAATTGGTGCAGAAACACCGCCGACACGCCACATAGGCTTCCAGAAGCTGCTGGTCACACTGTAGAAGCCCTGTAGAGATCTGGGTCACCACAATTTAAGTTACATTCTGTAAAAACATGCACCTGGAAGCTCCTAAGATGGTGAGAAATGCTCTCCAAAGTTGCAGAAACTTTTCCATGCAACTTGGATCAAACTTCATCCCTCGGATGGCCACGGCTCGAGGAAGAAGATGAAGCTTTAGCTTTGAAAATGGTGACCACTTATCTGTGGGTTCTGGGCCTCAACCACTTGCACCAAAAGGTGCCTTTCATCACCACAAGCCTTCCTAGACCTCTGCCCGACGACGAGGTCACGGTGGAGGACAAGTTCGGTTTTGAGCTTCCCACATCTAATGGTGGATTTACACCAAGGCTGCATGGACTCTATGCAAGAGCATGGATGGGATCCCCTTGATCACACTAAGCTTCCCGACCATGAATTCCCCGCCGGCAACGGCCGGATGGCCGGCCACCATGATTCGAGCTCAAGCTCAGTCATCTATGGCAACTTCAGTTTTGGGCTGCATGGATGCCATGCAAAGGCATGGCTGGACTCTAAATGGTCCCATGAAGGTTCTCGGCCATGTGCCCGGCAGTGGGGAGCGTCGCCGGCGCTGAAGCAATAAGCTCTGCCACGGAGCAAAAACACGAAAACTAGGGCTCGCGTTTGCGACACACAGGGCCAACCAAACTCCACCAAATTTGGTGGAGATGATTCTCTAGTCCTACAGTTTTTACCCATGATTTTAGTTTTTCGTTTGGACGAGCGGTTGTGACGCAAGGCCGAGGCGGAGCAAAGCTAGGTTTCCGGCGAGAACCTTCTCCCGCCGGCAACCGGGGCCATCCCAAGAGTTGGGACTTGACAGGGAGCATATCATGATTCTACAGAGTCGACTTCCAAGGGTCTCGGGTGCTAAAACCGAGAGGAAAGGAGGAACCTACCTTGCCGGAGTTGGAGAAGAAAGGTAGAAGCCGGTTCTCCTTCCCCGCGTCGCGCAGCCGCCCAGCAAGCTCGACTTCAACCTCTAGACGTAGAAGAACCTCCCAGATAGCTCAGGGGCCAAGTTTGAAGAACTTGGAGCAATCTTCTCTCTCTCTCTCTCTCTCCCTCTCCCTCGGTTTGACCTTGTGGGGGGAATGCCTCCTCGGCTATCCCAGAGCTAATAGGAACGGTTGTCTCGCTACAAAGCAACCCAGGGACTTAAAAGCTTCCCAGATACGTTTGTAACCCCCCCCCCCCACGGGCAGCCGAAGAGACCCAAGCCAAAAAATATCTAAATGCAACAAAATGCCCTTTGGTCCCTACACAACAAACCCTAAGCCCTTAGGTCCCTACTGTAGGTTCAAAATGCTGTAAGGACCTTCACCAATAAGCCCCAAATAATTTGGTCCATAAAATATTTAAGTTTTTGCAAAAATACTTAGTTTTTCAACGCTTTTCACGCATTTTGAGAAAAACGGGTCGTCGAAATGAAAAACTGACTTCGCCACGACGTTCGGCTCGTCGAGACCCTTCAAGTAGCGTATTCGCTTTCTTGATTCGGCGCTCACATAAAATCTCGGGCCATAACATATTATATGATATAAAATGACGCACGCATTTTGATGCACCCGGATCGCCAAACGCGAATTTCGTCGGTGCCATTGCGTTCAGAACGTCAGAATTAGCTAGAATTGACTACTCATACTGTTATGTTTGGGGTCCAGACGGCGAAACTGCCGACATTGGTCGAGAGGGGAATTTAAATCAGGGTTACTATTCACTACTTAAGTTGTGGGGCCCGCTTCTCTTTCGCTGTTTTGCGGAAGATCCGACCGTCGAATCGAAAACATGTGAACATCAATCTTTCTTGTTTCAACGAGACGGTCGCAATGGTGATCTCGGATTTTCGAGATCAGATCCCGATCAAAAGTCGCTATTTTTGGGCCACAATTGCACTACTAGTAATCCATTTTTGCCATTTAAATAATCCAGAAAATTATTTAAACTTAGATTTTGGATTTCAAAAATCACGGTCACTACAAGTGTATCAACTAGTTGCATCATCAACACGCATTCGGAGCGTAACTCGAGGGGAGCGACCCCACCGAGCTCAAGTATGTCTCAACTGTCTCAATAAACGGCACATGCAGGCTATGATCACGATCCAAAGATCGGAAGCTCAATGCTCAAGTAACACAACTCAGTCGGGAAACTCTCCACGACTCGATCAGGAAATGCCCAAACACACTCACAGCTATGTCGGAGAACCCTCCACGACTCAATCTGATAATGCACAACCCATGGCTAAGTCGGGAAACCTCCACGACTCGATCTGCCAGAACCCCAAAACTCTCAAAGCTAAGTCAGAGAACCACCTCCACGACTAAATCAGAAAAACACACTCCATGATCTAGAATAATCCCCTCAATCCCAACAAGGAAGTACAACTCTCATGACACTAGAAACTCAACACACAATGCTCTAAAAATCCACTCGGCCCCCCTGGCACGAGTATAAATGCATACCGGCCACCTGTACCTTCTGTAATACTCTCAGCATTTAGAAACTCTTTATAAAATCGGAGTTTACTTAAAACCAGTTGCAGAAATAAAGTGAAGGTCTAGATGCAACCCGGAAGACAAGGAAACATGCAGACTAGTGTCAAATCACCTCTAGATCATACTAAAAATATCTGGGGCTCAAGAAAGTCTTCCTACAATTTTCTAGGCAACTATCAGATTTACCAAGGATAAAAACAGGTAAAGTAAACATGATCAACATACATACAGAAGCTTTAGAGGGCATTCCATACATCTTGAAGAAATTCCAACCCACCTGGATCGCTTTCCGCAGGCAAACGCTGAAGTCGGTGAAGTGCCGAGCGCTCTCTGTCAAAATTCCCCGGAAGCTCGAACAAGTCCCTCGAGTCTTCTAATAAAAATCCGGCGTGCTCCGGCTCCCTCGCTGTCCACTCACAGCGTGCGCGCAAGCCCTCGGCTCCGCGCAATAAAATCCAAAGCTCACAACCAACAGCACACAAGCCGCCCCTCAAGATGCACACGAAATCATGGAAGAACAACCAATTTTGTGAGAACCTGAATCCCCACTTAAGAGTTTACTGATGGATTAGTGGCCTTTGGGAGTGTTTGTGCGCGTGTCGGGCCCAAGAAATGGATTTATGGTGTGAATTGGGAGTAAGTTTGCATCACCGGAGGCCTTTGGAAAATTTTAGAAGTGGAATTGGGCAAAACGGACTTCGGATTTGGATTCAGCGCACGAAAACGATGAAAATGGACTATTCACTTGTATTTTTCGGAACCCGGATGACGCGCACGTTTTTCAAGGCAAGTGGTACTGTTCCGGCCGCCGGCGGGCAGCGGCGGAGCGCGGCGGCGCTCGGGCGCGGGCAGGCGCGCTGGCAGGCGCGCGGCGCACGGGATTGCTTTGCCACGTGGCATCATCTTATTGGGTTGCTGTGGACACGTGGCGGGCTGTGGGTGGCCGGTGCAGTGGACCGGGACCACGGTGTTGGGCCGGGGTGCCTCGGGGCGCGTGCCTGGTCGGGTGTGCAGGCGGCGCTGGCGCGCGCACATGCGCGCGCCAGGCGGGCGTTGACCGCTGGCCGTGCCACGCGTCACCCCCGGAGCGGGCCACGTGTCGCTCGCGTAGTGGCCAGGATTGCTGTACGCTGTTTGGCGGGCGACGTGGAGGCCCAGGGAGGATTCGGGCCCGCACAGTGTTGGGCCGGGCCCAACACTGTAGCGGCCCGAACTCTGCGAGCGCCCGAAAATAGGGACATGGAGGGAATTAACTCAAAAGATTTTTCGAGCCTATAAAAAGTCCCTGTTCCAGCCCTGTTATCTTCTTCTCCGCACGGATTTTGGCAGAGTGACCTTCAGAAACATTCCTCCTCTCCCTGAGCTTATTCCACCTGTGGATTTCCAGGATTTTACGTGGCACGCTTCCCGAGGTTTCCCTTTTTACGGCGCGGCGGGACGCTGGTCCATTTGTGTTCCCCTTCGTCGCGTTTCGGTGCGCGAGCTCCCCCGGCCTACTCCAACTACCTTTTTGAGCAATTTCTTCGCCGCTGGATCCGCGACGGACAGAGCTACGATCTAGGTATTTTCAGCTTTCCCTAGTTTTGTGCTTTTCGAGGAGTTCTTCCTTGCTTACTGGGACCCTTGTTTTTTGTGAGGATTCTTGAGGACAGCGGGTTGTTTCGAGGATATCTCTGCAACCGGGCATAGGATTGAGACGAGCCCTTGCACTTTTTCCATCTACTCGACACAAGGATTATCACCGTATTTTTCTTGGATTTTTTTGAGGTTTGCCCGAAGGTATATGTTTTCCCCCTTATCTGTGCATGGGTTTACAGTTGTGTGGTTGTGAGATTTTGCGCACCTGTACTGTGGAATTTGTAACTCAGCCTACGGGGCTCGGAATTGAACGTGCAGGTACCCGTTTCGAAGATCTCGACGCGAGGATCGCTGTGGTATTTTTATCGGATTTTTCAGAGTCCGTTCTGCAGGTGAAAATTGCACATCTTCGGGACTGATTTTCAGATTTGCGTGTACTGGTTAATTTTGGGATTTAAGTGTAATTGTAAGCCTTGTGTTGTACCCAGGAGAGTTTGCGGGTATTGCTGGACCCGGTGGATCTGGATATATTGATTTCGGGGTATTATTAGCTGTGGGACTTTGGAAGTTAGCGCCTTCAGGTGGGTGGCCTTGTCTCCAAGTTTGGTGGACTGTACAGTAAATCTGCTATAGTAGGACCATGCATGATAGTGGATTCTTGTGTAGCATGCTAGAATATAGGAATGGTTATTCCTTGTTTTTATCTGTTGATCTTATGATCTCTTTTGCTTCCTACTACCTGTTAAATTATAGTTATTGGAACTTGACCTAGCACTCCGTCATATGTTGCATGTGTAACCAGACTAGTAGAAAACCCTCATTTGGGCTAGGTTTATTTATGCTTTAGACATCCACACTATTCTTCTATTCCTGGACATAGTGTCTTCCTCGCCCGGGTAGTGGGCCGAGTGGTCGGGACTTCCTTTTAGTGTGGGTTGCATTTGCACTCGTGCTTGGGAGCAGAGTGGAGTCTGGTAGATGTAGTTGATCGCTTGTCTGTGCCGGAAACCGTTTGGGGTAAACGGTGGTCCTGGGAGGTCTTGTTTCCCCTGTTTGGGTTGTCGCCACTGTGTTAGTGGCAGTAGTGTACCAGTGTTAGCCGGACCTAGAACCCAGAACCCTTTTCGACATACACATGATTTTAGTCTACCAATGTTTTCTTCCAAGCATCGAAGCTGGAGTCTGTTCTTGTTTGATTGGACAAAGGCATCAGCCCTTTGGGGTTTGGGTAAAATACTTGTTTTCTAACTGTTTTTCCTAAAAAGAACTAAAAATCATTAAAAATGGGTTTCTCCTCAAATCAAGATAGTTTTTCAAAAAGGGAACTACTTTTAGTCCTCACCCACGTGGGTTGAGTGAAAATAGTTTTCAGTAACAAATGTCACCATTTTTCCTGTAAACCTCCCCACTCGAAAGGATTCGAGTGGTCTGGGTTCTAGGGGGCGTTCCTTTGTTGGGACGAAAGCCACGAGGGCCGAGCCTGGAACCTGTTCTTGTTTGATAGGGTTGTAGGCGTAGGTGTAGGTCTTCCGGAACTTTCGGGCCCTGGTTGGTGTCTTCTGCGTGTTGTACCGAGGTTGTTGTGTTCCCGAACTATAAGGGGGTCGGGAACTTCGATAGGCGGAGCCTAGAGTCTGTTCTTGTTTGATAGGGTTCTAAGCACCGGCCTATCGGGTTTCCGAACCCTTATGGTGTCGGTCTTTCCTGTGAGTTTAGTGTTCTGTTGTGGGAGCCGTCTGGTGGACAGTGGTCCCGGCTGTGTGGTTTTCCAGCCTGTGAGTGAGCGTTGGTGTTGTTAGTTGATCTTGTTGATCGTGGTTTGGACTATAGCCTGCATTAGCCATATTGAGCTCGACAGAGATGCGCGGATACTTTCCTCGGTGGGGTCGCGCCCCTCGAGTGCCACTCCGGAGTTGGGCCTGTTACTTGCTATCGCGACTTGTCGACGCAGTCCCTCTGGTTGGGCCAGTTTTGGCAGTCACGGACACCCTACGGTAGACCCGTCCTGTTGAGGATGTGAGGCAGTAGGTGGGCGCAGGTTTGACTGGACCCTATGCGGCAGTCAGTGTAGATTGGGTGACTGTACTTTGAGAGTTAGTAGATGCATCATGTTTTCATCTGTTCCACTTTTTTAGCATCTAGATAGAGGCATAGTAGCTATAGAGTTACTTTTCCAGCCCTTTCATTTCAGTATTATATTATTGTTACTTTATGCCTCTAGTAGACCGTCGGGCTTGTTGGCGGCACCCACTGAGAACTACTGTGGGATGTAGTTCTCACACCCGTCGTGGTGTCTTTTCCCCAGGGACTTATACTCCTGTTCCTGTTGCTCCAGTTGCTGATCCTTCTGACCATGGCGAGGGAGTCGCGAGCTAGTTCCCTACCAGTCGTCTGCCAGAGAGAGAGTAGATGTACCCCTTCAGAGGAGATCTTCTTTAGATTAGTTATTTTTCCTCTTTTGAGAGACTGATGTAGTGAGGACATTTTATGTATTGAGAGCCTGTACACTGATGTATTTATTGGAGATATCTCCCTGTTGAGTTCTGAGTTTTGTATTAGAGGACTTTGTATATGATCGTATTTGGGAGATGGACATTGTATCTTTATTTCCAGTTGTACAGTGGTTGATTTTACTTTTTCAGTAATTTATTTTATTTTTAGCTCTGATATCTGTTAGCTGTAGTACTATTCTTGCAGGTAGGACGCTTCGCCTATGCGGAGTTGGCATAGGTGGCGGATCTGTTGGCGTGTCCGGGTCGCAGTTTCGACTCCGGGGCGTGACAAATTTCCACTCAAAAATCCCATTCAAAATCATCTCAAGAATTCCAAAAACCTAACTACGAAAATCTGCCAACTTACCTCGTACATTGCTCGACGCGCGCGCGGCTCCAAACAGGACCAAGCAGCAAGAACTCCAAGCAGCCACCTTCATTTGCCTTTTTTTTTCCTTTCTTTTTTCCACTTCTTCTCTTCCTTTTTGCCTTACTTTCTTTCATCTCTTTTCTCTCTTTTCTTTTCTTTGATTTCTGCTGAGAAGAGAAGGAGGAGGTGGTGTCCATATATAGAGAAGAGAGGGGGGTCAACTGGTGTTGGGGAGTAAAAGATAAAACTGCCCCTAAAAAAAAATCACTAAAATAAACACTCAGCAAGATGGGGTACCGGTACCCTCCATGCGGTACCGGTACCCAGATACAGTTCCGGAATCTCCTTATGGGTTCCGGAACTCCAAGCTAAACCACACGCGCTCGCTCAAGTCCCCGCACGCGCGGCGCCCAAGCTCCAGCCGCGCGGCGCTCTGGCCCGCCCAAGCTTTTTGTCGAATTGATCAAATCTTTGCTTAGAGTTTCCATCCATGGTTCTTTAATGATATTCTAAGCAAAGGATCACCATCGAAGCCTATACTTTCATAACGGCTGAGTTTGCGTTAAGGAGTTGACGTGGCATCGTGGATTCGATGTGTTGAAGGCGTTTCGTGGATTCGAAACGTGTTGCTCGTGGATTCGAGTGGCGTTCGTGGATTCGAACGTGTGCAGTGGACGTGCAGTCGGTGAGCGCAAGATCCGGAGAAGTTGAAGGTGGGGTTGGAGTCCGTGGAGTCGGTAATCACCTTGTTATCTTTCAATTTCTTAGTGGATTGTTATTGCGTGTTGGTCCCGTGGTTTTTACTCCTGTCATGGAGTTTTCCACGTAAATCTCGGTGTGCTGTTTTTATTTTCCGCATTGGTTTTTAATTTGCACTGAGATTGGTATTTTGTATATTACACCTATTCACCCCCCCCCTCTAGGTGTTTGATAGAACCTATTTAGATCCTTGTGGATCCTTAAAACCAACAATTGGTATCAGAGAGGGTTTTAGGTTTTTCTATCATGTCAGGTGAAGGTGGTAATATTTTTAGACCTCCTCTTTTCGATGGGATCAATTATGCTTATTGGAAAGTTCGCATGAGAGCTTTTCTCATCGCAATTGATGAGCGAGTATGGCAAACCGTGGAATATGGTTGGGAACTTCCTATTGAGGAAGTAGGAAATTCTACTACCCCAAAACCTCGCTGTAGATGGTCCAGAGAGGAAATCGAAAAATCTTCTTACAACGGGAAAGGTATGAACGCTTTATTTAATTCTCTTTCCTCGACTGAGTTTATACGTATTTCTGCGTGTGAAACTGCAAAGGAGATTTGGGATATTCTTCAAATTACACATGAGGGTACTAGTCTAGTAAAAATTCAAAAGCTATAGATGCTTACAAGTCAATTTGACTCTATTCATATGGATGAGCATGAATTGTTTACTGATTATTATACCAGACTTAAAGATATAATCAATACATGTGCTAATTTAGGAGAAAAGATCCCGGAATCAAAAGTTGTAAGAAAGGTTCTTCGGACTCTTCCGAAACGGTTTAGGGCAAAGGTTGCCGCCATTGAAACCGTCAATCATCCGGATGACATAAGAGTAGAGGAATTAGTAGGTGCTTTACAAACTTATGAGATGACTTTTCCTACTAATCAATTTTCTTCCAAGTCTTCTTCTAAGCATACAGATATTGCATTCAAATTAACAAAGGAAGGAGATAGCGACTCAAACTCCGATGATGAAATTTCGTTTGCCGATTTTGAAGAACAACTTGCACGGATCACGAAGAAATTTTGTCAGAATTTTCGGAAGAATCAAACCGATAGATCTTCATCCTCGAAACCATCTAAAGGATCATCGGGTTCTAAATCCTCTAAACTCAAAAGATTTGCAAAACCTTCTAAAGAAAAAGAAAAAGATGAATTCGAAGGGGAAATCCAATTCTATAGATGCAAAGGCTACGACCATATTTCAACAGATTGTCCTTCTAAGAAATCATATAAAAAGAAGGCTTTGCAAGCAAAAACTTGGGACGATTCTACTTCCGATGAATCGACCTCAAGTAAAGAGGAAAAGGATAAAGTTGTTGCTTTTCATACCTCTCTAGTTCGCTCTTCCAATGTTTGCTTGTCATCATTAATTACTGACTCTATTCCTTTGATTTTGCATGAAACATCTACATCCGACGGAGAGTCGTCAATTGAGGGGGAGTCAGACGAAGAAGAACTCGTTGAGGCATATCAACAACTTCTTATGGAATCAAAGAAGATGGCCAAGCACATCAAGAAGTTGAGGAAGCAACGACTTGAGGTCGAGGATGAGAACCGCACATTAAAGATCAAAGTTAAGGATCTCGAGGAGGAACGAGAACTTTTAATGGACAATAATAAAATCCTCCAATAAAAGTTTAACCAATCGGAAACGACCGTTAATTCTCAATTGGACAAGATTGGTTTTCTTCAAAAGCAGTTTGATGAAATTCACGAAGCCAACCAAGGTTTGACCAAGCAAGTTCATCAACTCAAAACCGACATACAAAATCTTTCAACCATTTCCAAGAAACTCGACGGTATGCCCGGATTAGGTCAAACAAGCAAAGTTGGTTTAGGATTTAAAAGGAAACAAACTGGGAAGACTTCAAGTTCCACAACTGTAGAGTACCGGGACTTGGTAGAGTGCGCCGACCCCGCGAGATGGCGTGGTGCGGAGAAATCGCCTTGGGTGTATTCCATTTGTGCTTACAGATGAGTTCTGATTGTTTCGGATCGATGCAGAATCCTTTGGGAAGAAAAGTGTGTTAGCAGCGTCGAATTTGGAAGCCCATTTTGAATCAGTGATTTCGAGGCATTGTGTACTTGTAGAGTACTTGTAGAATATAGGATTGGTTAAAGTACCGACTCCGCCGTGGTGCACAGGGTAATTGGAAGTGTTGGAACATGTGTATTTTCAGATTACAGCGGGGTTCGGGTTGATTCGGTTTGATGCGAAGGCCCCGAAGGTGAAAAGTGAGTTAGAGTTTGCAATTTAAAGGATTAATTAATTGGCTCGGTATCGATTACAACCTGCCTTGGGGTTAAGAAAAGAAATGAGAAAAGAATCCAAGTGAGGATTTCTTGCGAGAGCACCGGTGTGAGGACCCGAAATTCCTACTTATGGATTACGGTCACATCTACTGTTTCTGGTGGCCTACGAGGTGTGTCGGTGGTGTTTGTGCACAATTTGGACACAAGTGATGGACTTCGGGCTTAAAATGGATCATGTGAGTGATCGGAGGACCCCGTCGGATGTTTTAAAGTGTTTTTGCGTGAAACGGATATGAAAAGTGGACTCAGCGCGAAGTTTGGACAAAGAACACCTTCCTGGATGCCTTTGGCAATTTTTAGAAGTGGAATTTGGCAAAACGGATAGCGGATTTGGATTCAGCGCGCGAAAACGATGAAAATGGACTATTTACTTATATTTTTTGGAGCTCGAATGCCGCGCACGGATTTCGAGGCACCTTGTACTGTTCCGGCAGCCGGCGGCGCGGGCGCGGGCAGGCGCGGGCAGGCGCGCGGCCGCGGGCAGGCGCGCGGGCAGGCTCGTGGGCGCGCTGGTAGGCGCGCGGTGCATGGAAGCGGCGTGCCACGTGTCGGATTCTGATTGGTTTGCCCTGGGACACGTGGCCGCGTAGGATTGGCCGGCACAGCAGGCGAGGTCCACGGGGAAAAAGAGCGAGTGTACGGTGGACCGGAGAGTGGACACGTGGCGGCCACTGGTTGGCCGGTCCACGGAGCAGGTGCAGCCGCCTCGGGGCACGTGCCTGGCAGGGGGCGCAGGCGGCGCTGGCAGCGCGCACGTGGGCGCGGCAGCGGTGTGTTGACCTAGTGCGCGCCACGTGTCGGTTCCTCGTTGGGGCACGTGTCGTACGGTGGGTGGCCTTGCATGGCTGTCCGCTGTTCGTTGGCCACGTGGAAGCACCTGGTCAATCCGGGCGCGCACAGTGTTGGGCCAAGCCCAGCATTGTAGCCGCCCGAAGGGTGCGGACGCCCGGAAATTGGGCCCAAAAGCCCAATTTCGGGATTTTTTTGGGATTTTCAGGTGAAGCCTATTTAAAGGCTCCTTTCACTTTGAGTTGAAGGTTTTCCCGAGCTCTTTAGCCAGTGCACCCTTCACCAAAGTTGTTGATCTTCTTATTGTGCATCTTGTGGAGAAGGCCCGAATTTTTTTGGGAGCCGCAGCATCGGCGACTTCGGCATCGTAGCGCAGAGCGACATACTTTCATCGAAGGCTCGGGATCGTCGCACTTCGGTCTGGGAGGACCACAGAGCTACCCTGACAGTGTTTTTGGACGATTTATGCGGCGTTAGATTCATGAGAGGTAGATCTATGATTCTTGTATTGTCCACTTTTCTCAGATTTGAGCTTTGTTTGGGGTTCTGGGTACGTTTTTAACCCCCTTTGACGCTGATGGAATTCTTGGACAGCAACACCTTGCCGGATTTTTATTTCCGCGCTCAGGCATCGGATGGAGACGTGCCTGTACACTTTTTGCATCTACGCGTCGCAAGGATTACCGTAATATTTTTCGGCAAATTTTCTGAGACTTCCCCGAAGGTATACTTCTTCCCCCTTTACTGTGCAGAGTTTTACAGTTGTGTATGTTGTGGAGTTTCGCGCTCATCGCGTTGTGGAATTTGTAACTCGGCCTCCGGGACTTGGATTTTGACGTGCTAGTACTCGTTTCCAAGGTCTCGACGCGACGATCGCGACAGTATTTTTGTTGGATTTTTCTGAGTTCTCGCTGCAGGTGAAAAATCCACATCTTTGGGACTGTTCCAGCAGATGGTGTATACTTGGGTATTTTTAGCATAAAGTGTTACTTTGGACCTTTTTCTGTACCCAGGAAGGTTCACGAATGTTTTGGAACACTGCTAGGAGCTGAGGTTGGCGCGACATGTACCGTAGATACGGGTTCAGCAGATATGGTTGGCAAGTGGCCACGCTCTTTATCGACCTCAGGTTTGCCTTGGTTTAAGCACTTCAGGTGGGTAAACTTATTAATGGTAACTATTTAAGGGAATGGCAGGGTTTTTATGCATGTTATGCCTTATGAGAGAGGTGTAATAGTGGATGTTCATGTATGGTTAAGATAAGCTTACCTGTGGGAATGTCACCCTCTATGATTGATATCATGCCTAATTTGATGTACAACCGATATGAGCGAGAGGTAAGCAAGAAATGGCCTACTTGTGTGAGATTGGTATATCATAGTAGGAATACTTTAGCATGTTTTGCTAATATATGTTTCACCCACTTTTATCATTTCTGAGGACAAAAGCATGCTTGCATGGACATGTAGTTAGGCCATCTTTTACTGCTTCACTACATTTGGAACTTGACTTAGGAGAAACCATGCTATCCTTTTCTCCTTCTTTATTAGTCAGGTGGTCTGTGTTGCTCGGGTGCGAGCAGGGGTCTGGGGTAGTGTAGCCGGGACATTGGTGTCAGGGATGGGTTGTGCTGGATTGAGGCTAGCAGGGTTTTGTTGTGGTGACGCGGATCTCTGCAGGGCTTCTATAGTGTGACCAGCAGCTTTTGGAGGCCTATGTGGCGTGTCGGCGGTGTTTCTGCACCTATTTGGACACAAGTGATGGACTTTGGGTGTAAAATAGATCACGTGGGTAATTAGAGGCCCCCGTCGATTGTTTAGAAGCGGTTTCGCGCGAATCGGGCATCAAAATTGGACTCAGTGCGGAATTTGGATTAAAAACGCCCATCCGGATTCCTTCGACAAATTTTGGGTTTGGAATTTGGCAAAATGGACAGCGGATTTCGATTCAGCGCGCGAAAACGGTGAAAATGGGCTATTTACTTGTATTTTTCTGAGCCCGGATGAGAAAATACGGATTTCGAGGCATGGAACACTGTTCCGGTGCCGGAGGGCAGCGCCGGCAGCTCGGGCAGCGACGGAGCGCGGCGGCGGGCAGCGGTGCTGGGCGCTCGGTCCACGGGGTAGGCGTGCACCGGGGGAGGGACGCGTGGCGGCCCGTGAGTGGCGGGCGCACGCGCGCGCGGTCCATGGGACGAGCGGCCTGGTGCATGGACCGGCGGTGGACAGGTGGCAGCATGTGGTTGGAGAGGTGTTGTGCGCGCGGTCCACGCAAGGAACGGAGCAGGTGGCCGGGGCAGGTGGCCGTACGCGCGGGGCAGGTGGCCGTACGCGCGGGTCAGCCGGGAGACGTGCGCGGGGCAGGCGCGGGGGTGCCATGCGGCGCGGCCAGGGTGGCCGGCGCCGCTGTTTGCTGTTCGAGCGCGGGCGACGTGGCGCAGCGCGGGTGGCAGAGGTTGCTGTTTGCTGTTTTGGGGTGACGTGGCAGCATCTGGTTAATTCAGGCGCTGATGGACGGCCGGATTCGGGCGCACTGTGCGCGCCCGAATCAATTCGGGCGCCCGAAAGTTGGGACCCATTTGGTATTATTTGATTTGTTCAGTTTTGGCTATAAATACCTCCCTTTGGCCTGCGGTTTGAGGCTTTTTCCGAGCTCCCCTCTCTATGCAACCTTAAGAAAAGTTGTTCATCTTCCTGTGGAGCATCTCGTGGAGAAGTTTGGGAATTTTTGGTGGCATGTACTTCGAGGTATGCGGCATTTCTGCGCAGTGCGACTTTCCTTCACCGGTGATCCCCTTCGTCGCGTTTCGGTGCGCAGGCTCCCTTGGCTTACTCAGAACATCGTTTTCGACGATTTTTGCGGCAGCGCGTTCACGAGAGGTACGGCTTCGTTTTCTATGTTGATTGCTTCGCCTCATTTTGGTGTTTTGGCACAGTTCCCGAGGTACCTTGTGACCCCAATTTTTCTGTGGTGATTTTTGGACAACATGAGCTTGTTGGATTTATTTCTCAGCCTACGGGCATCGGAATGAGATGTTTAAGGAGTCTATTGATATCTATGCTTCGAGGGGAACACACCCGTATTTTTATCGGATTTTTCTGAGGATGATTCAAAGGTGATAATTAAGCTTTTCTGGGACTATTTTTTTCAGCAGAACTGTGTTCTTGAGAGAATGGCTTCCAACGTTGTCCGAATTGTTTCTTGGCCTACAAGTATCAGAACGGGGCGTTTAAATAGTCGATTTGGGGCTACTCATCGCGAGGATCGCAACAGTGATTTTTTTTTGGAATTTTTGGAGGTCTGTATACTGGTGAAAGGGCTTCTTCTCTCTGCTGGTTGGTAAAAACAGCGTATGCTGTTTTTGTGAGTTTTGGTTGTGACGTAATTGATTCTCGGCTTCGATGTTGTTTGTTAGAACAGTGGTTTGTGCGACTGTTTACCGAGGGTGCGGTACCGGCAAATTTTGGATTTCGTGTGGCAGCGTACTTCACCGACTTCGGCTTTGCCTGCGGAATGCGTTTCAGGTGGGTGCTTAGTTCCGAGAACCGGTGGACGGTTCTCTAATTCTATATGTTAGAATTGCATGCAGGTGTAGGGTACAATACCTGGGATTGATTGGTAAGCTTAACAATGTTGATTTTATGGGAATTGCAAGTTAATTATTCATATTATGACAATTGTATTAATCGAATATTCATGTTGATGATTAGTGGAAGCTTACCTAAGGCAAGGTTACCCTATATGATTAATTACCATGCCATGTTAGCACATAACCTTTTATGAGGCTGGTTTATGCAATGGGATAGGATTATGTAGTTATGTGCAGGTTCTACTCTGAGGAGCGATTATGGATCGAGGATTATGGACAGGTATAGTAATTGATAATTTTGGCATGAGGTTCATTTTCTTTATTCTTCCTTGAGGACAAAAGCATGCTTGTATGGACACGTAGTTAGGCCATCTTTTACTGCTGCACTACATATTGGAACTTGACTTAGGAGAAACCATGTTATTCTTTTTCTCCTTCTTGTTAGTCAGGCGGTCTGTGTCGCTCGGGTGCGAGCAGGGGTCTGGGGTAGTGTAGCAGGGACATTGGTGTCAGGGACGGGTTGTGCTGGATTGCGGCTGGCGGGGTTTTGGCGGTGACCGCGGACTTTGGGCGGTTGACCGGAGGTCGGTTATAGTACTTGGTTATGGACGGCAGGGTATTGCGGCAACCGCGGATACTGGGCGGTTGACCGGATATTTATTTATGTATCAGATTGGGTATCAGATTTTCCTCTAGTGGATGGAGTTTCCGCTTATCATTTGCTATTGCATCTGTTTGAGGACCTGGGTTTTCTTTAGTGATTGAGTTTTCCCACTTGATCTGAGTCACGATCCAGTCCTGCTATATCAGATTACTTATGGTTACTTACTTTACTCGTATGGGTCGCTCCCCTCGAGTGCCACTCCGGAGTGTGCGACAGACAGACTTTGAGTCCTCGAGACTCCTTCTTTGCATCGGTGTTATGCGTAGGCTGGCATACCCGATGCGGCAGGCAGAGCAGGCAGTACCAGTGTTTACTGGTGATGAGATTGGGTTTATTCAGGCAGATACTTTTATTGTTGCACTCGTGCCCGGGGGCCGAGTGGAGTCTAGTAGCTGTGATTAGACCAGTGCAAGTGTTGTTGGGAGCCGTTTGGGTAGACGGTAATCCCGTGTCGTTGAGAGTACTTCGACCGTTGTGTGAGATGTTGTGGATTTTTAGTCTATCCGTTCTGAGAGGGAGAGCGTGGATTTTGATTGTAGCCTGCATGTGCCACTATTCGATAGCAAGTTAGTCCTTATGGACACCCTACGTAATTCCTGCCCGGCAGTGGGAGGTGGTTGTAGGTAGGCGTAGGCTTGACTGGACCCGGTGTGGCAGTCAGCTCGATTGGGTCGATTGAGCACCTCGTGTGCGAGTGTTGCATATCTTTATCAGAGTATTCCCCTTTTGAGCATTTAGATAAAGGCATGGTAGCTGTTGTGAGTCTCAAGCTTTCTTGTTCAGTTTTACTGCTTTAGTTATTTTATTGCCTCTAGAGGACTTGGTGGGCAGATCGTCGGGCCTGGTGGCGATACCTACGGAGAACTCCCTTTTTGGTGTAGTTCTCACACCCGATCGGGGTTCCCCCCCCCCCCCCCCCCCTTTTTGCCCCTTCTCTCCTTTGTTTTGCAGAGTCTTAGCAGGTGTTGCTGATTCTGCGGTTGCTGTTCGAGGTGAGGGAGTCGCGAGCTAGATCCCTACCTATCTTTGGAGAGTAGCGGTACCCCTTTCAGAGGAGATATTCAGTACAGTAGGTAGATTAGTGTTTTTATTTTCTCTTTGAGAGACTGAGGCATTGTGAGGATCTGACTTGTACTGAGAGTCTGTACACTGATGTATCATTTATTTATTCAGGATTACCTCCCTGTTGAGTCCAGAGTTTTGTATTTGAGGTTATTGTATGATTATTATTTATGGGAGATGGACTTTGTACCTTTATTTCCAGTTGTACAGATCATTGGTTTTAATTTTACAGCAGTTTTATCTTTTAGCTCTGATATTTGTTTAGCTGTAGTACTTTTCTTGCAGGTAGGACGCTTCGCCTATGCGGAGTTTTGCATAAGTGGCGGATCTGTTGGCGAGCCCGGGTCGCAGTATGGACCCCGAGGCATGACAGATTAGGTGGTATCAGAGCCTAGGTTGTAGGTCATGGAGGACTTAGAAACCCTAGGCTTATGGTTTGACCCTTGGATGACTTCGTGAGAGTCGCGACTTGTAGCGAGAGTCCTGATTGAGTTTTATACCTCTCCCAAGGGACGGGATGAGTGATTGGCATGTTTATTCTCCTAAGTAGTTATGTTGGCTGAAGACAACATAACGCTGTGGAATGGGTGACATGCTCTAGACTTTCGCTGGATTGGGTCGAGCGTTGTTGTGTGCTGATTGTGGTTTCGTCGTGGCGAGCGGTGACTCCGCGACGCTGGGTTTGGGACCCTTGTGCATCCTGTCATAGCAGTTGAGCTTGAGCGGTTGGTTTTGGGGCCGGATACCCGAATTGAGGTCAGAGAGCTCCGGACCCAGATGACAGGATTGTCAGAGGCTTATCAGCGGCAGAGTGAGTAGCTGGTCTAAGTGACACAGTTGTCGGAGCAGTGGGCAGCCCGATAGTGCTTTCCTCTTGAGACCACCTGGTTGCAGTATTTTCAGCGGTAGTGGTTTCTGTGGCGCCGATGGAGTGAGTAGCCCCCTCTGTGCCAATATTTAGTGCCAAGGCACTGAGGCAGGGTGGATAGCTGACAGCAGATTGAGCTGTGGGTCTTGATCGGGCTATTGAGCCAGTTTTGGCTGTCGAACCACCCTGATTCGTAGGTTTGAGCTTGGATCCTTGGGAGGCTAAATCGCGGTTGGTGGTGATGGAGAGACTATTCGAGAGCCTCCCTGAGCCTGAGGTTTTTTGCAGTTGTTGAACTGCGCGCTCCAGGTTTCGAGGGATGAGGCGCATGGGATATGTGTGATTGAGAGTGGATTGCGCCAGGATACCTTTCGGTTTATTTGGTTCCCCCCCCCCCCCCCCCCCCCCCCCCGTGTTGGATCTTGGATGCCTCGATGGAGCAGGCATTATGTTTGGAACTGGGCGCTGCAGTCCCTTCGGATGGGGATCTGCCGCCAGAGGCGAGTTCTGGATAGAGGTGCTTGACACTAGATGATGGAGAACAGACTTGCCGGCAGTGGCATTCCTGGTTTTTCCTCCAGGGTAGCGAATTTCTAAGACATCAGAGGTCGGGTAGACCTCGATGGCAGCATCAGCATCTATATCAGAGTAGCGCAGCGGTAGCGTGGATTGTTGTCTGTGGAGGACCATATCCGTCGCCTCAATGTGAGTTGAGACAGAGGTCATGCTCCCTTTGTGATTGGTCTAGACATTTTCTGGCAAACTGAGCGACAACCGCTTGCATTGTGTGGATGAGTTGTGCCGCCTGGTTAGAGGGCGCCACGGCAGTAGATTGGGTTGTTGCAATTGTGATTTCATCACAACAGTCGGAGTTAGTGCACTTCGCATTCCGGCATGGACTAGAGGCAGAGTTGTTACCACGTGCATTAGAGGTACAGGTTACTGTTGGTGTTCTGCATGTGGAGGAGGCTTGTGGATCATATCTAGTGCGGTTGGGGCCGCGAGTTATGCCGGCAGACTTATTGGTATTGGTAGTAGTTCAGTGTTTTGACCCAGTGCTTGGGATTGGTTAGCACAGTACCACCGGATGGTCGAGTGCGGAGAGAGATGACTATGACTTTTGCGAGGCAGATAAAAGAAGGTTTAGTTTTTGAGACTGTTAGAGCACACCGGTAACAGCGACAGTGTGAGAGGTGCCTACGGCGGCACCGGGACTAAAGGATATTCCTATCGCCCGCGAGATCCCGAGTGTGAGTCCACTCGAGCCGATGATTATGCCGCCGAACAGAGAGAATGAGATTGCGATTGATATGGTTCTGGAAACCGCGCCAACCTCAATAGCACCTCATTGGATATCATCTGTAAGAGCTGGGAAAGTTGATGGCACAGGTGCAGGGATCTGATGGATCGAGGGTCTGTTTGACCTCGTGCCACGCCGTTGATACACGGTAGTGATGCCACGTCGTTGATACACGACTGTGAGAGCTCTTTTGTTGTCACGCCCCGGGGTCGAAACTGCGACCCGGGCTCGCCAACAGATCCGCCACCTATGCCAAAGCCCGCATAGGCGAAGCGTCCTACCTGCAAGAAAAGTACTACAGCTAACAGATATTAGAGCTATAAATGAAAAACAGCTGTATAATTAAAATCAACCACTGTACAACTGGAAATAATACAACAACGTCCACCTCCCAAAATAATAATCGTACAATATCCTCATATACAAAACTCAGAACTCAAACGGGAGATATCTCCAATATACATCAGTGTACAGTCTCTTGGTACATAATATATCCTCACTACATCTGTCACTCAAAAGAGGAAAATAAAACAACTAAGCTACTGAGGATCTCCTCTGAAGGGGGTACCGCTACTCTCCAACGACGGGAAGGAATCTAGCTCGTGACTCCCTCAGCTCGATCAACAACCGCAGAATCAGCAACATCCGCTATGACTCTGCAAAACAAATGAGAGGAAGGAAAAAGGAGGGGGAAAAACACCAAAGGATGTGAGAACTACACCAAAAAGGGAGTTCTCAGTGGGTAACACCGCCAGACCCGACGGTCTGCCCACCAAGTCCTCAAGAGACAAAAACTAACCAAAGCCGTAAAGACTGAAATAAGGAAGCTGGAGACTCTCAACAGCTATCATGCCTCTGTGCTTGCTATGCCTGCCTATGCCTGCCATGCCTGCCTTCCTGCCTATGCCTGCTATGCCTGCCTGCCTGCCTATGCCTGCCTATACAACGGTCAACAACTCAGAAGGACCTTGGGACCACCGTATCCCCAAACGGTTCCCAACAACACTAGCACTGGTCTAAACACGGCTACTAGACTCCACTCGGTCCCCCCTGGCACGAGTGTAACAGTAAAGTAAACGTCTGTAATAGACCCGATCTAGTGACGCCAGAAATACTGGTACTGCCTGCCTACTGTCGAACTCATCTACGGGAATACTGACCGACTACTGACCGGTACGGTCGCATCCCAAAATAGGTGACAGACCGACTACTGGCCGGTACGGTCGCACCCAAATTAAGTGATAGACCGGCTCCTGACCGGCACGGTCGCACCCGAATAAGTGACGGACCGGCTCCTGACCGGCACGGTCGCACCCACATAAGTGATAGACCGGCTCCTGACCGGCACGGTCGCACACAGATTAATGATAGACCGGCTCCTGACCGGCACGGTCGCACACTCCGATCGAAGTGGGAAAGCTCAACCACTAAGGAAACCAAATACCCAATCTGGTGCATAAATAAATATCCGGTCAACCACCCAATATCCGCGGTTCCCGCAAAGCCCCACACTAATCCAACCTGTCCCAGACACCAAGTCCCGACTACACTACCCAGATCCCTGCTCGAACCCGAGCAACACTGACCACCTGACTAACAAAGAAGGAGAAAGGAAAAGCATGGTTTCTCCTAAGTCAAGTTCCAATAAGTAGTGTAGCAATAAAAGATGGCCTAACTACATGTCCATACAAGCATGCTTTTGTCCTCAAGGAAATGAAAGGGGGTAAAGCATAATAATAGATCCTCTAGGAATAAAGAACATGCCGGAATCCCTAAAGAACTAAACCTGTCCACAATCCAGGGTCCATCAACAGAATGATCATAATAATACCCGCACATAGATATAGCCCCCTACTCCATCGAGTAATCATATCATAAAAGACTATGTGTAACCTGGCATGCTAAAAGATCACTACTAAAGCATATCAATCTGTATGATCTAGGCCATTATTCAAGCTTTTCCTCTCGATGCTAAATATGGGTTGTACATTAAACATGCATGATATCAGTCATGGAGGGGTGACATTCCCACAAGTACACATATATTCGCCATAACATAGTCATCCATGAAGATCTTATCATTGCCTTATACAGTTACTGATATTAAGCTTACCCACCTGAAGCGCTTAAACCAAGGTAAACCTGAAGTCGGTGAAGAGCGCAGACGCCCACGGTCCAAATTCTGCCGAAACTGCATCCTCGGTACATGTCGCGAAGGCCTCGGCTCCAACAGTTAAAAGTACCCCGAAATCAAAGTCTACAGATCCATCAGGTCCAGCAACACTTGTAAACACCCTTGGGTACAACAATAAGGTCCAACATTACACTTTTATTCCAAAAATATTCCAAGTATACAACATCAGAAAACAGCCCCGAAGATGTGCAATTTTCACCTGTAGAACGGATTCTGAAAAATCCAATAAAATTACTATCGCGTTCCTCGCGTCGATACCTTCGAAACGAGTACCTGCACGTCAAATTCTGAGCCCCGTAGGCCGAGTTACAAATTCCACAATACAGGGCGTTCACAAACACACAACCACACAACTGTATTTCCTTGCACAGATAAAGGGCGAAAAATATACCTTCGGGCAAGCTTCAAAAAAATCCACTAAAAATACTGTGACAATCCTCGCGTCGAGTAGATGAAAAAAGTGTATAAGCACGTCGCCATACGATGCCCGGTTGCGAAGATATCGCCGAAAAACCACGCCGTTGTCCAAATCTCAATCACAGAAATGGGGTCACAGTAAGCCCGAACAAACACCTCGAAAACCGCGGAATGAGGGAAAGCTGAAAATACCTAGATCGTAGATCTGTCCGTCGCGCGCGAAACGCGACGAAGGGGAACCCAAATGGACGAGCGTCGCGCCGCGTCGTAAAAATGGAAACCTCGATAAGCGTGCCACCAAAAATCTCAAAACTTTGCAGATGGATGCAGCATAGCTCGGGGATCATCTTTGCTGAAGGTGCCATGGCGAGAGGAGGCTCGGAAATGCCGGAAAAAGGGGAAAGAAAGAAGCTCGGATCGCTTTTATAGGCTCCAGGAAACAATTCGAAAAATACCGAATGTGTCCTAATTTCCGGGCGCAGGGAATTTTCGGGCGCGCACTGTAGCAGCCTGAATCTTCCCTGGGCGCGCACTGTAGCAGCCCGAAACTCCTGCGGGCCTCCACATCGCCCGCCAAACAGGCGACAGCCAAAACCGGCCTCCCGCCGAACGACACGTGGACCAACGAGGGCTCGACACGTGGCAACCCCTTGGTCAACACCTCGCTACCACTCCCACGTGCGCGCTGCCAGCGCCGCCTGCGCCCCCTGCCAGGCACGCGCCCCGAGGCGGCCGCACCTGTTCCGTGGACCGAGCGCACGTGGACCGGCCAACCAGTGTGTGCCACGTGTCCACACACCGGTCCACCGTACACCACGATCTAATCCGTGGACCACGACCGCTGAACCGGCAATTCCTGCCATGCCACGTGGCCTGCCCCCGGTGCACGACGGCGCTGTGGACCGCGCACCTGCCCGCGCGCCCACGTGCCTGCCCGCACGCTGCACGCTGCCCGCGCCTGCCCGCCGCCGCTCCCGTGCCTGCCCGCCGCCGCGCAGCCGCCCTCCGCCGTCGCCGGCGCTGCCCGCCGGCGCCGGTGTTACTGTTCCGGCGTGAACAGTAACCGGTGCTCAAAAATAACACGTGGGTAGTCCATTTTGACCGTTTTCGCGCGCTGAATCCGAATTTGATGTCCATTTTGCCAAATTCCAACTCTAAAAATTGCCGAAGGCATCCGGAAGGATATTCTTTTGTCCAAACTTCGCGCTGAGCCTAATTTTAATATCCATTGCGCGCAAAACCACTTCTATGCATTCGATGGGGTCAATTGACTACTCTCGTGATCCATTTAACACCCCGGGTCCAACACTAGTGTCCAATTGGTGCACAAACACCACCAACGCGCCACATAGGCCTCCAGAAGCTGCTGGTCAACCAGTATTCTCGTCGTGGGGATCCAGGTCCTCACATTTGTGGTATGAGCACAAGCCGGTCCGGGTATTATTCTGGACCTTTTGATGGAATTATACTCCGGCAGTTGTTCGACTGATGCATGTATAGATTTTGGAATCATACAGCTGAGTATTTTGCCAAGTTGGTGTTTAGGACATGGTAGGGGCATTATGAGTATAGTGAGGCCAAATGGATTGACTAATGCCCCGTCGCCTTTAAGATTAAGGAATTCTGGTTACTGCTGGACTTGAACGGATTGATAACGGTATTCTCCAGGGATATTTTGATTGTACCCCCCTTCCTGTGTGATTTAGAGCTTGTGGAGCACTTGTCGATGGTATGACAAGGTCTGTGAGGAAAAAGCTTTATGCTAAGTTGTTGTGATACAAGTTTTAGCTTCGAGAGCATATCTTCTTGGATTACATATTTTAGCCGTAGGGGCGGCGGTGAAAATCCGGCCAAAGTGGATGCTATACGAGACTGGCCGAGACCAACAGTTATTGTCCAGACGAGAAGTTTCTTGGACTGGGCAGTGCCAGCAGAGCTGGACGAATGGGTGATTAGACTGATACCAGCGCTGATTTTAGCATCTCTAGTGATGGGAGATAGATTTGCGAGATGCAGTGATGCCTCCCATAGTGGCCATAGAGTTACAGTTAGATTATTGTTGAGCATCCAGTATCACCCCGATAGGGCCACTGTGGTGGCGGATACCTGGAACAGGAGAGTTTATTGGGGTTGAGTTTGATGATTCCACAGCTGGCGCTGTGTGGGACCATTATGGTGTACCGGGTTGGAGGTTGTGTCCCTGTGGGTCCCTTTTGACGGTAGACTGCGGTAAAACAGTCTATGCGGATGGTCATGATCCGAGAGTGATTGAGCGAGGACCCTAGCCAATTAGGGCTTCTTTTCTTTGGATGACCGTATGGGTATGTTTCGGATCGCCTGGTTGAGCTGGCACCAGGGAGCGGTTTTGGTGCATGCTACACTGGTTGTTCTTTCGCTTCCCCCAGCCTTTTGTTGGAGCTCTTGATGGTTTTTCCACGTCTCAGTTTAGGAGTGTTAGGCTTGTGGATTCCTCGCCCGTGATGGATTTGTTTCCTTTGAGATCTGCGAGTATTTGTAGTACGAGGGACGCTCGTTGTGAATTCTGGCTCGTGAGATGAGAGAATTATGCAATTGGGCCATGCCGTACTGGTTGTTGTTGCTGAGGAGTAATCCCGGGGAGTGACAGGTGACTTGGGAGCTGGAGACGGCGGTGTTGAGTACCTACCTTGGATTTTTGAGACTCCTTGTGAGTTGCTTTAGTTTCGAGGACGAAACTTTCGTTTAGTGGGGGATGATGTGGTGACCCGGATCTCTGCAGGGCTTCTACAGTGTGACCAGCAGCTTTTGGAGGCAAATGTGGCGTGTCGGCGGTGTTTCTGTACCTATTTGGACACAAGTGATGGATTTTGGGTGTAAAATAGATCACGTGGGTAATTAGAGGCCCCCGTCGATTGTTTAGAAGCGGTTTCGCGCGAATCGGGCATCAAAATTGGACTCAGTGCGGAATTTGGATTAAAAACGCCCTTCCGGATGCCTTCGACAAATTTTGGGTTTGGAATTTGACAAAATGGACAGCAGATTTGGATTCAGCTCGCGAAAACAGTGAAAATGGGCTATTTACTTGTATTTTTCGGAGCCCGGATGAGAAAACACGGATTTCGAGGCATGGAACACTGTTCCGGCGGCCGGAGGGCAGCGCCGGCGGCTCGGGCAGCGGCGGAGCGCGGCGGCGGGCAGCGGCGCTGGGCGCTCGGTCCACGGGGTAGGCGTGCACCGGGGGAGGGACGCGTGGCGGCCCGTGAGTGGCGGGCTCACGCGCGCGCGGTCCATGGGACGAGCGGCCTGGTGCATGGACCGGCGGTGGACAGGTGGCAGCGTGCGGTTGGAGAGGTGTTGTGCTCGCGGTCCACGCAAGGAGCGGAGCAGGTGGCCGGGGCAGGTGGCCGTACGCGCGGGGCAGGTGGCTGTACGCGCGGGTCAGCCGGGCGACGTGCGTAGGGCAGGCGCGGGGGTGCCACGCGGCGCGGCCAGGGTGGCCGGCGCCGCTGTTTGCTGTTCGAGCGCGGGCGACGTGGCGCAGCGCGGATGGCGGAGGTTGCTATTTGCTGTTTTGGGGTGATGTGGCAGCATCTGGTTAATTCGGGCACTGATGGACGGCCGGATTCGGGCGCACTGTGCGCACCCGAATCAATTCGGGCGCCCGAAAGTTGGGACCCATTTGGTATTATTTGATTTGTTCAGTTTTGGCTATAAATACCACCCTTTGGCCTGCGGTTTGAGGCTTTTTCCGAGCTCCCCTCTCTATGCAACCTTAAGATAAGTTGTTCATCTTCCTGTGGAGCATATCGTGGAGAAGTTTGGGAATTGTTGGTGGCACGCACTTCGAGGTATGTGGCATTTCGGCGCAGTGCGACTTTCCTTCACCGATGATCCCCTTCGTCGTGTTTCGGTACGCAGGCTCCCTTGGCTTACTCAGACCATCGTTTTCGACGATTTTTGTGGCAGCGCCTTCACGAGAGGTACGGCTTCGTTTTCCGTGTTGATTGCTTCACCTTGTTTTGGTTTTTTGCCACATTTACCGAGGTACCTTTTGACCCCTATTTTTCTGTGGTGATTTTTGGACAGCTTGAGCTTGTTGGATTTATTTCTTAGCCTACGGGCATCGGAATGAGGTGTTTAAGGAGTCGATTGATATCTACGCTTCGAGAGGAACACACCTGTATTTTTATCGGATTTTTCTGAGGATGATTCAAAGGTGATAATTAAGCTTTTCTGGGACTATTTTTTTCAGCAGAACTGTGTTCTTGAGGGAATGGCTTCCAACGTTGTCTGAATTGTTTCTTGGCCTACAAGTATCAGAACGGGGCGTTTAAATAGTCAATTTGGGGCTACTCATTGCGAGGATCGCAACAGTGATTTTTTTGGAATTTTTGGAGGTCTGTATACCGGTGAAAAGGCTTCTTCTCTCTGCTGGTTGGTAAAAACAGCGTATGCTATTTTTGTGAGTTTTGTTTGTGATGTAATTGATTCTCGGCTTCGATGTTGTTTGTTAGAAGAGTGGTTTGTGCGACTGTTTACCGAGGGTGCGGTACCGATAGATTTTGGATTTTGTGTGGCTGCGTACTTCACCGACTTCGGCTTTGCCTGCGGAATGCGTTTCAGGTGGGTACTTTGTTCCGTGAACCGGTGGACAGTTCTCTAATTCTATATGTTAGAATTGCATGCAGGTGTAGGGTACAATACCTGGGATTGATTGGTAAGCTTAACAATGTTGATTTTATGGGAATTGCAAATTAATTATTCATATTATGACAATTGTATTAATCGAATATTCATGTTGATGATTAGTGGAAGCTTACCTAAGGCAAGGTTACCCTATATGATTAATTATCATGCCATGTTAGCACAAAACCTTTTATGAGGCTGGTTTATGCAATGGGATAGGATTATGTAGTTATGTGCAGGTTCTACTCTGAGGAGCGATTATGGATCGAGGATTATGGACAGGTATAGTCATTGATAATTTTGGCATGAGGTTCATTTTCTTTATTCTTCCATGAGGACAAAAGCATGCTTGTATGGACACGTAGTTAGGCCATCTTTTACTGCTGCACTACATATTGGAACTTGACTTAGGAGAAACCATGTTATTCCTTTTCTCCTTCTTGTTAGTCAGGTGGTCTGTGTCGCTCGGGTGCGAGCAGGGGTCTGGGGTAGTGTAGCAGGGACATTGGTGTCAAGGACGGGTTGTGCTGGATTACGGCTGGCGGGGTTTTGGCGGTGACCGTGGACTTTGGGCGGTTGACCGGAGGTCGGTTATAGTACTTGGTTATGGACGGCAGGGTATTGCGGCAGCTGCGGATACTGGGCGGTTGACCGGATATTTATTTATGTATCAGATCGGGTATCAGATTTTCCTCTAGTCGATGGAGTTTCCACTTATCGTTTGCTATTGCATCTATTTGAGGACCGGGGTTTTCTTTAGTGGTTGAGTTTTCCCACTTGATCTGAGTCACGATCCAGTCCTGCTATATCAGATTACTTATGGTTACTAACTTTACTCGTGTGGGTCGCTCCCCTCGAGTGCCACTCCGGAGTGTGCGACAGACAGACTTTGAGTCCTCGAGACTCCTTCTTTGCATCGGTGTTATGCGTAGACTGGCATACCCGATGCGGCAGGTAGAGCAGGCAGTACCAGTGTTTACTGGTGATGAGATTGGGTTTATTCAGGCAGATACTTTTATTGTTGCACTCGTGCCCGGGGGCCGAGTGGAATCTAGTAGCTGTGATTAGACCAGTGCTAGTGTTGTTGGGAGCCGTTTAGGTTGACGGTAATCCCGTGTCGTTGAGAGTACTTCGACCGTTGTGTGAGATGTTGTGGATTTTTAGTCTATCCGTTCTGAGAGAGAGAGCGTGGATTTTGATTGTAGCCTGCATGTGCCACTATTCGATAGCAAGTTATTCCTTATGGACACCCTACGTAATTCCTGCCCGGCAGTGGGAGGTGGTTGTAGGTAGGCGCAGGCTTGACTGGACCCGGTGTGGCAGTCAGCTCGATTGGGTCGATTGAGCACCTCGTGTGCGAGTGTTGCATATCTTTATCAGAGTTTTCCCCTTTTGAGCATTTAGATAGAGGCATGGTAGCTATTGTGAGTCTCCAGCTTTCTTGTTCAGTTTTTACTGCTTTAGTTATTTTATTGCCTCTAGAGGACTTGGTGGGCAGATCGTCGGGCCTGGTGGCGATACCCACTGAGAACTCCCTTTTTGGTGTAGTTCTCACACCCGTTGGGGTTCCCCCCCCCCCCCTTTTTGTCCCTTCTCTCCTTTATTTTGCAGAGTCTTAGCGGGTGTTGCTGATTCTGCGGTTGCTGTTCGAGGCGAGGGAGTCGCGAGCTAGATCCCTACCTATCTTTGGAGAGTAGCGGTACCCCTTTCAGATGAGATCTTCAATACAGTCGGTAGATTAGTGATTTTATTTTCTCTTTGAGAGACTGAGGTATTGTGAGGATCTAACTTGTACTGAGAGTCTGTACACTGACGTATCATTTATTTATTCAGGATTACCTCCCTGTTGAGTCCAGAGTTTTGTATTTGAGGTTATTGTATGATTATCATTTATGGGAGATGGACTTTGTACCTTTATTTCCAGTTGTACAGATCATTGGTTTTAATTTTACAGCAGTTTTATCTTTTAGCTCTGATATCTGTTTAGCTGTAGTACTTTTCTTGCAGGTAGGACGTTTCGCCTATGCTGGGTTTTGCATAGGTGGCGGATCTGTTGGCGAGCCCGGGTCGCAGTATGGACCCCGGGGCGTGACAGATTAGGTGGTATCAGAGCCTAGGTTGTAGGTCATGGAGGACTTAGAAACCCTAGGCTTATGGTTTGACCCTTGGATGACTTCGTGAGAGTCGGACTTGTAGCGAGAGTCCTGATTGAGTTTTATACCTCTCCCAAGGGACGGGATGAGTGATTGGCATGTTTATTCTCCTAAGTAGTTATGTTGGCTGAAGACAACATAACGCTGTGGAATGGGTGACATGCTCTAGACTTTCGCTGGATTGGGTCGAGCGTTGTTGTGTGCTGATTGTGGTTTCATCGTGGCGAGCGGTGAATCCCCGACGCTGGGTTTGGGACCCTTGTGCATCCTGTCATAGCGGTTGAGCTTGAGCGGTTGGTTTTGGGGCCGGATACCCGAATTGAGGTCAGAGAGCTCCGGACCCAGAAGACAGGATTGTCAGAGGCTTATCAGCGGTAGAGTGAGTAGCTGGTCTAAGTGACACAGTTGTCGGAGCAGTGGGCAGCCCGATAGTGCTTTCCTCCTGAGACCACCTGGTTGCAGTATCCTCAGCGGTAGTGATTTCTGTGGCGCCGATGGAGTGAGTAGCCCCCTCCGTGCTAATATTTAGTTCCAAGGCACTGAGGCAGGGTGGATAGATGACAGCAGATTGAGCTGTGGGTCTTGATCGGGCTATTGAGCCAGTTTTGGCGGTCGAACCACCCCGATTCGTAGGTTTGAGCTTGGAGCCTTGGGAGGCTGAATCGCGGTTGGTGGTGATGGAGAGACTATTCGAGAGCCTCCCTGAGCCTGAGGTTTTATGCAGTTGTTGAACTGCACGCTCCAGGTTTCGAGGGATGAGGCGCATGGGATATGTGTGATTGAGAGTGGATTGCGCCAGGATACCTTTCGGTTTATTTGGTCCCCCCCCCCCCGTGTTGGATCTTGGATGCCTCGATGGAGCAGGCATTATGTTTGGAACTGGGCGCTGCAGTCCCTTCGGATGGGGATCTGCCGCCAGTGGCGAGTTCTGAATAGAGGCGCTTGACACTAGATGATGGAGAACAGACTTGCCGGTAGTGGCATTCCTGATTTTTCCTCCAGGGTAGCGAATTTCTGAGACATCAGAGGTCGGGTAGACCCCGATGGCAGCATCAGCATCTATATCAGAGTAGCGCAGTGGTAGCGTGGATTGTTGTCTGCTGAGGACCATATCCGTCGCCTCAGTGTGAGTTGAGACAGAGGTCATGCTCCCTTTGTGATTGGTCTAGAAATTTTCTGGCAAACTGAGCGACAACCGCTTGCATTGTGTGGATGAGTTGTGCCGCCTGGTTAGAGGGCGCCACGGCAGTAGATCGGGTTGTTGCAAGTGTGATTTCATCACAGCAGTCGGAGTTAGTGCACTTCGCATTCCGGCATGGACTAGAGGAAGAGTTGTTACCATGTGCATTAGAGGTACAGGTTACTGTTGGTGTTGTGCATGTGGAGGAGGCTTGTGGATCATATCTAGTGCGGTTGGGGCCGCGAGTTATGCCGACAGACTTATTGGTATTGGTAGTAGTTCAGTGTTTTGACCCAGTGCTTGGGATTAGTTAGCACAGTACCACCGGATGGTCGAGTGCGGAGAGAGATGACTATGACTTTTGCGAGGCAGATAAAAGAAGGTTTAGTTTTTGAGACTGTTAGAGCACACCGGTAACAGCGACAGTGTGAGAGGTGCCTACGGCGGCACCGGGACTAAAGGATATTCCTATCGCCCGCGAGATCCCGAGTGTGAGTCCACTCAAGCCGATGATTATGCCGCCGTAAAGAGAGAATGAGATTGCGATTGACGTGGTTCTGGAAACTGCGCCAACCTCAATAGCACCTCATTGGATATCATCTGTAAGAGCTGGGAAAGTTGATGGCACAGGTGTAGGGATCTGATGGATAGAGGGTCTGTTTGACCTCGTGCCACGCCGTTGATACACGGTACTGATACCACGTCGTTGATACATGACTGTGAGGCAGGTCCGGGTGTTATTCTGGACCTTTTGATGGAATTATACTCTGGCAGTTGTTCGACTGATGAATGTATAGATTTTGGAATCATACAGCAGAGTATTTCGCCAAGATGGTGTTCAGGACATGGTAGGGGCATTATGAGTATAGTGAGGACAAATGGATTGACTAAGGCCCCGTCGCCTTTAAGATTGAGGAATTCTGGTTCCAGCTGGACTTGAACGGATTGATAACGGTATTCTCCAGGGATATTTTGATTGTACCCCCCTTCCTGAGTGATTTAGAGCTTGTGGAGCACTTGTCGATGGAATGACAAGGTCTGTGAGGAAAAAGCTTTATGCCAAGTTGTTGTGGTACAAGTTTTAGCCTCGAGAGCATATCTTCTTGGATTACATATTTTAGCCGTAGGGGCGGCGGTGAAAATCCGGCTAAAGTGGATGCTATACGAGACTGGCCGAGACCAACAGTTATTGTCCAGACGAGAAGTTTCTTGGACTGGGCAGTGCCAACAGAGCTGGACGAATGGATGATTAGACTAATACCAGCGCTGATTTTAGCATCGCCAGTGATGGGAGATGGATTTGCGAGATATAGTGATGCCTCCCATAGTGGCCATAGAGTTACAGTTAGATTATTGTTGAGCATCCAGTATCACCCCGACAGGGCCACTGTGGTGGCGGATACCTGGAACAGGAGAGTTTATTGGGGTTGAGTTTGATGATTCCACAGCTGGCGCTGTGTGGGACCATTATGGTGTACCGGGTTGGAGGTTGTGTCCCTGTGGGTCCCATTTGACGGTAGACTGCGGTAAAGCAGTCTATGCGGATGGTCATGATCCGAGAGTGATTGAGCGAGGACCCTAGCCGATTAGGGCTTCTTTTCTTTGGATGACCGTATGGGTATGTTTCGGATCGCCTGGTTGAGCTGGCACCAGGGAGCGGTTTTGGTGCGTGCTACACTGGTTGTTCTTTCGCTTCCCCCAGCCTTTTGTTGGAGCTCTTGATGGTTCTTCCACGTCTCAGCTCAGGAGTGTTAGGCTTGTGGATTCCTCGCCCGTGATGGATTTGTTTCCTTTGAGATCTGCGAGTATTTGTAGTACGAGGGACGCTCGTTGCGAATTCTGTCTCGTGAGATGAGAGAATTACGCAATTGGGCCATGCCGTACTGGTTGTTGTTGCTGAGGAGTAATCCCGGGGAGTGACAGGTGACTTGGGAGCTGGAGACGGCGGTGTTGAGTTCCTACCCTGGGTTTTTGAGACTCCTTGTGAGTTGCTTTAGTTTCGAGGACGAAACTTTCGTTTAGTGGGGGAGGATGTGGTGACCCGGATCTCTGCAGGACTTCTACAGTGTGACCAGCAGCTTTTCGAGGCCTATGTGGCGTGTCGGCGGTGTTTCTGCACCTATTTGGACACAAGTGATGGACTTCAGGCGTAAAATATATCACGTGGGTAATTAGAGGCCCCCGTCGATTGTTTAGAAGCGGTTTCGCGCGAATCGGGCATCAAAATTGGACTCAGTGCGGAATTTGGATTAAAAACGCCATTCCGGATGCCTTCGACAAATTTTGGGTTTGGAATTTGGTAAAATGGACAGCGGATTTGGATTCAGCGCGCGAAAACGGTGAAAATGGTACTCTACAGCGAGGGAGCCGGAGCGCGCCGGATTTTCATTAGAGGACTCGAGAGGATTGATCGAGCTTCCGGGGATTTTTCCGAGGTACGCGCGAGCGCGCGGCGCGGTTTTGGAGCTTCCGGCAGGTTTTGACAGTGTGCAAGTTTGGCGCTTCACCGACTTCAGCGATTGCCTGCAGAATGCATTTGAGGTGGGTTGGAATTTCTTCAAGATATATGGAATGCCTTCTAAAGCTATTGAATGCATGTTGATCATGTTTAGCTTATTATTTATATAGCTGGTAAATCTGATAGTTGCCTAGAAAACTATAGAAAGACATTTATGAGCCCCAGATATTTTTAGCATGATCTAGGGATGATTTGACACTAGACTGCATGATTAGTTGGCATTAGATTGCCATCTGAACCGTTTTAAAAATCGGCGGACCGGTTTTAATGAAAACTGAGATTTAAAAATAGTTTGGAAGTATTGTGAGCTTCCATAGGGTTTGAGTAGGTTCAGGATGCATATGTTCTCGTGCCGGGGGGCCAAGTGGATTTATAGAGCTCTGTGGGATGAGTTTCTAGTGTCTTGTGAGTTGAGATCCCTTGTGGGATTATACTAGATCATGGGTTTGTATCTCTGATTTTGGTAGTGGAGATGGTTCTCCGACTTGGCTTTGAGAGTTTGGACTCTGGCTGATTGAGTCGTGGAGGGTTCCCGACTTAGCCATGGGATGTGCATTATCAGATTTAGTCGTGGAGGGTTCTCCGACATAGCTTTGAGAGGGTTTGGGCATTCCCTGATCCAGTCGTGGAGGGTTCCCGACTGTGATGTGTTATCTGGATATTGGGTATCCGATCTGGTTGATCGTGGATTATAGCCTGCATGTGCCATTATGAGACAGATGAGACTGACGAGATACTTGAGCTCGGTGGGGTCGCTCCCCTCGAGTTACGCTCCGGATGCGTGATGATGATTGAGATAGACAGACTAGGACGCCCTACGGGGGTGGGCAGGAGCGTTCCTAGTAGTTAGTAGGACGCCCCACGAGGAGTGGGCAGGTGCGTTCATAGTAGTCAGTAGGACGCCCCACGTGGAGTGGGCAGGTGCATTCCTAGACGACAGGCGCGGGCTTGACTGAGCCAGTTTTGGGCCAGTCATTGAGATTAGGAATTTGAGAGCACCTCGTGTGCGAGTGGTGCATAGCTTGCTCTTAGATGAGTTTTCCTTTGAGCATGATACTTGAGGCATTTAGTAGTGAGGGTGTATGCATAGCAGGATCATAGTAGAGATTTCCTTGAGCATATTGTTATGGCTTATAGTTGTAGCTCATTTCCTGCTTTCATTTATATATCTATCTGCATACCTATCTTTTGTGCCTCCAGTAGACTTAGTGGGCATACCGTGGATATTGGTGACGGTACCCATTGGGATCTACCTTCTGCAGTAGATCTCACACCCGCTGCGGTGACAGGTTCCTGAGGTAGCTGTTCCGGCTGGGTTCGCGCGGAGACAGCTGATCGAGGTGAGGACGTGGCTGAGTAGTTCCTTACCGTATTGAGAGTCCGAGGTAGATGTACCCTGTATTTTATGTTTCTACTTTTGTACTGGACAGTCTGAGAGATTGGTGAGGCTTTTATCTTTATTTGACAGTTGAGAGATGTTGTATTTGAGGATGATTTCATTATATCAGATGTTCAGTGGTTTTCTGTAGCTATTGGTTTGGTTTCAGCTCTGTTACATGTTAGCTATAGATCTGACTTGCAGGGTAGATGCTTCGTCTGTGCGGCAGTTTCCGTACAGATGGCGGATCTGTTGATGAGCCCGGGTCGCAGTTTCGACCCCGGGGCGTGACAGATTTAGGTGGTATCAGAGCCTAGGAATATAGGTCGTTGAGGACTTAGTGACCCTAGGCTATTGGTTTGACAGTAGGATGACTGTCATGAGAGACGAGACTTTAGCGAGAGTCCTGATTGAGTTTGTACCTCCTCCGAGGGATTGGGGCGAGTGATTTGACATATTTATTCTTTAAAGTGATTATGTTGACTGCAGACAACATAATACTTTAGAATAGTTAACATGTTTTAGACTTTCGCTTCATTATAATCCCACAAGGGCAACTCACAAGACACTAGAAACTCATCCCACAGAGCTCTATAAATCCACTCAGCCCCCCGGCACGAGAACATATGCATCCTGAACCTACTCAAACCCTCTGGAAGATCACAATACTTCCAAACTATTTTTAAATCTCAGTTTTCATTAAAACCGGTCCGCCGATTTTTAAAACGGTTCAGATGCCAATCTAATGCCAACTAATCATGCAGTCTAGTGTCAAATCATCCCTAGATCATGCTAAAAATATCTGGGGCTCATAAATGTCTTTCTATAGTTTTCTAGGCAACTATCAGTTTTACCAGCAATATATATAATAAGCTAAACATGATCAACATGCATTCAATAGCTTTAGAAGGCATTCCATACATCTTGAAGAAATTCCAACCCACCTCAAATGCATTCCGCAGGCAATCGCTGAAGTCGGTGAAGCGCGGAACTTACACACTGTCAAAACCTGCCGGAAGCTCCAAAACTGCGCTGTGCCCTCGCGCGTACCTCGGAAAAATCCCCGGAAGCTCGATCAATCCTCTCGAGTCCTCTACTAAAAATCCGGCGCGCTCCGGCTCCCTCGCTGTCGACTCACAGCACGCGCGCGCACACCCTCGGCTCCGCGCAGTGCAAAGTCCGCACGATCATAGCACAAATGCAAAGATGGAAAAGAGAAGGAAAACAACCAATTTCCAACTCAAAACTCACTCTAAATCCATCTACGAAATCCAGAAACCAAACCACCAAAATCTGCCAACTTACCTTGTACGTGCGGCCGACGCGCGCGCGACTCCTCTCCAAACCAAGCGGCAGGAAACACCAACTGCACACTCCCTCTCAACCTCTCTCACTCTCTTTCTCTTCTTCTCATTCCTTTCTCTTGCTTTCTTTCTTTCCTTCTTGCTGTCGTGGAGAAGAAGGCAGAGGGGGATTCATATAGAGGGCGGCGTGGGGCAAAAATACATGGGAGGTGAAATGACCATCGTGCCCCTCACTAAAAATCCGAAGCCTGCTCAATCTGGGCTAAATATGACATTGGGTACTGGTACCACTAATTGGGTACCAGTACCAACCCATTAGTTCCGGAACTCTCTCTTTGGTTCCGGTACACAATACTTAGTTCCGGAACCAAATCCCCTGTTCTGGAACTCAGCTTCCAAATGCCAAAATCCGAAGTCTGAAGCTTCGGTTTCCTCGCCGACAACTCGCTTTCTGCCCCGGAAGCTTCCGCAACACTCTGAAATCTCCCGAATCCCACTGTAAACATAAAGTACACGTGTCCAAAGCTTTTCCCACTCAGAAAGCTCAACTGTGGGGGTCGGTGCGCTCAATCCAACAATCCGGTGCGCTCACAAGAAAATCCTCACTTGGATTCTTTTCTCAGTCCCAAGCGGGTTACCATCAATTAAGTAATCCCTTACATGCCAACCCCAACTCACTTTTCATCTTCGGGGCCTCCACATCAAGCCGAAACCTCCCGAGCTCCGCAGTAACCCGAAAATACACACGTTCCAACACTTTCCAAAATTTCTGCGGACAACCGCGGAGTTGGTTCTCTAACCAATCTAATACTCGACAAGTACTCAACAAGTACCCAAAGCCTCAAAATCGCAAACTCAAACAGGCTTCCAAGTTCGACGCCGCTAACTCACTTTTCTTCCAAAAGGGTTCTGCGTCGATCCGAATCAATTAAGACTCATCTGTAAATATAAATGGAATACGCCACAGGCGATATCTCCGCACCACGCCATCTTGCGAGGTCGGTGCACTCTGCAAAGTCCCGGTACTCTACACGCTCCCATCGAGTTACGCTCCGGATGCGTGATGATGATTGAGATAGACAGACTAGGACGCCTCACAGGGGTGGGCAGGAGCGTTCCTAGTAGTCAGTAGGACGCCCCACGAGGAGTGGGCAGGTGCGTTCATAGTAGTCAGTTGGACGCCCCACGTGGAGTGGGCAGGTGCGTTCCTAGACGACAGGCGCGGGCTTGACTGAGCCAGTTTTGGGCCAGTCATTGAGATTTAGGATTTGAGAGCACCTCGTGTGCGAGTGGTGCATAGCTTGCTCTTAGATGAGTTTTTCTTTGAGCATGATACTTGAGGCATTTAGTAGTGAGGGCGTATGCATAGCAGGATCATAGTAGAGATTTCCTTGAGCATATTGTTATGGCTTATAGTTGTAGCTCATTTCCTTCTTTCATTTATATATCTATCTGCATACCTATCTTTTGTGCCTCCAGTAGACTTAGTGGGTATATCGTGGATATTGGTGACGGTACCCACTGGGATCTACCTTCTGCACTAGATCTCACACCCACTGCGGTGACAGGTTCCTGAGGTAGCTGTTCCGGCTGGGTTCGCGCGGAGACAGCTGATCGAGGTGAGGACGTGGCTGAGTAGTTCCTTACCGTATTGAGAGTCCGAGGTAGATGTACCCTGTATTTTATGTTTCTACTTTTGTACTGGATAGTCTGAGAGATTGGTGAGGCTTTTATCTTTATTTAGCAGTTGAGAGATGTTGTATTTGAGGATGATTTCATTATATCAGATGTTCAGTGGTTTTCTGTAGCTATTGGTTTGGTTTCAGCTCTGATACATGTTAGCTATAGATCTGACTTGCAGGGTAGACGCTTCGTCTGTTCGGCAGTTTCCGTACAGAGGGCGGATCTGTTGATGAGTCCGGGTCGCAGTTTCGACCCTGGGGCGTGACATATTGTCTTTTGCGGTGGCCGCATTCATCGCCATAGTAAAACCTCAGGCGAGGGCGACGCTTTTCATGTGGATAGTCAGGACACTTTCAGGCAGAGTGTCCCAGAGTAGTGCTCATGGTTTTGCCGCTTGCGACGGCACCCCTACTACCCCTTCAGGATTCAGAGGTTCATCCGACGTACCGGTAGATTGATAGAGCCGTGATGCCGAGGCAGATAGAGCGATGGCCACCAGCACCTAGTGGATGAGATTGTGCAGCCGGTTAGAGGACGCCAGGATAGTGGATCGCGTCTTACCAGGTGTGGTTTTCCTTACGGTTGTCAGAGTTAGAGCATGTTGATGCCAACACCGCTTGGGTGTGTTTTAGTAGAGCAGGGATAGCTTCGTGTGGGTCAGAGGTGGGATTGTTGGCTTATGCACGTGAGGATCAGGTTCTAGATCACGTATAGCACATGGATGAGTGTTGCCAATCCCGCCTAGTTCAGTAGGACCTTGGATTTGATCCATTGAGTTGTTAGTCCTACATCAGCTCTGAGATGTTGATATGAGGTTGGATTGGGATTGGGTATCCCAATGCTATGCTATTATGGATTGTCGAGAGAGGACATTGACCCTCCGTGGACCTGGTCAGGAGGAGTATGTTTTTAGATGATGCTAGATCACGATAGAGGTTGAGTCGTGGTCGTATCGCTTTGCTAGCGACTGTAGAGGAAGTGCCTACGGCGGCACCGGGGCTAAATAATTATCCTTATCGCCCATGTGATCCCGGATGTGAGTTTACCTGAGCTGATATGGAAGCCGCCGTTTAGTGAGATTGAGATCGAGATAGTGATCGACGTGGTTTTGGAAACCGCGCCGACTTCGGCAGCATCCCTTGGAGTGTTACCTGTGAGACAGAGAGAGAGAGAGCTGATAGTGCAGTTGCGGGACCTGATGGATTGAGAGGTCTGTGTGACCCAGCACCACGTCGTGGGAATACGACAATGAGGATCCGAGAGATTGATATTTGAGTGTGATGCCACGCCGTTGGTACACGGCAGTGATGCCACGTTGTGAGTACACAACGGTGAGGGCTCTTGGATGGTTCGAGCACAGACAGGCTTGGTTTGTTTTTCGGCAGATGCCCTATTTTGAGAGTGATGGCTTCATGGAACCCTACAGCCGAAGGCTGTGCCCAGATGGTGTTCAGGACCCGGTAGGGGCATTAAGAGTTACAGCGCGGTCAAACGGATTGACTAAGGCCCTGCAGCCTTTTGGATTTGAGGAATTGTGTGTTCCAGCGGTACTTGGACCGGATTGTTGTACCCGTGTGAGTTTGAGCTCTACATCGAGTTGGCGTACCAGTTGTTGATTTTGATTTGTACAGGACTGGTTGATTAGATTATACTTTGGATTTATTTCCGAGGCGACGTAGAGCTGAGGAGCACTCGAGGATAGTACTGCAACTTTTAAGAGAGAAGAAGTTGTTTGCCTTGTCGAGAGAGTTTGCGCTTGACTTTGGAAGGTTCTGTGGTTAGGCCATGTGAATTCAGCTGCAAGAGTGACTAAGGCTCCAACGGAGAGTGATACCGTTGGGAATTTGCCTAAGCCTATGTTAGTGACAGAGGTCAGAAGCTTTTGGATTAAGCAAGGCTAGTATAGCTTCGAGGAGTTAAGCTGGGGAGGATACCAGCATTGATGTAGATGGTTGCCAGTGTTAGAGAGAATTGAGTTATCCTTAGACCCTTGAACCTGAAGTACTTGGTTACTCAGGAAGATTTTTGTTGAGGCAACGCCGGTGGACAGAGTTATTGGAGTTGTATGATTGATTTAGTATATCATTATCCCGGCATGGGCATTATGGTCAGGTACACCTTGCCTAGGCGAGAAGTGCAACCTTGGAATGAGGTGATCGAATCAGCGGTCGCCACTTTTGGATCTTGGAATTGAGAGCTAGGGGTTGAGCATTGTTTCTAATGTTGAATTTCTTCCCCTGTGGATGGATGTGAGTGATGTATTTGTGGTGCTAGAGCATTTCAGTTGCTAAGGATCAACGGAGGTTATATGCCAATTGGCAGCTTGGAGCTTGGATTGGAGACTATGATCTGTGAGACCACTATCCGCAGGGATAGGTAGATTCGAGTTTACGCGGGGAGTTTGGTCTGCGAGTATTTATTTGGTTGGAAGAGTATTTGTGATCACTCGCATGTTTTGGTTTCACTTCCTTGGAATTGGACGAGGATTTTGGTTATCAAGAACAGCCGATGCAGATTCTTGCTTGTGAGGCAGAAGAGTTGTGCAGTCGAGTTATACCTTTGGTGAAGGTCCCGAGGAACCCTTATGTTGAGTGAGAACGGCCATTTGAGAGCCTGTGGATGAGTTGAATATTCCTGTTCCTATTTGATTGAGACACCCCCCCCCCCCCGAGTTATGGATTTATTCTGGTTTCGAGGACGAAACCTTTTTAAGGAGGGGAGAGTGTAGAGTACCGGGACTTGGTAGAGTGCGCCGACCCCGCGAGATGGCGTGGTGCGGAGAAATCACCTTGGGCGTATTCCATTTGTGCTTACAGATGAGTTCTGATTGTTTCGGATCGACGCAGAATCCTTTGGGAAGAAAAGTGTGTTACCAGCGTCGAATTTGGAAGCCCAGTTTGAATCAGTGATTTCGAGGCATTGTGTACTTGTAGAGTACTTGTAGAATATTGGATTGGTTAGAGTACCGACTCCGCCGTGGTGCACAGGGTAATTGGAAGTGTTGGAACATGTGTATTTTCATATTACAGCGGGGTTCGGGTTGATTCGGTTTGATGCGGAGGCCCCGAAGGCGAAAAGTGAGTTAGAGTTGGCAATTTAAAGGATTAATTAATTGGCTCGGTAATCGATTACAACCTGCCTTGGGGTTAAGAAAAGAAATGAGAAAAGAATCCAAGTGAGGATTTCTTGCGAGGGCACCGGATTGTTGGGTTGAGCACACCGACTCCATAGATGAGCTTTCTGAGTGGGAAAAGCTTTGGACATGTGTACTTTATGTTTACAGCGGGGTTCGGGAGATTTCAGAGTGTTGCGGAAGCTTCCGGGGCATAAAGTGAGTTGTCGGCGAGGTTAGGAAGCTTCAGATTCGGATTTGGAGGTTTGGAGCATTGTGTTTCGGAACCAAGGTCTGGGTTCCGGAACTGCATGCTGTGTTCCGGAACCCAACATTTGGTTTCGGAACTAAATGGTTTAGTACCCGTACACAGTTTGGGATACCGGAACTAAATGGTTTAGTACCCGTACACAGTTTGGGGTACCGGTACTCAGTGAGGTAATTAGCCCTCTATACAATTTGGATATTTTGAGTGAGGGGCACTTTGGCATCTCCCTTCTGTTTTGCACCCATCCACCCTCTATATAGAGCCCAGCCACCCTGCCTTCTTCTCCACGACAGAGAGAAAGAAAAGAGAGAAGCAAGGAAAAGAAAAAAAAAAGAAGATGAAGAAGGAGAAGAATCAGATTAAGGAGTGTGCTGTTGGTGTGTGTGTCTTGCTGCTTGGAGCCGAGCGGAACCGCGCGAGTGTCGGCCGCATGAGAGGTATGTGGCAGATTTTCCACGTTTGGTTTTTGGATTCCTCTAGGTGGATTGGAATGAGATTTTGAGTTGGATTTCTTTGGTTGTGTTCTTCTCTTTTGTGCCGTTGAGCTGAGGCTTTTGGATTTTCACTACGCGGAGCCGAGAGCATGCGCGCGTGCTGTGAGCCGGCCGTGGAGAGGACCGGAGTGCGCACAGATTTTTGTAGAGGACTCGAGAGGGTTGTTCGAGCTTCCGGGGATATTTCCGAGGATCGCTGTGACGCCCCACTTCCCAGGGGGTCACCCATCCTAGAACTACTCTAGCTCTAGCACGCTTAACTCTCATGTTCCTCTTGGATCTTGCTACCATCCAAAATGCTATAGCCGGGTTAGAGATTTAGTCCTATTATACATAAATGTAAATAAAGGTGGTATGAAATACTAGTGTTATGAAAGTTGGGGAAGTAAGGAACATTTGGACGCGAGTTAGGCCCAAATCGGGTTAAAATGGAGAGATCTAAAAATTTATTTGAGAAAGGGGGCCCAGATTTTTAGTGCAAAATTCGCAGTGTCGGAAAATTCCGAGAAAATTACGGGAGTCCCGTAAATATGTTTTAAGACCACAGAAAAAGTTTCGCGTTGATCGGATACCCGATAGTGAGAACGGGCTCCGCCAACAGTGTCGAAAAATTCTGAGAAAATTACAGGAGCTGTGTAATTATGTTTTAAGGTCACAGTAAAAATTTCGTGTTGACCGGATACCCTGATTGCGAGAACGGGGTCCGCCAATGATTCTGGACACAGTAGGGCTTTGGTGACCCAGAAATGGCCCAAACTGAAAATTTAAATTTTTCTGTGATAATTAAGCTAAAACGAAGCCGCCTGTCAAGTTTGGATGGAAACGGACGAAAAATGGACAGAAACCGAAACAAAAACTGATTTCTGAAGCGACGGCGGCGCGGGAATCAAGGTGCAGCTGGCATAGTGGCAGGCGGGTCAAAGGGGGAGGCGGCCACATGGCGGGCCCTCTTTGGGCCGTACGGGCGCGGGAACGCGCGCCCCTGCGCGCCTGTGTGGCGCGCACAGTGCGCGGGGGCGTGCGTGGACCGGGTGCGCGCATCCCTATGTGGTGGACCGCCACCCGGCACTTCCTCATTGGACGCCCCGTAGACCCGGTCCATGGACCACCCTTCCTTTCTCCTTCTTCTCTTCTTCTTCTTCCTTCCTCCCCCGCACCGCCATTCTTCCTCTCCTTCTTCCTTTTCTTCTCCACCCGAGCACGAGAGATAGAGAGAGAGAGAGAGAGGAAGGTGGGGGATTTCGTGGAGCGTGCAAGATGCTCCAAGCAGTCTGGGGATCGCGTGTATTCGCGTGGGGCGGCGCGACGCTGTCAAGGTAGGCTCCGTTCGTCGTTTTTACGATATTTTTGGCACAGTTTTGAGACGTTGTTTTGGACATTAGATTTAACCCCATACCGTTTTGCGTGTTAGGGAACGAGTTCTACTGTACCGTTGCTGCACGGACTGTCGCGGACAGTTTTGACGTGTCTCGTTTTGCGTGCCAGTTGTAGAAGAAATGCACCGTTTTGCGTGCGAATTCGGGAATATGCGCAGTTTTGGACGCAAACCCGAAAAACATACACCCTTTTGCGTGCAACGTTGAAAAAGGAAAGTGCACCGTTTTGCGTGCCAAACTGAGGTACGTGCTCCGTTTTGCGTGCAGGTCGTGTCATCGCGCACCGTTTTGTGTGCTGTCGCTAATAATATACATCGTTTTTCGTGCAGGACTAGAAAAAAAATGTGCACCGTTTTGCGTGCCAACCCGAGGTACGTGTTCTGTTTTGCGCACAATTTGTGCTGTCGCGCATCGTTTTGCGTGCAGTCTCTAATAATATACATCATTTTTCGTGCAGGGTTAGAAAAACATGCACCATTTTACGTGCAACCCTACAGTTAAGCGTGCACCGTTTTGCGTGCAGATTTGAGGTACGTGCTCCGTTTTGCGTGCCGATCGAATTAGCGCGCACCATTTTGGTGTGCAGTCTCTAATATGACGCATCGTTTTGCGTGCAGGACTAGAGGAAAGTGCACCGTTTTGCGTGCCAATACGAGGTACGTGCTATGTTTTGCGTGAAGGTTGGACCAATACGCACCGTTTTACGTGCAGATGCTAATATTTTGCATTATTTTTCGTGTAGGGCTAGAAAAAATATACATCGTTTTGCGTGCAACCCTAAAGTCAGACGTGCACCGTTTTGCGTGCAGATTCGAGATACGTGCACCGTTTCGCGTGTAGGTTGATTTAACGCGCACCGTTTTGCGTGCAGACTGAAATAACGCGCACCGTTTTGCGTGCGGGTTTTTAGTGATGTGCACCATTTTGCGTACAGGTTTGGTGGCCGTGCACCGTTTTGCGTGCGGACTCGAGGGATGCACACCGTTTTGCGTGCAAGCTCGAGGGGACAAGTGGAATCGCGCGGAGACCAATTGCAAGTGTCTACAAGCAATTGGGTACACCACAAGGTGGGGGATTCTGCCGAAATTGGGTGACCTCTCCCCTTGCTCCTTTGCTTTTCGATCTAGAAGCATGATAGTAGCCTGTTAGAGGCGTTAGGTAATCATGATTATTATTGCATGTGTAGAGAGATACAGATGAAAAGTGCAACTGTTGGTTGCCAGAGACAGATGATAAATGTGTATGTGTAGAGATATTTAGAGGAAAAGTGACATTTGTGATTTATCCAAATAGGGAATAAACCGGTATGTGTAGATGGACACATATGGAAAATGCAACTGTTGGTTGCCAAAAAGGAGATAATTAATTTGCATGTGTAAAAGAATTAAGGAAAAAATGCAAATTCTTGATTTATCTAAATTGATGAAATTGCATACATAGAGGATAAATATTATTTTTATGATGGATGTGAAAATAATTGCATGCGTAGAAATGATAATTATGTGATGACTGTGATCATGTAGGGTACAACCCTAGGAATCATGTGACATAAGGGAACAGAACTTGTTGGTAGTAAGACTAGGAGAAAACCTAGTTTAGGGGTTTGACGAGTGACATCAACTTAGGAGTTATCCTAGGGAGGACGAGTGGCATGGTCTTAGGTGATAACCTAAGGACACTGGATAGAGTGATCAACATAGAGTCAGAAAACTCTAGGGTGTATATGACATGGAACTTAGGTAAAGAGAACCTAAGGAGAACTAGTGTTCAACATAGAGTCAAGGAACTCTAGGATGAGTATGACATGGAACTTAGGTAAGGAAACCTAAGGTGAACTAGAGGTCAGCATAGAGTCATGGAACTCTAGGACAAGCATGACATGGGACTTAGGTAAAGGGAACCTAAGTTGAGCTAGAAGAGTTTAAACTCACAGACAGGAAATAGAGTCAAGTTGACTCTAGGATTCAGTAAGGAATCAGGAGGATGGAAAAGGTGGATCAAGTGTGGAGATATGAAAGGGAAAACAGAAAAGTAGAGTCAATGTAATTCTAAGATAACAGTGGAACATGGAATTAGAGTCAGTGTAACTCTAAGTTAATGGTGAAGCAGGAAAACAGAGTTTAGTTAACTCTAGGATTCAGTGAGGAATCAGAAATGTGGGATGAGATCCCCTGTTTAAAGAGTTGATCAAATATAACCCTAGAAGGTCATAGGGGTCTGGGCAAATGGATAATAACTTTAACTTCAATTTGAGTTAAAGAAATAAAAGAGAAATGTTTAAGAGTCCAGGTGGCTCTCTAGTTATCCTTATGGCAAGACCTAGGATAAGAGGAAAAAAAAAATTATTGCTAAAAGGCAAAGATTAAAAGCAAGCTAAAAGTGGCTAAAAGCATAAAGAAAATGTAATTGGCGCCTTCGAATTTGAGACTCGTCAAGTGGAGCAGGACTCCCTGGGCAGTGACCCGTCGGACGAGGTACTTTCGAATGGCTAAAAGTGAAAGCAAGGAGCTAAATGCTCAAAGAAAAGAGAAAGTGATTTGCCAGTGGCAAAAAGGGAGCTATAAGCCTGAATAAGAAAGGAAAGCAAGTGTTCAAAGGCAAAGAGGCTAGGAACTAAAGTAGAAAGAAAAGAAAGAAAATATAAAAAGATAAAATGGGCGTACCTTCGGGGGTGAAACGTAGATCTTGTCGGAGCCATGGGCAGTGTCCCTCTCCCGGGCAGTGACCCGTATGACAAGTTCCCCGTTGGGCGGGGTAACACTTGCGGGTGTTATCGGCAACCTTAGAAATCTTATCTTATGGTAGCAAGACTACCGGGCTCGGGCCCGTTGGATAAGAATTTCCGAGGGTTAACTTGAACTAAAGCACCAGAATCTAAAGAATAAAGAAAAATAGAGTGGCCAAGGTGGCCGGGTTAGTTGGACCCTGTATTCAGCGGCATAGTGGCCGAGTTGGTGCTTAGCAGCCTAGTGTGGCTAGACAGAGTAGTGCTGGGTAGATGGTTATACACAGATAGTGTAGTGATATGTTATATTGCATAGCTGCATTTTGATATTGAGGATTTAGTTTCCTAGCACTATTATTATTGCTTCCATTGGACCAAGTGGTGTAGGACACTTTTTCTCGGTGGTTGAACCCACTGGGAACTCTGTCAGGAGTTCTCACACCCCTTGGGTGACCCCCCCCCCCCCCCACAGGTGCGGGTATGGATGCAGCGGACGAGACGGTTCAGAGGCAGACGGCGAGGTATGCGACAGGGGCAAGGGCCCAGCAGCATAGAGACCTAGAGGGTCTAGCAGAGGTATCCCATTTTTATATTTCTCGAGTGAACCTTGTATGGTGAGGAAATGATGTAAAAGAATTGTAATAATTTTATTTGCAAGTTCAGAAATGTAAAGTGTAATCAATTTAAGTTATGGTTCACTCTGGTATGCTTTCATTTCCGCATTAACTAATTGTTGTTGAATGAAAGTTTTAAATTTGTAGTGATTTTAGTACTCTGATATTGAGCTTCCGCATACACTTGTTGTGTTATTATGGATGTTACCGTTCCTTTCGGGTAGGAAAAGGTCTTATCCGATTGGCGGGTCTGTTGGAGTGCCCGAACCGTACAAATTGGCGGACTCGGGGCGTGACAATCGCGACAGTGCGCACGCGCGCGGCGCTGATTTTGGTGTTTCCGGCAGGTTATGACAATGTGCAAGTTCGGTGCTTCACCGACTTCAGCGTTTGCCTGCGGAATGCATTTGAGGTGGGTTGGAATTCTTCAAGATGTATGGAATGCCTTCTAAAGCTATTGTATGCATGTTGATCATGTTAGCTTATTTATTTGTGTAGCTGGTAAATCTGATAGTTGCCTAGATAATTATAGAAAGACATTTATGAGCCCCAGACATTTTTAGCATGATCTAGGGATGATTTGACACTAGACTGCATGATCAGTTGGCATTAGATTGGTATCTGAACCGTTTTAAAAATCGTCGGACCGGTTTTAATGAAAACTGAGATTTGAAAATGATTTTAAAATATTGTGAGCTTCCAGAGGGATTGAGTAGGTTCAGGATGCATATGTTCTCGTGCCAGGGGCCGAGTGGATTTTTAAAGCTCTGTGGAATGAGTTCTAGTGTCAGGCGAGTTGAGATCCCTTGTGGGATTATTTTAGATCATGGGTATGTATCTCTGATTTGGTAGTGGAGATGGTTCTCCGACTTGGCTTTGAGAGTTGGGCTCTGGCAGATTGAGTCGTGGAGGTTTCCCGACTAGCCATGGGTTGTGCATTATCAGATTGAGTCGTGGAGGGTTCTCCGACATAGCTGTGAGAGCGTTAGGGCATTCCCTGATCGAATCGTGGAGGGTTTCCCGACTGAGTTGTATTACTGAGTTTTCGAGTTCCGATCTGATTGATCGTGGATCATAGCCTGCATGTGCCGCTTATGAGACAGTTGAGACTGATGAGATACTTGAGCTCGGTAGGGTCGCTCCCCTCGAGTTACGCTCCGGATGCATGATGATCATTGAGATAGACAGACTAGGATGCCCCACGGGGGTGGGCAGGTGCGTTCCTAGTAGTCAGTTTAGACCGCCCCACGTGGAGTGGGCAGGTGCGTTCATAGTAGTCAGTAGGACGCCCCACGTGGAGTGGGCAGGTGCGTTCCTAGACGACAGGCGCGGGCTTGATTGAGCCAGTTTTGGGCACTCATTGAGATTTGGGTATTGTGAGCACCTCGTGTGTGAGTGGTGCATAGCATGTTCTTAGACGAGTTTTCCTTTGAGCATGATACTTAAGGCATTTAGTAGTGAGGGTGTATGCATAGCAGGTTCATAGTAGAGATTTCCTGGAGCATGATGTTATGACATATTAGCTGTAGCTCATTTCCTGGTTTCATATATATATCTATCTGCATACCTATCTATTTGCCTCCAGTAGACTTAGTGGGCATACCGTGGATATTGGTGACGGTACCCACTGGGAACTACCTTCTGTAGTAGTTCTCACACCCGCTGCGGTGACAGGTTCCTGAGGTTGCTGTTCCGACTTAGCTCGAGCGGAGACAGCTGATCGAGGTGAGGACGTGACTGATTGTTCCTTACCATCATTGAGAGTCAGAGGTAGATGTACCCTATATATTTTTATGTTTCCACTTTTGTACTGGACAGTCTGAGTTTGGTGAGGGTTGCACTTGTATCCTTATAGCTGAGAGACTTCGTATTGAGATTTTATGTATATCAGATATTCACTGTTGATCTCTGTAGCTACTGGTTTTAGTTTCAGCTCTGATACATGTTTAGCTATAGATCTGACTTGCAGGGTAGACGCTTCGTCTGTGCCTGTTTCCGTACAGATGGCGGATCTGTTGGCGAGCCCGGGTCGCAGTTTCGACCCTGGGGAGTGACAACAACTATATTGAAAGGAAGAACATGTCACAAATGTGGAATTGAAGGACACTTAATGAAGACGTTCCCGAAAAATAGAAAGAAAAATTCTTCGGCATCTTCATCTACGGAGTGGACTCAACGGATTCAAAGGACATATCAATTCAATGGAGTTCCCTCAATCCACCAAAGGTCCGAGCCACAACATCGTTTTTTCAAGAGGACACTTGCAATGTGGGAACCTATGGTGGATCAACAGTCAAAGCGGACAACCCCCGGCCACAACGAATCAAGGCAACCCAAAATCCGACGATTTTGGATTCGGAAAGGTGATATCTTTCCGTGTCTTAAGTTTTAAATTGCTTTTGATTGTATGTAGTGCTTTGATCGGTTTTTAATGCATATATATCTTGATCTTTGCATTACATGATTTCAATGTTTGTCATTTTTAATGTTTTATTTTCAAACAAAAGGGTTTTAACAAACGAGTGCATTGAATATAAAAAGAGTTTACTTTCATTCACTCCGATTTAATTTCATATTAGTTATCAACTTTACTCTATAATCATAATCTTTTAATGTTTGTCGTTTTTATTGGCAGCTTGGCAGCTGCCTTGTGCAACTGCCTTGGCAGGTGCCAGGTGCGGCTGCAATGGCAGCTGCAGCTGCCTTAGCTGCCAATTGCGGCCTTAAAGAAGAAGACAAAAAAAAAAGGAAAAAGAAGAGAAAGGAAAAAGAAAGGAGAAAAATTCAAAAAAAAAGAATTTTCAAGATTCTCCAATGAGCAAAATCATCAATCGAGGGAAAATTGCTCGAATTGAGTTTTCTCTCAAATTTTTGGGCATTTTGCCCTAGGTTAAAGAGATCAAAATTTCTTTTTGGCAAATATGCCAAGATGGGATTATTTTCCCTATTCTTATAAATTGATCCAAAAAGAGCCCCTTCGGGCGGAAAGTGACTAAATTGAGGTTTTCCCTTTGATTTTGTAAAAGGGTTTATAGTTTTAAATTTTCTGGAATTGGTAGATCATAAAAGTGATTGCTTCATTATTTTCCTTTCATTTTAGGAAAACCTTGGAGATCCAAAGAGCAAATTTTTGTCTCTTTCAAAATCAAAGAAAAACATCGAGCTAGGGGATTCTAGCGAACAAGGGTGACCTCTCCCCTTTGGCTTTTGCTTTTTAACCAGAAGCATGGTAGTAGAGTTAGGGTTTGTATGAAGTATGAACCAGTGCATGTGCATATTCTTGAGCTAAGAAACATGGAAATGGATTATTACATGTGTAGAAAAGTAAAGAGAAAAAGTTATATTGATGGCATACTACATGTTGGCATGAGAATATTAATGTTGCATGATAGATATATGACATAGGAGAAACCTAGATTAAGGTTTATGAGTGGCATTCACCTTAGGACTTCACGAGTGGCATTATGCTTGAGTCAACTAAGGGTGTATATAGAGTTAAACCATAACTTAGAGTCAAGTCCCTAAGGGAAACATAGTTTGGTTGAGGTTAAAATGCAAAGTGAGTAAAATCCCTAGAGTTGTCTTAGGGAGTTGGGTCAATGTACCTTCACTTTAACTTCAACTTGAGCAAGAATGAAAGTAAAAGAATTAAGTCCAAGGGACTTTGGTTACCTTGAGGCATGGACCTAGGGTAAGGAAATGAGTAAATAAAAGATAAGCTAAAAGCTTAAATGAAAAGAGAAAGAAACTGCCAAGGGGCAATGTGAGCTAGAGGCTCGAATGAGAAAGAAAGGAAAAGGGCATAATGTGCAAGAAAGGCTAAAAGCCAAGGTAAAAGAAAGGAAAGAAAAGAATATATATATATATATATATATATATATATATATATATATATATATATATATATATATATATATATATATATAACGGGCATACCTTCGGGGGTGAAACGTAGCTCTTATTGGAGTTAGGGCAGTGTCCCTCTCCCGGGCAGTGACCCGTATGTCACGTTTCCCCCGTTGGACGGGGTAACATTTGAGGTGTTATCGGCAACCTTAGAGATCTTGTCTTATGGTAGCGTGTCTGCCGGGCTAGGGCCCTTTGGGCAAGATTCTCCGAGGATTTAGCAACTTTAATTAAAGCACAAAGAAAATAAAGAAAGTGATTGGTCAAGTAAGAAGTTTGGTTAGAATGACACCTTACAACGACATAGAGTCGTGTCATGGCAAATGTAAAATTTGTTGAGCATATTAGTTAGAATTTATAGCTTTCAATACTGTATTTATTCTCTATTATATTGCTTCCATTAGACCAAGCGGTGCAGGGCATTCTCTCTCGGTGGTTGAACCCACTGGGAACTTTGTTGTAGTTCTCACACCCTTTGGGTGACATCCCCACAGGTCCAGGTACATCGAGCGAGGCACGCGACAGGGGCAAGGGCCCAACAGAGTAGCGACCTAGCAGTCTAGAGTCGCCAGCACCATTTTGTAGTATTTTTCTTTTGAGCGAAATTGTATGTGAGGAACATTGTAAACTTTAATTGCTTTACGTTTCATTTTGGAGAAAAAAAATTGTAATTTTTATATTGTAGTTGTATGTTAAAGAGAGTTGTAACATAAGCAAAGTTCAATATTTCGCTCAAGTATGGTATCTTTCATTATCATCTAACTGTTTGTTGAATGAATTGAAGTTTTTAAAATCATAGTTTAGTTCTCTGATTATTTACCCTTCCGCTACACTAAACTGTGATTGTTTGAATAAACTGTTCCTTTCGGGTCTTGAAAGGTCATGCCCGATTGGCGGGTCTGTTGGCGCGCCCGAACTGCCCAAATTGGCGGTTTCGGGGCGTGACAGATAAGAGTGGTATCAGAGCCTATGAATAGTCCTAGGTGGTTAGCGAACCTTATGAAGACTCTAGGGTTTAGGCACGAGAGAGTGTGTGGATCTTTTGGCGAAAGTATATGATTGGGTTTTACGATTCCCAAGAAGGGCATTGGGAATGGATCGAAGGTAATGAGCTTTCATTCTTCGGACTATTACGTTGGCGGCCGACAACGTAATGTTGGGGGTGAAAGGGAGTGCCCTTATGTACTTTCGCATGATTGGGTCGATGAGCCCTTTAGTTTGGTATTTAGCTTAAGCATTGTCCAAATTATCAAATTTGGGCTAATCGTTTCGTTGTGCTGTTGTTGCTTCAGGAATGGCAATGGCATCGCGTGATCGACGAAGGACGGGATCCGCGTCGACGCAAGTTGAGCCCTCGGAGTGCTCAGGCTCGAGTAAAGCGAGTTGAAATTTGGTGCTTCAGTTTGTACCTTGGCCAAATTGGCCAAAGTGCGATCGATGAGGTCCGGCGATGACTCGGTGAAAGACCGACTCTCCAGACAATGGCGATTGTTAGATTACGAGAGCCAAGTTGTAATGTCCTAAGGTTTAGGGCAATAAGGACTTATGGACTTGGTGACGAAAGTTCGCTCTTGGTGACAGTAGTGACCATGTGACGTGTCGATTGTGGCTGAATCGCCGCATAGTTGCTTTGGTGAGGCCCAGGGTAGGCTTCGAGATGTGAAAACCTCTCGATAGAGCGGGAGTCTTGTGGCGCCGGTCCGACGGATCGGTATAATGGTAAGGGTTGCCACCGTAGGGTTCGCGCGTTACTCACCGAAATTGGTGAACCGTTATTGTGGTGCCTCAACCCAATTGGGAGAAGTGCACAAGTACCATGGGTGTGCTTAAGCAAATCGCTTAACACCGTAGATTCTGCGAGTTGACATAGAGGTGTAGGACGCTCAATCTTGTGGGTGCTCACGGAGCACAGGTACCGTTTAGCCAAAAAGAGCTGGTTAAGTGGCACCTTAGCATTTGCTAAGTGTGACAGGAGTCGATAGAGGGTTTAGGTCGTAGATTGACGACTAGCGAGTGGGTTTTGCTCGATGGAGAGTAGTAGTCACGTGGCGACGTTTAGTGGGTTCGCTGAGGGACGATCCATGCCTGGACCATATGTCACGCCCCGAGACCGCCAATTTGTACAGTTCGGGCACGCCAACAGACCCGCCAATCGAGTATGACCTCTCACTACCCGAAAGGAACGGTAACATCCAAAACAATACATCAAATGTATGCGGAAGCACAATATCAGAGTACTAAAAATCACTACTAATTTAAAACTTTCATTCAATAAACAAATAGTTTAAGCGGAAATGAAAGCATACAAGAGTGAACCATAACATAACTTTATTACACTTTACATTTCTGAACTTGCAATTAAAATTATTACAATTCTTTTACATCATTTCCTCACTATACAAGGTTCACTCAAGAAATATAAAAAGGGTACCTCTGCTAGTCCCTCTAGGTCTCTATGCTGCTGGGCCCTTGCCCCTGTCGCATGCCTCGTTGTCTGCATCTGAACCTGGAAAAATGGTCACCCGAGGGTGTGAGAACTACTTAAAGTTCCCAGTGGGTTCAACCACCGAGAAAAAGTGTCCTACACCACTTGGTCCAATGGAAGCAATAATAATAGAGTGCAAGGAATAAAACCTCAATATTAACCTGCTGATATGCATATAATAGGTCACTACACTATCTGTGAATACTCATCGCCCCAGCACTACTCTGTCTAGCCATACTAAGCTACTATATAATAGGTCACTACACTATCTGTGTATACTCATCGACCAGCACTACTCTGTCTAACCATACTAGGCTACTATGCACCAACTCGGCCACTATGCCGCTTTATACAGGGTCAAACTAACCCGGCCACCTTGGCCACTCTATTTTCTCTTTATTCTTTAGATTCTGGTGCTTTAGTTAAAGTTAACCCTTAGAAATTCTTATCCAACGGGCCCCAGCCCGGTAGTCATGCTACCACAAGACAAGATTTCTAAGGTTGCCGATAAAACCCGCAAGTGTTACCCCGTCCTACGTGAGAAACGTGCCAGACGGGTCACTGCCCGGGAGAGGGACACTGCCCATAACTCCAACAAGGGCTACATTTCACCCCCGAAGGTACGCCCGTTTTATCATTATCTTTTCTTTCTTTTCTTTTACTTTTTACTTTAGCACTTAGCCTCTTTGCTCTTAAGCACTTGCTTTACTTTCTTATTCGAGCTTATAGCTCCATTTGCCATTGGCAATCTCTTTCTCTTTCCTTTAAGTATTTAGCTCTTTACTTTCACTTTTAGCCTTTTGAAAGTACCTCGTCCGACGGGTCACTGCCCAGGGAGTCCTGCTCCACAAATGACGAGTCTCAAATTCGAAGGCGCCATTTACATTCTCTTTATGCTTTTTAGCCACTTTTAGCTTGCTTTTAAACTTTGCCTTTTTGCAACAATTTACCTCTTATCCTAGGTCTCACCATAAGGAGAACTAGAGAGTCTCTTGGACTCTTATCATTTCTCTTTCATTCATTTAACTCAAATTGAAGTTAAAGTGATTGTCCATTTGCGCAGACACCCTATGACCCACTCTAGGGTTGTATTATTTGGCTTTTTAACCTTGTGATTACACAAACTTGTCCTTAGAGTTTGACTCTAAGTTAATCACTTTGCTATCAGTTTAATTCTTTAAACTTTGTAGCCACATACTCTTTTCCCTGCTGAACCTGGAGTTACATTAACTCTATTTACCTGTTCCACTATGCATTTAGAGTTATCTTGACTCTAATTCATTTTCTGTGAGTACAAACTCTACTAGATCACCTTAGGTTCTCTTACCTAAGTTTCATATCATGTTTAACCTAGATTTCCTTGACTCTATGTTAAATAGTCTATTCTCAACCCGCTGGCTTACCTTAGGTTTCCTTTACCTAAGTCTTATATCATGCTCATCCTAGAGTTCCTTGACTCTATGTTGATCACTCTATCCAATGTCCTTAGGTTATCTCCTAAGACAATGCCACTCATTCAATCCTAGGATAAACTCGCTAACTGCCACATCTGGCCCAGTCAAGCCTGCGCCTCCCTAGTGTATCAACATAGGGTGTCCAATCGGACTAACTCGCTATCGAATAGTGGCACATGCAGGCTGTAGTCGAAATCCACGCTCTCTCTCAGAACGGATAGACTCAAGATCCTCAAGCATCTCGCACAAAGGTCGAAGTACTCCCAACGACCCAGGACCACCGTCAACCCAAACGGCTCCTAACAACACTAGCACAGGTCAAATCACAGCTACCAGACTCCACTCAGCCCCCCCCAGGCACAAGTGCAACAATAAAAGTATCTGCCTGAATAAACCCAATCAATGGACCAGTAAAACTGGCACTGCCTGCTCAAACTGTATCAAGTATCTGCTAACAGATCGGCACTCACTGTCCGGTACTCACTGGCCGCTGTGTAAATCACCTACTCCGGAGTGGCACTCGATGGGAGCGACCCGCTCGAGTAAATAAGTAACCCATGTCAAGTATCTCTGTCTAGTATCTCAAAATAGCAGGACTGGATCACGACTTTGATCAAAGTGGGAAAATCCATCCACTAAAGGAACCCGATCCCAATCTGATGCAAAAGTACACAATAAGTGGGAAACTCCATCCACTAGAGAGATCCGATCCCCAATCTGATGCACAAGTAAACATCCGGTCAACCGCCTAATGTCCGAGGTTACCGCAACACCCCACAATCCACAATCTAGTACAACAGCCAACATCCGGTCAACCGCCTAATATCCGCAATTGCCACAACACCCCATAATCAAGTCCAACCTGTCCCAGACTCAAAAGTCTTGACTACACTATCCCAAACCCCTGCTCGAACTCGAGCAACATGAACCACATGACTGACTAAAAATGAGAAAAGAAGCAAAGATGGTTTCTCCTAAGTCAAGTCCCAACATGATAGTGTAGCGATAAAAGATGGCCTATCTAGATATCCATACAAACATGCAATTGTCCTCAAGAAAGATAAAAGGGAGTATAACAAATAGTAGCTCCACAAAGGTATAATCACATGCCAAAATCACTAATCAACTACACCTGTCCATAATCCATGGTCCATCGTACATGATCAGAGTGATACCTGCACATAGATATATCATCCTACCCCATCGAGTAATCAAATCTCATAAAAGACTATGTGCTAACATGACATGCTAATATATCACTACTATAGTATGTCAATTTACATGATTTAGGCCATTCCTCATGCTTACATCTCGATCCAAGAGATTGTACATTTAATCGTGCATGCTATCAATCAAAAGAGCAATATTCCCTTAGGTAAGCTTTCCTTAACCGTCATCATGGATATCTAAATCTTGCAAGTTCCCATAAGTCATAACATGAATATTTATCGTGCAATTCCTTATACAATTATCATTCCTAAGCTTACCCCTCAACCATATATGGGTACATAAACATGCATGCATTCTATCAAATAGAATTAGAGAACCGTCCACCAGTTCTGGTGACGAAGCAACCCACCTGAATCGCTTTCCGCAGGCAAAGCCGAAGTCGGTGAAGTGCGCAGTCACTCACTAACAAAATCCGCCGAAACCGCACCCTCGGTACTCGGTCGCACAAGCCTCTGCTCCAACCAACATCACAGCCAACAATCAATCAACACCACAAACACACCCCACATAGCCCTTGTTGTTTTTACAAACCAGCACAGGAAAAGGGAATTTTCACCTGCGTGCAGTCCTCCAAAAAATCCAGAAAAATCACGGCTGCGATCCTCGCGACGAGTAGACGCAAATCGAGTACTTATACTCCTCGTTCCGACACCTGTAGGCCAAGATACAATTAGAACATCGCGGTAAGCCAATCAATCCACAACTCGCAAATCTACGGAAAACAACCACGAAGAAGCATAAATAACACCTTCGAAACGACCTCAAAAAAATCCGATAAAAATACGGTCACGTTCCTCTCGAAGCGTAGATTCCGATCGAGTCCTCACATGCCCTGATCCGATGCCCGTAGGCCGAGAAATCCCAACAATACTCCACCGCTGTCCGAAACATCACAGCAGTACAAGGGGTCAAAAGGTACCTCGGGAACACCACCAAAAACTCAAAACAGAGTGAAATGATCGACACATAAATCGAAGGCGTACCTCTCATGAACGCGATGCCTGAGAAATCGGCTCAAAACTCCATCGGGGTGATCCAGGGGACCTTGATGACTGAAATGCGACGGTAGAAGCCACAATCGAAGGAGCGTCGAAGTGCGCCGCATCGCAGAAAATGCCGATGCCGCGGCCTCCAGAAATTCCCGGGATCCCAAAAGTCGAAGAACACTCGTAGAGGAACCTCGCTGTCGAAAATGGGCTGAGAAATCGCAGGGGAAAAGCTCAAGAATGAAGCCCAAAGGGGTTATTTATAGCCCAAGTCCACCAAAAGGGGGCCTCGGATTCGGGCGCACGAATCGGGCGCCCGAATCCGGCCCGGCCCAAGCACTGTTCGCGCCCGAAACGTCCACAAAGCACCACGTGTCCATTCCGCGCCCCGCGCGCCCTGCGCATAAGCGCCCGCCAATCGCGGCGCGCTGCGTGGCAGCGCGGTCCACGGCGGGGACCGTGGGCCGCGGTTCACGGCGGCCCAGCCGGGTCGCTGCGCCCGCCAATGAGCGGGCGACACGTGGCCTGGCGGGGTCCACGGTGCACCACCCCCGGTGCGCTGTCGCACGTGCGTTGACCGCCCAATCCGCGCGTTCCACGTGGTCTTCCGCCACGTTCGCTGGTCCCGGTGCAGGCCAAGTCCCGTGGACCCGCCTGCCCGCCGTCGCGCACGCGCCTGCCCGCGCCCTCGCCGCCGCGCTCCGCCGCCTTCCTGCCGCCGCCGGTGCTGCCCTAGCTTGCCGGAATAGTAACAAAGTGCCTGGAAATCCGTGTTTTGGCATCCGGGCTTCGAAAAAAATAAGTAAATAGTCCATTTTCATCGTTTTTGCACGCTGAGTCCAAATCCGATGTCCGTTTTGCCAAATTCCACTTCTAAAATTTGTTGAAGGCATCCGGACAGGTAATCTTGATCCAAATTCCGCACTGGGTCCAATCCTGAGGTCCGATTTGCGCACAAGCAACTCCATCTCACCGAATAAAGCTCCAGAAGTCGCTGATAACACTACAAGAGCTCTGCGGAGATCCGGGTCATCACACTGTAGGCCTGTATTGGACCGTGGTCCGTGGACCTGGCAGTAGTTCGAAATAAATGGGTTGGTCGAGAACTCGTGGTTGAGAGCGCGAGTGGCGTGTGGAATAGTTGGGAGTGAGGATTGGTTTTCGCCCTCCAAGTCAAGCAAATAGGGTGGCGGAGTTGAAGGAGCTTAAGGCTCAATTGCAAGACCTGATGGACAAGGGTTTCATTAGACCCAGCGTATCTCCTTGGGGAGCTCCAGTCCTATGTGTGAAAAAGAAGGACGGGTCACTTCGGCTATGTGTGGATTATCGGGAGCTCAACAAATTGACGATCAAGAACCGATATCCATTGTCGCGGATCGATGACTTGTTCGACCAATTGCAAGGTTCCCGGGTATTCTCGAAGATTGATTTTCAATCGGGATACCACCAGTTGAAGATTAAGCCGGAGGATGTTCACAAAACGGCTTTTAGAACGCGGTATGGACACTACGAATTCACTATAATGCCTTTCGAGTTGAGTAATGCCCCGGCGGCGTTCATGGATTTAATGAACCGCGTTTTTCAGCCATTCCTAGATCAATTTGTCGTGGTCTTCATTGACTACATTTTGGTCTACTCTCGAAGTGACGACGAGCACGAGGATCACCTACGACAGGTTTTACAAGTGCTTCGGGAGCGGGACCCCAAGAAAATTGAAGCAGTGAAGGATTGGCCCCGACCAACCAATGTCATCGAGGTTCGAAGCTTTATCGGACTCGCGAACTATTATAGGCGGTTCGTGGAAGGGTTCTCCAAAATTACCATTCCACTCACCGGCCTTACAAGAAAGGGGGCTAAGTTCATTTGGAGCGATGCTTGTGAAAGAAGCTTCCAGTTGCTCAAGGACAAGTTGACATCGGCTCCAATCCTTGCCTTACCCGTCGCGGGGAAAGAGTTCGTGGTTTATAGTGACGCCTCGGGGAGTAGGTTGGGGTGTGTACTTATGCAGGACGGGAAGGTTATAGCCTATGCCTCCCGGCAGCTGAAGAGTTATGAAAAGAACTACCCCACCCACGACCTCGAGCTTGCCGCGGTGATTTTTGCATTGAAGCTATGGCGGCATTACCTCTATGGGGAACATTGTGAGATTTACACGGATCACAAAAGCCTCAAGTATCTGTTCACTCAGAAGCAAGGAATTAAGTATCCATCCGTGCCTTACGGTACGGAGCGATACGTATCGTGCCACCAATTAGGCGGCACGGTACAGGGAGGGTCCCTCTTAGCCCTCCTGTGCCCCGATACCCTCTGAGTATCGAACGAGACAGAGCGATATACAGAAAGTATCACGATACGTGCCGCTGCGTGCCCACACAAACGCACAGTGTTTTAAAAAAAATAAATTACTTCGACCTTTTGTATTTTTTGGTTTCTTGCTTAGACCTTTATCCAACTCTCATCTATTTTCTTCTTCATTTCTACCCTTTCTTCCATTCTGCTCTTTCTTTTCTTTCCTCTCTCATCTTTTACTCTATTTGTTTTCTTTCTATTTTTTCTTCCCTTTTTTCTCATATTTTTTTTTAAAAAGTTTTCTTTTCAATCTCTTATTATTTTTTGATCACTTTGATTTTAAAAGAAAAAGTAAAGAAATAGTAAATTCGAAGATCTACTTATTAGGTAAGTCAAGAAATTTACAACTTAAATTTTTTATCCATACATTTAGAATATATTTAACTTGTAAAGTTTGTTTTGTAATGAAATATGAAATTATACAAATTTTTATTAACAATTTACAAAAATCTAAAAATATATCCACTTGATTTAATCATTATATGGTCCATTTTTATTTTTTTTGTACGGATTTAGTATTTTATGCAAGATTTAAAATATTCTTAACTTTGGAAATTTTATTATTAGATTTAGAAATATAAGAATTCTAATAAAATCGAACACTAAATAGAAGCAATTGATATTTAAATTTGCTTAATGTATATATCATATGGTTTAGTGTTAAATTTTCATAAATAAATTGCACAAGTTTTCTTATCTAAATTTAAGAAAAAATAATTTTCTTAGATGAACTTGCAAATTTTTCATAAAAATTTTAAAAAAAATATTTTTCTCGGATTTATATTTTATAATTTTTAAAATTCTAAAAAATAAAAGATAAATAAAAAAAAATAAAAGTTAATCAATTTTTATTATTGCTTAATTTATTCATATTATGGTTTATTATTAAATTTTCATGGACAAATTTTATAATTTTTTTAAAATTTTTAGAAAAACTAAATTTCTTTAATTTTTCATAAATATTTTATAAAAATTTGAAAATGAAAAGAAACTATCAGTGCACTTGGAGTCTCATTCTAGTTTAGTCTAGTCATCATATGATCCTTTATCGAATCAATACGAATGGATCTTGTAAATTTTTATAAAAAAATTTTAAAAAATAATAATTTTCTCTATGAGCTGTAGTTGTATTTAACTTCACCAATAAAAAAGACTACTACTATATTAAACTATTAACTAGTAAGCTATTATTGACATTAGATCAAGACAAATCAATACATAGCCAAAATTTATAAATATTACTCTAAAACTTTTAAAATAATATTCTAAAGTCTTATTGGACAAAAAAAATTAAAATAAGACCGTGCCAAAGCGTGTCACTAGGAGGTCAAGCGTGCCATGTGTCGGCACGCAAGCGTGCCTATGCCGTATCGTGCCAGGCAACGGCCGGCACACCCCCGTGCCACGACACTTTAATCCTTGCTCAGAAGGAATTAAATTTGAGGCAGCGTCGATGGTTGGAACTTCTAAAAGACTATGATGTTAGCATCTTGTACCACCCGGGGAAAGCAAATGTGGTGGCCGACGCGTTAAGCAGAAAATCCGTGGAGAATCTCGCCATGGCCATTACCGACAAATACCCGTTGCAATCCGAAATGCGACTGTTTGGCTTGGAGGTTGTGGCTCTCGGTGCACCCGCGAAGCTTATGACACTTACTATGCAACCTAACTTGTTGGAGAGAATTAAAGAAAAGCAAGCGATCGATGAAAAGCTCTAAAAGGTGAGGTCTGATGTTGAGAGCGGCGAAGCAAAGGATTTTAGTGTGGATTCTGCGGGAATCTTGAGGTTTCGGGGTCGGGTGTGTGTACCTAATGATGAGGACATTCATGATATGATTCTTCAAGAAGCACACCGATCACCATATACTATTCACCCCGGCGGCACTAAAATGTACAAGGACTTTGAAGGCACAGTTTTGGTGGCCGGGCATGAAGAAGGATGTTGGACACTTTGTGGCTAGATGCTTAGTGTGCCAACAGGTCAAGGCCGAGCATAGACTTCCGTGGGTAAACTTCAAAGTCTGTCGATTCTCGTGTGGAAGTGGGAGAACATCGCTATGGATTTTATCGTGGGCTTTCCTCGATCTCAAGCGGGCCACGACACGGTTTGGATGGTGGTGGATAGGTTGACCAAGGCAGCTCATTTCTTGCCTGTCCACACCACATGGTCTAGGGACAAATTGGCGCAGCTGTATATTGATGAGATTATGCGCCTTCATGGGGTTCCTGTTTCCATTGTGTCGGATCGAGACCCCCGATTCGTGTCACAATTTTGGAAGAGCTTCCACGAGACTTTGGGAACACGCTTGGACTTCACTACAGCATATCATCCTCAGAGTATGGTCAATCGGAGAGGACCAATCAAATTCTCGAAGATATGCTTAGGGCGTGTGTCCTAGATTATGGCTCAGGGTGGCAACGGTATTTGCCCATGGCGAAGTTCGCCTACAATAATAGCTACCAGGCCAGCATTGGAATGGCGCCTTTCGAGGTGTTATATGGCAGGAAGTGCCGGTCTCCATTGCATTGGAGCGAGGTCGGCGAGAGGTCATCACTGGGTCCTGATATATTGCAAGAGGCCGAGGAAAAGGTGCAAATTGCGCGTCAACATCTAGTGATGGCGCAAAGTCGGCAGAAGAGCAATGCGGACAAACGGGGGCGCGACCTAGAATTTAAGGTCGGGGATCATGTATTTCTGAAGGCGTCGCTGTAATACCTGCGGGTTTCGGGGAACCCGGATCCCCTTTATTTTAATCTTTAGTGCACCGCGGTCCGCTTAAGGGGTCTGGAAGGTGGTTTTTAATTCCTTGTTTCTAGGCAGGCTGTCGGGGCTCGTGGGTATTTTTAGATAATAAAGCTCGCGAAACGGAGAACGGCGGCGCGATCGGCTTTGGATTCCGACGCCGGGATCTCCCAGAATAAATTCCGGAAGACTGCCGACAGTCCAGGCGACTAACGCGGTTTTCGAGGCGGACCGGACCCAGGTTTGTGACCTACTACTTTGTCCCCCTTTGAGGTTTGGGGTTAAGTCCCACCCGTTCGTTTAGGGACCGGATGATTTATCCTTTGGTTTGGGGTTAGGGTTCGGGATTCCCACTTCTCGCACCCTCGACAGACGGTTTCCTGAGCGCAGAAGACGAGCCGCCTTCCTCCCTCCCCTATTCTTCCCCTTTCCCACCAGTCGGCGTGTAGAACCAAGGAGGCGATCGAGGAAAAGGGACGAACGCCCGCACAACCTTGGAGACGGGCGCGCAAGAACGGCACGATCACCCTCGTGGAACCCTAGCCGACGAAAAACGAGGTGAGCATGGTCGTTTTCCCTTTTCGGTTCTTGATCGAGGAAGGGGAAGGGGGATTCTTGGAGGGTTTCGGAGACGGGCATCCGCCGCCCTCGGAGGCGAGGGAGGGACGAGCCACCCGCCGGCAGGGCACCCGCGCGAGCTTGAGGCCGCGCGGGGCCGCCCGTGCCTGCGGGCAGCTCCCCCGAGCGGCTGGGCACCGCGCGGGGCCGCCCGCATGCAGGGGGCGCCGCGCGGGGCCGCCAGCATGCAGGAACCACCGCGCGGGGGCCGCCCGCCTGCGGGGGCGCCGCGCGGGGCCACCCGCATGCAGGGGGCGCCGCGCCGGGCCGCCCGCATGCAGGGGCCACCGCGCGGGGGGCCGCCTGCATGCGGGGGCGCCGCGCGGGGGCCGCCCGCCTGCGGGGGCGCCGCGCGGGGCCGCCCGCATGCAGGGGCCACCGCGCGGGGGCCGCCCGCCTGCGGGGGCGCCGCGCGGGGGCCGCCCGCCTGCGGGGGCGCCGCGCGGGGTCGCCCGTATGCAGGGGCCACCGCGCGGGGGCCGCCCGCCTGCGGGGGCGCCGCGCGGGGCCGCCCGCATGCGGGGGCGCCGCGCGGGGCCGCCCGCATGTAGGGGGCGCAGCGCGGGGCCGCCCGCATGCAGGGGCACCGCACGGGGCCGCCCGCATGCAGGGGCCACCGCGCGGGGGCCGCCCGCATGCGGGGGCGCCGCGCGGGGCCGCCCGCATGCGGGGGCGCCGCGCGGGGCCGCCCGCATGCAGGGGCCGCCGCGCGGGGCCGCCCGCGCATACGAGGCGCCGCGCGGGCAGCGGGGCGGCGCAGGGCTTGTTGCCGCCGTCAGGAGCAGATTAGCGTTCGGGGCTTCGTTGATTTTATCTATCGGTTTTGACTTCCCGCCCGGGGATCCTGTTTGTAGCTTCGGGGAGCGTGCCGGGACGCGAGGAAGGTCGAGCATCGATTGTCACAAGTGACAGGTGGGTTTTATTTTGGGATCAAACGTCGGGTTCCCGACAGCTGTACTTCAATCTTTAAGCTTTTCCGGTTATTTCGATGTATGTCAAATTGAGTAAAATTTCACGGTATTTGTTGATACTAACATGGAAATCCTTATGGTCACTATTATCTTGTATACTATTGTTGTTCGGGTACTTGGCTCGAGGCTGCAGCACGCGCACCCGCGGTTTGGCCACCGCAAAGGGTGCGCTTTTCCGGAAAAGTGGTCGTTGACCCGTGTATACCCACAGGATGGAGTGGGACCCCTTTAGTTGTGGGGCATGGATGCGCCAAGGTGTGAGCGGCGCGACCCGTCGGTTTAGTTGTCCGGCGGGGGAGCGGTGCGACCCATTCGGTTTAGTTGTCCGACTTGGGCGTGGTGCGATCCGTCGGTTTAGTTGTCCGGCGGGATCGGGTATTGCAGGTTCACAGGTGGTTGATTTTACTTTTCCCTTGCGAGGGTGGTTGCTCCGGATAGGCTACGGTTGGACGTTGTTTTCTTTACCTGCTTTACTATTATCATTGTTATCTAGTCGCTGACTTCCCACTTTGCGACAGGGTCCTACCGGGGGGAGAGTTAGGCGACGGTGAGGCCGCGGCGAGAGATTCTGGGTCCCTAGAGACCTGAACAGTATTTTTTATCTCTTTCTTTCGCATTCCATTTGCTATTTGTAGATTGTGGATGGTTCTCGATACCCTCGTGGGGTCGGTGTGGATGTCGTTATGGTGACTATTTAATTTCTTTGTCTTTCCTTATTTCTCTGTTGGCCGTTTTGGAAAATAAAAGAGTAAACCAAAGAAAAGATTGCGAAAACTTCTATTTCAAAACTCGGGTGCCGTGTGGGCACCGCTTTCAAAACCCTGAGTTTATGTTGCTTTCGAAAACAGGTTTCAAAATCTAAGTGTCGTGTGGGCACTACTTTCCAAAACCCTGAGTTTATGTTGCTTTCGAAATGGGTTTTCAAAATATGGGTGCCGGGTGGGCACCGTTTCAACCTTGTGGATTTATCCTTTCAAACTGAACGGCCGTGAGCCTTATTCAACGCAGTGTGAATGGTTGTATGTTCTGGATTGTTGTGATTGATCGTTTACTACCTTAATGAACATTGTACAAACCGTTACGCCGTGCATATACAGGGGAGACTCTGTCCGTTTGTAGAGTGATCCTGTATATGCGGCGGATCTGGGCACGTGCTGGGGAAGAAGGTTTTCAAAAAAAAAAATTTTACTACCTTTTGTAATTCGTTTCCGCTAAAAATTATCCCTCGGGGCGTGACAGATTAAGATGGTATCAGAGCCTTGCTTTCAATCACAACAGTCGGTGCCGACGTCCACAGGAATACCCACTTAACTACAAAGGAATGGAATGGATAGGTCGTAGGAGAGTAGGACGCGAGTGATCGAGGGGGGGGGGAATAAGTCCGAGTCCTCTTCTCTCGACAGATGGTTCGTTGGTTGTTAGTGGAGCCTAGAACTGACTTATGTTTTGTGCACAGCAATGGCCCGTACTAGATCATCGGCCGAGGATGCAGGGGCAGACGCGACGACGTCGGCGGCCGCAGAGAACCAGCTCCTACGACAACAACTGAGGGACATGGCGGGGCAGCTGGCGACCCTCACGTCTCATGTGCGTCAATTGACGCAGCAGCAACCGGCCGCGACGGTGACGGTCGCCACCGCCCCTCCGCATGGGCCAGGCGCGCCGACGACGGGGGTCAGCGCAGGAGTGGCTCCTACAGCGACTGTCGCAGACGAGGTACCTCCACCCCAGACGACGACGCCAGCGGCGGTAACCGCGACAGCAACTGCGGGGCCGGCGCCGGGAAGCACCGGCGGGGGTGCCTCGGGGGAGACCGTGGTCACCCCTTCCCCTTCTGTGGCTGCCGCCGCCACGGGGGAGGGGTTAGTTCCGCTGACTGAGCGGGACCGCGTGCGGGCCAACCTGGCCGACTTTAAGAAGTACGACCCACCCACGTTCGACGGGGAGACGACTGATCCCTGGGTCGTCGAGAAGTGGGTGGGATCGATGGAGAAGTTATTCGAGGACTTACTCATGGAGGATGACGAGCGGGTCCCCCTGGCGGTTCACTTCCTGGAGGGGAACGCCCGCTTATGGTGGAAGACGGTGCGCCCTGATCCCGCAAAGGGCGTCGCCGTACTTCCGTCATGGACGATGTTCAAACAGGAGCTGTTTGGAGCCTTTTTCACAAGCAGCGTTAAAAAAGAAGTTGGAGGATGACTTGAACCACATCCAGCAGGGGAGTAAGACAGTGATGGCATATCAGCGCGAATTTGTACGACTGGCCAACTGCGTCCCTTTCGTGATAAGGGACGAGTCCCATAAGGCGCAACTCTTCGTGGACGGACTGCGGAGTGATATTTTCGAAGTGGTGCAAGCAGCTGATTTGCACACTTTTCAGAAAGTGGTCGACAGGGCCACGGTGGTGGAGCGCGGGTTCGCCGTTACTCGCGCCAGGAGGGGGGGCCCGGCGCACCATGAGGAAAGGAAGCGACCGCAGCAATACTCCGGGGGAGGCTCTTCTAGTGGAAGCCGACCCCCCAAGCGGTGGAGGCCACAGTCGGGATCTCGGAGCGCACCGGCAGGAGGACCGAGGACAGGAGACAGGCCTTGCGTTATTTGTGGGGGAGGACACCGAGCGGGGGACTGCCCCCAAAGGGGAGACCATTGCTTCCGATGCGGCAAATCGGGGCACTTTCGCCGCAACTGCCCCTTAGCCGGGGGATCTGCGTCCTCAGCAGCTTCCACACCCTCGCCACAACTGTCAGGGCGGGGAAAAGCTCCGGTGGGGTCGACGTCCAAACCCCCTGTACCACGGCGAGAGGAGGATAGGCGGCCACAACCTGGCGGACGGGTTTTCTCGATGACCAGCCAAGAGGCGGATCCACCGGAGGACGCTCTTGCAGGTATTACTTCTGTTTCAAATTCCCATGCTAGAACTCTTTTCGACACCGGAGCAACACACTCTTTCATTTCCCGTGACTTCGTGTTTCTGTGTGGCCTCGAGGAGACACCCCTCGAGAACTTCTTGACGGTGCAAACAGCGGGGGGGACCTTGGAGGCGGTCAGCGTTGTGACCGCCTGCCCGGTTAAGTTAGGGCGACTGGCATGTCCTTGGGATTTGGTGGTAATCCCCCTGAAGGAGTACGACGTGGTGCTGGGCATGAACTGGCTCACGAGGTACCAGGCGCTCATCGATTGCGACAAGCGACAGCTGCGGTTACAAGAACCGGGCTTCCCTGAGCATGTGTACATGATGTGCAAGAGCATCTCCTTTCCGGCGATTATTTCAGCGGCACGGGCCAGAAGACTGGTGGAGGGTGGTTGCGTGGCCTATTTAGCATCGGTGGACTCGGCCACCCGACCCCCGACGACGCCTGCCGATATCCCAGTGGTGAGGGACTTCCCCGACGTCTTTCCCACGGAACTGCCTGGGATGCCCCCTGAACGGGAAGTGGGGTTCCCTATCGAACTACTACCGGGCACGCAGCCTATTACCAAGGCGCCTTACCGAATGGCCTTCGCAGAGTTAAAAGAGCTTAAAGCACAACTGGAAGACCTCTTGGATAAGGGGTTCATAAGACCGAGTGTATCACCTTGGGGCGCCCCGGTACTCTTTGTGCGGAAGAAAGACGGAAGCCTGCGTCTCTGCATTGATTACAGGGGAATAAACAAAGTCACGGTGAAGAATAAGTACCCCCTGCCCCGAATAGATGACCTCTTCGACCAGCTGAGAGGGGCGACGGTCTTTTCCAAGATCGATCTGCAATCGGGCTACCACCAACTCCGGGTTCGGGACGAGGACATCCCGAAGACTGCTTTCCGGACCCGGTATGGCCACTACGAGTTCACGGTTATGCCGTTCGGACTTACGAACGCCCCCGCCGTCTTCATGGACATGATGAACCGGATCTTCAGACCTTTCTTGGACCGGTTCGTGGTGGTCTTCATCGACGACATCCTGATCTATTCAGCCACCGACGAGGAACACGAAGACCATTTGCGAACGATCCTCCAGACCCTCAGGGATCAGAAGCTGTTCGCGAAGCTCAAGAAGTGTGAATTCTGGCTACGAGAGGTGGGTTTCCTAGGGCACGTGATCTCGGCAGAGGGAATCGCCGTGGACCCCAAGAAGGTGGAATCGGTGATCGACTGGCAGCCGCCGACGACAGTGACGGAGGTCCGCAGCTTCTTGGGACTGGCGGGATATTACAGACGCTTCGTCGAGGGTTTCTCGAAGATTGCGGCCCCTTTAAACCGGTTGACCAAGAAAGGGGAAAAGTTCCTATGGACGGCTAAGTGCCAAGAGAGCTTTGAGGAACTCAAGAGGAGGTTAACCAGGGCACCAATACTTGTGCTGCCGACACCCGGAGAGGATTATGAAGTGTACTGCGACGCATCGAGGATCGGTCTGGGTGGCGTCCTGATCCAACAGGGGAAGGTGATTGCCTACGCGTCCAGGCAACTGAAGGACTACGAAAAGAACTACCCGATACACGACTTAGAACTGGCCGCAGTCGTCTTCGTTTTAAAACTGTGGAGGCACTATCTCTTTGGAGTCCACTGTAACGTCTTCTCGGATTATCAGAGTCTTAAGTACATCTTCACCCAAAAAGAATTAAACTTGCGACAGAGACGATGGCTAGAGCTATTGAAAGACTACGACCTGACGATTCAATATCACCCCGGGAAGGCAAACGTGGTGGCCGATGCATTGAGCAGGAAAGGGCATCAGGATGGGGCGTCGGGGGGCGCGATAACTGAGCAGAGCACCTTGATTGCAGAATTTTCACGACTGAAGTTGGAGGTGGTACCAGCGGGCACTGTTGCCCAACTGACAGCGTTGGTGGTCAAGCCGACGCTTTTTGAGAGAATCCGAGAAGGGCAACTGGCGGACCCGCACTTACAGCTCGTGCGAGACAAGATCCACCCGGACCAGGAAAACGACTTTGCAGTGGGAAGCGACGGCGTCATGCGGTTCCGCGGGCGTTTCTGCGTACTAGATTCGCTGGAATTGAGGGAGGAAATCCTGGTAGAGGCTCACCGCGCTCCTTATGCGGCGCACCCGGGGGGCACGAAGATGTACAGGGACCTCAAGCAAACCTTTTGGTGGCCTAAGCTGAAGGGGGACGTGACACGACATGTAGCTCATTGCCTGGTATGTCAGCAGATTAAGGAAGAGCATCAGCGGCCGGCGGGAAAATTACAGCCCTTACCAGTGCCGAAGTGGAAGTGGGATCAGATTACCATGGACTTTGTCTCTGGGTTCCCACGTTCGCCGCAGGGGCACGACGCAATTTGGGTCATTGTGGACCGGCTAACCAAGTCAGCACATTTCCTGCCCATCCACACAACCTAGACCAGAGAGCGATTGGCACAGGCCTACCTCAGCGAGATCGTGAGACTGCACGGAGTACCGGCATCCATCACCTCAGACAGGGACACCCGCTTCGTCTCGAAGTTTTGGCGGAGCCTGCAGCAAGCCCTGGGGACCAAGCTCCATTTCAGCACAGCCTTTCACCCTCAGACGGACGGACAATCGGAGCGAGTGATTCAGACCCTCGAGGACCTGCTACGTGCCTGTGTGCTTGACTGGGGGGTCGGTTGGGCACGCTACCTACCCCTCGTGGAATTCGCCTACAACAATAGCTACCAGGCCAGCATCCAGATGGCGCCCTACGAAGCCTTATACGGGAGACGCTGCCGATCCCCGATCTGTTGGGACGACTTGGGCGAACGGAAATTCCTGGGACCCGACTTGGTGGAAGAGACTGAAGAGAGGGTACGCCTCATCAGACAGCGTTTGCTGACCGCCCAAAGCCGGCAGAAGAGCTACGCAGACCGACGGCGCCGCGATTTGGAATTTCAAGTGGGAGAGCACGTGTTCTTACGGGTCTCACCATCCAGAGGGATCAGGCGTTTCGGGTTGAGAGGCAAGTTGAGTCCACGGTACATAGGGCCTTTTGAGATCTTGGAGCGCATTGGCCCAGTGGCGTACCGCCTTGCCCTACCGCCTAACCTCGACCGGGTCCACAATGTTTTCCACGTGTCCATGCTCCGGAAATATCTTTCCGACCCGTCACACGTGTTGGACGCCTCCTCACTCGAACTCAAGGAGGACCTAAGCTTCGAGGAAACCCCCGTGCGTATCCTAGCAAGAGAAAACAAAACGCTGCGGAACCGAGTCATCCCCTACGTGAAGGTGCTCTGGAGCAACCAGGAGGAACGAGAAGCAACGTGGGAGCTAGAGTCAAAAATGAGAGAGAGCTACCCCAATCTTTTCACCGCAACTCAGGGTTGAGTTTCGAGGACGAAACTCGTTTTAAGAGGTAAGTGGTGTAATACCTGCGGGTTTCGGGGAACCCGGATCCCCTTTATTTTAATCTTTAGTGCACCGCGGTCCGCTTAAGGGGTCTGGAAGGTGGTTTTTAATTCCTTGTTTCTGGGCAGGCTGTCGGGGCTCGCGGGTATTTTTAGATAATAAAGCTCGCGAAACGGAGAACGGCGGCACGATCGGTTTTGGATTCCGACGCCGGGATCTCCCAGAATAAATTCCGGAAGACTGCCGACAGTCCAGGCGACTAATGCGGTTTTCGAGGCGGACCGGACCCAGGTTTGTGACCTACTACTTTGTCCCCCTTTGAGGTTTGGGGTTAAGTCCCACCCGTTCGTTTAGGGACCGGATGATTTATCCTTTGGTTTGGGGTTAGGGTTCGGGATTCCCACTTCTCGCACCCTCGACAGACGGTTTCCTGAGCGCAGAAGACGAGCCGCCTTCCTCCCTCCCCTATTCTTCCCCTTTCCCACCAGTCGGCGTGTAGAACCAAGGAGGCGATCGAGGAAAAGGGATGAACGCCCAAACAACCTTGGAGACGGGCGCGCAAGAACGGCACGATCACCCTCGTGGAACCCTAGCCGACGAAAAACGAGGTGAGCATGGTCGTTTTCCCTTTTCGGTTCTTGATCGAGGAAGGGGAAGGGGGATTCTTGGAGGGTTTCGGAGACGGGCATCCGCCGCCCTCGGAGGCGAGGAAGGGACGAGCCAACCGCCGGCAGGGCACCCGCGCGAGCTTGAGGCCGCGCGGGGCCGCCCGTGCCTGCCGGCAGCTCCCCCGAGCGGCTGGGCACCGCGCGGGGCCGCCCGCATGCAGGGGGCGCCGCGCGGGGCCGCCCGCATGCAGGGGCCACCGCGCGGGGGCCGCCAGCCTGCGGGGGCGCCGCGCGGGGCCGCCCGCATGCAGGGGGCGCCGCGCGGGGCCGCCCGCATGCAGGGGCACCGCACGGGGCCGCCCGCATGCAGGGGCCACCGCGCGGGGGGCCGCCCGCATGCGGGGGCGCCGCGCGGGGGCCGCCCGCCTGCGGGGGCGCCGCGCGGGGCCGCCCGCATGCAGGGGGCGCCGCGCGGGGCCGCCCGCATGCAGGGGCACCGCACGGGGCCGCCCGCATGCAGGGGCCACCGCGCGGGGGCCGCCCGCATGCGGGGCCGCCGCGCGGGGCCGCCCGCATGCGGGGGCGCCGCGCGGGGCCGCCCGCATGCAGGGGCCGCCGCGCGGGACCGCCCGCATGCGGGGCGCCGCGCGGGGCAGCCCGCGCATACGAGGCGCCGCGCGGGCAGCGGGGCGGCGCAGGGCTTGCTGCCGCCGTCATGAGCAGATTAGCGTTCGGGGCTTCGTTGATTTTATCTATCGGTTTTGACTTCCCGCCCGGGGATCCTGTTTGTAGCTTCGGGGAGCGTGCCGGGATGCGAGGAAGGTCGAGCATCGATCGTCACAAGTGACAGGTGGGTTTTATTTTGGGATCAAACGTCGGGTTCCCGACAGCTGTACTTCAATCTTTAAGCGTTTCCGGTTATTTCGATGTATGTCAAATTGAGTAAAATTTCACGGTATTTGTTGATACTAACATGGAAATCCTTATGGTCACTATTATCTTGTATACTATTGTCGTTCGGTTACTTGGCTCGAGGCTGCAGCACGCGCACCCGCGGTTTGGCCACCGCAAAGGGTGCGCTTTTCCGGAAAAGTGGTCGTTGACCCGTGTATACCCACAGGATGGAGTGGGACCCCTTTAGTTGTGGGGCATGGATGCGCCAAGGTGTGAGCGGCGCGACCCGTCGGTTTAGTTGTCCGGCGGGGGAGCGGTGCGACCCATTCGGTTTAGTTGTCCGACTTGGGCGTGGTGCGATCCGTCGGTTTAGTTGTCTGGCGGGATCGGGTATTGCAGGTTCACAGGTGGTTGATTTTACTTTTCCCTTGCGAGGGTGGTTGCTCCGGATAGGCTACGGTTGGACGTTGTTTTCTTTACCTGCTTTACTATTATCATTGTTATCTAGTCGCTGACTTCCCACTTTGCGACAGGGTCCTACCGGGGGGAGAGTTAGGCGACGGTGAGGCCGCGGCGAGAGATTCTGGGTCCCTGGAGACCTGAACAGTATTTTTATCTCTTTCTTTCGCATTCCATTTGCTATTTGTAGATTGTGGATGGTTCTCGATACCCTCGTGGGGTCGGTGTGGCTGTCGGTATGGTGACTATTTAATTTCTTTGTCTTTCCTTATTTCTCTGTTGGCCGTTTTGGAAAATAAAAGAGTAAACCAAAGAAAAGATTGCGAAAACTTCTATTTCAAAACTCGGGTGCCGTGTGGGCACCGCTTTCAAAACCCTGAGTTTATGTTGCTTTCGAAAACAGGTTTCAAAATCTAAGTGTCGTGTGGGCACTACTTTCCAAAACCCTGAGTTTATGTTGCTTTCGAAATGGGTTTTCAAAATATGGGTGCCGGGTGGGCACCGTTTCAACCTTGTGGATTTATCCTTTCAAACTGAACGGCCGTGAGCCTTATTCAACGCAGTGTGAATGGTTGTATGTTCTGGATTGTTGTGATTGATCGTTTACTACCTTAATGAACATTGTACAAACCGTTACGCCGTGCATATACAGGGGAGACTCTGTCCGTTTGTAGAGTGATCCTGTATATGCGGCGGATCTGGGCACGTGCTGGGGAAGAAGGTTTTCAAAAAAAAAAATTTTACTACCTTTTGTAATTCGTTTCCGCTAAAAATAATCCCCCGGGGCGTGACAGTCGCCCACAAAGGGAGTAGTGCGATTTGGGATGCGGGGAAAGTTAAACCCTCGCTTTCTTGGCCTTTATGAAGTATTGGAGCGGGTTGGCCCGGTGGCCTATAAGGTGGCATTGCCCCCAGACTTGGCAGGAATTCATGATGTATTCCATGTGTCACAGCTCCGCCAGTATGTCCATGACCCGAGGCACATAATCAACTACCCACCGCTTGATCTACGAGAGGACATGAGCTACGATGAGTTCCCGTACAAGATTGTAGATCGGCGTGAAAGAAGGCTAAGAAATCGCTCCATTCCCTATGTGAAAGTGCTTTGGACGAAGCACAGCAAAGAAGAACCCACGTGGGAGCCTGAGGCCATGATGCGGGAGCACTACCCTTACCTATTCGAGGAATAAATCCTAAGGTATGTGGGTTCTCGTTTCGCGGACGAAACTCCTAAAGGAGGGGAGAATGTAGTGCACCGATTTTCGCAAAATGGCGAAACTCGGCAAAATTACTTGTAACATATTTCAAATGTAATTACAAGTGAGTTGGAAGCATTTCGAATCGATGCAAAAGTCGTTGAGTCGAAAAGTGAGTCGGAGTTGAGAATTTGAATCTTCAAATTGTGAAGCTTTAAGTCCTTGTTCGCCGATTTCCGCAAAATGGCAAAATGCGGCAAAAAGACTTGTAACATATTTTAAATATGATTACAGTCAAGTTCGGTGCGTTTCGGACCGACGCGAAGAGCATCGGGTCGAAAAATGAGTTGAAGCTCAAGGACTTAGCGAAATTCTGAAATTCTGATTTTTGTTATCGACAAGCATTTTCGAGGCCCGATCTCCAGAACTTAGAGTAGTCAAAAAATTAAAAAGAAATCGTGGGGTGTCTTTGAAAAGTTTGCTGACAAAAAGGGATGAAGTGTCGGGGTAAGAGATTAAAAGAAAACAGGAGAACGAAGAGGAGCAAAATGGTTGAAGAATTCTGAAACTGCAGTTTTGTTGATGCAGTTTTATCGGCAAGCTTTTTCGGGGCCCTCTTTCGAGGGCTTAGAGCAGCCCAAAAAATTAAAAGAAATCCTGGGGAGTTTAAGAAAAATTTGTAGAATAAAGTGAAGAAAAAAAATTGTAATTTCGATTTCCCAGTTGATGGCAAAACGCGGAGGAATAGGGGTACCCGAATTTTCTCTCTGCAGGGAAAAACTGCAGCTTGTAGAGGGCAAATTTGGGAAAAATGAGTGTAAGTTGGGGCATTTTAGTAAAATCACTCCCCCCCCCCCAGGAAATTAATTCTCTCTCTCTCTCCCTCTTAATTGCACCATCCTCTCTCTCTCTTTTCTGCTGGAGCAGGAAAGAAGGAAGAAAAAGAAGAAGAAGAAGGCTATCTCTCTTCTTCCCTCTCTATTTACTTGTCAAAAGGTGCTCTCTCTCCCTAATTTTTTCTCCTCTACTTTGCACATGAGAGGAAAACAAAAAAAAAATAAAAAAAAAAAAAAAAAAAAATGGAGAGGCAGTTGGCTGCAGTAATGACAGCTGCTGCTGCTACTAGCAGCAGCAGCAGCGCAGGCAGCTGGCCCAGGGAGTTGGGTCAATGTACCTTCACTTTAACTTCAACTTGAACAAGAATGAAAGTAAAAGAATTAAGTCCAAGAGGTTTTGGTTACCTTGAGGCATGGACATAGGGTAAGGAAATGAGTAAATAAAAGATAAGCTAAAAGCTTAAATGAAAAGAGAAAGAAACTGCCAAGGGGCAATGTGAGCTAGAGGCTCGAATGAGAAAGAAAGAAAAATAGCATAATGTGCAAGAAAGGCTAAAAGCCAAGGTAAAAGAAAGAAAAGAAGAGAATATATATATATATATATATATATATATATATATATATATATATATATATATATAATGGGCATACCTTCGGGGGTGAAACGTAGCTCTTATTGGAGTTATGGCAATGTCCCTCTCCCGGACAGTGACCCGTATGTCACGTTTCCCCCGTTGGACGGGGTAACATTTGAGGTGTTATCGGCAATCTTAGAGATCTTGTCTTATGGTAGCGTGTCTGCCGGGCTGGGACCCATTGGGCAAGATTCTCCGAGAATTTAGCAACTTTAATTAAAGCACAAAGGAAATAAGGAAAGTTATTGGTCAAGTAAGAGGTTTGGTTAGCATGGCACCTTACAACAACATAGAGTCGTATCATGGCAAAGGTAAAATTTGTTCAGCATATTAGTTAGAATTTACAGCTTTCAATAGTGTATTTATTCTCTATTATATTGCTTCCATTAGACCAAGCGGTGCAGGGCATTCTCTCTCGGTGGTTGAACCCACTGGGAACTTTGTTGTAGTTCTCACACCCTTTGGGTGACATCCCCACAGGTCCAGGTACATCGAGCAAGGCACGTGACAGGGGCAAAGGCCCAACAGAGTAGCGACCTAGCAGTCTAGAGTCGCCAGCACCATTTTGTAGTATTTTTCTTTTGAGCAAAATTGTATGTGAGGAACATTGTAAACTTTAATTGCTTTATGTTTCATTTTGGAGAAAAAAAAAAAAGTTGTAATTTTTATATTGTAGTTGTATGTTAAAGAGAGTTGTAACATAAGCAAAGTTCAATATTTCGCTCAAGTATGGTATCTTTCATTATCATCTAACTTTTTGTTGAGTGAATGGAAGTTTTTAAATTCATAGTTTAGTTATCTGATTGTTTACTCATCCGCTACACTAAACTGTGATTGTTGGAATAAACCTTTCCTTTCGAATCTTGAAAGGTCATGCCCGATTGGCGGGTCTGTTGGCGCGTCCGAACTGCCCAAATTGGTGGTCTCGGGGTGTGACACTTATTTTCTAGACATAGAGTTTTCCTCGCTCGGGTAGTGGACCGAGTTGCCGGGTTTCGTGGGATGCATGTTGCGCTCGTTGTGAGGACCCGAAATTCCCACTTATGGATTACGGTTACATCTACAGCTTCTGGAGGCCTGCGTGGTGTGTTGGTGGTGTTTGTGCGCAAATTGGACACAAGTGGTTGACTTCGGGCTTAAAAAGGGATCACGGGGGTAGTTGGAGGACCGTCGAGCGTTTAGAAGTAGTTTCGCGCAAAACGGAGATTAAAATTGGACTCAGTGCGATGTTTAGACTCCTTTCCGGATGCCTTCGGGAAAATTGAGGTTTGGAATTTGGCAAAACGGACTTCGGATTTGGATTCAACGTGCGAAAACGATCAGAATGGACTATTTACTTGTATTTTTCGGAGCCCGGATGACGCGCACGTTTTTCGAGGCAAGTGGTACTGTTCCGGCAGCCGGCGGGCAGCGGCGGCGGCGGCGGGCAGCGGCGGAGCGCGGCGCACTGGAATGCTTTGCCACGTGGCATCATCTCATTGGTTTACTATGGACGCGTGGCGGGCTGGTAGTGGCCGGTGCAGTGGACCGGGACCACAGAACTGGCTGGACCCGCCTCGGGGCGCGTGCCTGGCAGGGTGCGCAGGAGGCGCTGGCGCGCGCACATCCGCGCGCCAGGCGCGCGTTGACCGGCTGCCGGCCCACGCGTCACCCTCCGGGGCGGCCAGGTGTCGTGCGGTGGATGGCCCTTGTTGCTGTCGCCTGTTTGGCAGCTGACGTGGCGGAACCGGATTAATCCATGCGCTCAGCGAGGCAGCAGACCGGGTTACTGTAGGCGCCCGAAACATTTCGGGCGCCCGGAACCGGGACATATCCATCATTTTTGGATTTGTTTTCTGGAGCCTATTTAAGCGATCCGAGCCGCTTCTTCTCCCCTTTTTACGGCATTTTCGAGCCTCCCCTCGGCGCGATGCCTTCAGCAAAGATGATCCCCGTGCAGAGCTGGTTCAATCTGTAGATTCCCAAATTTTTCTACAGCACGCATCCCGAGGTTTTCATTTTTACAGCGCGGAGCGACGCTCGTTCATTTGTGGCCCCCCTTCGTCGCGTTTCGGTGCGAGGACTCCCCCGGCTCACTCCGAGCTCCGTTTCAAACGATTCTTGCGCCGATGGATCGGCGACAGACAGATCTACGATCTTGGTATTTCCTGCTTCCCCTCGTTTCATGCTTTTCGAGGAGTTTTTCCGAGCTTTCTGTGACCCTTTTTCCTGTGATCGAGTCTTGGACAGCGGCTCTATTTTTTGGTGATATCTCCGCACCTGGGCATCGGATTGAGACGTGCCTGTACACTTTTTGCATCTACGCGTCGCAAGGATTATCGTCGTATTTTTTGTGGAATTTTCAGAGACTTGCTCAAAGGTATACTTCTTCCCCCTTTACTGTGCAGAGTATTACAGTTGTGTATGTTGTGGAGTTTCGCGCTCACCGCGTTGTGGAATTTGTAACTCGGCCTCCGAGACTCGGATTTTGACATGCAGGTACTCGTTTCGAAGGGCTTGACGCGACGATCGCGACAGTATTTTTGTTGGATTTTTCTGAGTCTATTCTGTGGGTGAAAATTGCACATCTTCGGGACTGTTTTCAGTTGATTGTGTATACTTGGATATTTTGGAATAAAGTGTAACTTTGGACCTTATTGTTGTACCCAAGAAGGTTCGCGAGTGTTTCTGAACCTGTTGGAACTGGGGAAAATGGGAGATAGTGGATTTCGGGTATTTTCAACTGTTGGACTGTTAGCTTCTTCAGGTGGGTGGCCTCGTCTTCAATACCTATGGGCTGTACAGTAATTCTACTGATGTAGGATCATGCATGTTTGTGAGTTTATTGTGTAGCATGCTAGAATGTAGGAATTGATATTCCTAGTATTATCTGTCGATCTTGTGATCTTTTGCTTCCTACCATCTGTTAAATTAGTGTTATCTTGGAACTTGACCTAGAACCCCCGTCATATATTGCATGTGTAACCAGACCAGTAGAAAACCCTCACTTGGGTTAGGGTTATTTATGTTTAGACATCCACACCTTATATTTCATTCCTGGACATAGTGTTATCCTCGCCCGGGTAGTGGGCCGAGTGGTCGGGACTTCCTTTTAGTGTGGGATGCATGTTACACTCGTGCTTGGGAGCAGAGTGGAGTCTGGTAGATGTTGTTGGTCGTTATCTGTGGCGGGAGCCGTTTGGGTAAACGGTGATCCCGGGACATCTTGTTTCCCTGTTTGTGTTGTCGCCACTATGTTAGTGGCAGTTGTGTACCAGTGTTAGCTGGACCTAGAACCCAGAACCTTTTTGACGTACACATGATTTTAGTCTACCAATGTTTTTCTTCCAAGCATCGAAGGGCCGCTGGAGTCTGTTCTTGTTTGATTGGACAAAGGCATTAGCCCTTCGGGGTTTGGGTATAAAATACTTGTTTTCTAATTGTTTTCCTAAAAGAACTAAAATCATTAAAAATGTGTTTCTCCTTAATTCAAGATAGATTTTCAAAAAGGGAACTACTTTTAGTCCTCACCCTGCGTGGGTTGAGTGAAAATGAGTTTCAGTAACAAATGTCACCTTTTTCCTGTAATTCTCCCCACTCGAAAGGATTCGAGTGGTCTGGGTTCTAGGGGCCGTTCCTTTGTCAGGACGAAAGCCACGGGGGCTGAGCCTGGAACCTATTCTTGTTGATAGGGTTGTAGGTGTTGGTCTCCCGGAACTTTCGGGCCCTGGTTGGTGTCTTCTGTGAGTTTGATGTTCTGTCGTGGGGAGCCGTTGTGTAGACGGTGGTCCCGGACCGTCGTGTATCTTCCGGCCTGTGTTGTTGGGAACCGTTTGGGTTGACGGTGGTCCCGGGTCGTTGAGTGTTGTCCGACCAGTTTTGTTAGCCCTGAGTTGTGGGTCGATCCCGGCTGTGGAGTATCTCCAGCCAGTGTGTTTTGTGCTACTGGTTGGTGGAGTTTGCTAGTGTCTTGAGTTTCGAGTGAGCTGATCAGCTGAGTCGTCGAGAGTGCTCCGACCGTTGTGTGAGATGTTTGAGGATCCTGAGTCTTTTCGTTCTGAGAGTGTGGGTGGATTTTGACTATAGCCTGCAGTGCCACTTTGAGCTCGACAGAGTGCGCAGATACCTTTTTCCTCGATGGGGTCGCTCCCCTCGAGAGCCACGCCCGGGGTGGATCTGTTACTTTTGTATCGCGACTTGTCGACGCAGTCCCTCTGGCTGGGCCAGTTTTGGCAGTCACGGACGCCCTACGTCAGTCCGGTCCTATGTGGATGTAACGGCAGTAGGTAGGCGCAGGTTTGACTGGACCCGAGGAGGCAATCAGTGTAGATTGGGTGATGTGAGTTGAGGGATAGTAGATGCATCATGTTTCCATCTGTTCCACTTTTTGAGCATCTAGATAGAGTCATAGTAGCTGTAGAGTCTTTCTTTTCCAGCTCTTTTCTTTCAATACCACTTTGTTACTTTATGCCTCTAGTAGACTTAGTGGGCAGACCGTCGGGCTTGTTGGCGGCACCCACTGAGAACTACTGTGGGATGTAGTTCTCACACTCGTCGTGGTGTCTTTTCCCCAGGGACTTCTACTCCTGTTCCTGTTGCTCCTGTTGCTGATTCTTCTGACCGAGGCGAGGGAGTCGCGAGCTAGTTCCCTACCCGTCATTGGAGTGTAGCGGTACCCCTTCAGAGGAGAGCTTCAGTAGATTAGTTATTTTTTTCTTCTTTTGAGAGACTGATGTAGTGAGGATATGATATGTATTGAGAGCCTGTACACTGATGTATTTATTGGAGATATCTCCCTGTTGAGTTCTGAGTTTTGTATTAGAGGACTTTGTGTATGATCGTATTTGGGAGTGGACATTGTATCTTTATTTCCAGTTGTACAGTGGTTGATTTTACTTTTACAGCAGATTATTTTATTTTTAGCTCTGATATCTGTTAGCTGTAGTACTTTACTTGTAGGTAGGACACTTCGCCTATGCGGAGTTTGGCATAGGTGGCGGATCTGTTGGCGAGCCCGGGTCGCAGTTTCGACCCCGGCGCATGACAGATTAGAGTGGTATTAAAGCCTAGGATGTAGGTCATTGTGGACTTAGAAACCCTAGGCTGTGGTTGGACATTAGGATGACTACGTGAGAGTCGTGACTTTTAGCGAGAGTCCTGATTGAGTTTTATACCTCTCCCAAGAGACGGGATGAGTGATTGGCATGTTTATTCTCCTAAGCGATTATGTTGGCTGCAGACAACATAATGCTATGGAATGGATGACATGTCTTAGACTCTCGCTGGATTGGGTCGATTGGTTGTTGTGTCCTGATGTTTGTTATTGTGAAGTGGACTACTATGCCCCTGAGACGTTGTGTAGCGAAGAAGGCACATCCCGCATCTGATGAGTAACCCGAGCAGCGGGAGGCAGAGCTATCCGAGCAGAGCGAGACCCAAGAGTTATGGAGCCAGTCTCTGCAGTCTGAACCATCCCGATTCATAGGTTTGAGTTGGAGCCTTTGTAGGCAGAATTGGGGTTGGTGGTGATGGAGAGATTATCTGAGAGCCTCCCTGTGCTAGGGAGTTTATGCAGTTGTTGAACTACGCGCTCCAGGTTTCGAGGGACGAGGCGCATAGGATATGTTTGACTGGGAGTGGATTGCGCCAGGATACCTTTCAGTTTAGTTGGTCCCTCCGTTACGGATTATTGACGCTTCGATGGAGTAGGCGTGGTGTATGGAGCGTGGCGTTGCAGTTCCTTTGGATAGGGATCTGCTGCCAGAGGCGAGTTCTGGATTTTGGTGCTTCGCGCTGGGTGATGAAGGATAGATCGGTCGGCAGAGACATTTCTGATTTCTTTTTCCAGGGTAGCGGATTTCTGAGATGACAGAGATCGGGTGGATCCCGATGGCAGCATCAGCACCTACATCAGAGTGGCGCGGCGGTAGCATTGATCGGTTATCTACGGAGGACCGCATTTGTCACCCCAGTGTGAGTAGAGGCAGAGACCGTGCTCCCTATGTGGATAGTCTAGATATTTTCTGACAGACTGGACGTTGACGTCGAGGCAGACTGAGCGACGACCACCTGCATCGAGCGAATGAATCTGTGCCGCCCGGTTGTAGGGCGCCACAGCAGCGGATCGGGTTGTCGCAGGTATGATTTCATCACAGCGGTCGGAGTTAGAGCATGTTGCATTCCCGCATGGACTAGAGGCAGATTTGTTACCACGTGCACTAGAGGTATAGGTTCCTGATGGCGTGGTGCATGTGAATGAGGCTTTTGGATCATGTCCAATGCAGTTGAGGCCGCGAGTTATACCTGCAGACTTATTGGTAATTGTGGCAGTCGGTATTTTGACCTTGTGCTTGAGATTGATTGGCACAATGCCACAGGATGTTTCGATTGAGGAGAGAGAGGACATCGATTTTCTGCGAAGCAGACGAGAGGAGGTTTGGTTGTTGAGATTGTTAGAGCACACAGGCTTTAGCGACAGTGTGAGAGGTGCTTACGGCGGCACCGGGACTCAAGGATATCTCTGTTGCCCACGAGATCCCGGGTGTGATTTTACCTGAGCTGTTGATGATGCCGCCGGTTAGGGAGATAGAGTTTGCGTTTGACGTGGTTTGGGGAACCGCGCCACCCTCGACAGCACCTCATTGGATATCGCCTGTAGAGCTGGGAGAGCTGATGGCGCAGTTACAAGATCTGATGGATAGAGGGTCTGTTTGATCTAGTGCCACGCCGTTGATGCACGGTGGTGATGCCACGTCGTTGATACACGACTGTGAGGGTCCTTTTATGGTTCGAGTGTAGACAGGTCCGGGTGGTATCTAGGACCTTTTGATGGAGTCATACTCCGGCAGTTGTTCGTCTTTGATGCCTGTACCCAATAGGAATCTTACAGCTGAGTATTTTGCCAAGTCGGCTCTCAGGACAAGGTAGGGCATTATGAGCTCACAATGAGGCCAATTGGTTAGATTAATGCCCTGCCGCTCTTATGATTTGAGGAATTGTGTGTCCCAATTGTACTTGGACGGATTGGGAGCGGTGTTCCCCAAGGATATTATGTTTTACTCCCAGAGCGACTTGGAGTACGTGGAGCACTTAAAGATGTGCTACCTGCCTGTGTGGATGAAGCTGTATGCCACGTTATTGAGGTACAAGTTGTAGCTTCAGAAGCATACTTTCTTGGGTCACATTGTTTTAGCCGTTGGGGGCGGCTGTAGAAACCCGGCCAAAAATGGATGCCATTCGAGATTGGCCGAGATCGACAATTTTGTCGAGGTGAGGAGCTTCTTGGACTGGACAGTGCCAGGAGAGCTTGGCAATCGGATGATGAGACTGATACCAGCGCCAATGCTAGTGTTTCCAGTGTTGGGAGAGAGATCTGCGAATTTTAGTGATGCCTCCTTTAGTGACTGTGGAATTACCGTTGGGTTATTGTTGAGCATTCTGGTTTACCCCGACAGGGCCACTGTGTTGGCAGATACCTGGAGCAGGAGAGCTGTCTGGGGTTGAGTTTGATGACTCTATAGCTGGCGCTGTGTGGACCGTTGAGGTAATCAGGGCTTGTGGTTGTGTCCCTGAGGGTCCCTTTTGATGGTAGACCGTGGTTGAGCAGTCCACACGGATAGTCAGGATTCGGGAGTGACCGAGTGAGGACCCTAGTTTGTGAAGGCTTCTTTCCTTCTTGAATAATGGTGTGGGTATGCTTCGGTTTGCCTTAGTTGAGTTGACTTAGGATTTGGTTTGGTGCGTGTGGCACTGGTGGTTATTTTGTTTCCCCCCCCCCCCCCCCCCAGCTTTTTGATGGAGTCCTTGAGGTTTTTCCCACGTTTCAGCGCGGAGTGATGTGCTTTTGGATCCCTCGCCCGTGATTTACTCGCTCCATTTGAGATCAGTGAGTGTTTGGAGTACGAGGGACGCCCGTTGCGAATTCTGGCTCGTGAGGTGAGGGAATTGCGCAATCGGGCTATGCCGTACTGGTTGTTATTGTTGTTGTTATTGTGGAGTAATCATGGGGAGTGAGTGGTGACTTAGGAGCTGGAGATGGTGATGTTGAGTACTTACCCTTGGTGTTTGTGACTCATGGTGGAATTGTGTTAGTTTCGAGGACGAAACTTTCTTTTAGTGGGGGAGGATGTGAGGACCCGAAATTCCCACTTATGGATTACGGTTACATCTACAGCTTCTGGAGGCCTGCGTGGTGTGTTGGTGGTGTTTGTGCGCAAATTGGACACAAGTGGTGGACTTCGGGCTTAAAAAGGGATCACGGGGGTAGTTGGAGGACCGTCGAGTGTTTAGAAGTGGTTTTGCGCGAAACAGAGATTAAAATTGGACTCAGTGCGAAGTTTGGACAAAAGATCACCTTTCCGGATGCCTTCGGGAAAATTGAGGTTTGGAATTTGGCAAAACGGACTTCGGATTTGGATTCAGCGCGCGAAAACGATGAGAATGGACTATTTACTTGTATTTTTCGGACCCCGGATGACGTGCACGTTTTTCGAGGCAAGTGGTACTGTTCCGGCAGTCGGCGGGCGGCGGCGGGCAGTGGCGGAGCGCGGCGGCGCGCGGGCGCGGGCAGGCGCGCGGCGCACTGGAATGCTTTGCCACGTGGCATCATCTCATTGGTTTACTGTGGACGCGTGGCGGGCTGGTTTGGGTAAACGGTGGTCCCGGGTCATCCAGTTTTCTCCGATCAATTGGTCGCCACGGCGTTTGTGGTAGTGTGCTTGTGATATCAGGATCTTGAACCCAGAACGTTTTCTTGGACACACATGATTTTAGTAACCCACGTTTTCCTTCCAAATTTCGAAGGGTCGCCGGAGCATGTTCTTGTTTGATTGGGTGAAGGCATTAGTCCTTCGAGGTTTGGGAATAAAACTTATTTTTAATAGATTTTCTTAAAAGAACTAAAATTTATTAAAATGGGTTTATCAAATCAAGATGTTTTTATAAAAAGGGAACTACTTTCAGTCCTCATCCCGAGTGGGCTCGAGTGAAAATGGATTTCAGTAATAAATATCATATTTTCTTATAAACTTCCTCACCCGATAGGGTTCGAGTGATCTGGGTTCTAAGGGCTATTTTTGTATTTGTGTTGAGAGCTACGAGAAGCTGTACCTGGAACCTGTTCTTGTTTGATTTGGGTTCTAGGTACTAGTCTCCCGAAACTTTCGAACCCTGATTGGTTTTCCCTGCATGTTTTACCCGAGGGAGCTAATTTTCCCGAACTGTAAGGGGTCAAAAACTTCGAATGGTTGAGCCTGGAAGCTGTTCTTGTTTGATTGGGGTTCTAGGCACCGGCCTTTCGTGATTCTCGGACCCTTGTAGTGTCGGTTGGTTCTTTCTCGTCCGTGAGTTGGGTGTTCTATTTTGGGAGCTGTTGGGTTGACGGTGGTCCCGACTGTTGAGTACCTCCAGCCAGTGGGTTAGTGTTGTGAGTTGGACATTGTCGATCTGATTGATCGTGGATTTGGATTATAGCCTACATGAGCCATATTGAGCTCGACAGAGATATGCGGATACTTTCTTCATTGGGGTCACTCCCCTCGAGTACCGCTCTGAAGCTAGGCCTGTTACTTATCTTTAGCAGCTTGTCGACGCAATCCGAGTGGGACCGCCTACGTAATTCCTGACCCAGTGCGGGTATGTGGTTGTAGGTAGGCGCAGGTTTGACTGGACCCTATGTGGCAGTCAGTGTGATTGGGTTGATTGAGTATACTGGGTTAGAGCCGATGCATCATTTTCATCGGTATCACCCATTGAGCATTATAGATAGAGGCATGATAGTTGTAGATTTCTTTCCAACTTATTCTTTCTTCTTCATAGTATTTCTATTATCTTATGCCTCTAGTAGACTTAGAGGGCAGACCGTTGATCTTGGAGACGGTAAGTGTAGTGACCCAGATCCTCGTGTAGCTTTTCCCCATGTTTCGGGGTGTGGAACACCTGTTAGTGGTGTGTTGGGGCCAAGAAACGTCAAAGGGATGTGTTGGATGGACTCAGAGAGGGTTTGGGGTCAAGTCTACCTTTCGGCTGCTTTTTCTGAATTTTAGAAGTGGATTCAGGCTAAGCAGAGGCCGTATTTGGATTCAGCGCAGAAAAACGCTTGAAAACGGCTATTTATTTGTATTTTTCTGAGTCTGGATGCCTAAAAACCGACACCCGAAAGTTTTCTGTGCAAAATGGTGCACGGGGGGAGAGCCGTGGACCGGCGGGTGACACGTGGCGGCATGGGATTGGCCGGCGCACGCAGTCTGGTCCACGGGAGAGTGTCGCTGGTGCACAGTGGACCGGCGGGGACACGTGGCGGCTAGCCATTGGCGGGTCCGTGCAGCATGGTCCACGGAGTCGAGCGGCTCGGTGCGTGGACCGGGGCGCGCCAAGTGGCGGCCCCGGATTCGCCGGCTCATGCGCGCGTGGCGCACGCAAGAGCGCGGCGCCGGGGTCGTACGCACGCGTGGCGGAAGACCCGCGGGTGTGTCGGGCGGCGGTTGGCAGGCGCCGCCCGCGTGGCGGGCGGGGCGCCGCCCACGTGCGCCACGTGGCGCCCCGCCACTGGCGGGCGCCGCTGGGGCGCTGTTCTGGGCGGGCCACGCGGCAGCGCCCGATTCGCGGGTGCTGCTGTCCGCTGTTCGGCGGACACGTGTCGCGCCCGGGTGAATCAGGGCGCTGACTGTGGGCCTGGCCGTGGCGTTTTCGGGCGCCCGAATTCGGGCAATGGGCCCGAATTCTGGTGGGCTATTAATAGCCCACCACCCCTCTTTTCTTCTACCTTTTTCGAGTTTTAGAGAGAGAATTAGAGGGTGTGGCCTGAAGGTGACTTCTTCCTCTCTCTGTTCTCCATCTCTCTAGGAAGTCTCTGAATTTTTGGAGTTGCCGACAGCGAGTTCTCTGCGACGCGGCGCGCTTCGACGATTCCCATTTTCGGCCCGTTTCCGTCGCAGTTCAGTCAGAAATTTCCCGTGCGCAAACCAGGAGGAATTTTTGGGCGATTTCTGCGATAGCGTGTTTCTAAGAGGTAAGGCTTCGATTTTCATGTTGATTGTTTTGCTCCATTTTGGGTTTTTGCCATGGTTCCCGAGGCATCATTTGACCATATTTTCTGTGATGGATTTTCTGGACAGCATGGGCTTGTTTATTTTCTATCTTGGGTTATGAGCATCGGATCGGGGTGTATAAATACTCATTTTGGATCTACTCGTCGCGAGGATTCCAGCCGTAATTTTTCTGGATTTTTTTGAGGGCCGGACACAGGTGAAAAATCCCCTTTTACTGTGCTGTTTTGCAAAACAGCAAAGGTTGTTTCTGGGAAGGCCCGTTTATGCCGAGTTCAGTTGTTTTGTAGTAACCCGCGGATTTTAGGTGTTGCGAGGACAGTTGTTGGATAGCAAGGAGCCCTGTTACAGTTGGAGAGTTTTGTGGACTTGGATTTGCGTGCTAGGTGGGTGGTTGTTGCTTACCTCTTACTACGATTTACTCACTAGGACTATTAGAGAGAACCCTAATTTATTTGGCACCCCATTGGAAATCATGCTTAAATAAATGATCCTGATTTAAACATTGGCCTATTTTGTGGGATTGATATACTATGATGGTGATATGTTAGCATGCCATGTTGGCACTTAGCCTTTCATGAAAATGGATGATTAGATGGAACAGGAGGAAATATTGATGTGCGGGTGCTATTTTGATGATTTATTATGGATCATGGATTATAGACATATGTAGTCGGTTAGTGATTTTGACATGATGGTTATATCTATGTGGAGCTACTATTTGATACACTCTTTTATCTTTCATGAGGACATTTGCATGCTTGTATGGACATCTAGATAGCCCATTATTTATTGCTACACTATCATGTTGGGACTTGACTTAGGAGAAACCATGAATGTTTCCTTTCTCCTTCTCATTTAGACTTTTGATTCATGTTGCTCGGGTTCGAGCAGGGATTTGGGATAGTGTAGTCGGGACCTTGGAGTCTAGGACAGGTGGTACTTGATTATAGATTTGTGGGGGATTGCGGCAACCGCGGACAGTAGGCGGTTGACCGGATATTGTTTATTTTATCAGATTGTGGACTTGTGGGGTATTGCGGTAACTGCAAACATTAGGCGGTTGACCGGAGGTTTATCTTTGCATCAGATTTGGGGGATCGGGGTTTCATTAGTGGATGGGTTTTCCACTTTGATCATAGTCATGATCCAGTCCTGCTATATTATGATACTTGTGACTTGACTATTTTACCTTGACTATTTTACTCGTGTGGGTAGCTCCCATCGAGTGCCACTCCGGAGCGTGCGGGGTACCAAATAGGTACCGGACGGCATTGACTCATTGCTATCACTTCGGTGCAGATTAGCTTGCATGATGATGATAGCGGCAGCAGGCGGTACCAGTTTTTACTGGTGGCTAGATTGGGTTTATTTGGACAGATGCGGTTACTGATGCATACATACAGTCATCCTTTTCGGAACTGCATTTAGAGGCATAGTAGTGGTAGTTTTCTTTTTCAACAGTCTTATTGCTTACCACTTTACCTTTCCCTTTGCCTCTGATAGACTTAGTGGGTACGTCGGAGTTTGAGGCTTTACCCACAGGGGGAGGCTACTGGTTTACTAGTGGTTCTCACCCCCATTGTTGTTTTCCTCTCTTTCTTTTCTTTGTTTTGCAGAGTCTTCTGCGGGAGCTGCTGAGCCATCGGTAGCTGATCGAGGTAAGGGAATTGCTGAGTAGATAGATTTCCTGTGAGGCTGTGAGCTGCTCTTAGACAGATATTATACCCATTTTACTCAGACGGTAGTAGTTTACTTTTATTTTGAGGTCTGGCTTTGGCCAGCTGGGTGTATTATTTTGATGAGCTGGGAGTTTATTGTATTTATTACCACTTTATTTTATTTCCAGTCTGAGATATTATGTAGTTCTTTTTAGTTCAGCTCTGTATTATGCTCTTTTATTGTATATCATATATCTGAGCAGGTTACCGATGCTTCGTGTACATGAAAAATTATGTGTGCACGGCGGATCTGTTGACGAGCCCGGGTTCTGGTTTACACTCGGGGCGTGACAGTAACCACTGAGAACTATTGTTGGATGTAGTTCTCACACCCTCTGTCGGTGACAGGTTTGCAGAGATTTTTCCCTCCGTTCCTACTCTAGCTGGCGTGACAGACCGAGGACAGGGAGTCACAAGATAGATCCCTACCAGTGTAGTTTATTTTGGTGAGATAGATGTACCATCCCAGATTGTGGGATTTCATTATACTCTGATGTATTATTGTTTTATTTTATCTCCTTTTTTGGATTCATGAATGTTGTATAGGAGGATTTTTGCTTGTACTATTTTCTGTGGACCAGATTATGTATTATTTACATTTGGGAGATGGATCTTGTACTTTATTCCAGTTGTACAGTGGTTTGAATTTTATTTATAGCAGTTTATTTCTCGCTCTGATATCTGTATAGGTATAATATTATCTTTTGTACGTTAGACGCTTTGCCTATGCGGGGTTTTCCGTATGGGTGGCGGATCTGTTGGCGAGCCTGGGTCGCAGTTTCGACCCCGGGGCGTGACAGCGTCGGCGTCCCAGGCTAGGGTCCTCCTTTCGAGAAACCTCATCATTTGGGCCAATTGCCCATATAATTTCGAAAGATTCAGCTCCGGTAGTACCGACTCTCCGTATGGTTTTGTGAACTCTGACATGATAACGGTAGGGAGAGGTAAGAGTTACCTGAGTGTCCTACTGGGCGTGCCAAAGAAGTTGTTGGGGTCGAAAATGGCGATGCTCGATCAGCCCCTGGGGGGTGACCCTCTGAGTTGTGAAGTGCGCCGCGTGCTAATGGATCAAGCGATCGGGCCGAGGAGGGATCTGCTCGGCTGGGTTCTCCTCTGGTGATTCTCGCGTCCGCTCGGCTTAGGGTAGCCGAAGCGGGGTATGGAGGTAGAGAGAGAGGTTCTCCTCTAACGCCTCTCGTGACCGTTCGGCTTAGATTAGCCGAAACGGGATGTGGAGGTAGAGGAAGAAATACAAAATAAGATAAAAGCACAAAAGGTAAAGGAGCCGATTGTGGGGTGGAAGTTGTATTGATGTGGAATGGGTTACAAGAACAAGGTAGCCAATTAAATTAAGCCTACTCCTTGGAAAGCAGTAAAGAAAAATGGTAAAAAATTAAGTTACCCTACTCCTAAGATATGGAAAATGTGTGGGATGGTACCGATCTTACGAGGTTGCCGGACCCCCTTTCCTTCGATGGTTCGGGTATTTATACACTCCCCGAGCCATGTTATTAGACGCCGATTTAAATTATCGACATGATTTGGGGAGAATAATCGTGAAATCCGCAACGGCTTCCTTTTCAATTGAAACTTCAAAAGAACATAAGCCTTTTTTCGTCTAGATTCATCCCCTCGTCATTGTGCTAGAGCATGATTCTCGGCGCTTTCCAAAGCTGGGCGCTGCTTGTCTTTCTGGGTTAGTTGCAAGATTCGCGCCCGAATCTCGAACTCCTTCTTTTCGAAGTCCTCCCTCTTTTGGCTCAAGCATCTGAGGATTCTGACCTCTTCCTTTTCATCGCATGACTAAAGTGGTTCGGTGGTCACCTTCAATCGAAGTTTGACCTTGGATGAGGCGACGATATCTCCGTCGGCTGCCCCTCTTATCGGCTGATGCCTTCAGCCGACGGCGTGCGTCGCGTGTCGTGTCTGCGCGCGTCTGAGATTGATCTCTAATCCTTCTTCGGTTGGCTTCCTCCCTCCATCGGTCGACGTCTTTGACCGATGGTAGATGCCATGTGTCGCTCTCTAAAGTGGCAAAAAATTTTGGTCTCAACAATCACATAATAGAATATTTTGTAAATAGAGACAACTCACCTATATGTTTTGTAATGTTGTTTACGTTAGAACATTATGCCCGATGAATGTGTTCCCTTTTGTATCCATTGGGTTGAAAATTTAGTTGTGATTGATAATGTACCACAATACATTGGTGGTTGTAAAGAACTGCTTGGCATCCGACGCGATATCACATTTCGGAATTTCGAAACGAAAATATATAAGGTTACTAATTATGATCGAGCGGAAGTTCATCTCCACAAAACAGTTCGATATCCAATGGGAGATAATGAATGAGAATTACTTATCATATCAAGTGACAATGGAATTGTAGGCATGATGAGTTTATACCCGTTTCATGGTTATATAAAAATATATATGGAGAAACAAGTATTGACGATACAAGACTGTCCAACCTCTGTTTACTTTACGAGAATACTCAATAGTGATTATCAAAGAAATTATGTTGACCTCAAACAAATTCGTACATCATGATATAGAGTAATGATCTTTAAAATTGTGTTTCATACTTTTTCCTTTATTAGTTTGGTTCGAAAAATTAATAATTTAGACTTTTCAGTGTTATAGAGTGTTTGAAATCCCATGTATACCCGTGAGTGCATCATTGCTGTAATGCATCAGATTTTCGGTATATAAGCAAATATAAATAAGAATGGTATGAGATACTATTTTTATTGAGCTTAGAGTAGTAAAGAATAAATTGGAAGTGAATTGGGCTGAAATCGGAATAAAAATGAGGAATTTAGAATTTTATATGAGAAAGAGGGCTCAGATTTTGGCAGAAAATTTATAGTGTCAGAAAATTCTGAGAAAATTTGGGGAGGTCCGTACTTATGTTCTAAGGCCACAATAAAAGTTTCGCATCAATCGGATACCCGAGCAGTGGGAAAGGGGTCCGCCAGCGATTTTGAATACAGGGGGACTTTTGGTGACCCGTTAAGGGTCCAAACTGAAAACTTAAGGTAACACACGATAAGTTAAGTTAAGTTGAGTTTGCCTGTCAAATTTGAGCGCAAACAGGATGAAAACGGTCGAAAAACGGTAGAAAACGGGCGAAAAACAGAATTGGGCCGAACATTTGGGCGCCCGGTTTCTACTGTTGTAGCGCTCGAATTTGCGGAAGCGGGCCTGTACGGACGGCCCGGATGAACATCAGCGGGCATGGACCCCGAGGTAGTGGGCACATATCCCGAGGCACGGGCATGAATCCCGAGGTAGTGGGCACGCGTCCCGAGGCGGCGGGCACGAATCTTGAGATGATGCGCGAATCCCGAGGTGGCGCAGATCCCGAGGCAATGTGCGGATCCAGAGGAGGTGGCGCGTGACGCGAGGCGTGGAGTGGCGCTCGGCGCGAGGCGAAGGGGCACATGGGGGGCGCCACATGACGGCACCCCACTAGTTGCGGCGACTGAGGGGCGCAAGCCCGCGCGGGGAAAGGAAACGGGCGCTGGCGCGTGGCAGCGGGGGGACGCCACATGGCGGGCCCCCGTTGGTCGCGCCAGGTGACGCGTCGCGTGCACCGCGTTGATGCGGGGGCGCGGGAGGCGCCACGTGGCGTCCGCCCATTGGCCGCCGCGGGGGAGCGTGGACGCACAGGCGTCCACTATAGCAGCCCGTAGCAGTTTCGGGCGCCCGAAAGTAGGATTGGGGCGCCCGAATCTGGGGATTTTCTGGCAATAAAAGCCCGTAATCCCCTCATTTCTCCTCATTTCTCTTTTTTGCCTCAATCGTGAGTCCAAGGGAGGGGGGAGAGAGATTTCGTGGGAAAGGAAATAGGGTGCCGCAAGCGCGCTGGTGGCCCCGTGGAGCGCACCCGAGGTGTTCCATGGAGCCGGACGGACGCACGTGCGCGAGTTTAATGGCGCGTCGATGTTAAGGTAGGTTCCGTTTGTTATTTTGCGGTGTTTTCAGCACAGATTTGGGATTTACCCATTGGAGTTTTTGGATTTGAACTCCGTAACTTTGTACTTGTTAGGGACCGTCGTTATCTGTGTCGTTTTATTGTGCGGTGTACCGCCGGGCATTTCGAGGTGCGCCATTCGCACGTGGGGTGCACCATTTTGCGTGCAAAATTGAAAGGACAAGAAAATCGCGGGGAGACCAATTGCAAGTGTCTACGAGCAATTGGGGGCGAAACCAAGTGTCACGCCCCGGGGTCGAACTGCGACCCGGGCTCGCCAACAGATCCGCCATCTGTACGGAAACTGCCGCACAGACGAAGCGTCTACCCTGCAAGTCAAATCTATAGCTAACATGTATCAGAGCTGAAAACCAAACCAATAGCTACAGAAATCCACTGAACATCTGATATAAATAAAATCATCCTCAATACAACATCTCTCAACTGTCAAATAAATATAAAAGCCTCACCAATCTCTCAGACTGTTCAGTACAAAAGTAGAAACATAAAATACAGGGTACATCTACCTCGGACTCTCAATATGGTAAGGAACTACTCAGCCACGTCCTCACCTGGATCAGCTGTCTACGCGCGAACCCAGCCGGAACAGCTACCTCAGGAACCTGTCACCGCAGCGAGTGTGATATCTACTGCAGAAGGTAGATCTCAGTGGGTACCGTCACCAATATCCACGGTATGCCCACTAAGTCTACTGGAGGCACAAAAGATAGGTATGCAGATAGATATATAAATGAAAGCAGGAAATGAGCTACAACTATATGCCATAACAACATGCTCAAGGAAATCTTTACTATGATCCTGCTATGCATACGCCCTCACTACTAAATGCCTCAAGTATCATGCTCAAAGGAAAACTCATCTAAGAGCAAGCTATGCACCACTCGCACCCGAGGTGCTCTCAAATCCCAAATCTCAATGACTGGCCCAAAACTGGCTCAGTCAAGCCCGCGCCTGTCGTCTAGGAACGCACCTGCCCACTCCACGTGGGGCGTCCTATTGACTACTATGAACGCACCTGCCAACTCCTCGTGGGGCGTCCTAAACTGACTACTAGGAACGCTCCTGCCCACCCCCGTGGGGCGTCCTACTGACTACTAGGAACGCTCCTGCCCACCCCCGTGGGGCATCCTAGTCTGTCAATCTCAATCATCATCACGCATCCGGAGCGTACTCGAGGGGAGCGACCCCACCGAGTTCAAGTGTCTCGTCAGTCTCAACTGTCTCATAAGCGGCACATGCAGGCTATGATCCACGATCAAACAGATCGGAACTCAGTGCTCAGATAGCACAACTCAGTCGAGAAACCCTCCACGACTCGATCAGGGAATGCCCAAACCCTCTCAAAGCTATGTCGGAGAACCCTCCACGACTAAATCTGATAATGCACATCCCATGTCTAAGTCGGGAACCCTCCACGACTCAATCAGCCAGAGCCCAAACTCTCAAAGCCAAGTCGGAGAACCATCTCCACTACCAAAATCAGAGATACAAACCCATGATCTAGCATAATCCCACAGGGAATCTCAACTCACATGACACAAGAAACTCATCCCGCAGAGCTCTAAAAATCTACTCGGCCCCCTGGCACGAGAATATATGCATCCTGAACCTACTCAACCTCTTTAGAAGCTCACAATAATTCCAAACTATTTTTAAATCTCAGTTTTCATTAAAACCAGTCCGCCGACTTTTAAAATGGTTCAGGTGCCAATATAATGCCAACTAATCATACAGTCTAGTGTCAAATCATCCCTAGATCATGCTAAAAATATCTAGGGCTCATAAATATTTTTCTATAGTTTTATAGGCAACTATCAGATTTACCAGCTATATAAATAATAAGCTAAACATGATCAACATGCTTACAATAGCTTTAGAAGGCATTCCATACATCTTGAAGAAATTCCAACCCACCTGGAACGCTTTCCGCAGGCAAACGTTGAAGTTGGTGAAGCGCCGCGCCGCTCACTGACAAAAATCAGCCGGAACGCCCAAAACCACGCCGCTCGCGCGCGCACACTATCGCGATCCTCGGAAAAATTCCCGGAAGCTCGAACCATCTTCTCGAGTCCTCAAATAAAAAAATCCGGCGCATTCCGGCTCCCGCTCTCCACTCACAGCATGCACGCATGCGCGCGTGCACCCTCGGCTCCGCACAGTGCAAATCGAAGTTCACAGCCAAAAGAGGAGAACCACAACCAAAAATCCAATTCAAAATCTCATTCTAAAACCATAATTAAATCCAAGGATCCAACTACAAAATCTGTTAACTCACCTTGTAAATTGCTCGATGCGCGCGGCTCCACTTGACTCCAAACAGCAGAAACCAAGCTTCAATATCATTCCCTCTCAACCTCTCTCACTCTCTTTTCTTCTTCTCTTTTCTTTTCCTTGCTCACTCTCTTTTCTTTTCTTTCTTTCTTTTCTGTCGTGGAGAAGAAGCACGGCTTGGGAGGGTGTATAAATAGATGGAGGAGTGGGGCAATACACTTGGGAGATGAAATTACCGAAAAGCCCTCCATAAAAATCCAACCCCAGCTCGAAATCAGCTTCCAGGACATTGGGTACCGGTACCCATAGTGGGGTACCGGTACTAACCCCATTGGTTCCGGAACTAGAGCTTGAGTTCCGGAACACAGTGCTCAGTTCCGGAACTCAAGTTCTAGTTCCGGAACTGAAACCCCCAAAACTCAAATCCGAAGTTAGTAGCTTCCATTTCTTCACCGTCAACTCGCTTATTGCCCCGGGAGCTTCCGCGCCACTCCGAAATCTCCCGAACCCCTCTGTAGACATAAAGTACACACGGTCCAAGCTTTTTCCCACTCAAAAGCTCAACGGTGGAGTCAGTGTGCTCAATCCGACAATCCGGCATACTCACAAGAAAACCTCACTTGTATTCCTTACTCATTTTCTTTTCCCGTTCCTTTTCTCAATTCCAAAGCGGGTTACAATGAATTATCTAATTCCTTTAATTGCCAACTCCAACTCACTTTTTGTCTTCGGGGCCCCCGCCTCAGTCCGAGTCAACCCGAACTCCGCTGTAAGCTGAAAAATACACGTGTTCTAACACTTTCCCATTTTATGTGCACAACCGCAGAGTCGGTTCTCTATCCCATCTAATACTCAACAAGTACTCTACAAGTACACAATGCCTCGAAATCGCTGACTCAACTGGCTTCCAAGTTCGACGCCGCTAACTCACTTTTCTTCCAAAAGGGTTCTGCGTCGATCCGAATCAATTCAGACTCATCTGTAAACACAAATGGAATACGCCCCCAGGCGATTTCTCCGCACCACGCCATCTTGCGAGGTCGGTGCACTCTGCAATGTCCCGGTACTCTACACTCTCCCTTTCTTAAAAAGGTTTCGTCCTCGAAACCAGGATAAATCCATAACTCAGGAGGGTGTCTCAATCAAATACGGATCGGAAACTGAACTCATCCTCAGGCTGTCGAATGGCCCAACTCACTCACCATGATGGCTCCACTGAACCTTCCCTCAAAGTAAAGCCCGACTGCATAATTCTTCTGCCTCACAAGCAAGAATTTGCATCGGCTGCTCCTGATAACTCAGAACCTCGACCAAAACTAAGGCAGTGAAATCCAAAACATGCAGGTGATCACATATACATCTTCCAGCCAGATAAATACTCGCGGACCAAGCTCCCCGCGTAAACTCAAATCCATGCATCCCAGCGGATAGTGGCTTCCAGAAAACATGACCTCCAATTCCAACACTCTACGCCTACAATTGGCATAAAACCTCCGTTGCTCCTTAGCAACAAAATGCTCAAGTACCCCAAATACATCACTCATATCCATCCACAAGGGAAGGAGTTCAACAATGGAAACCACGCTCAACCCTTAGCTCTCAATTCCAAGTTCCAAAAGTGGCGACTACTGATCGAACACCTCTTTCCAAGGTTGCACTGCGCGCCTAACCAAGGCATACTGACCATAATGTCCATGCCGGGATAATACTATAGAATATCAATCATACAGCTCCAATAACTCTGTCCACCGGCGTTGCCTCAATCAAAGTCCTCCTGAGTAACCATGTACTTCAGGCTCAAGGATCTCTAGATAATTCCATAACCTCTCTATCACAGGCAATATCCGTATCAATGCTGGTATCCTCCTCAGCTTTGCCTCTTCCAAGTTACACTGGCCTTGCATAGTCCAAGAGCTTCTGACCTCTGTCACTAACATAGGTCTAGGCCCAACCCAAACGGTATCACTCTTCGTTTGGTCCTCTGTCACTCTTGCAGCTGTAATCACATGGCCTAACCACAAAATCTTCCGAAGTCCAAGTGCAAACTCTCACAACTTGGCATCAACTTCTTCTCATAGAAGTTGCAGCACTATCCTCAAGTGCTCCTCAAGTTCTACGTCACCTCGGAAACCAATCCAAACATAGTCAAAACGACCGGCCCAGTATAAATCAAACTCAACAACTGGCACGACAACTCGGTGTAGAGCTCAAACTCACGCCGGTACAACCACCCGGTCCAAGTACCGCCGGAACACACGATTCCTCAAATCCAAAAGGCTGCAGGGCCTTAGCCAAACCACTTGACCTTGCTGCAAGCTCATAACGCCCCTACCGGGTCCTGAACACTATCTGGGCACAACCCTCAGCCATAAGGTTCCATAAAGCTATCACTCTCACAAGGCATCTGCCGAAAAAAATAATCCAACCTGTCTGTGCTCAAGCCATCATAGAACCCTCACCGTTGTGTACTCACAACGTGGCATCACTGCCGTGTACCAACGGCATGGCATCACCATCGTATATCAAGGGTGTGGCATCATATCCAAAAATCAATCTCTCGGATCCTCACTGTCGTATCCCCACGACGTGGCACTGGGTCACACAGACCTCTCGATCCATCAAATCCCGCGACTGCGCTAACAGTTCTCTCTCTCTGTCTCACGGGTGATACTCCAAGAGGTGCTTTCGAAGTCGGCGCGGTTTCCAAAACCACGTCAATCACTGTCTCGATCTCAATCTCACCAAATGACGGCTTCAAAATCAGATATGGTAGACTCTCACTTGAGATCACACGGGCGACAAAAATATTCCTTAGTCCCGGTGCCGCCGTAGGCACCTCCTCAACAATCGCTAACGAAGCGATACGACCACGACTCATCCTCTATCGTGCTCTAGCATCCTCTATAAACACACTCCTCCTGGCCAAGTCCACGGAGGGTCATTGTCCTCTCTCGACAGTCCATGGTAGTATACATTGGGATATCCAATCCCTATCCAACATCATATCAACATTTCAGAGCTGATGTAGGACTAACAACTCTAGGATCAAATCCGAGGTCCTACTGCACTGGGCGGGACTGGCAACACTCATCCATGTGCTATACGTGATCTGGAACCTGATCCTCATGTGCACAAGCCAACAATCCCATCTCCGGCCCACACGAAGCTACCCCTGCTCTCCTAAAACACGTGCAAGCGGTGTCGGCATCAAACATGCTCCAACTCTGACAACTGTCAGCAGAACCACACCTGGTAAGATGCGATCCACTATCCTGGCGTCCTCTAACCGGCTGCACAATCTCATCTACTAGATGCTGGTGGCCATCGCTCTATCTGTCTCGGCGTCACAGCTCTATCAGCCTACCGATAAGTCGGATGAACCTCTACATCCTGAAGGGGTAGTGGGGTACCGTCGCAAGCGGCAAATCCATGAGCACTACTCTGGGACACTCTGCCTGAAAATGTCCTGACTATCCACATGAAAAGCATCGCCCTTTCCTGAAGTCACTCTATGGCGATGAATGCGGCCCACCGCAAAATACACAGTCATCCTAGCACTGCTGCTGGTGCCTCGACTGTCGAGAACCTCCTGGTCTCTGTCTCCTCTGAGGCTCATGATCCTGCGACTGGAATGAATGCAACCTCGATCCACTCGACTATCCCAAGTCCGACGATGCTGGACGCCTCTCTCTAGAGCTAGTCCCTCACTCTCCGTCCCTCTCGGACATGATCACAGACCTCAGTCAATCCATCGGGTATGCACGTACGCTGCATCCGAAGTCGGCGCTCGCCGAGAATGCAGAAGGTGATAGATATCTCGAAGCAGCCCCCTCTCAACATGATCAATCTCCAGAGTCTCATCCTGGGCGACATGGGGTACTCTCCTCAACAATCAAAGAAACTCGCTACAAATCCTCAGCCACTCTCCTGGTGGTCCAACGGGACGAACTCGGCGCCGCCAACTCTCGGCGTCTCTATCCAAAAAGTGCGCAACCAAGTGCACCTGATGCATCCCTGGATGAACAAAACCTCAAATAACTTTTCCATAGCCGCAAACTAGTTCCTGGCCTCCCAAGGCTCCAAACTCTGACCCGAAATCTGCAGCGGATGGAACTGGCGGATGAACAACAACCAATCAGCAACTCTCGCTGCTCCTGCACTACCCACAGTGCAAACTGGGTTGAAGTCGACAATGTCGCGGCTGGAGGTACCACTGGCGATACCTCAGTCGATGCTCTCTACTCAAACATGCGCACCACGCGCTCCATGTTCTCTTCCTGGCGCCACGTCGCCTCAACAACTGAACTACCTGGGCCCGTAACTCACAGACCTCTCTCTGCTCTGTCCATTCAGCCTCTCGCTGATCGGGCTCCACATCCAAGGTCAAACACGCCCTCGCCGCCGTACGGCATCACAGGGCCAACAAGGACAACTGCCACAACCAACCAAACCTCAAACACTCTCAACCCAATCCAGCGAAAGTCTAAAACATGTTAACCATTCTAAAGCATTATGTTGTCTGCAGCCAACATAATCACTTTAGAGAATAAACATGTCAAATCACTCGCCCCAATCCCTTGGGGGAGGTACAAACTCAATCAGGACTCTCGCTAAAGTCTCGTCTCTCACGACAGTCATCCTACTGTCAAACCAAGATCCTAGGGTCACTAAGTCCTCAACGACCTATATTCCTAGGCTCTGATACCACCTAAATCTGTCACACCCCGGGGTCGAACTGCGACCCGGGCTCCGCCATCTGTATGGAAACTGCCGCACAGACGAAGCGTCTACCCTGCAAGTCAAATCTATAGCTAACATGTATCAGAGCTGAAAACCAAACCAATAGCTACGAAATCCACTGAACATCTGATATAAATAAAATCATCCTCAATACAACATCTCTCAACTGTCAAATAAATATAAAAGCCTCACCAATCTCTCAGACTATCCAGTACAAAAGTAGAAACATAAAATACAGGGTACATCTACCTCTGACTCTCAATACGGTTAGGAACTACTCAGCCACGTCCTCACCTCGATCAGCTGTCTCCGCGCGAACCCAGCCGGAACAACTACCTCAGGAACCTGTCACCGCAGCGGGTGTGAGATCTACTGCGGAAGGTAGATCTCAGTGGGTACCGTCACCAATATCCACGGTATGCCCACTAAGTCTACTGGAGGCACAAAAGATAGGTATGCAGATAGATATATAAATGAAAGCAGGAAATGAGCTACAACTATATGCCATAACAACATGCTCAAGGAAATCTCTACTATGATCCTGCTATGCATACGCCCTCACTACTAAATGCCTCAAATATCATGCTCAAAGGAAAACTCATCTAAGAGCAAGCTATGCACCACTCGCACCCGAGGTGCTCTCAAATCCCAAATCTCAATGACTGGCCCAAAACTGGCTCAGTCAAGCCCGTGCCTGTCGTCTAGGAACGCACCTGCCCACTCCACGTGGGGCGTCCTACCGACTACTATGAACGCACCTGCCCACTCCTCGTGGGGCGTCCTAAACTGACTACTAGGAACGCTCCTGCCCACCCCCGTGGGGCGTCCTACTGACTACTAGGAACGCTCCTGCCCACCCCCGTGGGGCATCCTCGTCTGTCAATCTCAATCATCATCACGCATCCGGAGCGTACTCGAGGGGAGCGACCCCACCGAGTTCAAGTGTCTCGTCAGTCTCAACTGTCTCATAAGCGGCACATGCAGACTATGATCCACGATCAAACAGATCGGAACTCAGTGCTCAGATAGCACAACTCAGTCGGGAAACCCTCCACAACTCGATCAGGGAATGCCCAAACCCTCTCAAAGCTATGTCGGAGAACCCTCCACGACTAAATCTGATAATGCACATCCCATGGCTAAGTCGGGAACCCTCCACGACTCAATCAGCTAGAGCCCAAACTCTCAAAGCCAAGTCAGAGAACCATCTCCACTACCAAAATCAGAGATACAAACCCATGATCTAGCATAATCCCACAGGGAATCTCAACTCACATGACACTAGAAACTCATCCTGCAGAGCTCTAAAAATCTACTCGGCCCCCTGGCACGAGAATATATGCATCTTGAACCTACTCAATCTCTCTAGAAGCTCACAATAATTCCAAACTATTTTTAAATCTCAGTTTTCATTAAAACTGGTCCGCCGATTTTTAAAATGGTTCAGGTGCCAATATAATGCCAACTAATCATGCAGTCTAGTGTCAAATCATCCCTAGATCATGCTAAAAATATCTAGGGCTCACAAATATTTTTCTATAGTTTTATAGGCAACTATCAGATTTACCAGCTATATAAATAATAAGCTAAACATGATCAACATGCATACAATAGCTTTAGAAGGCATTCCATACATCTTGAAGAAATTCCAACCCACCTGGAACGCTTTCCGCAGGAAAACGCTGAAGTTGGTGAAGCGCCGCGCCGCTCACTGACAAAAATCAGCCGGAACGCCCAAAACCACGCCGCTCGCGCGCGCACACTGTCGCGATCCTCAGAAAAATTCTCGGAAGCTCGAACCATCCTCTCGAGTCCTCAAATAAAAAAATCCGGCGCGTTCCGGCTCCCGCTGTCCACTCATAGCATGCACGCATGCGCGCGTGCACCCTCGGCTCCTCACAGTGCAAATCCAAGCTCACAGCCAAAAGAGGAGAACCACAACCAAAAATCCAATTCAAAATCTCATTCTAAAACCATAATTAAATCCAAGGATCCAACTACAAAATCTGTTAACTCACCTTGTAAATTGCTCGATGCGCGCGGCTCCACTTGACTCCAAACAGCAGAAACCAAGCCGCACAATCATTCCCTCAACCTCTCTCACTCTATTTTCTTCTTCTCTTTTCTTTTCCTTGCTCACTCTCTTTTATTTTCTTTCTTTCTTTTCTGTCGTGGAGAAGAAGCAGGGCTTGGGAGGGTGTATAAGTAGATGGAGGAGTGGGGCAATACACTTGGGAGATGAAATTACCGAAAAGCCCTCCATAAAAATCCAACCCCAGCTCGAAATCAGCTTCCAGGACATTGGGTACCGGTACCCATAGTGGGGTACCGGTACTAACCCCATTGGTTCCGGAACAAGAGCTTGAGTTCTGGAACACAGTGCTCAGTTCCGGAACTAAAACCCCCAAAACTCAAATCCGAAGTCTGTAGCTTCCATTTCTTCGCCGTCAACTCGCTTATTGCCCCGGGAGCTTCCGCGCCACTCCGAAATCTCCCGAACCCCTATGTAAACATAAAGTACACATGGTCCAAGCTTTTTCCCACTCAAAAGCTCAATGGTGGAGTCGGTGTGCTCAATCCAACAATCCGGCATACTCACAAGAAAACCTCACTTGTATTCCTTACTCATTTTCTTTTCCCGTTCCTCTTCTCAATTCCAAAGCGGGTTACAATGAATTATCTAATTCCTTTAATTGCCAACTCCAACTCACTTTTTGTCTTCGGGGCCCCCGCCTCAGTCCGAGTCATCCCAAACTCCGTTGTAAGTTGAAAAATACACGTGTTCTAACACTTTCCCATTTTCTGTGCACAACCGCGGAGTCGGTTCTCTATCCCATCCAATACTCAACAAGTACTCTACAAGTACACAATGCCTCGAAATTGCTGACTCAACTGGCTTCCAAGTTCGACGCCGCTAACTCACTTTTCTTCCAAAAGGGTTCTGCGTCGATCCGAATCAATTCAGACTCATCTGTAAACACAAATGGAATACGCCCCCAGGCGATTTCTCCACACCACGCCATCTTGCGAGGTCGGTGCACTCTGCAAAGTCCCGGTACTCTACACCAAGGTGGGGGATTCTTCCGAAAAAAGGTGACCTCTCCCCTTTTCCTCTGCTTTTGATTTTAGAAGCACTGTAGTAGCATGTTAGTGTAGGGTGATTATAAATGTTAGTAGCATGTTAGTGTAGGGTGATTTTAAATGTGGATAAAATTGGGTATAGTCCAAAAGGAGAGTTGTGATAACCTTAGCACATATTAAGTTTGCATGTGTAAATGAGGTTAGAGAAAAATGTAATTTTTGATTTACCTAAAATAGGTGATAAATTTGCATGTGTAAACGAGCTTAGAGGAAAATGCAATTTTTGATTTACCTAAAATATGTGATAAATTTGCATGTGTAAACGAACTTAGAGGAAAATGCAATTTTTGATTTACCTAAAATAGGTGATATATTCGCATGTGTAAATGAACCTAGAGGAAGATGCAATTTTTTATTTACCTAAAATTAGGTGATATATTTGCATGAGTAAATGAACCTAAAGGAAAATGCAATTTTATGATTTGCCAAATAGGTGATATATTTGCATATGTAAATGAACCTAGAGAATAATGCAAGTTTATGATAAACCTGATGTAGGTTATTTATCGCATGTGTAAACAGCAACGGTTCGAATTATGTTTGTGATCATGTTAGGACAAGATCCTAGTAATTATGTAAATGAACTTAGAGAAAAATGCAAGAATGATGTATGACTTAGGAGAAAACTGCGTCGAATTGCACGGATGTGAAAACTAGGAGAAAACGTAGAGTAAGGGTGTATAATGTGTGGCATTAACCCTAGGAAGATGACGCGTGGCATATGTTACAGATTAAGTTAAGATTGTATGCTAGAGTACCTAACTTAGAGTCAAACTCTAAGGAAAAGTGTATGTGATCACAAGGTTAAAGAGTTAAACAAATATAACCCTAGAGTTGGTCTTAGGGTGTCTGGGCAAATGGACATCACTTTAACTTCAATTTGAGTTAAATAAATAAAAGAGAAATGTTTAAGAGTCCAAGAGACTCCCTAGTTATCCTTGTGGTAAGACCTAGGATAAGAAATAAATTAAGAAAAGAGGTAAAATTTAAAAGAAAGCTAAAAGTGGCTAAAGAACAAGGAAAATGAAGAGAATGCAAATGACACCTTCGAATTTGAGACTCGTCATTTGGGAGTATGACTCCTTGGGTAGCGACCCATCGGATGAGGTACTTTCGAAAGGCTAAAGGTAAAAAGGTAGAAGGTAATGTGAATGAACCTTCGAATTTGAGACTCGGCAATTTGGGAGCACGATTCCTTGGGTAGAGACCCGTCGGGAGAGGTACTTCCGAATGGTTCCAAGATAAAATATATTGCAAGAGGTCTGAAAAGAGAAAGGTAAAAGTGGAAAGTAAAAAGGGAAAGTAAAAGCGAAAGTAAAGAGCTAAAAGCTTAAATGAAAGCAAAAGAGAATGCATAAAAAATGCAAAAGAGGCTAAGTACAAAGCAAATTAAAGGAAATCGTGAACGTTCCAACGCAGGGCAGTGACCCGTATAACCTAATCCTCCGTTGGGCGGGGTAGTACATGCGTGTGCTATCGGCAATCTTAGAAAATCTTGTCGTGTGGTAGCATGATTACCGGGCTGGGGCCCGTTGGGCAAGAATTTTCCAAGGGGTTAGCAACTTGAACTAAAGCACAAAAATGTGAAAGAGTAAATAAAAAATAGAGTGGCCTAGGTGGCCGGGTTAGCTTAACCCTTTTTACAGCGGCATAGTGGCCGAGTTTATGGATAGTAGCCTGGTAGGGCTGAACATGGTAGCATTGGGTCGATGAGTATACACAGATATTGTAGTGACATTGTATATGCATATCAACATGTTAACATTGCGGTTTATAGTTTTCCTAGCATACTACTATTATTGCTTCCATTGGACCAAGAGGTGTAGAACATTTTTTCTCCGAAATAGAGGTAAACAACAACCACCCACCTCGATCGCGAAGCACGGATCCAAACTCGCCCTCTCACAAAGAAAACCCCGGCTCACTGCAAACACTGCAAAAATGACCATAACGGTGCACAAATTAATCCTACAATTAACATAATGCCGCTGTCCGCGCAATAGTCCAGAAGATGGTCAATTTTCACTTGCTATATGACCTTCAAAAATTCCATAAAAATATCCGCTGTGATCATCGCGTCGAGTAGATGCAAATCGAGTACTCGCACGCCCTGTTCCGACACGTGTAGGCCAAGAAACAAATAAAACACCACGGCGAGCCAAAACTTCCCACGATCGATAATCTGTAGCATTCTGTCCAGAAAAAGCAGAATTATCACCTTTGAAGCAACCTCAGAAAAAATCGATAAAAATGCGGTCACGTTCCTCTCAAAGCGTAGATGTCGATCGAGTCCTCACACTCCCCGATCCGATGCCCGAAGGCCAAGAAATCCCAACAATACACCACCGCTGTCCCAAACATCGCAGCAGTACAAGGGGTCAAAAGGTACCACGGGAACACCACCAAAAACTCGAAACAGAGTGGAGTGATCAACACAGAAATCGAAGGCGTACCTCTCATGAACGCGCTGCCAGAAAAATCGGCTCAAAAATCCATGGGGACCTCGCGGAATGAAATGGGTAGAAGCCACAATCGAAGGAGCGTCGAAGTGCGCCGCGTCGCAGAAAATGCCGATGTCGCGGCCTCCAAAAATCACGGGAATCCATCAAGAAGTAAAGGACAAGGTGAGAAACAACCTTCCTTAAGGCCTCAACCCAAGAGGAGCTCGGGAAAAGGCCCAAAGACAGAAGAAAGGGGCTATTTATAGCCCAGCCCATAAGGATGGGGTGGCGGATTCGGGTGCAAGAACTGGGTGCTCAAAATCCGCCCCCAACACCGCACTGTGCGCGCCCGGATTCACCCGGGCACGACACGTGTCCACGCCCCGCGCTCCGTGAGCCTCGTGCAAACGCGCCCGCCTATCACGGCGCGATGCGTGGCAGCGGGGTTCATGGCGGGGTGCACGGGCCGCGGTCCACGCCGGGACTGCCGGGTCGCTGCGCCCGCCAATGGGCGCGCGCCACGCGTCTTGGCGCGGTCCACCGTGCGCCGCGCCCGGCGGGATTGGTGCCTCGACCCCCGCGCCGCGGCCCAGCCAATGGGATCTCGCCACGTTGTAGCCTCCGCGTTGGCTGCGCCCGGTGCACGCCCAAGCCCCGTGGACCCGCCAACCAGCGCCGCTGCCCACGCCTGCACGCGCCTGCCCGCGGCGCCGCCGCCACGCTCCGCCGCCTGCCCGTGGCCGCCGGCGCTAACCCCGGCCGCCAGAACAGTACACCAAGCCTCAAAATCCGTGTTTTGGCATCCGGGCTCCGAAAAATACAAGTAAATAGTCCATTTCCTTTGTTTTCGCGCGCTAAATCCAAATCTGATGTCTGTTTTGCCAAATTCCACTTCTAAAATTTGTCGAAGGCATCCAGATAAGTAATATTAATCCAAATTTCGCGCTGGATCCAATCCTGAGGTCCAATTTGCGCACAAGCACCTCCATCACACCGAATAAGCCTCCAGAAGTCGCTGATCACACAGCAAAAGCTCTGCGGAGATCCGGGTCATCACATCCTCCCCCACTAAAGAAAGTTTCGTCCTCTAAACTAAAGTCATCCTTCAAGCCGGAACCTCGAACAGGTAGGGTAGATAGGTGTCCAATCATCAATGACTCAAGCTCCCAAAGCAATCCTCAGGTCTCTATCTGATACAAAATAGAGGCGGGCACTCCAGGTAACCGCACCACCTCATCCAAGTATAGCTGGGCAACCGCTCGAGTGACCAAGTAGTCTGCATTGGCAAAAGCATCTGCTCCTCCCAGGGCCCCCGGTAATCCAACCACAAAGTCCAACGATAAGATCCCATTTCCATCCAGGGATTGGGAGACTCTATAACTTGCCAGTAGGCACCCGCTGCACAACTTCCCCTGCTAGCAAGTTAAACACCGAGCCACACACCTCCCTACATCCCTCATCACGCCGTTCCACCAAAAGTGTGCCTTGGGGTCCTTATACATCTAGTCCCACCAGGATGAAGGGTATAAGGTGTATAATGGGCCCCTCTCAAAATCTTCCCTCTGATCTCAAAGTCCTATTGGCACACATACTCGGTCCCTGTACCTCCGTACTCCCGAAGTATCCACTATAAAGTCCCCCGACTGATCGTTCGGAAATCTGATCTCCAATCCATAGGACGTTGGGATGCATAAGCCATTACCCTACTCTCCTGCATCAACACGCATACAAGTGCAGTCGAAAAATCCAGTTCATCAAATCCATAACTGCAACAGGGCATCAGTCAATCCAAAAGACATGACTGTCAACTCATAATGCCCGTACCATGACCTGAAAGCTGCCTTCGGGAAATCCTCAGCCTTCACCTTCAATTGGTGATTACCAGCTTGTAAAACAATCTTCAAGAAGACACAAGACTCTTGCCGCTGGTCAAACAAATCCTCCATGCGTGGAAAAAGGGTACTTGTTCTGGATGGTCACTTCATCCAATTCCCGGTAATTCACACAGAGAGCCGAAGTGAACCATCCTTCCACATCACGAATAGCATCGGCGCCCCCAAAGGCGACACACTAGGCCTGACAAAATCCCCTATCCATCGAATCCTGGAGTTGTGTCCTTAACTCTCCAACTGGTGGCATGCTAGACAACTCTAATAGGAAAACATCCGGGAACTCGCAACCAATGGGGATATCCCCGAGTCCCGGCGCCGCCGTAGGCCCCTAAACCATGCTAGCCAAACAGGCTACGCACCCACAACGAATCCTCCGCCTCGCACGCGAAGTCAAAACCACAAAGGCGAAGAAAGCCCTCCGACATCCCCGGTACACAACCACCTCCTAGTCTGGTTCCCCAAGAAAATCGTCCTCGCGGCACAATCAACCGCCGCGAAAAGAAATACCGAGCTGGCCACTCCATCCGAGTACCACATCCCAGTCCCGCAGCTAAGTCAAGACCATCAGGTCTGCTGGCGAAATCCAGGACTCAAACTGCACCGGGCAGGACCAACAACACTCCTCCACGTGCCAAATGTGATCGGGAATATGAACCTCCCGTGCACGTGGTGACCGTCCTACCTCTAACCCATGCAAGAAGTAAATGCACCTCTAACCAAAGAATGAAAAGCTCCTGTATCAAATAAGATGCGAACCCTAATGCCAGAAGTAACTCATACCTGCGACAACCAGATCCACAGCCGTGGCGCCCTCTAACCGGGCGGCACAGACTCAACCACTCAATGCAGGTGGTCGTCGCTCAGTCTGCCCGCAAATCTCAAAACTAACCACAAGGGAGCACAACCTCTGCCTCTGCTCACACTGGGGCGACAAAGGTGGCCCTCCGCAGATAACACATCCATGCCACCGCTGTTGCCGATACGGATGTTGATGCTGCCGTCGGGGTCCACCCGACCTCTAGCGTCTCAGAAATCCACCACCCTGGGGAAAGAAATCGGGAATGCCTCTGCCGGCTGATCTGTCCTCCATCACCCGGCGCCAAGCCCCTCTTTCCATAACTCGCCTCTGGCGGCAGATCTCAATCCAAAGGAACTGCAGCGCCACGCTCCATACACGACGCCTACCCCATGGGGACGTCCCAAATCTGTAACAGAGGGACCGAATGAGCTGAAAGGTATCCTGGCGCAATTCACTCCCAGACACACACATATCCTATGCTGTAGTATCATGATCCTTCTTGGTTTTCTTTATAATTCCTTTTGAATAAAATTAGTAGTTAGGGGTTTGAATTACCGAGTTTTCTTGGGTGGAACTTTTGTGCTTGCGAGTATTTTTCTGTGGTAGAGCTCGGAAAACAAAGAATGACAAAACGATCGGATCTGAATTCTGATTTACGGATCTCTTGGTTTGGGGTTTTCTTGGTTTCGGATCCAGAAAGGTAAGTTCGGATAATCTCAGCATCCGTAGTGTGCATCGGGATCCGTGCTAGCTGTTGCGGAGCGTTTGGACGATCGGCACGCTTTTCGAGGAGTTTGGAATCCGATTTTTGAGTTCTCTTATGTACAAGAGAAATTTCAAGTTTTATTTAAAATATCCTTTTTTCAAGAATCGCTAACCCTAGTTCCAAGAGGAAAGAGAAAGAGGGATCGGTTCTTCCTTCTCCTGTTCGATCAAACGTGCCGGAGGCCGAAAACGAAAACGTCATCGTGACGGGGAGCGGATCCGGATTCCCACTACCGGCGAGGAGCGAGATCGGATCATCTTCTCCGTTGGAGCAAGCTTAGTGGCTTTTCTCTCGCGTTCTTGGTTGTTCTCGTTTTGCGTGTTCTTGGCCGTTAGGGTTTTTGTTTTTGGGTCTTCTTGCCGGGCGACGTTAGGATGCCGTAGCCGCCGCGGGGACAGGGCGCCCGCTACCCGCGCGCCGCTGAGGGACCGCGCTGCTTGCGCGCCCGCGCGTGGGTGGTGCCCGCGCAGGGCTGCTGCTAGCGCTGCGCGCGCCCTCGCGGGGAAGGCACCCGCGCGGGGCTGCTTGCGGACCCGCGCGGGGCTGGTGCCCGCCCTGGGCTGCTCTGGCGCTGCGCGTGCCCGCGCGTTGGTGGTGCCCGCGCGGGGCTGCCGCTGGCGCCGCACGGCACTGTCGCATGTGCGGGGCCGCCCGCGCAGCGCTGGTTGTTGTGCCTCGTCTGGTTGGGTTTTGGGTGTTGTCTGTCTTTTCCGGACAAAGGTCAGGTCCACTGTTTTTGCGGGGCATGGTTTAATTTATTGATGTTTCTTTGGGGACTTTTTAGGTCTAGCAGTCGTGCGAAGGCGGGCGACGTTTTCAGGTGTTTCGGTCGACGCTTTCTTAGGTGGGTTCTCTCATCCGAAAAAGGGGAGGTTGTCGGTTGAGGCATACCGAGTTTTCCCTTTTCCTCGTTAATGATGTTTTGGTTATAGTTACAATATTATGAGTTGAGGACTAACCCCATTTTATGCACGTGTATCGGTTCTGTTATTCTGGAGCAACTGAGTGTCGCAGGTGTTCTTGACACTCGTTTTATTATTATTATTATGCTCATGGCGCTTACACGCATACCAGCGGTTTGCCCACCGTGTCGGTGTACTTTTACGGAGAGGTGGTCTGCGGACCCGTGAACCCTATGAGGTGACGTTAGTAGGGGGCCCTTGCGGTTATTTGCGGTGCTGCACTCGTGCAGTGGGGGGTTTAAATGCACCAAGGTGGGAGCGGGGTGGATTTCTTTTGCCTGAGGTCCCCGGACTGACATGGCAGGTGCGCAAACTGGTTTTCCCGAGGGGGAATATGATTGAGTGCAGGATGGGGATTGTGGATGCTCTGGTTTTACGGTTTGGTTTAATATATGTATCTTTTTGCATCGCTTTTGTCTTTATGTTACATCTTTATTCTTCGTGTCACTGACTTCCCACACTGTGGTAGGTTCGGTCAAGGGAGGGGATCTGGGACAGCGGTGAGGTCGCAACTAGAAGGATTTAGCCTTATTCTTGGCTGGTGACTTTTTCCCTTTCACTTAGTTATTTATTTCAGTTGGTTAGTCTTAGTGCATGTGACTCTATTCTTTGTGGATGATATGGATGTTGGGATGGACTTGTGACTTAGTGATTAATCGGTTTTATTTATACACTTAGTTATGTGTTGTGGACGGCCGTTTTAAAATACCGAAAAGAGATTGCGAAATTGTTTTAAAAACTAAGTGTCGTGTGGACACCATTTTGCAAACCCGTGGTTTTATCCTTTCCAAATTATATTGCCGTTCGGAAAAGAGATTGCGAAAATGTTTTAAAAACCAGGTGTCGTGTGGACACCGTTTTGCAAACCCGTGGCTTTATCCTTTCAAATTTATGTTGGTGATTGGTCAATGTGATTGGTTAATGGTTCCCTTTTTAGTCTTCATCTTGACTGGTGTGGTTAAAGTACAGTTGTGGTTTTACGCCGTGCATACGCAAGGGTGGCTTGATTGTTAAAGTCGAGAACGCTAGCGTATGTGGCGGGTCTGTGCACGTGACCGGCGGGGGTTCCTTTTAAAAAAAAAAATTATAGCGTTATTTTCTGCTTCATTAAACCCCCGAGGCCTGACAGATTAAGATGGTATCAGAGAAAAACAACTTTAACCACGGTAGTTATTGTCCAACATCCACGGAACATATTGTCACTTGCGGCTAACCTATGAAATAATCAAAGGCTAGGTGCGTTGAGCGCGAGTGTCGGGGGTGGGGGGGTGGGCGGGAAGGGCAAATCCCTGTTTGATCGTATGACACGGTTTTTAAATCTGTTAAGTTTAGGTTTGACTTGGGTGCTATGCATGCTCATATAATGGCCCGGACCAGGTCGTCAATTGATGACGTAGGAGCTGATGGGACGGCATCAACGACTGCAGAAAATTGGCTTCTTCGACAACAACTACGGGATATGGCTGATTAGAGGTTTATGTGAGAATCATGATTGTTGTTACTCTTTACCTTCCTTTCCAAATGAGAACACTTGCATGCTTGAATGGACATCTAGATAGGCCATCTTTTATTGCTACGCTATCATGTTGGGATTTGACATAGGAGAAACCATGTTTGTTCTTTTCTCCTTTCTTTCTAGATACATGTTGCTCGGGTTCGAGCAGGGGTTTGGGATAGTGTAGCCGGGACCTAGATTGTGGGGTATTGCAGCGACCGCGGATATTGGGCGGTTGACCGGATTTCGGTTGTGGGACATGATTGTGGATGGCAGGGCTTTGCGGCAACTGCGGATATTGGGTGGTTGACCGGAGGTCGGTTGTTGGACTTGATCGTGGACTTGTAGGGTGTTGCGGCGACCGCGGACATTGGGCTGACATACCCGATCATAGTGACCATATTTCATCGGTGTTATGCATGGGCTGGCATACCCGATCATAGTGACCATATCTCATCGGTGTTATGCGTGGGCTGGCATACCCGATCATAGTGACCATATCTCATCGGTGTTATGCGTGGGCTGGGATACCCGATCATAGTGACCATATCTCATCGGTGTTATGCGTGGGCTGGCATACCCGATCATAGTGACCATATCTCATCGGTGTTATGCGTGGGCTGACATACCCGATCATAGTGACCATATCTCATCGGTGTTTTGCGCGGGCTGGCATACCCGATCATAGGGACCTTATTACATCGGTGTTATGCGCGGGCTGGCATGCCCAATGATGATGACAGAGCAGGCAGTACCGGTTTTTACTAGTGGATAGATTGGGTTATTGGGACGGTTATGGTTACTGACTGCATTTAGAGGCATAGTAGTGGTAGTTTCCTTTTATCAGCAGTTCTGTTTATTGCTTACCACTCTTCTTTCCCTTTTGCTTCTGGTAGACCTAGTGGGTGCATCGGAGATTGAGGATTTACCCACTAGGGGAGGCTACTGGTTTACTAGTAGTTCTCACCCCCATTCTTCTTTTCCTCTTTTTCTTCTCCTTTGTTTTGTAGTGTCTTCTGCAGGAGCTGCTGGGCTGTCAGGGGCGGATCGAGGAGAGAGGACGGCTGAGTAGATAGATTTCCTGGCAGGATGAGAGAGTTTAGCTGGACTTTGGGTGTACCTTTTTTACTCAGACTGTTGTACTTTTACTTTTGGGTCTGGCTTTAGCCAGCTGGTTGTATTTTTTTGGTGAGCTGGGAGAGACAGATGTAATATTTTACAGATGTACTGTATTTTCCTCAAATATCTATTGATCTTGGTGCTTCATTTTCTTTGCTCAATTGATGATTTGATAAACTCATTACTCATTATATCGTGATTGATGTTTCGAACTTGCTCAACTTTAGAGGTTATAATTTTTATAAATTTTCGTTTCACATTTTGGAATATTTTGATATATTTCTCATAATTTATTTCTTTTCATGTGAAATGATACTTTTTGTATAAAGCTAATATGCAAGAATGCTTAAATACTTTTTCTGGATTTTCTAGAATTTTTTGAAATATTTCTGAAGAAAAAGTTGCAGGCAGTCTAGACTGGGTCAGTCAGTTCGGATCCCAAACGTTGGGATTCTCTGCGCGAAGCAAGTCCGGGCTGACTTCCCGAGCCGATATGTGGTGTCCCGGTTTTCCCGTGCAACTTGACTGGGTGGTCGGCGGTGAGAAAACACCTATTATTGGTGTATTGAGCACGTTGTGCGTCAAACGGATGCCAAATACAGACTCAGCACGCGAAAACGTTGAAAATCGGCTATTTTTGGGCAAAATGGGCCTAACGGGCCGGATTTTCGGGTGGGCCGGTCCGGCCCACTTGGCGTTCACCAGGACCAGCGAACGGGGCGCAGCGGACACATGGCAGGCTCCGATTGGCCGGGCAGCGGGCGGGAGTCATGGCGCAAATCGCGCCGGGCACGGAACACCGTGGACTGCGCCAGGCCACGTGGCGCCCGCCCATTGGCGGGCGCATTGACCCGGTGGCCCCGGCGCGGACCGCGCCCCGTGCACCCCTGCGTAGACCCCGCAGGGACACATGGCGCGATCCCGTCTTTTCGGGCGCTGCGTGGTGGCGGCCTGGATGGCCGCCACGTGTCATTCGGGTGCGCCTGTAGCTTTCGGGCGCCCGAAAGATGGGCCCGAATCCGAAATCCAAAGTTTTTGGATTTCGGCTATTTGTAGATCACTCCTGCCTCCATTTGAGGACTTTTCCCGATCCTTCTTAATCCCTTATTTGACATGAAACTTCGTCTTCGAGTCTTCTTCGATATTTGAGAACTCGGAGATTTTTTGGAAGATATTTCATCAGCTTTCCTCCTCGACATCGTGAGCTTCGACGTGCCTTCTATATCGAGCTTTTCCATCGACATTTTTTTCGCAGGCTCCCCTGGGTTGACCCGAGAGATTTTTTGGCTGATTTCTGTGGCATCGTTTCCATGAGAGGTAGATCTTCGATTTTCGTATTTACCACTCCTCTCAGTTTTGGGTTTTTATTGGGGTTTTTGGAGCATCTTTGAACCCCTTTTTTGCTACTAGTTTTTCTGGACAGCAGAGCTTGTTTGATTTTTATCTCGGTACTTGGTTATCGAATTTCAGCTCATGAGGACTCGATCGACATCTACGCTTCTCGAGGATCGCAGCCATATTTTTATTGGAATTTTTGAAGATCATCTCGAAGGTGATATTTTGACTTCTTCTGGACTAATTTTCCACAGAGTTGGAATTTTGGGGATTTTTGCTTACCGCGGTGTTTGGCCTGTATCTCAGCTGCCGGGAGGAGTTTTCTGGTGTTTTTAGGCTAGTTGGGATTGTGGGAACCTGAGGAGTATCCCCGTTTAGTGTTGGCTTATTTGGACTTCGGATCGACGCGTGCTTTCAGGTGGGTTGCTTTCGTCTTCAAAATCGGTGGACGGTTCTCTAATTCTATGTGATAGTGAACATGCATGTTTGTGAGATGTGATAGTGAGCATGTTGGTGATAGATGATATTTCTTTTTGTTGCTATTGAGATCATGTAGAATAGTGCTCCCTATTTATGTTTAGTTTAATTAAATGTCATTGTTGGAACTTTGACCTAATACCCCGTCATATGTTGCATGTTTCAACCATACTAGTAGAAAACCCCAACTTAGGCTAGTTTATTTAACGACTCTCACGTAGTCATCCTAAGATCCATCCACATGCCTAGGGTTTCTAAGTCCATAATGACCTACAACCTAGGCTCTGATACCACTCTAATCTGTCATGCCCCGGGGTCGAAACTGCGACCCCGGCCCACCAACAGATCCGCCGCCCATACGGGAAGCCCTGTCACGCCCCGGGTGTAAACCAGAACCCAGGCCCGTCTACAGATCCGCCGTGCACACGGAATTTTCTGCGTACACGAAGCGGCGGTAACCTGCTCAGATATAAGAGATAATAATAAAGAGCAAAAAACAAAGCTGAACTAAAAACTAATACATCTCATACTGAAACTGGAAGTAAAATATGGTACATCTGTAAAAATGATACATCTGTCTCTCCCAGCTCACCACAAATATACAACCAGCTGGCTAAAGCCAGACCCAAAAGTAAAAGTACAACAGTCTGAGTAAAAAGGGTACATCCAAAGTCCAGCTAAACTCTCTCATCTTGCTAGGAGATCTATCTACTCAACCGTCCTCTCTCCTCGATCTGCCGCTGAAAGCCCAGCAGCTCCCGCAGACGACACTGCAAAACAAGGGGAAGAAAAAGAGGAAAAGAAGAATGGGGGTGAGAATTACTAGCAAACCAGTAGCCTCCCCTAGTAGGTAAAGTCTCAAACTCCGACGCACCCACTAGGTCTACCAGAGGCAAAAAGGGAAAGAAGAGTGGTAAGCAATAAAGACTGCTGGTGAAGAAAACTACCACTACTATACCTCTAATACAATCCAAGAATGGAATTACCGAATATACGCATCAGCTACCAAAACCGTCCAGATAAACCCAATCTATCCACCAGTAAAAACCGGTACTGCCTGCTGCCATCCTCATCATCGGACAAATGAAGCTGCGCCGATGTGATAGCAAAACTCCTACTGCCGCCCTCATCATCGGGCAAGTGAAGCCGCGCCGATGTGATGGCAAAACCCAAAACTATCAGACCCCAACGCTCCGGAGGGGAACTCGAGGGGAGCTACCCACACGAGGAAAGTAACCATGTCACAATGTCACGCCCCGGAGGTTCTAACAGAGCGAAAAACGTACCTATTTTTTTTTTCTAAAACATTTAAATGAACCATGCCTCCGGCGCGTATCAGACCCGCCGCATATACAATTTCACTCCCCAAACGGGCGGAGCCTCCTTTGTATATGCACGGCGTTACCAACAAGTCAAATACTTTAACCATTCCAACCATGACAGGCAAAGAGGAGAGAATATATTAAATCATACCACCACCGCTATCTTATAAGACTATAGCATAAACCCATGGGTTTTGAAAATCAGTGCCCACTCGACACCCAGTTTTCTAAAACGTTTTCGCAAACTCTTTGAGCGGCCTTTAACATTGAAAGGATAAATCCACGGGTTTTAAAATCGGTGCCCACACAGCACTTGCTTTGAAAACACTTTTGAAACCGGTTTGCGTTTGAAAACAAGCCGCAATTACACATCCTATCATTCACAAGTTAATTACAAGAAAATCCTCATCCCAACATCCATCAGAAACCATAGTAAATGAAACACAGTTAAACTAACCATAGTATAAAGAAATAACCAAAGGTAAAAAGAATAACGTATCGTTTACTAGCCCTCGTGGCTAGCGTCCTCTAACTGACGCCTCACCGTCATCCCGAATTTCACCCCTACTCGGACCTGTCACAGTGTGGGTTGTCAGTGACTGATAAAGTAGAAAACATGCAAGTAAACGCGATAATAGAAAGGACACACCGAATCACTGGAGCATTTACTTTCCCCTCCCCTTCATGTATCGCTAAATCCCTATTGAAAGTTCCGCTGGGCACCTACCCCAGCTTTCAGAATATTTTGGGCCCCAACCCTAATACCGTACTCATCTTCTTGGTGCCTCCAACCTCTCCACTGCCCAAGCAGCAGTCGCCTCTCCTTGAGGGGTCCCCACTAACCTCCTCTTGTGGGGTACACGGGTAAAATGACTTACCATCTTTCCGAAAAAATATACCCTCTGCAGTGGCCAAACTGCCGGTGTGCGTGTAAACAATATGAGTATATTTATTGCCTTGCGACCTCAGCCGCTTTAGTCAGAATAGTATAACGCACCTGCGACCGCAGCCGCTTTGATTGACATATTAAAAGGGATTCACATGCTATGGGGTTAGTCAAACTATCAACATATCTACTTTATCAAAACGAGTATCCGGGAACGACACCACACCGGTAATAACCAACACCTACCCACCTCGATTATGCGGAACGTGCACTCCGGAGACCGAACCTTGCTCTCTGTCGATGCCCGGACCTAGAAGTAGTCCCCAAAAGAGCCGCGGTCAGATCAGAAATATAATAGTGGATAAACCGAGCCCAACAACTCAAAAACACTAAAGACTAATTGACCCGGCGGTGGCGCCCCCGCGCGTCGAGCGACGCAGCCGCCCCCGCGGCGTTGCCGGTCGAACGGCCGCGCGGGCACCGGCCCCGCACGGCGTTTGTCGTGACCAGCGCGGGCCCTAGCTCCGTGCGGTGCAAGCCGCGGCCGCGCGGGCACCAACCCCGCGCGGCCCCTTCCGCAACCGTGCGGACCTCAGCCCCGCACGGCGCAAGCCGCGGCCGCGCGGGCGCCGGCCCCGCGGGCACCGACACCGCGCGGCACGCGCCGCAACTGCGCGGGCGCCCGCCCGCACGGCATTAGCCGGGGCCGCGCGGGCATGAGCCCCGCGCGGCACGCGCTGCTACCGCCGCGCGGGCACCCGCCCGCGCGGCATAAACCGTAGCCGCGCGGGCAAGGCCCCGCGCGGCTTGCACCGCCGCCGCGCGGGCGCCCGCCCGCGCGGCACTAACCGCGGTCGCGCGGGCATGGCCCCGCGCGGCGCGTGCCTCAACCGCGCGGGCGCTCGCCCCCGCGGCACTTGCCGCGGCCGCGCTGGCACCGGCCCCGCGCGGCGCTTGCGGCGGCCGCGCGAGCACTCGCCCGCGCGGCACTTGCCGCGGCCGCGCGGGCACCGTCCCCGCACGGCGCTTACCCTAGCCGCGGCCACGCGGGAATCTTGGTCCAACGCGGCTCTAGCCGCGGCCGCGCGGGCACCGTCCCTGCGCGGCGCGTATTACGGTCGTGTCGGCGATGCCCTAGGGCTTCGCGGCGCGACGCGTTGGGTAGCAACCGGCTACTCTTAAGACTCCGCAAAAGACCGAAACCGAAAACCGAGCGAAACTCTACGAAAATAAATCTTGTTTACCTCTAATCGTCGGAGACAGTGATCCGTTCACGCTCCCGGCTTCGGCACGTCCGTCGGGAGGGTTTGGGTCCTTTGGCCTTCTCCTTCTTTTCCACTGTTTCCTTCCGATTAGGGTTTCGCCTTTCCCCTTTTCTTTCGCTCGTTCCTTCCCCTCGTTTCCTTCCGGTTAGGGTTTGCCTTTTCCCTTTTCTTTCTTTCTTTCTTTCGGGAGAAGTCACAATTTAATCTTTTTGTACGACAAAAATCCACATCAGGTATTTTAACAATCCTAATTAATTAATCCCTTAATTAATTATTTCCGCAATTAATTAATTTCTCAATTAATTAATTCCTCAGATAAGATCCTTCGGGATAATTCTTTAAAGATAAATCCCTCTTTTTCCTCAAAAAACGTGCCAAATCACTTACGCGGATTTCGATGCACCCCCTGGCTATTGCGATCACTTTCTACCCCTTTCCGGGAGTTCCGTATGTCGGAATCCGGATCCGATCGCGCTGCCGTTCTCCGTTTCTCGAGCTCTATCGCCAAAAAATACCCGCACCTCCAAATTAACGACTTAAGTAAACCCGTTACATTAGTTACTTTAAACGGAAACTTTATTAACATGAGGTATAAAGTGTTACAAAAGTCTATGATATTACACCACTCACCTCTTAAAAGAAGTTTCGTCCTCGAAACTCAACCTCAACCCTCGCTAAATAATTCGGGGTAACTCTCTCTCATTTTCGTTTCAAGTTCCCACGTCGCCTCGCGCTCCTCGTGGTTACTCCATTGCACCTTTACGTACGGGATTGTCCGGTTTCGAAGTTTCTTTTCTTCTCTTGCCAAGATCCGCATCGGCGTTTCCTCGAAGCTCAAGTCTTCCCGCAGTTCAACGGCCGAGGCGTCGAGGACGTGTGACGGGTCAGATAAGTACTTTCGGAGCATCGAAACGTGGAAAACGTTATGCTCCCGTTCAAGATTTGGCAGTAAGGCCAACCGGGCCCACGCGCTCCAAAATTTTGAACGGTCCCACATACCGTGGGCTCAACTTCCCTCGTATGCCAAACCGTCTTGTCCCCTTAGACGGTGACACGCATAGCAGCACATGATCCCCTACCGAAAATTCCAGTTCCCGTCGTCTCCGGTCCGCGTAACTTTTCTGCTGGCTCTGGGCGGTCAACAACCGCTGCCTGATAAGGCGCACCTTTGCTTCCGTTTCCTCTACGAGGTCTGGCCCCAAGAGTTTCGGCTCTCCCAAATCGTCCCAGCAAATGGGCGATCGACACCGGCGTCCGTACAAGGCTTCGTACGGGGCCATCTGAATACTAGCCTGATAGCTATTATTTTAAGCAAATTCCACGAGGGGTAGGTAACGCGACCACCCCTCCCCCAGTCTTAGCACACAAGCTCGAAGCATATCTTCGAGAATCTGGATCACTCGTTCCGATTGCCCGTCCGTCTACGGGTGAAATGCCGTGCTAAACTGCAGCTTGGTCCCCAACGCCTGCTGCAGACTCCGCCAAAAGTTTGACACGAAGCGTGTGTCCCTGTCCGAGGTTATGGATGATGGTACTCCATGCAACCTCACCACCTCGTCGATATAGGTCTGCGCCAGCCGATCTCTAGTCCACGTCGTGTGAATCGGTATAAAGTGGGCCAATTTCGTCAGACGGTCCACAATGACCTATATCGCGTCGTGTCCTTGTTGCGATCGCGGAAAACCGGTCACAAAATCCATGGTGATCCGTTCCCATTTCCACTCCGGTATGGACAACGGTTGTAGTTTTCCTGCCGGTCGCTGGTGTTCTGCCTTCACCTGTTGGCACACCAAACATCGTACCACGAACTGCGCCACATCGTTCTTTAATTTAGGCCACCAAAAGGGATGTCTCAGGTCTCTGTACATTTTTGTACCTCCGGGATGCGCAGTGTAGGGGGCGTTATGCGCTTCTGCCAGAATTTCTTTCCTTAGTTCCGGCACTTCAGGCACGCAGACTCGTCCCCGGAACCTCAACACATCGTCAACGCCGATCACAAAATCCCCACCTGGTTCCGATGATGACCTGTCCCACACCTGCTGTAGTTGTGGGTCCGTCACTTGGCCTTCTGCGATCCTCTTTATCAGCGTAGGCTTTATTACCAAGGACAGAAATTTTGCAACTGCTCCTGCTGGCACTACCTCCAGTCTCAGTTGCGAGAATTGTGCAATTAGCCGATCCTGTTGGGTAAGGGCGCTCAGTGCCGTCTCCCCCGCCTGTCCCTTCCGGCTCAAGGCATCGGCCACCACGTTTGCCTTTCCGGGGTGGTAATGGATGGACAAATCGTAGTCCTTCAGTAGTTCCAACCACCGCCGTTGCCGTAAGTTCAACTCCTTTTGCGTAAACAAGTATTTGAGGCTCTGGTGGTCGGAGTACACACGACTGCCGCGAGCTCCAAGTCGTGTGTAGGATAGTTCCGCTCATAATCCTTGAGCTGTCTTGATGCATATGCGATGTCTTTCCCCTGTTGCATCAACACGCTTCCCAGTCCACTTCGAGATGCATCACAGTAGATCTCGTAATCCTCACCGGGCTGTGGCAATGTGAGTACCAGTGCCCGCGTGAGTCTGTCCTTAAGCTCCTCGAAGCTCTTCTGGCATTGAGCCGTCCAGACGAATTTCTCCCCTTTCTGGGTTAGTCGAGTAAGGGGAGTGGCTATCTTTGAAAAGCCTTCCACGAAGCGTCGGTAGTATCCTGCTAGCCCGAGGAAACTTCAGATTTCTGTCACCGTGGTCGGGCGAGCCCAGTCGGTCACCGATTCTATCTTTTTCGGATCTACCGCAATTCCCGTGGCCGAGACAATATGTCCCAAAAAATCGACCTCGCGGAGCCAAAACTCGCACTTTTTGAGTTTGGCAAACAGTTTTTGATCCCTTAGGGTCTGGAGGACCACTCGGAGGTGCTCCTCATACTCCCTATCCATGCCGGAATAGATGAGGATATCATCAATAAAAACCACCACAAATTTATCCAGGAATGGTTTAAAAATCCAGTTCATCATGTCCATAAATACCGCTGGGGTATTGGTAAGCCCAAACGGCATCATCGTGAACTCGTAATGGCCATAGCGAGTTCGGAACGCCGTCTTCGGTATATCCTCACCTCTGATTCTGAGTTGGTGATAGCCCGACTGGAGGTCGATCTTTGAGAACACGGTCGCCCCTTGGAGTTGGTCAAACAGGTCATCGATACGTGGCAAGGGGTATTTGTTCTTCACCGTGACCTTGTTTATTTCCCGGTAGTCTATGCATAACCGTAAACTCCCGTCCTTCTTCCTTACAAAGAGCACAGGCTCCCCATTGCGACACACTCGGTCGGATGAACCCCTTGTCCAGGAGGTCCTCAACCTGCGCCTTCAATTCCTTTAGTTCGGCGAAGGCCATTCTGTATGGCGCCTTCGTGATGGGTTTTGTCCCCGAGATTAGCTCGATAGAGAAGTCGACCTCGCATCCAGGTGGCATCCCCGGAAGTTCGGGCGGAAAAACATCCGGGAAGTCCCTTACAACTGCAATGTCGGAAAGTGAGGAGGTGGGTCGGGTCGCCAGATCCACCGAGGCTAAGTACGCCACGCATCCACTCTCCATCATTCTCCTTGCCCGGGTTGCGGTGATGACGGTCGAAAAGAATGTACTCTTACACGCGAGGTATACGTTTTTCGAAAATCTCGGTTCCCGCAGTCGTACTTGACGTCTGTCGCAGTCGATCTCCACCTGGTAGTTGGTAAGCCAATCCATTCCCAGAACTACGTCGAATTCCTTCAGCGGAATGACCACCAGGTCTCCTGGGCAGTCTAACCTTCCCAACCTTATTGGGCAGGAAGGCACATAGTTGACGGCCTCAATAGGCCCCCCAGGAGTCTGGACGGTGAGGGAATGGCATAGGGGTTTCATTTCCAAGTCATGAGTATGGGAAAAAGTACTAGATACAAAGGAGTGTGATGCCCCAGTGTCGAATAATGTTCTAGCTCGAGAGTCTGAGATTAGAGTAGTACCTGCCACTACGTCTTCTGGTGGGTCTGCCCCTTGGTGGGTCATCGAGTAGATCCTTCCTCCTGATTGCGGACATGTCTCCCCCTCCTGTCGGGTGGGCGGAGGGCGCGCCGTGGGTCCCGAGGGGATCCTTCCCCTCCCTTACTGTTGTGGCGGTGGGGCGGAGGCTGCGGATGAGGCTGGTCCCGGGTTTGTGGGGCAGTTGAAACGAAAATGGCCCTGCTTGCCGCAACGGAAGCAGCGGTCATGCCTCTTCGCGCACTCAGTAACTTTGTGGGCTCCATTGCAGATAACACAGGGTCTGTCCCCTGGTCTTTGACCGCCTACCGGTGCGCTCCTAGCCCCGTGGTGTGACTTTGGGTGTTTAGGGGGCCGACTCCCGCTGGTTGGTCCCCCTCCTGTGAAGGATTACGGACGCTTCTTATCTCTGTTGAAATCCGTGTCCTCTCGCCGAGCGCGCGTCACTGCGAAGCCGCGCTCCACAATGGTAGCCCTATCCACCACCCTCTGGAAGGTGTGAAGGTCCGCTGCTTGCACCACCTCGAAGATGTTGCTTCATAACCCGTCAACGAAGAGGCGGGCTTTATGAGCTTCGTCCCTTATGACGAAGGGGACGCAATTTGCCAACCTCACAAACTCTCGTTGATACTCCATGACGGATCTGTTCCCCTGCCGAATATGCTTCAGATCGTCCTCCATCTGTTGTTTCACACTGTTGGAGAAGAACGCTCCGAACAGCTTTTCTCTGAACTCGGTCCATGTCGGTAAGGCGTCGCCCTTCGTGGAATCCGGGCGCACCGTTTTCCACCATATCCGGGCATTTCCCTCAAGACAATGAACCGCTAGGGGAACTCTTTCATGTTCCTCCATCATTAAATCCTCAAATAGCTTTTCCATCGTATCCACCCACTTCTCCACGACCCAGGGATCGGTCGTCTCGCCCTCGAATACGGGTGGGTCGTGTTTCTTGAACTCGGACAAGTTCGCTCTCACCCTGTCCCGTTCCGTCCTTTGGGTGGAGGCTTCGCCCGTAACGGGTCCCGAAGCCGTTGGGCTGGGTGCGGCCGATGGCGCGGTCGGTTGGTCCATCGACACCCCGGTGGTCGCTGTCTGGGGAGAAGCGGCCGTTGTTTCTTCATGCGTTCCAGATGGTTCTGCCACGGGCGGGCTTGCTTCAAGTGGTGGGACCCGGGCGCTCTCCCCAGGCACGGCCTGTTGCTGCTGCGTCAGTTGACGCACGTGCTCTGTGAGGGTTGACTGTTGTCCAGCCATCTCACGTAACTGTTGGCGGATTAGTTCATTCTCCGTAGTTGCTGGAGCCGCATTATCGGCTCCTGCATTTTCAGTCGACGATCTTGTATGAGCCATTCTCCACTGTGAGCAAAGAAAAATCATTAATCATAGTTCGATCGGTCTAGCACCTTGACCTACTAACCCTGGGACTCTATCCCTTACTCCTAATAACCAAAGGTAAAAAGAATAACGTATCATTTACTAGCCCTCGTGGCTAGCGTCCTCTAACTGATGCCTCACCGTCGTCCCGAATTTCACCCCTACTCGGACCTGTCACAGTGTGGGTTGTCAGTGACTGATAAAGTAGAAAACATGCAAGGAAACGCGATAATAGAAAAGACACACCGAATCACTGGAGCATTTACTTTCCCCTCCCCCTCATGTATCACTAAATCCCTGTTGAAAGTCCCGCTAGGCACCTACCCCAACTTTCAGAATATTTTGGACCCCAACCCCAATACCGTACTCATCTTCTTGGTGCCTCCAACCCCTCCACTGCCCAAGCAGCAGTCGCCTCTCCTTGAGGGGTCCCCACTAACCTCCCCTTGTGGGGTACATGGGTAAAACGACTTACCATCTTTCCGGAAAAATACACCCTCTGCAGTGGCCAAACTGCCGGTGTGCGTGTAAGCCATATGAGTATATTTATTACCTTGCGACCTCAGCCGCTTTAGTCAGAATAGTATAACGCACCTGCGACCGCAGCCGCTTTGATTGACATATTAAAAGGGATTCACATGCTATGGGGTTAGTCAAACTATCAACATATCTACTTTATCAAAACGAGTATCCTGGAACGACACCACACCGGTAATAACCAACACCTACCCACCTCGATTATGCGGAACGTGCACTCCGGAGACCGAACCTTGCTCTCTGTCGACGGCCGGACCTAGAAGTAGTCCCCAAAAGAGCCGTGGTCATATCAGAAATATAATAGTGGATAAACCGAGCCCAACAACTCAAAAACACTAAAGACAACTTGACCCGGCTGTGGCGCCCGCGCGCGTCGAACGACGCGGCCGCCACCGCGGCGTTGCGGGTCGAACGGCCGCGCGGGCACCGGCCCCGTGCGGCATTTGCCATGACCGCGCGGGCCCTAGCTCCGCGTGGTGCAAGCCGCAGCCGCGCGGGCACCAACCCCGCGCGGCCCCTCCCGCAACCGTGCGGACCTCAGCCCCGCACGGCGCAAGCAGCGGCCGCGCGGGCGCCGGCCCCGCGCGGCCCTTGCCGCGGCGGCGCGGGCATCGACCCCGCGCGGCACGCGCCGTAACCGCGCGGGCGCCCGCCCGCGCGGCATTAGCCGTGGCCGCGCGGGCATGAGCCCCGCGCGGCATGCGCTGCCGCCGCCGCGCGGGCACCCGCCCGCGCGGCATAAACCGTAGCCGCGCGGGCAAGGCCCCGCGCGGCATGCACCGCCGCCGCGCGGGCGCCCGCCCGCGCGGCAGTAGCCGCGGCCGCGCGGGCATGGCCCCGCGCGTCGTGTGCCTCGATCGCTCGGGCGCTCGCCCGCGCGGCACTTGCCGCTGCCACGCGGGCACCGGCCCTGCGCAGCGCTTACCCTAGCCGCGGCCACGCGGGAATCTTGGTCCCGCGCGGCTCTAGCCGCGGCCGCGCGGGCACCGTCCCCGTGCGGCGCGTATTACGGTCGCGTCGGCGATGCCCTAGGGTTTTGCGGTACGACGCGTTGAGTAGCAACCGGCTACTCTTAAGACTCCGCGAAAGACCGAAACCGAAAACTGAGCGAAACTCTACGAAAATAAATCTTGTTTACCTCTAATCGTCGGAGACGGTGATCCGTTCACGCTCCCGGCTTCGCCACGTTCGTCGGGAGGGTTTGGGTCCTTTGGCCTTCTTCTTTTCCACCGTTTCCTTCTGATTAGGGTTTCGCCTTTCCCCTTTTCTTTCTCTCATTCCTTCCCCTCGTTTCCTTCCGGTTAGGGTTTGCCTTTTTCCTTTTCTTTCTTTCTTTCTTTCGGGAGAAGTCACAATTTAATCTTTTTGTACGACAACAATCCACATCGGGTATTTTAACAATCCTAATTAATTAATCCCTTAATTAATTAATTTCTCAATTAATTAATTCCTCAATTAATTAATTCCTTAATTAATTAATTCCTCAATTAATTAATTCCTCAATTAATTAATTCCTCAGATAAGATCCTTTAGGATAATTCTTTAAAGATAAATTCCTCTTTTTCCTCGGAAAGCGTGCCAAATCACTTACGCGGATTTCGATGCACCCCCTGGCTATTGCGATCACTTTCTACCCCTTTCCGGGAGTTCTGTAAGTCGGAATCCGGATCCGATCGCGCTGCCATTCTCCGTTTCTCGAGCTCTATCGCAGAAAAATACCCGCACCTCCAAATTAACGACTTAAGTAAACCCGTTACATTAGTTACTTTAAACGAAAACTTTATTAACAGGAGGTATAAAGTGTTACAAAAGTCTATGATATTACACACAAGTTTCATAAAAGCGGGACTGGATCACTACTATGCTCAAGTGGAACAAATTCCTCCACTAGAGAAACTCGATCCCCAATCTGATGCATAAGTAAACATCCGGTCAACCGCCCAATATCCGCGATTCCCGCAATACCCCACAATCCACAATCAAGTCCAATAACCGACACCCGGTCAACCGTCCAATATCCACGGTTGCCGCAATACCCCACAATCTACTATCATGTCCCATAACCGATACCCGGTCAACCGCCCAATATCCGCGGTTGCCGCAATACCCCATAATCCAGGCCCCGGCTACACTATCCCAAACCCTTGCTCGAATCCGAGCAACATGAACCACCTGACTAACAAATAAGGAGAAGAGAAGCAAACATGGATTCTCCTAAGTCAAGTTCCAACATGATAGTGTAGCAATAAAAGATGGCCTATCTAGATGTCCATACAAGCATACAAGTGCTCTCAAGAAAGATAAAAGAAGGATTATCATGCAATAATCTCGCAAAGAGTAAGTCATCGGTCATAACCACTATCCACCTATGCATGTCCAAATATCCTCAAGTAGTACCCACTAACAGGATAATTCACTTTGTCCCAGTTTACTATTCGATTCCACATGCAAGGTTAAGTGCTAACATAGCAAACAGTATGTCCATACAAGCATGCAAGTATACCTACAATAATATTCCCACAATCATGTTCTTACATCATTATTTCTCCAATAATATTTCCAACATGATATGTCCACAAGATTAGTCTCACATGATAGACTCACATTTATTTTCATTTAAGCATGACTGTCAATGGGGTGATCAATCAATAAGTCTAATATAGAGACTTCTCTAATAAACCTAGTGAGCAAGTCGAAAAGTGAGGTATACAACAACCACCCACCTCGATCGCGAAGCACGTGAGGCACCGCTCCAAACTCGCCCTCTCACAAAGAAAACCCCGGCTCACCACGAAAACTGCAACAACAACCAACACGGTGCACAAATTAATCCTACAATTAACACAATGCCACTGTCCGCGCAACAGTCCAGAAGATGGTTGATTTTCACCTGCGAGATGACCTCAGAAAATTCCATAAAAATAACCGCTACGATCCTTGCGACGAGTAGATGCTAAACAAGTACTCGCACGTCCTATTTCAACGCCTATAGGCCAAGAAACAAATAAAACACTGCGGCGAGCCAAAACTTTCCACGATCGATAATCTGTAGCATTCAGTCTAGAAAAGTGGAATTATCACCTTCGAAGCAACCTCAAAAAAATACGGTTGCATTCCTCTCGAAGTGTAGATGCTGATCGAGTCCTCACACTCCCCGATCCGATGCCCGTAGGCCGAGAAATCCCAACAATACTCCACCGCTGTCCCAAACATCGCAGCAGTACAAGGGGTCAAAAGGTGTCACGCCCCGGAGTCGAAACTGTGACCCGGGCTTCGCCAACAGATCCGTCATCTGTACGGAAACCCCCGCACAGACGAAGCGTCTACCCTGCAAGAGATCTATAGCTAACCATGTATCAGAGATGAAAAAGAACTAAAAGCTACAGAATCAATCACTGAACATCTGAATAAAAATAAATCCTCAATACAAAGTCTCTCAGCAATGAAAATAAAAGTACAACCCTCACAATCACTCAGACTGTCCAGTACAAAAGTGTAATCAAGAAAATACAGGGTACATCTACCTCTGACTCTCAATGCTGGTAAGGAACTACTCGGCCACGTCCTCACCTCGATCAGCTGTCTCCGCGCGAGCTAAGCCGGAACAGCAACCTCAGGAAACCCGTCACCGCAGCGGGTGTGAGAACTACTGCAGAAGGTAGTTCCCAGTGGATACCGTCACCAATATCCACGGTATGCCCACAAAGTCTACTGGAGGCAAACAGATAGGTATGCAGATAGATAAATAGGAAAGCTGAATGAAACTACAGCTAAATGTCTCAACCATCATGCTCAAAAGGAAGCTCTACTATGATCACGCTATGCATACACTCGCTACTGCTAATATGCCTCAAGTACCATGCTCAAAGGAAAACTCATCTAAGAACATGCTATGCATACACCACTCGCACACGAGGTGCTCACAAAACTCAAATCTCAATGACTGCCAAAACTGGCTCAGTCAAGCCTGCGCCTGTCATCTAGGAACGCACTTGCCCACTACCACGCATCCACATGAGGACGGAATTTATGTGGGGCGTCCTAAACTGACTACTAGGAATGCACCTGCCCACTACCACACATCCACAAGAGGACGGGATTTACGTGGAGCGTCCTAAACTGACTATCTCAATCTCACTCAAAGTGACCCATTGGTAACTCAGCCAGGGGTATCATCATCATCACGCATCCAGAGCGTAACTCGAGGGGAGCGACCCCACCGAGCTCAAGTATATCTCAACTGTCTCAACAAGCGGCACATGCAGGCTATGATCCACGATCAAATAGATCGGAAACTCAATGCTCAAATAACACAACTCAGTCGGGAAACCCTCCACGACTCGATCAGGAAATGCCCAAACACTCTCACAGCTATGTCGAAGAACCCTCAACGACTCAATCTGATAATGCACAACCCGTGGCTAAGTCGGGAAACCTCCACGACTCAATCTGCCAGAGCCCAAAACTCTCATAGTGTAGAGTACCGGGACTTTGTAGAGCGCACCGACCCCGCATGTTTTGAGAGCCTGTACACTGATGTATTTATTAGAGATACCTCCCTGTTGAGTTCTGAGTTTTGTATATGAGGATATTATATGATTATCATTTTTGGGAGATGGACATTGTTGTATTATTTCCAGTTGTACAGTGGTTGATTTTAGTTTTACAGCAGATTTTCATTTATAGCTCTGATATCTGTTAGCTGTAGTACTTTTCTTGCAGGTAGGATGCTTCGCCTATGCGGAGTTTGGCATAGGTGGCGGATCTGTTGGCGAGCCCGGGTCGCAGTTTCGACCCCGGGGCTTGACAAATAGCTAGGTCGGAGAACCACCTCCACGACTAAATCAGAAATGCACTACCCATGATCTAGAATAACCTCATCAATCTCAACAAGGAAGCTCAAACCCACATGACACTAAAAACTCATCCCACAGAGCTCTAAAAATCCACTCGGCCCCGGGCACGAGAACACATGCATCCTGAACCTACTCAACCCCTCTGGAAGCTCTCAATATTTTAAAACTATTTTCTAAACTCAGTTTTCATTAAAACAGTCCGACGATTTTTAAAATGGTTCAGATGCCAATCTAATGCCAACTAATCATGCAGTCTAGTGTCAAATCACCTCTAGATCATGCTAAAAATATCTGGGGCTCATAAATGTCTTTCTATAATTTTCTAGGCAACTATCAGATTTACCAGCTATGCAAATAAATAAGCTAAACATGATCAACATGCATACAATAGCTTTAGAAGGCATTCCATATATCTTGAAGAATTTCCAACCCACCTCAAATGCTTTCCGTAGGCATCGCTGAAGTCGGTGAAGCGCGAACCCGCTCACAGCCATAATCTGCTGAAGACCCTCGGAAAAATCCCCGGAATCTCAAACAAATCTCTCGAGTCTTCTACAAAATCCTGCGCGCACTCCGGCTATCAACCCCCGGGGTCGAAACTGCAACCCGGGCTCGCCAACAAATCCGCCACCTATGCCAAACCCCGCATAGGCGAAGCGCTCCACCTGCAAGAAAAGTACTACAGCTGAACAGATATCAGAGCTATACCATAAAAGTACGATAAAATTAAAACCATCCATCTGTACAACTGGAATAATGAAGATACAAAGTCCATCTCCCATAAATGATAATCATACAATATCCCCAAAATACAAAAACTCAGAACTCAACAGGGAGGTAACCTGAAATAATACATCAGTGTACAGGCTCTCAATACAAGTAATAATCTCACTACAATAATCTCTCGAAAGCAGAAATAAACTGATCTACTGATTGTACTCAGGATCTCCAATGTAGGGGTACCGCTACTCTCCACAGACGGGTAGGGATCTAGCACGCGACTCCATCGCCTCGCAGAGCAACCGCAGAATCAGCAACACCCGCTAAGACTCTGCAAACAAAGGAGAGAAAGAAAGGGGAGGGGAAAACCCCCAATGGGTGTGAGAACTACACCAAAAAGGGAGTTCTCAGTGGGTGCCACCGCCAGGCCCGACGATCTGCCCACTAAGTCCACTAAAGGCATAAGATAACCAATGCAGTAAAACTGAACAAGAAAGCTAGAGGTACTCAACAGCTACCATGCCTCTATCTAAATGCTCAAAAGGGGAAAACCAATGGAAGGTATGCAGCCACTCGCACACGAGGTGCACAATCGACCCAATCGAGTTGACTACCACATCGGGTCCAGTCAAGCTTGCGCCTCCCTAGTATATCAACATAGGGTGTCCAGTCGGACTAGCTCGCGAATGAATAGTGGCTCATGCAGGCTATAGTCGAAATCCACGCTCTCTCTCAGAACGGATAGACTCAAGATCCTCGACCTCTCGCACAACGGTTGAAAACTCACAACGACCACGGGACCACCGTTAGCCCCAACGGTTTCCAACAACACAAGCACTGGTCTGATCACAGCTACTAGACTCCACTCGGCCCCCAGGCACGAGTGCAACAATAAAAGTACCTGCCTGAATAAACCCAATCAAATGAACCGGTATAGAACCCGGTACTGCCTGCTCTGTCATCAATCTCACGAACTCAGTATCCCAAGAACTCAGTAGCGGAATCTGCACACATGGCTCGAAACCGCGGGATCGGTACACATGGCTCGCATCCCAAAATAAGTATCAGACCGACACGAATGGCTCGGTCATAGGCCTACCTCCGGAGTGGCACTCGAGGGGAGCGACCCACACGAGTAAACTATCACTGTAACAAGTATCCCTGTAACAAGTATCACGATATAGCAGGACAGGATCACGACTCTGATCAAAGTGGGAAACTCCATCCACTAAAGGGAAACCCGACACCCAAACTGATACAAGGGTAAACAATAAGTGGGAAACTCCATACACTAAAGGGAAACCCGACGCCCAACTGATGCACAAGTACATATCCGGTCAACCGCCCAATATCCGAGGTCGCCGCAAAACCCCACAAGTCCACAATCAAGACCAACCTGTCCCAGACTCGAAGTCGCAACTACACTATCCCAAACCCCTGCTCGAACCAGAGCAACATGAACCACAAGACTAACCAATAAGGAGAAAAGAAGCAAAACATGGTTTCTCCTAAGTCAAGTTCCAAAATGATAGTGTAGCAGTAAAAGATGGCCTATCTAGATGTCCATACAAGCATGCATTTGTCCTCAAGAAAGATAAAAGGGAGTATAACCGATAGTAGCTTCACATAAATATAAACTCATGCCGAAATCATCTATGGACTACACCTGCCCAAAATCCATGATCCATAATCCATAATATCTCCTCAGAGTAAGACCCGCATATAGATATAAAATCCTGTCCCTTCGAATGATCAATCCCCGTAAAATACTATGTGCTAACATGGCATGCTAAAAACCCGCTACTACAAATTGTCAAACCCACATGAATAGGTCAATGATTAAATAATATGTACAATAATTAGGTAAGCATTAATCCACAAGATCTAGGCCAATTTCCATGCTTACATCTCAAATCTATTAATTGTACGTTTACTCATGCATGCTTTCTAACATAGAATTAGAGAACCGCCCATCGGTTCTGGGGATGAAGCAACCCACCTGAAATGCCTTCCGCAGGCAAAGCCGAAGTCGGTGCAGTGCGTAGTCACACGCTATCCAAAATCTGCCAAAACCGCACCCTCGGCATCCAGCCGCACAAGCCTCTGTTCCAACCAACAACATCGCCAACAATCAATAACCAGCACCACAATATTCCCAAAACAGCGCATGCTGTTTTTACCAGCCAGCAGAGAAGAGGGGATTTTTACCTGCATACAGTCCTCTAAAAATCCCAGAAAAATCACGGTTGCGATCCTCGCGACGAGTAGCCCCAAAATGAGTATTTATACACCTTATTCTTGTTGGGTTATGTATAATAGGATCTAAATAGAGGAAAAAACACCTAGAGGGGGGTGAATAGGTGTAAACAATAAACACTCAAAAATCTTTGCGATATAAAACCCAATGCGGAAAAAATAAATAACACGCAGAGATTTTTACGTGGAAAACTCCAAACCGGAGTAAAAAACCACGGGACCGATAACACGGTGAAATCCACTAGAATTAAACATGTACAAGGTGATATACCGTACTCACAGACGACTCAACCTTTTCCATACGCTCCTAGTTGATCTTCTCCACTCGCTCCACGACGCTTCTCGAATCCACGATCTGCATCAAACGCCGAATCCACGGCGTCCAACGTCGAGTCCACGACGTCCAACCGAATCCACGGTCTTCACCCAGTAGCACGCTTCGAATCCACGAACGTACCTCGCTCCGAATCCACGAGAGCGGTTGCACCTTGAATCCACAAGGCCACGCGAGTCCACGCGCCGATTTGGGATAAATCGTTGTTTTTTGGGTGGTGATGATCCGCCGAATACTTAGATTAGAAATAGATCGGAAATACCATCTAAGTATTCATTGATTTGATTCTACTCAAAATGTGAGTATGAAAACCTAGAATCAAATCAATCAATATAGATGAAGAAACATAAGATAGAATCTATGATTTCCTTTCTTCTCTATATGTGGATCTTAGGCCGTATATAAGATGACGCCTTTTAGGTTTAGCGGCTTCTTTTTGGATTAGCCCTAGAAAAAGAATCATAGGGTCTATTTATAGGTTAGAAACCCTTGGAAAAAGATAAGGATCAAAAACTATCCTTTTCTGGAATTTTACATGACGACGATCCGGATCGGAGTTCGGCGATCCGGATTGCAGTAGCGAGAAAAACAGTTTCCAGAAAAACGAAGGTTCGGGATCCGGATCGAAGTGCCTGATCCGGATCGTTCATACAGTTCACCAAACATCAACGTTCGGGATCCGGATTGAAAAGCCTGATCCGGATCGTTCAAATAAAATGGTAAACCCAGTGTTCGGGATCCGGATCAAAGGAAGCTACGATCCGGATTGAACTGGTGTATGAACGAACAACCTTCGGGATCCGGATTGCAAAGTCTGATCTGGATCCTGAACATGTCCCATGTCCAGTTTTTGATATTTATGCAATTACAAGTTCATCCAAGTGTTTCTACACTATAAGAAGTATTCGGATCACCAAAGATATTAAGTTAAACATACCTGATCCTTTTGAATTCTTCTTTCTTGAGATTGAGTTATATGATCCAACCTTCTTTACCTTCAATCTTCAAGACTTAACCGAATTCACGAAATACGCCAACTTAAATTCCGTAACAATCTCCCCCTTTGGCGGTTTTGTGACAAAACATAGATCCACTCAAGAAAATTCAAAAAGATATTTTTGTTGCTATCACCATACAACAAAAATTTATAATGGAGATCCAAAATAAAATACATGAGTTAAACTCCTAAAACAGATTCTAGACTTAGACATCTGTACTCTCTGCAAAAGAAATTATTCTTGACAAAAGAAATCGTTAGATACCTCAAGAATTTTATATCATTCAAAAACCACATACAGAGATGAAGTTTATACTCATCATGACATTTATACATTCAGATATGTAATTTGATCATAGTTAAAACACCAACATATCTTCTATGCAATCAAAATCCAAATGTCATGTTAGTGAACATCAACTTGTTAGTTATATTACATGCCCAAATAGTTAGTCGAATAGTTAGTCGAGGCATGCATTCAAACCAAATACAAAACCAAAAGTTGAAGTTATACTTACCTTTCAAGTTGAGGTTATACTTACCTCCATAGTTTCAAGTTTCTCACAAACATTGTATCATTGTTTATACTTCTCTCTCCCCCTTTTTGTCACAAAAGTTAGCCAAAAATTACCAAAATGGAGAGAATAGTTAACAGTTCAAGTACCAAAAGTTTGAGAACTAAAAACTAAAAACTAAAACTTAAAAACCTGCACAAGAGACGGATTAAAAATCTGCATAAGAAACAGAAATTAGAAGGATACGGATTATTCAGACTCATCCGAACTGATACAGCCGAGAATTTTGAAGATTTTCTTTAACCTTTTATTCATGGATGACTGCTTCTTATTTACCTTCTTTATTTCTTCCTTTACCTTAATAAGTTCATTTGATATACGTTCTTAATCGTTGGAGAGCCTTTGCTGTTCTTTATAGATTGAGGTAACTGATGCATCATCATCAGAAGTTGATGGAGGTGCTCGTTGTGCTGCATGTGCTGGTTGGACTGGAGGGGTTGCTGCCGGTGCAGAGGTTGTTGCTTGTTGTTGTTGTGCTCGTTGTCGGTGAGGAGGTAAGATGGGCTCGTCTTGCTTTGTCGAGAGAGACTTTACAATTATTGTTTCATTGATCGTTCCTAGACTGTGCATGTAGGAACTCGCACTTGTGTCAGCTTTAAATTTGCGAAGAATGTGCATAATGATCATTGGATAAGGTAGTCTCTCTGAAGGGTGAGCATGCTCCACATAGCGAGCCATCCTCGCCCAGATGATGTAAGGAATGTTTAAGTTTGCTCCCATTGCTGCTGTGGGGTTTCCAAGAAGATAGAGGAACAACATCCTATCCCACCGAAGAACCTTTGTATTCATATTTGGAAGGACGTTATAGCAGATAATGAAGTTCAAAAAGCGAAACTCTAGTCGAAGTTCTTTTGAGAAAACGGAGTTTCCAGTCGACCGAGTATCTGGAAGACAGATTCCATCAACTACCACTCTCCAGGAGTTGGTGTTGAAGATTTGATTCTTCAGATAATGAGCGCCATCAGCTCGGGCCTTCATCCCAATCAATTGATTCCGTTTCAGATTCTGTATCGGAATCATCTTTAGTTTTCTTCGCTTTCTTAGCCCTCTTGGGCTTGACAGTGTCTCTCGTATGTACCATAGCAGCCAGAAGAAGAATGATCCAGGTGATCACCATTGCTATTGGTTTCTTGTGAAAAGAAATCCTGTGAGCAACAACTCAAGAACACGAAAAATTGTTAATTTTCAAAAAATTGAAAAATTGTACCCAAACAATCATTATCGTGTAGAGAGACTAAGAATCAAATTAGTTTTGCAAAAAGAATTTTAAAAATAGATCAATCGCATGATTTTCGAAAATTCCCATTATATGCCCTAAAACCGAAATTTTTGAAATCGAAGGCCAAAAATCCGTTTATCATGAGAATACCTAGCATATTGTGGTGACCCAGACCTTTGCTGGGCTTCTTCAGTGTGACCAGCAGCTTCTGGAAGCCTACGTGGCTTGTCGGCGGTGTTCGCGCGCCTATTTGGACACAAGAGATGGACCCTGTGAGCTTTGGTTGGCTGTATTGGCCTTCGGCTGCTTTTGCCGAATTTTAGGAAAGGATTTTGGCCAAACAGAGGGTGGATTTGGGTTCAGTGCGGAAAAACGCTTGGAAATGGCTTTTTGTTTGCTTAATTCTGAGTCCGGATGCCCAAAAGCGGGCTCCCGGAAGTTTTGGCAGTTTTTGGGGTTTGCGGGAGCCTCCGGCAAATTATAGGTTTGGAATTTGGCAAAATGGACACCGTTTTTGGAATCAGCGCGCGAAAACGGTCAAGATGGGCTATTTGCTTGATGTTTTTGGGTTGGCGGTTACTGTTCATGCCGGAACAGTACTTCCGGCGATCACCGGCGGCGGCTGGCGGCGGCGGGCAGCGGCGGAAGGCGGCGGAAGGCGCTCGGGCAGGCGGCGCGCGGCCGCGGGCAGGCGCACAGGGGCGCGGGCAGGCGCGCGGTCCACCGCGGAGGTCGTGCACCGGGGGCGGGCCACGTGGCGCTCTCCGGTTGGCCGGTTCAGCAGGCGCCGTCCACTGAATTTTGGTCCGGGTGCACGGTAGACCGGGTGGACACGTGGCGAGAGGTGATTGGTTCGGTGTTGTGCTCCCGGTCCACACAACCTGTGGAGTCGTTGGCCGGGGCAGGTGCCGTACGCCCGGGGCAGGTGGCCGTACGGCCCGGGTCAGCCGCGACGTGCGCGGTCCACGGCGCGACGTGCGTGGTGCACGGGTTGCCGGGCCACGTGTCGCGTCGCCATTCGCGGGCGCAGGTGCACCGGGTGCAGTGGGGGCCCGGGGGAGTGTGGACTGGGCTGTGTGGTGGACCGGGCCGCACTGTGCGCGCCCGAAAGTTGTGGGCCGGGCCGCACTGTGCGCGCCCGGAAATTTCCGGGCGCCCGAAATCCCGGACAGAATGGGAATTTTCCCATTTGTTTCTCCAGCACTATATATACCAACCCGAGCCCCCCTTCTTTGCTTTCTTTCTCTCAACCCTTTCACTTTCTGCCCGAGCCCCCTCAAGCTAAGTTGTTCACCTCTTCACCCTTGATCTTCCTGCCAAGTTCTAGGATTTTTGAAGGCACGAATCCCGAGGTTCCCCATTTTACGGTGCGGCGCGACGTTGCATTCCTGGGTTCTTCTTCGGCGCAGCGACAGTGTTTTAGCTCCCCTGGGCTACCCCGAGATCATTTTGCTGTGATTCTTGCGCCGGCAGACTCCTAAGAGGTAGGACTTCATCTTCCGTTTTGATCGCGCTTTCCCGTTTCGAGTCTTTGGCACGGATCCCGAGGCAACACTGTGACCCATTTTCTGTTTGGCTTTGTGGGACAGCATCGAGGTGTTTTGGCCATATCTTTGCGCATGAGCGTCAGACAGAAACGAGCTTATACAACTTTTTCATCTACGGATCGCAAGGAATGCGCTCGTATTTTTCTTAGATTTTTCTGAGATTTCATCAGAGGTGAGAATCACTGTTTCTCTGTATACAGTGCTACAGTCTTTTGTGCTGAAATCTCTTGAGTGTACCACCTTGTCGAATTTATATCTTGGCTTACCGAACTCCGATTTGGGCGTGCAAGGTACCGTTTCGAAGCTATCGACGCAAGGATCGCTGTGATATTTTTATTGGAATTTTCTGGGCACTATCTGCAGGTGATAATTTAACAGTTCAGAATTCGAGGTTGTATGTGGTTTTAAGTGCTATATTTGGGAGCCTAGTGTAATTAGTGGACTTTGTATTGTGCCAGGAGTGTTACGGGTGTGCTGAACTTATTGGAGCAAGGGATTAGAGTTAATTGGTGTTTTCAGCTGTTGGGCTTTGGACAGTCAGCTTTTCAGGTGGGTGCCTTATTCCCGGAACCGGTGGACGGTTCTCTAAATTTTCATATGTTAGCATTGCATGCAGGTGAATGGTACAATAGCTGGGATTGATCGGTAAGTTTAACAATGAGGATTTTATGGAAATTGCAAGTGAATTATTCACTGTATGACAATGGTATTAATCAAATAGTCATGTTGCTGATTAGTGAAAGCTTATCTAAGGACAAGGATACCCTATATGATTAATTATCATGCCATATTAGCACATAACCTTTTATGAGGATGGTTTATGCATTGGGATAGGATTATGTAGTTATGTGCAGGTTCTACTCTGAGGAGCCATTATGGATTGAGAATTATGGACAGGTATGGTCATTGATAATTTTGGCATTAGGTTTATTTTCTTTATTCTTCTTGAGGACAAATGCATGCTTGTATGGACATATGTGTATGGACATATAGTTAGGCCATCTTTTACTGCTGCACTACATATTGGAATTTGACTTAGGAGAAACCATGATTGCTTTCTTTCTCCTTTTTATTTAGACTTTTGAGTCATGTTGCTCGGGTTCGAGCAGAGGTTTGGGATAGTGTAGCTGGGACCTTAGGGTCAGAGACAGGGTGTGCTTGATGTTGGATTGTGGGTTATTGCGGCAACCGCGGACAGTAGGCGGTTGACCGGATCTTGATTTATTTACCCAATTGTGGATTGTGGGTTATTGCGGCAACCGCGGACAGTAGGCGGTTGACCGGATCTTGATTAATTTACCCAATTGTGGGTTGTGGGTTATTGCGGTGACCGCGGACTTTGGGCGGTTGACCGGATGTTGACTATTGCATCAGATTGGGTATCAGATTTGTTCTAGTGGATGGTGTTTCCCACTTTTTGAGTATTATTGCATCAGATCGGGGTTTTGTTAGTGGACGGAGTTTCCCACTTTGATCATAGTCTTGATCCAGTCCTGCTATTATGAGATAGTGGTCACAGAGATACTCGATACAGTGATGCTTGATACAGTGATACTTTACTCGTGTGGGTCGCTCCCCTCGAGTGCCACTCCGGAGTAGGCTTTCCACGGTGCAGAGCGCCGGGCACCATGCTGGGTTTTGAGTCCTTGGGACTCCTTTGCTTCGGTGTTATGCGTAGGCTGGCATACCCGTCGCGGCAGAGCAGGTAGTACCAGTGATTACTGGTCTATCGATTGGGTTTATTCAGTCAGATACTTTTGTTACACTCGTGCCTGGGGGACCGAGTGGAGTCTAGTAGCTGTGTTTAGACCAGTGCTAGTATTGTTGGGAACCGTTCGGGGTTTGACGATGGTCCCGTGGTCGTTGTGAGTTTTTTGACCATTGTGTGAGAGGTTGAGCATCTTGAGTCTTTCCGTTCTGAGAGAGAGAGGGCATGGATTTGACTATAGCCTGCATGAGCCACTACTCGATAGCGAGTCAGTCCGTTTGGACGCCCTACGTAATTCCTGCCCGTCAGCGGGAGGTGGTTGTAGGTGGGCGCAGGTTTGACTGGACCCGATGCGGCAGTCAGCTCGATTGGGTCGATTGAGCATCTCGTGTGCGAGTGTTGCATATCTTCATCAGAGTTGCCCCATTTGAGCATTTGGTTAGAGGCATGGTAGCTGTAGAGTGTTTCCAGCTTCTTCTTTCAGTTTTACTGCATCGGTTATCTTTTGCCTCTAGTAGTCTTGGTGGGCAGATCGTCGGGCCTTGTGGCGATACCCACTGAGAACTCCCTTATTGCGAAGTTCTCACGCCCGTTCGGGGTTTTCCCCCTTTTGTCCTTTCTCCTCTTTGTTTTGCAGAGTCTTGGCGGGTGTTGCCGTTCTGTGGTTGCTGTGCGTGGTGAGGGAGTAGCGAGCTAGATCCAGACCCATCTTTGGAGAGTAGCGGTACCCCCTTTGGAGGAGATCTTCAGTATAGTCGGTAGAGTGGTATTTATTTCCTCTTTTGAGAGACTGATGTAGTGAGGATATGATGTATTGAGAGCTTGTACACTGATGTTTATATGAGATATCTCCCTGTTGGGCTATGAGTTTTGTACTCGAGGTTATTGTATGTTTATCTTTTTGGGAGAGGGACCTTGTTGTTTTATCTTCAGTTGTACAGTGGTTGATTTTATTTCTATAGCAGTTTTTTTTCTTTTAGCTCTGATATCTGTTAGCTGTAGCTCTTTTTGCAGGTAGGACGCTTCGCCTATGCGGGTTTGGCATAGGTGGCGGATCTGTTGGCGAGCCCGGGTCGCAGTTTCGACCCCGGGGCGTGACAGATTAGGTGGTATCAGAGCCTAGGTTGTAGGTCATGGTGGACTTAGAAACCCTAGGCTTGTGGTTGGACCCTAGGATGACTTCGTGAGAGTCGTGATTTGTAGCGAGAGTCCTGATTGAGTTTTACACCTCTCCCGAGGAACGGGATGAGTGATTGGCATGTTTATTCTCCTAAGTAGTTATGTTGGCTGCAGACAACATAACGTTATGGAATGGGTGACATGCTCTAGACTTTCGCGGGATTGGGTCGAGCGTTGTTGTGTGCTGATTTGTGGTTTCGTCGTGGCGAGCGGTGTCTCCCCGACGCTGGGTTTGGGACCCTTGTGCATCCTGTCATGGCAGTTGAGCTTGAGCGGTTGGTTTTGGGCCGGATACCCGGATTGAGGTCAGAGAACTCCGGACCCAGATGACAGGATTGTCAGAGGCATATCAGCGGCAGAGTGAGCAGCTAGTTTGGTGACGCAGTTGTCAGAGCAGTGGGCGGCCTGACAGTACTTTTCTTCTGAGACCACCAGGATGTAGTATCCTCAGCGGCAGGGATTTCTGTAGTGCCAATAGAGCGTGTGGCCCCCTCCGTGCCAATGTTTAATGCCAAGGCACTGAGGTAGGGTGGATGGTTGACAGCAGAGGAGCTGTGGGGCATGTTCGATTGAGTGAGCCAGACTTGGCAGATGAACCACCCCGACTCGTAAGATTGAGCTCGGAGCCTTTGGAGGCAGAGTTGTGGTTGGGGGTGATGGAGTGATCAATTGAGAGCCTCCCTGTGCTAGAGAGTTTATGCTGTTGTTGAACTGGCGCTCCAGGTTTCGAGGGACGAGGCACATAGGATAAGTGAGATTGGGAGTGGATTGCGCCAGGATACTCCTTAGTTTCTTTTCGGTCCCTCCTGTTCGGGTTTTGGACTGTGGATGCCTCGTCGGAGTAGGCATTGTGTTTGGAGCTGGACACTGCAGTTCCTTGGACGGGGATCTGCCGCTAGAGGCGAGTTCTGGAGGGAGGCGCTTGGCGCTAGGTGATGGAGGACAGGTCGGCAGGCAGAGGCATTTTCGTTTTGCTTTCCTGGGTGGTGGATATCCTTGTGGATGGTTAATGCAAAGCTTACCCAAGGGAATTCTACCCTTTGTGATTTATCATTTGCATATTTTGAATGTATTATTTGGGATTGAGGGGTGAGCTTAGTAAGGATAATTGTATAAGGAATCGCATGAATCAATTGTGCTTGGTCGTATGACGATGATACCCAGGTGGATTTCTGAGACGTCAGGGGTTGGGTGGACCCCGATGACAGCAACAACCCTTTCATCAGAGTGGCGCAGCGGTAGCGTGGATTGGTTGTTTGCGAGAGACCACGTTCGGCATCTCAGTGTGAGCATGGACAGAGGTCGTGCTCCCTTTGTGATTGGTCTAGATATTTTGGCAAGCTGAGCGACGACCACTTGCATCGAGCGGATGAATCTGTGCCGCCCGGTTGGAGGGCGCCACGGTAGTGGATTGAGTTGTCGCAGGTGTGATTTCTTCACAGCAGTCGGAGTTAGGACATGTTGCGTTCCTGCATGGGCTAGCGGTAGAGTCGTTACCACTTGCACTTGAGGTACAGGTTACTGTTGGCATTGTGCAAGTGGAGGAGGCTTGTCCAGTGCAGCAGAGGCCGTAAGTTATGCCGGCAGACTTATTGGTTTCTACGGCAGCTCAGTGTTATGACCCAGTGCTTGGGATCGGTTGGCATAGTGCCACAGGATGTTTGACTGCTGAGAGAAAGGACTTTGACTTTTTGCGAGGCGGATAATGGAAGGCATTTTGTTTGTTGAGACTTTTTGAGCACACAGGTTGCAGCGTCCGTGTGAGAGGTGCCTACGGCGGCAGCGGGACTTAAGGATGTCCCTATTGTCCATGAAATCCCAGGTGTAAGTCCACCTAAGCCGATGATTAGGCCGCCAGAAAGGAAGATTAAGATTGCGATTGACGTGATTCTGGAAACCGCGCCAACTTCATTAGCCCCTCATTGGATACCGCCTTTAGAGCTACGAGAGTTGATTTCTTAGGTGCGTGGATTTGATGGATAGAGGGTCTGCTTGACCCAGTGCCACGTCGTTGATACACGACGGTGAGAGCTCTTTGGGATTGGAGTCCAGGCAGGTCCAGGTATTATTTAGAACCTTTTGAAGGAGCTATATTCCGGCAGATATTGTGTGATGCCTGCGCCAATTTGGAATTTCAGCTGAGGGCATTGTCTAGTTGTGTTCAGGACACGGTAGGGAAATATGAGTACAGTGAAGGCCAATGGATTGACTAATGCCCTGTTGCCTCTAGATTGAGGAATTCTGTGTTTCTGTTGGGCTTGAACGGTTTGATAGCGGCGTTCTCCTGGGATATTTTGGTTTTACCCCCTCCCTGAGTGGTTTAGAGCTTGTGCAGCATTTGTAGACGATGTGACAAGTCTGTGGGGATGAAGCTTTATGCCTAGTCGTTGTGGTACAAGTTTTAGCTTCGAGAGCATATCTTCCTGGACTACTTCTTCTAGCCGAAGGGGCGGCGGTGGAAATTCGGCCAAAGTGGATGCTATATAAGGCTGGCCGAGATCGACGGTCATTGTTGGGGTGAGGAGTTTTTGGACCGGATAGTGCCAGCAGAACTTGATGACCGGGTGATGAGATTGGTACCAGCGCCGATTCTAACCTAGTCAGTGGTGGGAGATGGATTTGCGAGTTATTGTGATACCTCCCGTAGTGGCTGTAGAGCCACCATTGGATTTTGTGAGCATCCAGTATCACCCCGACAGAGCCACTGTGGTGGCGGATGCCTGGAGCAGAAGAGCTATTTGGGAGTCGAGTTTGACGGTTCCATAGCTGGCGCTGTGTGGGGCCATTCTGGTGTACAGAGTTCGGGTTTGTGTCCCAGAGGATCCCTTTTGATGAGAGGCTGCGGCTGAGCAATCCACTTAGGTGGTTGAGTTTTGAGGGCGACTGAGTGTGAACCCCTGCTTGTTTGGGCCCCTTTTTCTGTGCAGGTGTTTGTGTGGTTGTGTTTTGGGTCGCTTGGGTTGAGCTGGCTCTTGGGAGTGATTTTAGAGCGTGTTACTCAGGCTGTTCGTTCCTTTCCCCCAGTCTTTTGTTGGTGTTTGGAGGTTTTTCTGCGTCTCAGCTCAAGAGTGTTATGTTTTGGACCCCTCACCCGTGATTGACTCGTTCCTTTTGGGGTCTGTGAGAGTTTGGAGTACGAGGGACGCCCGTTGCGAATTCCGACTCGTGAGGTGAGGGAATTGCGCAATCGGGCTATGCCGTACTGGTTGTTGCTGTTGTTGTTGCTGAGGAGTAATCACGGGGAGTGATTGGTGACTTGGGAGCTGGAGACGGCGGTGTTGAATTTTGACCCCTGGTTTTTGAGACTCCCTGGGAGTTGCCTTAGTTTCGGGGACGAAACTTTCTTTAGTGGGGAGGATGTGGTGACCCAGACCTTGCTGGGCTTCTTCAGTGTGACCAGCAGCTTCTGGAAGCCTACGTGGCTTGTCGGCGGTGTTCGCGCGCCTATTTGGACACAAGAGATGGACCCTGTGAGCTTTGGTTGGCTGTATTGGCCTTCGGCTGCTTTTGCCGAATTTTAGGAAAGGATTTTGGCCAAACAGAGGGTGGATTTGGTTCAGTGCGGAAAAACGCTTGGAAATGGCTTTTTGTTTGCTTAATTCTGAGTCCGGATGCCCAAAAGCGGGCTCCCGGAAGTTTTGACAGTTTTTGGGGTTTGCGGGAGCCTCCGGCAAATTATAGGTTTGGAATTTGGCAAAATGGACACCGTTTTTGGAATCAGCGCGCGAAAAACGGTCAGAGTGGGCTATTTGCTTGATGTTTTTGGGTTGGCGGTTACTGTTCATAGCCGGAACAGTACTTCCGGCGATCACCGGCGGCGGCTGGCGGCGGCGGGCAGCGGCGGAAGGCGGCGGAAGGCGCTCGGGCAGGCGGCGCGCGGCCGCGGGCAGGCGCACAGGGGCGCGGGCAGGCGCGCGGTCCACCGCGGAGGTCGTGCACCGGGGGCGGGCCACGTGGGCGCTCTCCGGTTGGCCGGTTCAGCAGGCGCCGTCCACTGAATTTTGGTCCGGGTGCACGGTAGACCGGGTGGACACGTGGCGAGAGGTGATTGGTTCGGTTGTTGTGCTCCCGGTCCACACAACCTGTGGAGTCGTTGGCCGGGGCAGGTGCCGTACGCCCGGGGCAGGTGGCCGTACGGCCCGGGTCAGCCGCGACGTGCGCGGTCCACGGCGCGACGTGCGTGGTGCACGGGTTGCCGGGCCACGTATCGCGTCGCCATTCGCGGGCAGCAGGTGCACCGGGTGCAGTGGGGGCCCGGGGGAGTGTGGACTGGGCTGTGTGGTGGACCGGGCCGCACTGTGCGCGCCTGAAAAGTTGTGGGCCGGGCCGCACTGTGCGCGCCCGGAAATTTCCGGGCGCCCGAAATCCCGTACAGAATGGGAATTTTCCCATTTGTTTTCTCCAGCACTATATATACCAACCCGAGCCCCCCTTCTTTGCTTTCTTTCTCTCAACCCTTTCACTTTCTGCCTGAGCCCCCTCAAGCTAAGTTGTTCACCCTCTTCACCCTTGATCTTCCTGCCAAGTTCTAGGATTTTTGAAGGCACGAATCCCGAGGTTCCCCATTTTACGGTGCGGCGCGACGTGCATTCCTGGGTTCTTCTTCGGCGCAAGCGACAGTGTTTTAGCTCCCCTGGGCTACCCCGAGATCATTTTGCTGTGATTCTTGCGCCGGCAGACTCCTAAGAGGTAGGACTTCATCTTCCGTTTTGATCGCGCTTTCCCGTTTCGGAGTCTTTGGCACGGATCCCGAGGCAACACTGTGACCCATTTTCTGTTTGGCTTTGTGGGACAGCATCGAGGTGTTTTGGCCATATCTTTGCGCACGAGCGTCAGACGGAAACGAGCTTATACAACTTTTTCATCTACAGATCGCAAGGAACGCGCTCGTATTTTTCTTGGATTTTTCTGAGATTTCATCAGAGGTGAGAATCACTGTTTCTCTGTAACAGTGTACAGTTTTTGTGCTGAAATTTGTTGAGTGTACCACCTTGCCGAATTTTTATCTTGACTTACCGAACTCCGATTTGGGCGTGCAAGGTACCGTGCGAAGCTATCGACGCGAGGATCGCTGTGATATTTTTCTTGGAATTTTCTGGGCACTTTCTGCAGGTGATAATTAACAGTTTCAGAATTCGAGGTTGTATGGGTTATAAGAGCTATATTTGGGAGCCTAGTGTAATTAGTGGAGCTTTGTATTGTGCCAGGAGAGTTACGGGTGTGCTGAACTTATTGGAGCAAGGGATTAGAGTTATCTGGTGTTTTCAGCTGTTGGGCTTTGGACAGTCAGCTTTTCAGGTGGGTGCCTTATTCCGGAACCGGTGGACGGTTCTCTATATTGTTATATGTTAGCATTGCATGCAGGTGTATGGTACAATAACTGGGAATTGGTCGGTAAGTTTAACAGTGAGGATTCTATGGAAATTGCAAGTGAATTATTCATAGTATGACAATGGTATAATCAAATAGTCATGTTGGTGATTAGTGAAGCCCACCTAAGGCAAGGATACCCATATGATTAATTATCATGCCATATTAGCACATAACCTTTTATGAGGCTGGTTTATGCATTGGGATAGGATTATGTAGTTATGTGCAGGTTCTACTCCAAGGAGTGATTATGGATCGAAAATCATGGACAGGTATGGTCATTGATAATTCTGGCATGAGGTTTATTTTCTTTATCCTTCTTGAGGACAAATGCATGCTTGTATGGACATATGTGTATGAACATATAGTTAGGCCATCTTTTACTGCTGCACTACATATTGGAATTTGACTTAGGAGAAACCATGATTGCTTTCTTTCTCCTTTTTATTTAGACTTTTGAGTCATGTTGCTCGGGTTCGAGCAGAGGTTTGGGATAGTGTAGCTGGGACCTTAGGGTCAGAGACAGGGTGTGCTTGATGTTGGATTGTGGGTTATTGCGGCAACCGCGGACAGTAGGCGGTTGACCGGATCTTGATTATTACCCAATTGTGGATTGTGGGTTATTGCGGCAACCGCGGACAGTAGGCGGTTGACCGGATCTTGATTAATTACCCATTGTGGGTTGTGGGTTATTGCGGTGACGCGGACTTGGGCGGTTGACCGGATGTTGACTATTGCATCAGATTGGGTATCAGATTTGTTCTAGTGGATGGTGTTTCCACTTTTTGAGTATTATTGCATCAGATCGGGGTTTTGTTAGTGGACGGAGTTTCCCACTTTGATCATAGTCTTGATCCAGTCCTGCTATTATGAGACAGTGGTTACAGAGATACTCGATACAGTGATGCTTGATACAGTGATACTTTACTCGTGTGGGTCGCTCCCCTCGAGTGCCACTCCGGAGTGCTTTCCACGGTGCAGAGCGCCGGGCACCATGTGGTTTTGAGTCCTTGGGTCCTTTGCTTCGGTGTTATGCGTAGGCTGCATACCCGTCGCGGCAGAGCAGGCAGTACCAGTGATTACTGGTCTATCGATTGGGTTTATTCAGTCAGATACTTTTTGTTACACTCGTGCCTGGGGGACCGAGTGGAGTCTAGTAGCTGTGTTTAGACCAGTGCTAGTATTGTTGGGAACCGTTCGGGGTTTGACGGTGGTCCCGTGGTCGTTGTGAGTTTTTGACCATTGTGTGAGAGGTTGAGCATCTTGAGTCTTTCGTTCTGAGAGAGAGAGGGCATGGATTTGACTATAGCCTGCATGAGCCACTACTCGATAGCGAGTCAGTCCGTTTGGACGCCCTACGTAATTCCTGCCCGTCAGCGGGAGGTGGTTGTAGGTGGGCGCAGGTTTGACTGGACCCGATGCGGCAGTCAGCTCGATTGGGTCGATTGAGCATCTCGTGTGCGAGTGTTGCATATCTTCATCAGAGTTGCCCCATTTGAGCATTTGGTTAGAGGCATGGTAGCTGTAGAGTGTTTCCAGCTTCTTCTTTCAGTTTACTGCATCGGTTATCTTTTGCCTCTAGTAGTCTTGGTGGGCAGATCGTCGGGCCTTGTGGCGATACCCACTGAGAACTCCTTATTGCGAAGTTCTCACGCCCGTTGGGGGTTTCCCCCTTTTGTCCTTCTCCTCTTTGTTTTGCAGAGTCTTGGCGGGTGTTGCCGTTCTGTGGTGCTGTGCGTGGTGAGGGAGTAGCGAGCTAGATCCAGACCCATCTTTGGAGAGTAGCGGTACCCCCTTTGGAGGAGATCTTCAGTATAGTCGGTAGAGTGGTATTTATTTCCTCTTTTGAGAGACTGATGTAGTGAGGATATGATGTATTGAGAGCTTGTACACTGATGTTTATATGAGATATCTCCCTGTTGGGCTATGAGTTTTGTACTCGAGGTTATTGTATGTTTATCTTTTTGGGAGAGGGACCTTGTTGTTTTATCTTCAGTTGTACAGTGGTTGATTTTATTTCTATAGCAGTTTTTTTTCTTTTAGCTCTGATATCTGTTAGCTGTAGCTCTTTTTGCAGGTAGGACGCTTCGCCTATGCGGGTTTGGCATAGGTGGCGGATCTGTTGGCGAGCCCGGGTCGCAGTTTCGACCCCGGGGCGTGACACATATAATCAAAACTAATCTACCCAGAGTTCTTATTTCAAAAGAGATTTGATCAAAAACCATCCACAAACGAAATAGATACAAGAATTTCATCACGTTTTGAGGAAGAATATGAAAAACTGTGAAATACCGAGATTTTGATCAATAAAACTTACTTGGAATCGAAGAACTTGAGTTTGAAAGCTTCCAAGATGGATGAATTCTAGAGAGAGAAGCTCTGGAGACTTTTGAACAAAAGATTGGAGTAAAAAGAATTCAAAACCCTTTTGTTCTATATAAAACCCTAGCCGCGATCCGGATCAGTTCGTGATTACGATCCGGATCGGCTACCCGCAGAGAAAAACTGCGTTCGGGATCCGGATCGGCATGTCCAATCCGGATCGGCTCCAACTTTTTCTTTAGAAAATTTCAGAGAAATTCTAGAAAAAACCAGAAAAAGATTGTAAGCACTTTTGTGTATCAACTTTAAACGAAAATCATCGTTTCATACAACAAGAAATAGATTATGCCAAATCTATCAATAACATCCAACAAATGAAACGAAAATTTATAAAAATTAAATCCCTTAAAGTTGAACAACTTCAATTACATCTAACTTGATCTTATGAGTAATGCCTTTATCAAATTATCAATTCAGTAAAGAAAATGAAATACAAAGATCAATAGATGTCTAAAATCCCAGATAAGTTAGATAATATATCTAGTCAATTTATTGAAGAGAGTGGCTCTTTGAGCATCTTTCATTAAAATTCCCACCTTATACCAACCTTGAAATTTTGACAGAGTCAAGTATTTCAACATGCATTTTATTTAATCAAACTTGAAAAACCTTGCTTGGTATACATGTGGTAGCTGCACACAGTACTCGGACGACCGAGGTGGTAGCTCTTTCCTCCATGTGGTGGTAGTTTTCACACTCCTCATTGGGATGTAACTCTTTCCACATCTTTTGAGCATAATACTTTTTCTTTGACTCCCCCTCAATTGGCTATCAATTATTTAAAATATAAAGTATTCAGCCAAATATTGATCTCGATTTCATACTCGACTAAACAGTCAAATAAGATAAAAACTATACCAAGAGATCATCGAGAGAGAAATTGACTTTGATCAAAACAAAGATGAGTTAATTGACATAAATGATCATTGCATCAAATGAAATATTATGATATCTAAAGCATAATAGATTTCTAAATATATAAAAGGATGCAGTTAAAGTCAATCAAAACTAATGCTCAATTAATGTTCTATGTCTAAGCATAGATGATGAACAAAAACACAAAAACAAAACCTAACCTAAACAAAAGTTTCAAAAAGAGGTTATTTCAAGGAAAGCATTCCAATTGCTTTACGCAAATGAATAAAACGTTTTTGATCCAAAGGTTTTGTTAAAAAGTCAGCTAATTGATCTTCAGTTGAGATGTAGGAAATTTGAAGAATATTTGATTCAACTAGCTCTCTAAGAAAATGATATCTAAGTTCAATGTGTTTTGTTCTAGAGTGCAACACAGGGTTTTTTGAAATGTTTATAGCACTAGTGTTGTCACATAAAACTGTTACCGAAGTTGCTGAAATCCGGAAGTCGCTCAACACGCTTTTCATCCAAATGAGTTGAGTTGAACAAATACCCGCTGAGATGTATTCCGCTTCGGCAGTCAAGAGTGCAATGCAGTTTTGCTTTTTACTATGCCATGCAACAAGACAATGGCCAAGATAAAAACATGCACCACTCGTACTTTTCCGATCATCCACAGATCCTGCCCAATCGGCATCTGAGTATCCAATAATATCTAGACTTGTTCCCATAGGATACCAAATTCCGAAATTAATGGTTCCTTTGATGTACCGGATGATCCGTTTCACCGCTTTCAGGTGAACCTCCTTTGGTGCTGATTGATATCTCGCGCAAATCCCAACACTAAAGGATATATCCGGGCGACTAGCTGTGAGGTAAAGTAGACTTCCAATCATGCTGCGATAAAGTTTCTCGTCTACATTCTCACTAAGAGATTCACTTCCTAATCCCTTATTGCTAGTTCCCATAGGAGTAGGAAAATCTTTAGAATCTTCTAATCCGAATTTCTTTACCAACTCCTTTGCATACTTGGATTGACACAGATGGATGCCTTCACCATTTTGTTTCACTTGCAATCCAAGAAAGTATGTCAGTTCCCCCATCATAGACATCTCAAATTCGCTTTCCAGGGTTTCTGCGAATTTAGAAGCATCATTATCCTTTGTTGCTCCAAACACAATGTCATCGACATAGATTTGTGCAACAATGAAGTTATTTTGATAATGCTTCACAAAGAGAGTCCTGTCTGCTCCCCCTCGAGTATAGCCCTTCTCCAAAAGGTGCTTTGTCAACCTTTCGTACCACGCTCGCGGTGCTTGTTTTAAACCGTAAAGAGCCTTTTTCAAACGAAAAACATGGTTAGGTAGTTTACAGTCTACAAAACCTTTCGGTTGAGCCACATAAACTTCCTCATTTAAAAACTTATTTAAAAACGTGCTCTTAACGTCCATTTGAAAGAGTTTTATTTTAAAGTGACAAGCAATAGCGAATAAGATACGAATGGACTCGAGTCTAGCTACAGGGGCGAACGTTTCATCAAACTCTATACCTTCTATTTGAGAGTAGCCTTGAGCAACTAAACGTGCTTTGTTCCTGATGATGGTACCATCCTTATTTTTCTTGTTCTTGAAAATTCATTTAGTACCGATCACATTGTGTTGCTTCGGAGGCGTCGTTAATTCCCAGACTTTGTTGCGTTCAAACTGATGGAGCTCTTCCTGCATTGCTTCAATCCAGTAGTCATCCTGAAGAGCTTCATCGACATTCTTTGGTTCGATCATGGAAACGTAACATGCGAATCCACAAACCAACTGTCTCCGAGTTTTGACTCCTTCTTGTGGGTCTCCAATGATGTTTGATTCAGGATGATCCTTGGAGATGCGTAACGTTTGTTGTAATGGAGTACTCGGAGGTACATGAGATGATTCCTGCACATCAGATAGACTTGAAGAACCATTAGGTGCATCATTAATATTGGAAGTATTATCATGAGAAGATGCACTTACAGGAGTATCATCATCAAGAGAGATATCATGGGTAGATTTATCAGATGCAAAGTAGAAAGCTTCATCTACTTTAACATTTATAGATTCTACGATCGTCTTAGATTCCAAGTTAAATACCCGATAAGCTCTACTATTTGTAGAATACCCCAAGAAAATCCCTTCGTCACTTCGAGAGTCAAATTTTCCAAGATTTTCGCGGTCACGTAAAATGTAACACCGACTCCCGAAGATACGAAAATATTTGATGTTGGGTTTTCTACAACACCATAGTTCATATGGTGTATTTAACGTTCCCGGGCGCAAATAAACTCGATTAATAACATAGATTGCAGTGTTCACAGCTTCAGCCCAAAAATGTAGCGGTAAATTCCGGCTGTGAAGCATAACACGTGCCATCTCTTGTACAACCCGGTTTTTGCGCTCGACAACACCATTCTGTGGAGGTGTATAGGGTGCTGAGAATTCATGCTTAATGCCATTGGAAGTGCAAAAATCAATGAATTTAGAGTTTATGAATTCTCCACCTCTATCACTTCTAACACGAATGATCTTTTCATTCTTTTCAATCATAATACGAAGGCAAATCTCGTGAAAAGAATCAAAAGTATCAGCTTTCTCTTTTAAAAATGCTACCCAAGAATACCTAGAGAAATCATCAACTAATAAGAAAATATACCATTTACCTCCCAAGGATGGTTGACGTGTCGGCCCCATAAGATCCATATGCAATAATTCCAAGGGCCATTTGGTACCGACGTGATTCAAGGATGAAAGAAGAATTCACCTTTACGTACCCAAACCTTTCGAGTTTTGGTGTACGTCGGAAATGATTGTGAGGTTGATACCTTTGGTGAAAGCGTCTTGTTTGATCCGTCGCTTTTCCTTGACGTCGTCGTCTTGTTTGATGAACTACCGAGGCTCTTTTCCTTCAAAGAATTTGCATTTGATTTCCGAGGAATCACCCTTTTGGTAGTCGTTGCAAGATGTGCTTGAGTTGACCGTTTGGCTCCTATCTTGCAATTTCTCCTTATGTGCCCTGCAAAATTACAACGAAAACATACCTTAGTGCTTGACGATTCCGAGGAGGGTGAAGTAGGCTTGTTGTCGTTGCTTGTCGTGAATTCCGGTGTCGGAGGAGGAGATACCGACTGAGGCACAAAAACTGTCCCAACCGAACTAAAGTTGTCTTCAGTTCGATTGTATCCGAGGCCGAACTTGTTTGATTGACCAAGACCAAGAAGCTTATCCAACTTACTCCTTCCTGATGAAAATCGCTGTAAGCCATCCTTGAGTTGAAGAATGGTCTCTGTCATTTCCAATTTTTCCTGTCGAGCCTCGCCGTTGAGCTTCAAGAAGTAATTCGCTTTGTTCACCATATCTATATAATTCTTCTCGAGTTGCTCATTGGACTCTTGAAGGGAAACATTTGCTTTTATCAGATTATCCCTTTCCACTTCAAGATCGGTCGAGAGAGAAGTTACCCTTTTTACTTCTTCTTCGAGATCCTGCAATCTCCCTCTCAACCCCTTGTTTTGCTTAGCCATTTTCTTTGAATCCCTCAAAAGTCTGTGGTAGGCTAGAGCAAAATCTTCACCTTCCGAATCATCCGATTCATTGTCCGTTGCATTCTTTTCAACAGTGGAGTTGGACAATGACTCGGATGTACTTGCCATTAAGCACATGAAGGGTGAAGATGTGGACGCGTGGAACGTCGTTGCGTTATCTTCTTCATCACTTGACGATGACTCATTTGACGATGAGGTGTCATCCCAAGTGACGGCTTGCATCGCCTTCTTCTTGGACGGATTCTTATTTGGACATTCCGTTGAGATATGGCCGTACCCTCGGCACTTGAAGCATTGGACTTGTCCTTCTATGCTTTTCTTATCCTTAGAAAAACCCTCTTGCTTTCTTGACTTGTAACTTGAAGAACCCTTGCCTTTCTTCCACTTTCCGAAGAATGGAGTTTTGCTTGAATTACCCCTTCGAAAATTTCGGCGAAACTTCCTTGTCAAGAGAGCGAGCTGCTTCTCAAAGTCCTCCATAGATAGGTTCTCGTCATCGCCTGAGGAGGATGAATCCGCGTCTTCTTTTTTCGTTGTTTTCAAAGCATAACCTGAAGACTTAGAAGAGGATGCTTTTCCAGAAGAATAGTTAGTAGGAAAAGTCATTTCATAAGTTTGTAATGAACCAACTAATTCTTCTACACGGATTTCGTCCGGGTGTTTAATAGTTTCAATGGGTGTAACCTTGGAACGAAATCTTTCAGGAAGAGTTCTTAATATCTTTCTTACAACTTTAAATTCTGGAATCTTCTCTCCCAAGTTAGCACATGAGTTTACAATGTCTTGCAATCGTGTGTAATAGTCTGTGAAAGATTCATTTTCTGCCATGAAAATAGAGTCAAACTTGCTCGTAAGAATTTGCAGTTTCTGAATCTTCACAAGGTTAGTTCCCTCATGCGTAACTTGAAGAACATCCCAGATTTCTTTCGCAGTCTCACATGCCGAGACGCGAGAGAACTCTGTTTGAGATAAGGCATTAAATAAAGCATTAATTCCCTTGCCATTGTAAGAAGAAAAATCTATCTCTTCCTTGGTCCATTTCGACCTAGGTTTGATGGTGCGAACATCACCAATAATTTCAGTTGGATTAGTCCATCCTAATTCAATTGATTGCCACACCCGTTCGTCGATGGAAATTAAAAAGGCTTTCATCCGTACTTTCCAGTACGCATAATTTGTTCCATCGAAGAACGGAGGTCTGTTGATGTTTCCACCTTCAACCATTGTTTACAACCCTATTCCCGCTCCGATACCACTTGTTGGGTTATGTATAATAGGATCTAAATAGGGGAAAAAACACCTAGAGGGGGGTGAATAGGTGTAAACAATAAACACTCAAAAATCTTTGCGATATAAAACTCAATGCGGAAAAAATAAATAACATGCAGAGATTTTTACGTGGAAAACTCCAAACCGGAGTAAAAAACCACGGGACCGATAACACGGTGAAATCCACTAGAATTAAACACGTACAAGGTGATATACCGTACTCACAGACGACTCAACCTTTTCCATACGCTCCTAGTTGATCTTCTCCGCTCGCTCCACGATGCTTCTCGAATCCACGATCTGCGTCCAACGCCGAATCCACGGCGTCCAACGTCGAGTCCACGACGTCCGACCGAATCCACGGTCTTCACCCAGTAGCACGCTTCGAATCCACGAACGTACCTCGCTCCGAATCCACGAGAGCGGTCGCACCTTGAATCCACAAGGCCACGCGAGTCCACGCGCCGATTTGGGATAAATCGTTGTTTTTTGGGTGGTGATGATCCGCCGAATACTTAGATTAGAAATAGATCGAAAATACCATCTAAGTATTCATTGATTTGATTCTACTCAAAATGTGAGTATGAAAACCTAGAATCAAATCAATCAATATAGATGAAGAAACATAAGATAGAATCTATGATTTCCTTTCTTCTCTATATGTGGATCTTAGGCCGTATATAAGATGACGCCTTTTAGGTTTAGCGGCTTCTTTTTGGATTAGCCCTAGAAAAAGAATCATAGGGTCTATTTATAGGTTAGAAACCCTTGGAAAAAGATAAGGATCAAAAACTATCCTTTTCTGGAATTTTACATGACGACGATCTGGATCGGAGTTCGGCGATCCGAATTGCAGTAGCGAGAAAAATAGTTTCCAGAAAAATGAAGGTTCGGGATCCGGATCGAAGTGGCTGATCCGGATCGTTCATATAGTTCACCAAACATCAACGTTCGGGATCCGGATTGAAAAGCCTGATCCGGATCGTTCAAATAAAATGGTAAACCCAGTGTTCGGGATCCGGATCAAAGGAAGCTACGATCCGGATTGAACTGGTGTATGAACGAACAACCTTCGGGATCCGGATTGCAAAGTCTGATCCGGATCCTGAACATGTCCCATGTCCAGTTTTTGATATTTATACAATTACAAGTTCATCCAAGTGTTTCTACACTATAAGAAGTATTCGGATCACCAAAGATATTAAGCTAAACATACCTGATCCTTTTGAATTCTTCTTTCTTGAGATTGAGTTATATGATCCAACCTTCTTTACCTTTAATCTTCAAGACTTAACCGAATTCACGAAATACGCCAACTTAAATTCCGTAACAATTCTGACACCTGTAGGCCAAGATACAAATTAAACAAGGTGGTATGCCAGCAACCAGAACACTGCGAAAACTGCGGGATACAACCCCAAAGAAGCTTAAATCTCACCTTCGAGGAGTCCTCAGAAAAATCCAATAAAAATATGTGCGCGTTCCTCTCGAAGATTATTTGTCAATCGAGTACTTATATGTCTCATTCTGATGCTCGTAGGTCAAGATATAAAATCGACAAGCCTCCGCTGTCCAAAATCTCACAACAGAAAAGGGGTCACCAAAACACCTCGGGAACTATGCCAAAAACTCTAAATGTGGAGAAGTGATCAACACGAAAAACGAAGCCTTACCTCTCGTGAACGTGTTGCCGCAAAAATCAGCTCAAAATACCTTCGGGGTGATCCAGGGTGTCTCACGGGCTGAAAAGTAACGGTGGAAGCCAAAATCCAAGAAACGTCGCAGTGCGCCGCGTCGCAGAAAGCGCGGATATCGAGGCCTCCAAAAATCCGGGAATCCATCACGAGATGGCCAACAAAATGCTGAACAATCTTCCTTAAGGCCTCCCCGAGAGATGGGCTCGGGAAGAAGGCCAACACGGGCTGCAAAGAAGGCTTATATATAGCCAAACCGAACAAATCAAATAATTACGAATGGGTCCCAAGTTTCGGGCGCCCGAAACTTTCGGGCTGCTACAGGACACCGAAAACGTACCCCAAACCGTCAAAGCCCGAATCAACCCTGATGCGCCACGTGTCCCAGAACTGCAAATAGCCAATCGGGCCAATCCCTGAGTGCCACGTGGCACACCGCACAGCAAACACCAAACCCAGTCGTTCCCTTCGCGACACGTGGCCAGGCCCCCCCCTCCCCGCCCGCGCTGCCTTCCAGCACGTTCCGTCTCGGTCGGCGTGCCCACGTGCGCGCACGTCGCACTACCGGCGACCATGCCACGCACGCGCCCCGAGGAACCTGCCGCCCGCTCTGTGGACCGCACCCGTGCACCAGCCACTCCCACGATGCCACGTGTCCACTTCAAACCAGTCGGGAAACGCCACGTGGCACGCTCCTCCGCTGCACCGCGCGCGCCTGCCCGCGCCTGCCCGCGCGTTGCCCGCGCCTGCTCCGCCGCCTGCCCGAGCCCACGCCGCCGCGCTCCGCCGCTGCCCGCCGCCGCCGGCGATGCCCCGGCCGGCCGGAACAGTACCCAACTGCCTCGAAAATCATGCCAAGTCATCCGGGCTTCGAAAAATTCAAGTAAATAGCCCACTTCGATCATTTTCGCGCGCTGAATCCAAATCCGCTGTCCGTTTTGCCAAATTCCATTTCTAAAAATTGCCGAAGGCATCCAGGAAGGTGTTCTTAATCCTAATTTTCGCGCTGAGTCCAATTTTGATATCCGTTTCACGCGAAACCACTTCTAAGCATTCGTCGGGGTCATCTGACTACCCACGTGATCCATTTAACACCCGAAGTCCATCACTTTTGTCCAAATTGGTGCAGAAACACCACCGACACGCCACATAGGCCTCCAGAAGCTGCTGGTCCCACTGTAGAAGCCCTGCAGAGATCTGGGTCACCACATCCTCCCCCACTAAAAGAAAGTTTCGTCCTCGAAACTAAAGCAACTCACAAGGAGTCTCAGAACCCAAGGGTAGGTACTCAACACTGCCGTCTCCAGCTCCCAAGTCACCTGTCACTCCTCGTGGTTACTCCTCAGCAACAACAACAACCAGTACGGCATGGCCCAATTGCGTAATTCTCTCATCTCACGAGCCAGAATTCGCAACGGGCGTCCCTCGTACTTCAAATACTCGCAGATCTCAAAGGAAACGAGTCCATCACGGCGAGGAATCCAAAAGCCTAACACTCCTGAACTGATACGTGGAAAAACCATCAAGAACTCCAACAAAAGGCTGGGAGAAAAGGAAATAACCACTAGTGCAACATGCACCAAACCACATCCTGTGTCAACTCAACCAAGGCAACCCGAAGCACCCCCACGCGATCCTCCAAGAATGGAAGAAGTCTTAACAAGCCGGGGTCCTCACTCGGTCACTCTCAAATCCTGACCATCCGCGTGGACTGCTCCACCGCTACCATCAAAAGGAACCCCCAGGGACACAACCTCGAGCCCTGTTCACCTCAACGATCCCACCCAGCGCCAGCTACGGAATCAACAAACTCAACCCCAAATAGCTCTCCGGCTCCAGGTATCCGCCACTACAGTGGCCTTGTCGGGGTGATACTGGATGCTCATCAATAATCCAACTGTAACTCCATAGCCACTATGGGAGGCATCACTATATCTCGCAAATCCATCTCCCATCACTGGCGATGCTAAATTCGGCGCTGGTATCAATCTAATCATCCATTCGTCCAGCTCTGCTGGCACTGCCCAGTCCAAGAAGCTTCTCGTCTCAACAATAGATGTTAGTCTCGGCCAATCTCAAATAGCATCCATCTTGGCCGAATTTCCACCGCCGCTCCAACGGCAAGAATAATGTGGCCCAAGCAGGTATGTTCTGTTACGGCTTTTTTTGTTGGCATATTTCGTGAGTTGAGTCGGAGTCTTGAAGTGATCAAATTGTCAATCAGCAATCGAATACTCAGAGAAGATTCAACAAGAGCTCAAGTTGACACTCAGTGTTTTGAGTCTTGAAGATTAAAGTTGAAGAATTGTGGATCATATACATCAATCTCAAGAAAAATGGATTCGAAATGATCAGGTACGTTTAACTAAATAATTTTGGTGATCCGAATACATTTGTGTAGTTTAGAAACACTTGGATAAGTTTTCATTGCTTAAAAACCAAAAACTGGACAAGTTGGATGTTCAGGATCCGGATCAGACCATTCCAGTCCGGACCCCGAACATAGTTTAGTTCATGTGGAAATCCAGTCCGGACCTCCCCTGTTTCAGTCCGGACCCCGAACTATGTGTTTGATGAAATCGCATGAACAGTCCGGATCAGGAAATTCCAGTCCGAACCCCGAACTGTTATTTCAGGAAAATTGCTGAAAAAGGACGACAGTCCGGATCAGCCAAATCTAGTCCGGACCGTCGTGCGGGAAAAATTCGGTTAAGTCAGTTTTTTATGCTTATCTCTTTCCAAAGGTTTCTAACCTATAAATAGACCCTAATTTCATCTTTTAGGGTATCCGAAAAAAGGGATCAATCCACATATAGAGAAGAAAGGAAAACACGATTAATTTATGTTTCTTCGTCTATATTGATCAATTTGATTCTAGGGTTTCCAAACTCTTAATTCTTGTAGAATCAAATTGATGAATACTTAGATGGTGTTTTCTGAACTATTCTTAATCTAAGTATTCGGCGGATTATCATCACCAAGAAAAACAACGATTTCCAAAATCGGCATCGTGGATTCGATGTGTTGAAGGCGTTTCGTGGATTCGAAACGTGTGCTCGTGGATTCGAGTGGTGCTCGTGGATTCAAGTGGCGTTCGTGGATTCGAACGTGTGCAGTGGACGTGCAATCGGTGGAGCGCAAGATCCGAAGAAGTTGAAGGAGGGGTTTGAGTCCGTGGAGTCGGTAATCACCTTGTTATTCTTCTTTTCTTAGTGGATTGTTATTGCGTGTTGGTCCCGTGGTTTTTCTCCTGGATTGGAGTTTCCACGTAAATCTCGATGTGCTATTTTTATTTTCCGCATTGGTTTTTATTTTGCACTGAGATTGGTTTTTGAGTATTACACCTATTCACCCCCCACCCCCCCCTCTAGTTGTTTGATAGTACCTATTTAGATCCTTGTGGATCCCATTAAAAACCTACAATTGGTATCAGAGAGGGTTTTAGGTTTTTCTGTCATGTCGGGTGAAGGTGGTAATATTGGTAGACCTCCTCTTTTTGATGGGACCAATTATGCTTATTGGAAAGTGCGGATGAGAGCTTTTCTCATCGCAATTGATGAGCGGGTATGGCAAACCGTTGAATACGGTTGGGTGCATCCTGTTGAGGAAGTAGGAAATTCTACTACCCCAAAACCTCGCTCTAGATGGTCCAAAGAGGAAATCGAAAGATCTCCTTACAATGGGAAAAGTATGAACGCTTTATTTAATTCTTTTTCCTCGACTGAGTTCACACGAATTTCCACGTGTGAAACTGCAAAGGAGATTTGGGATATTCTCAAAATTACACATAAGGGTACTAATCTAGTAAAAATTCAAAAGCTCAGATGCTTACAAGTCAATTTGACTCAATTCATATGGATGAGCATGAATTGTTTACTAATTATTACACTAGACTTCAAGATATAATCAATACATGTGCTAATTTAGGAGAAAAGATCCCGGAGTCGAAAATTGTAAGAAAGATACTTCGGACTCTTCCGGAACGGTTTAGGGCAAAGGTTGCCGCCATTGAAACCGTTAGTCATCCGGATGATATGAGAGTAGAGGAATTAGTAGGTGCTTTACAAACTTATGAGATGACTTTTCCTACTAATCAAATTTCTTCTAAGTCTTCTTCTAAGCTTACAGGCATTGCATTCAAATCAACAAAGGAAGAAGATAGGGAATCGAGTTCCGACGATGAAATCTCTTTTGCCGATTTTGAAGAACAATTGGCGCGGATCATAAAGAAATTTCGTCGGAAGTTTTGGAAGAATCGAACCGATGGATCTTCATCCTCGAAACCATCTAAAGGATCATCGGGTTCTAAATCCTCTAATCTCAAAAGCTCTGCAAAACCTTCTAAGGAAAAAGATGAATTCGAATGGGAAATCCAATGTTATAGATGCAAAGGCTACGGCCATATTTCAACAGATTGTCCTTCTAAGAAATCATATAAAAAGAAGGCTTTGCAAGCGAAAACTTGGGACGATTCTACTTCAAATGAATCGACCTCAAGTAAAGAGGAAAAGGATAAAGTTGTTGCCTTTCATGCTTCTCAAATTCCCTCTTCTAATTTTTGTTTGTCATCTTTAATCACTGACTCTATTCCTTTGATTTTGCATGAATCATCAACATCCGATGGAGAGTCATCAATTGAGGGGGAGTCGGACGAAGAAGAACTCGTTGAGGCATATCAATAACTTCTTGCGGAATCAAAGAAGATGGCCAAGCATATTAAGAAGTTGAGGAAGCAACGACTTGAGGTTCAGGACGAGAACCATGCTTTAAAGATCAAACTTCATGATCTCGAGGAGGAACGAGAACTTTTATTGGATAATAATAAAATCCTCCAAGAAAAGATAAATCAATCGGAAGCGATCATTAATTCCCATATTAACAAGATTGATTTTCTTGAAAAGCAGTTTGAGGAAATTCATGTCACCAACCAAGCTTTGACCAAGCAAGTTCATCAACTTAAATCCGACATACAAAGGCTTTCAACCGGTTCCAAGAAATTTGACCGAATGTCCGGATTAGGTCAAACAAGCAAAGCTGGTTTGGGATTCAAAAAGAACCAAACTGTGAAGGCTTCAAGTTCCACAACTAAATTGAAAGGAAGAACTTGTCACCAATGTGGACTTGAAGGACACTTGATGAAGACGTGCCCGAAAAAAAGAAAGAAGAATTCTTCGGCAACTTCATCTACGGAGCGGACTCAACGAATTCAAAAGACACATCAATTCAATGGAGTTCCCTCAATCCACCAAAGGTCCGAGCCACAACATCAATCATTCAAGTGGATCATTGCAATGCAAAGACCTAAGGTGGGCCAATAGTCAAAGCTATCAACTCATGGCCACAATGAATCAAGACAATCCAAAATTCGACGATTTTGGATTCGGAAAGGTGATATCTTCCCTTGTCTTAAGTTCTAAATAGCTTTTGACTATATGTAATGCTTTGATTGGTTTTCCTTTCATATTTTTCTTAATCTTTGCGTTACATGGTTTCAATGCTTTTCGTTTTTATGTTTTGTTTTCAAACAAAAGGTTTTTAACGAACGAGTGCATTGAATTTGAAAAGGATTTACTTTCATTCACTCCTAATTAATTTTATATTAATTATCAACTTTACTCCATAATCATAATCTTTGAAGATATTCCATTATATGAGTTTTTGATAGTTATGTTCATCAAATTTTAGTAATCTTGTGTTATCTTAAGGTGCTTAACCTATCTCGGTTGTGTGAATTCATTGTGATAAACATGAGACAACCATAGACTAAAATTTGGGATTTAATTCTTTCACGTAAGAGATTGCATTCTTACAAGGGTAAATAAACGAATAAAAAGATGTGGAAAGAGTTACATCCGAAATGAGTGTGAAAACTACCACCACATGTTGGAAAGAACTGCCACCCCGGTCGTCCGGTTAGTGTGTGAAGCTACCACATGTTATGGATGCTTGATAGTATTTTTTGGAAAATCTTTAGATGAAGCATTTGGAGAGTTATATTCAAAGTTCTTATATTTTGAACAATCTCCTGGTTGGTATAAGGTGGGATAGTTAAAAGATGCTCAAAGAGCCACCTTTAGGTATTTTAGTGTTTATCTCAAATTTGAAAGGGTAAAAATCAAATTGATGTCATTTGGAAATCTCTGTAAGTCATCTTTGTAAATCCGTTACATCTTAATAGAGTTTGGATCTCTAAATTATTTTTGATGACTTGTGTTTGACGCCTATAACATGAAAAACGGTTTATAATGTTTTATCTTTGTTTTTCATGATTTCGGAGTAAATCTGTAGTGTACTGGTTTTCCCATGCAACTTTCCGGTGAATCCACTGTGTAGAACACCTAGTGTTGGTGTCTGGCCCATGGTGCATCGAAGGGATGCCACAGATGGACCTCGTGAGACTTGGATAGATGATTTGGCCTTCGGCTGTGATTGCCGAATTTTAGAAAAGGTTTTGGGCCAATCTGAGGTTGGATTTGGATTCAGCGCGGAAAAACGCTTGAAAACGGCTATTTGCTTGTTGAATTTGGAGTCCGGATGACCAAATGCGGGCTTCCGGAAGTTTTGGGTGATTTTCGGTGCATGGGGGAGCCTCGTGGACCGGCCTGAGCCACGTGGCGGCCTATTATTGGCCGGCTCACGCAGCTCGGTCCACGGGGTAGCGCGGCGGTGCATGGACCGCAGGCGGGTGGCACGTGGCGTGCCCGGATAGGCCGGCGCACGCGGCACGGCTCAGTGGATTTGCGGGATTGCGGTGGACCGGGCGCATGACACGTGGCGGCTTCGGATTCGTCGGTCCACGTGGGCGCGGTCCACGGGTGCGCGGGGGAGGGCGCCTCGGTACTGTGCGCGCACGTGCGCGCACAGTGGCGCCAGGCGGGGCGGTCGGCCACACTCGAGTGCGACACGTGTCGCCTCGAGATTGGCCGGCCGTACCTACCTCCGTTGACTGCGGGGGGGCACGTGGCGTATGCGGGCCGCGGGGATCCGCTGTACCCTGTTTGGGGGTGACGTGGCCGCTCCTGGGTGTTTCGGGCGCGTCGGACAGGGACTGTGCGACCGGGTTTCCGGGCGCAGTGCGCCCGAAAGTTGCGCCCGAAAACCCGGCCCGAAAGCTTAGTGGGCTGGGCCTATAAATAGCTCCCCCCATTCGTCTTGTAGGCTTTTTGGACTCTATTTTCGCTGGGCTTTCTTCTGAGGAATTTCTCCTCCCTCAGTGCACTACCCTTTGGAGAAGTTTGAAGATTTTTGGAGGCACGCTTCCCGAGGTTCCCCATTTTACGGCGCGGCGCGACGCTTGTTCTCCGGCGATCCTCTTCACCCCTTCTCAGTGTTTGGACTCCTCCGACTCACCCCGACCTCGGAATTCGCCGATTCTTGCGCCGTTGGACTCTTGACAGGTAGGGCTTCAACTCCTGTGTTTTGTGGTTCCTCGATTTCCGTGCTGATATTGGAGTTTTCCGAGCAACCATTTGACCCTTTTTCTTCGCGGACTTTTGGGACAGCACCGCGGTGTTCTTGCCATATCTTTTCGCTCGGACGTCGGAACGAGGCGATTCAAAAGGCAATTTTCATCTACGCTTCGCAAGGAGTCTCCTGGATTTTTCTCAGAATTTTCTGAATTTTACTCGAGGGTGAGAATCTTCTTCCTCTGTGGTTCCTTGTTACAGGAATTTAGTGCAGTTTGGATTCGGGGTGTACCCCTTGTCGGATTATTATCTCAGCGTAGGAAACTCCGAATTGGGCGTGCAGGTACTCGTTTCGACGGGCTCGTCGCAAGGATCGCGCTAGTATTTTCCTTGGATTTTTCTGGACATTATTCGCAGGTGAAAATTAGTGAATTGTGGACTGCTGTTTTGGGGGACAGATTCTGGAAAGTGTGGATGTTTAGCTTATGAATTTTCCTTTGGGGTACTTTGTACAGATTGGTGGTGTATTTGGACTGGTCTTGGACTTTGCCTTTGGATAATTGGAATAGCGCTTCAGGTGGGTGATGTTGTAAACCTCTTATTTGGGATTTATCACTAGGCCTATTAGAATGCTCTTGATTATGTTATTAGTAGATCTGTGAGAAGAACCTAGCATGCTTGTATGAAATCCTGCTTTCTTCATTGATAATCGCAATGTTAGAAAACTACAAGTTAATTAACGGTGAGTCCATGCTTTAAACATGTAGTAGAGTTACTTGGAATTTATGCTAAATTCTTATATTGTTGATTGTTTAAATGAAAGGCTGAGGTATGTGGTTAGGGTAATTAAAATGGTTCAGCAAGTTAATGACTTTTGCATGCTTGAATGGTCACCTAGATAGGCCACCTTTTTCTGCTACACTATCATGCTGGAATTGACTTAGGAGAAACCATGTTGCATTCTTTCTTCAGTCACTTAGACATAGGGGATATTATGCTCGGGTTAGAGCAGGGGCTGGGTTAGTGTAGTCAGATACTTGGGTTTCGGGGAGAGGGTTTTGGGCTTCCTTTGGGAGACGGTACTTTTCCTTATAGAGCGGAGTGCGTGATTTGCAGACTTGAGACCCTGGGACTCCTGTCCCATATCGGTGTTATGCGTAGGCTGGCATACCCGATTTGGCAGACATTGAGAACCCTACCCCTTATCGGTGCTATGCGTAGGCTGGCATACCCGATTTAGCAGACCTTGAGACTCCTGTCCCATACCGGTGTTATGCGTAGGCTGGCATACCCGATTTGGCAGACATTGAGACTCCTATTCCACACCGGTGTTATGCGTAGGCTGGCATACCCGATGTGGCAGGCTTCGATTCTCTGATGCATACTTTTAGCTATCTTTAGCTGGGCAGGTAGAGGCATATTAGTGGTAGCTTTTATCAGGAGTCATACTCTTAGTTACCGCATTTATTCCTTTAGCCTCTGGTAGACCTAGTGGCCAGGTAGGAGTTCGTGTTGAGGTTTACCCACTAGGGGAGGCTACTGTCTTTATAGTAGTACTGACCCCTGCTGTTTTTCCCTTTTCTTGTCCCCTTTGTTTTGCAGAGTCATCTGCCGGAGTTGCGGGGCCTTCCTACCAGGATCGAGGTAAGAGGATCGCCGACTAGATAGCTGCTACCCCGAGCTCGAGTTTTTGGTAGTTTTGTTGTATCCCCAGTACACTCAGACGGTTGTATTTTTCCTTTTATTTTGGGTCTGGCTGCGGCCAGCTGGTTGTATATATTTCGTGAGCTGGGAGAGACACTTGTATATTTTTGAGAGCTTACTGTACTTTCCTTTCCAGTATTTGTCTGAGTTGTATTAGTTTTAGTTTAGCTCTGTTTTATGCTCCTTTATTACTTGTTTTTATATCTGAGCAGGTTATCAGCGCTTCGTGTACACGGAAAATTCCGTATGCACGGCGGATCTGTGGACGGGCCCGGGTTCTGGTTTACACCCGGGGCGTGACAGATTAGTTGGTATCAGAGCTTAGGGATAGGTCAGTTGGGACTTAGGAAACCCTAGGCTTGTGGCAGACCCTAGGAAGGCAGAGCGTGAGTGACGTGATATTGTGCGAAAGTCGGTAATTGGTTGTTAACTCTTCCTGTGAGTGGAGAGGGATTGGCATAGCCTATTTCTGGGGGACTATTATGTTGGCTGCAGACAACATAAGGTTACAGAAATAGGGGAATGCCCATGACTTTCGCGTGATTGGGTCGAGAGTGGTTTGGTTTACTGACCCGTGGATTTTGTGTGACAGGATGCCTCCTAGGCGGCAGATTCCTACTCGGGGTACTCCTACGCCCCCGGAGGAGCCGGAGCAGTCCGGGCCTTCTGAGATCAGTGAGCTGAGGGCCATGGTGGCCCAGTTGGCGGAGAGTCACCGCCGACAGGAGCAGAGATTTGAGCAGTTGCTGGCTCAGGTTGCGGCACCACCCCCTACTACTGTAGAGGCCCCTGTACCACCAGTTGTACCGCCGGCTATTCCATTAGTCCCTACGGCACCGTCGTCGAGCAGTGGGGCTCAGGGAGAGTTCAGGCCGTTGACCCCAGCGGAGGAGGAGGAGTTTGCTGACAAACTCGCCAAGTTCTGTAAGCGAGGACCACCTAGGTTCTCAGGGAGGAGCACTCACCCATCGGAGATAGGATCATGGCTGGCAGCAATGGAGAAGTTGTTCAGAGACTTCTTCATTGACCACAGGTTCAGAGTGCATATGGCTGTACATTGCCTAGAGGGGGATGCAGATGCTTGGTGGCGTCGGGTCGAGCCCTTGGAGTTTCAGATCACCCGACAGCTACCCTGGTCGGAGTTTAGACGGTTGATCCTTGACACTTATTTCTCCACGAGCGTGAAGAAAAAGCTTGAGGATGATTTGAAGAATCTCCAGCAGGGGGACAGGACGGTATGGGATTATTATCAGGAGTTTACGCAGTTGCTCAACTGCGTACCCTATGTTGCCAGGGATGGGCTGCACCAGGTGGAGCTGTTTGAGACAGGTTTGCGCCCCGAGGTCTATACCTTGGTACACGCCCAGAGGCTTCAGACTTTATCAGAGGCAGTGGATCATGCACAGTGGGTCGAGAGGGGAGATCACGTCGTCGCTAGACGTGGGGGCTTGGCCGCTCAGAGTTCTGAGAGGAAGCGGCCAATGCCAGACGAGGGGGGACAGGCCAGTTCATGGAGGCCGCCCCGACCACCACCGCCGCAGTTTACGGGCCGTGGGCGTTCGGAGCGGCGAGGGTCTGGTGGATCCCAGAGACCCCCACAGCAGCAGCAGCAGCAGCAGCAGCCCCAGCGACAGCAGCAGCACTCGCAGCAGCAGAGGTCGCAGTCGCGACAGCAGGGGTCACAGCGGCAAGGACAGCAGCAGCAGCAGTCGAGGCAGTCCCAGTCTGCGGTCAGGTGCGTCTTTTGTAGGGGACAGCACGCGGCGGATACTTGTGACCAGAGGTACGGCCGCTGTTATCGGTGTGGACAGTCCGGCCATATTCGAGCTACTTGCCCTCTCTCTACACCGCAGGCTCCTTCCTCAGCATCAGCTCCTTCAGTGCCCCAGCAGCGGCCTTATGCTCCAGCGAGCAGGGCTCCTTCCTCCCACCCTGCAGATTACCGACCACCAGCTCAGAGCGGGCGAGTCTACGCCGCCCAGGTAGGGGACTCCACGGCAGCCGACCACGTGGTGGCAGGTATCACTTTACTTCTTGGTACTAGAGCTCGCACTTTATTTGATACCGGTGCATCACATTCTTTTATCAGTAGAGTATTTGCATCATCTCATGGACTAGTGTTAGGTCGGTTGCCACATGCAGTAGAGGTACAGATTCCTGATCATACATTGCATGTAGAGGAGTGTTGTTGGTCTTGCCCTGTTCAGATTGAGTCCTGGATCTTGCCAGCGGACCTTATGGTCCTTAGTGAGCTGCAAGATTACGACATTGTACTGGGGATGGATTGGCTGGCTCGCTATTTCGCGACGATTGATTGCGCCGCGAGGACTGTTACCTTTAGCGAGCCAGGCCAGGAGGTGTTCGTTTACAGGGGGTGCCAGAGTGCTTTCTTTGCCTCGGTGGTTTTCGACCTCTCGTGCGAGGCAGATGATGCGCAGTGGATGCGTGGCCTTTTTGGCGTCGGTGGTTAAGGAGCCTACGGCGGCACCGGGACTCACGGATATCCCTATTGTCCATGAGTACCCGGATGTTTTTCCTCCGGAGCTAGTTCATATGCCGCCGGATAGGGAGGTTGAGTTTTTGATTGACGTAGTTCCAGGAACTGCGCCAATCTCTAAGGCTCCTTACCGAATGGCACCGGCCGAGCTGCGGGAGTTAAAGGCGCAACTCCAGGATTTAATGGACAAGGGTTTTGTGAGGCCTAGTGTATCACCTTGGGGAGCGCCGGTGCTATTTGTGAAGAAGAAGGATGGTTCACTTCGACTGTGTGTAGATTACCGGGAGCTGAATAAAGTGACCATCAAGAACAAGTACCCTTTGCCGCGCATTGATGACTTATTCGACCAGCTGCAAGGGTCTTGTGTCTTCTCCAAGATTGATTTACAGTCTGGTTACCACCAATTGAAGGTGAAGGCCGAGGACATCCCAAAGACGGCATTCAGGTCGCGGTACGGGCATTACGAGTTCACCGTCATGCCTTTTGGACTGACAAATGCCCCTGCAGCTTTTATGGATTTGATGAACAGGATTTTTCGACCATACCTGGATCGGTTCGTTGTTGTTTTTATTGATGACATCCTAGTTTATTCCCGAAGCGATGTGGAGCACGAGGAGCATCTGAGGATTGTGCTACAACTTCTGAGAGAGAGAAAGTTGTATGCCAAGCTATCTAAGTGTGATTTCTGGCTTCGGGAGGTTGCCTTTTTGGGCCACGTGATTTCAGCCGCTGGAGTGGCAGTAGACCCGGCGAAGATCGAGGCAGTCCGGGATTGGCCCCGACCGACGACGGTATCAGAGGTCCGTAGTTTCATGGGCTTAGCAGGATATTACCGTCGGTTTGTGGAAGGTTTTGCGAAACTTTCCACACCCCTCACTCGTTTGACGCGAAAAGGGATTAAGTTTATTTGGAGTGAGGACTGCCAGAGGAGCTTTGAGGAATTAAAGATCAGATTGATGTCGGCTCCTATCCTTTCCCTCCCTGTTATGGGGAAAGGATATGTGATTTATAGTGATGCATCGCACAGTGGACTTGGTTGCATGCTGATGCAGGATGGTAGGGTAATCGCTTACGCCTCTCGGCAACTGAAGGATTATGAAAAGAATTACCCTACCCATGATTTGGAACTAGCTGCAGTGATTTTTGCACTAAAGTTGTGGCGCCACTACCTGTATGGGGAGCATTGCGAGATTTATACCGACCACAAGAGCTTGAAATACCTGTTCACGCAGAAGGAGCTCAACTTGAGGCAGCGCAGATGGTTGGAATTGTTGAAGGATTATGATGTAGACATATTGTACCATCCTGGCAAGGCCAACGTGGTTGCTGATGCCCTGAGCAGGAGAGCAGTACAGAGTTTATCTTTGATGATCACCGATCAGCGCCATTACTTGAGCAGATGAGGCGGTTAGAGCTCGAGGTTGTGTCCCCTGGGGTCTCTGCTAGACTTATGTCTCTAGTCGTGCAGCCCACTCTGTTGGACAGGATTCGGGAGAGACAGAGTGAGGACCCCCACCTGGTGAGGATTCGAGAGCAGATGCAGACTGGTTGATAGGGGACTTTTCAGTTGATGCTGGCGGGAGTGCTACGTACAGGGACCGCGCGTGTGTGCCTATGGATGCAGAGATCCGAGAGCAGATCTTGAGGGAGGCCCACTATACACCTTATACCATCCATCCTGGTGGGACTAAGATGTATAGGGATCTTAAGGCACAGTTTTGGTGGAATGGGATGAAAAGAGACATTGGGAGATTTGTAGCACACTGTCTAACTTGTCAGCAAGTGAAGGCGGAGCATCGTGTACCTGCTGGCAAGTTGCAGAGTCTCCCAATCCCTGAATGGAAATGGGAACATGTTACGATGGATTTTGTCACTGGGTTGCCGAGAGCACAGACGGGAGCGGATGCTATCTGGGTAGTCGTGGACCGGCTTACCAAAACCGCTCACTTTTTAACCCGGTTCAGATGACTTGCCGATGGAGCGACTGGCGCAGGTGTACTTGGCTGAGGTGGTTAGATTGCACGGGTACCCGTTTCCATCGTATCAGATAGAGACCCGAGTTTGTCTCGCATTTCTGGAGGAGTTTACACAGACAGCCTTGGGGACGCAGCTCCGATTTAGTCAGCATTCCACCCACAGACCGATGGGCAGTCAGAGCGCACTATTCAGACCCTCGAGGATATGTTGAGAGCATGCATTCTGGACTTTGGGGGAGGATGGTACCGACACTTGGGATTAGTTGAGTTTGCGTACAACAAAGCTATCAAGCGAGCATTCAGATGGCTCCGTTTGAGCGTTGTATGGACGCAAGTGTCGGTCACCCCTTTATTTGGATGTGACGTGGGTGAGAAGAGACTTTGGGTCCTGATCTACTGTTGGGAGGCAGAGGAAAAGGTCAGATTGATACGACGACACTAGAGACCGACCCACGAGTCGACAGAGGAGTTATGCCGATACTCGAGCCGGCGAGACTTAGAGTTTCAGGTGGGTGACCATGGTTTTTCTGAAAGTCTCGCCTTCGAAGGGGATTCGGAGATTTGGTATTCGTGGAACGGAGCCCTCGTTATATTGGACCTTTTGAGGTGTTGGAGCGCTTAGGGCCAGTTGCTACAGGCTTCGCTTCCTCCCAGACTTCGTGGTGTTCATAATTGTCTTTCATGTTTCGACACGGAGAAGTATGTTCATGACCCGTCTCATATTATCGATTTCACTCCATTGGAGGTTGCTGAGGACCTGGTTATGTTGAGCTGCGTGATGAGGATCTTGGATCGTGAGGTTTAGGGAGTTGCGCAGTCGGGCCATCCCACTATGTGAAGGTTCTCTGGAGCAGTCATGATGAGCGCGAGGCTACCTGGGAGTTGGAGTCAGCGATGATGGATGCTCACCCCCACTTGTTTGAGGCTCCTATCTGAGGTATGATTTTTTGTTTCGAGGACGAAACTTTTCTTGTAGGGGAGGGTGTAGTGTACTGGTTTTCCCATGCAACTTTCCGGTGAATCCACTGTGTAGAACACTAGTGTTTGGTGTCTGGCCCATGGTGCATCGAAGGGATGCCACAGATGGACCTCGTGAGACTTGGATAGATGATTTGGCCTTCGGCTGTGATTGCCGAGATTTTAGAAAAGGTTTGGGCCAATCTGAGGTTGGATTTGGATTCAGCAGCGGAAAAAAACGCTTGAAAACGGCTATTTGCTTGTTGAATTTGGAGTCCGGATGACCAAATGCGGGCTTCCGGAAGTTTTGGGTGATTTTCGGTGCATGGGGGAGCCTCATGACCCGGCCTGAGCCACGTGCTGCCTATATTGGCCGGCTCACGCAGCTCGGTCCACGGGGTAGCGCGGCGGTGCATGGACCGCAGGCGGGTGGCACGTGGCGTGCCCGGATAGGCCTGCGCACGCGGCACGGCTCAGTGGATTTGCGGGATTGCGGTGGACCGGGCGCATGACACGTGGCGGCTTCGGATTCGTCGGTCCACGTGGGCGCTGGTCCACGGGTGTCAGCGGGGAGGGCGCCTCGGTACTGTGCGCGCACGTCGCGAGCAACAGTGGCGCAAGGCGGGGCGGTCGGCCGCACTCGAGTGCGCCACGTGTCGCCTCGAGATTGGCCGGCCGTACCTACCTCCGTGACTTGCGGGGGGGCCACTGGCGTATGCGGGCCGCGGGGATCCGCTGTACC
>CM055063.1:28887109-28913040 GCA_029204045.2 Tillandsia leiboldiana
GAATGCTCTTGATTATGTTATGAGTAGATCTTCTGAGAAGAACCTGCATGCTTTGTATGAAATCCTCCTGCTTTCTTCATTGATTATCGCAATGTTTAGAAAACGACAAGTTTGTAACGGTGAGTCCATGCTTTACTGTAGTAAGTTACTGGAATTTAGGCTAAATTCTTAATTGTTGTTGTTTAAATGAAAGGCTAGGTATGTTGTTAGGGTAAATTAAAATGGTTCAGCAATTAATGCTTTTGCAATGCTTGAGTGGTACACCTAGATAGGCCACCTTTTTTCTGCTACACTATCATGCTGGAATTGAACTTAGGAGAAACCATGTTGCATTCTTTCTTCAGTCACTTAGACATAGGGGATATTATGCTCGGGTTAGAGCAGGGGCTGGGTTAGGTGTAGTCAGAATACTTGGTTTCGGGGAGAGGGTTTTGGGCTTCCTTTGGGAGACGGTACTTTTCCTTATAGAGCGGAGTGCGTGATTTGCAGACTTGAGACCCTGGGACTCCTGTCCCATATCGGTGTTTATGCGTAGGCTGGCATACCCGATTTGGCAGACATTGAGAACCCTACCCCTTAATCGGTGCTATGCGTAGGCTGGCATACCCGATTTAGCAGACCTTGAGACTCCTGTCCCATACCGGTGTTATGCGTAGGCTGGCATACCCGATTTGGCAGACATTGAGAACTCCGATTCCACCCGGTGTTATGCGTAGGCTGGCATACCCGATGTGGCAGGCTTCGATTCTCTGATGCATACTTTTAGCTATCTTTAGCTGGGCAGGTAGAGGCATATTAGTGGTAGCTTTTATCAGGAGTCATACTCTTAGTTACCGCATTTATTCCTTTAGCCTCTGGTAGACCTAGTGGGCAGGTAGGAGTTCGTGTTGAGGTTTACCCACTAGGGGGAGGCTACTGTCTTTATAGTAGTACTGACCCCCGCTGTTTTTTCCCCTTTTCTTGTCCCCTTTGTTTTGCAGAGTCATCTGCCGGAGTTGCGGGGCCTTCCTACCAGGATCGAGGTAAGAGGATCGCCGACTAGATAGCTGCTATACCCCGAGCTCGAGTTTTTGGTAGTTTTGTTGTATCCCCAGTACACTCAGACGGTTGTATTTTTCCTTTTATTTTGGGTCTGGCTGCGGCCAGCTGGTTGTATATATTTCGTGAGCTGGGAGAGACACTTGTATATTTTTGAGAGCTTACTGTACTTTCCTTTCCAGTATTTGTCTGAGTTGTATTAGTTTTAGTTTAGCTCTGTTTTATGCTCCTTTATTACTTGTTTTTATATCTGAGCAGGTTATCAGCGCTTCGTGTACACGGAAAATTCCGTATGCACGGCGGATCTGTGGACGGGCCCGGGTTCTGGTTTACACCCGGGGCGTGACAAAATCTTTTTAATTTTTGTAAAATTAATTGGGTTGAATGACATCTATGTATCTCATTATATTTCAAAGCACTTAAATTGTTATCTTGATGGAACACAAATCGGTATTTGAAAGATTTCAAATTTTGGATTTGTTTCAAAAAATTTTGTGATTTTTGCCCTTGAGTACCGGTACGCAATCTGCGTTTTTGTTTATATACCGGAACTGAGCTTTTATCTCTCTTTCTCTATGAACTAATGCTGTTAGTGATTTCCTTTTGTCTAGTATGTTCACTGTTTGACGGCGCGTTGACGGACCGGCGGTCGCGTCTGGCGGCGCCGCCCCACGTGGCACCACGCCAGTGGCTGGCGCCGCACGCGTGCTGACCAGGGGAGGGGGGCACGTGGCGCCTCCCCGTTGGGCCCGCACGGCTGCCGCCTGTTCGGCGGACACGTGTCGGGCCCTTGGCCGGGTCGGACGGCCGGTTGGACGCGGCTGGATCCCGTGCGCGGGATGGGCTGGGCCGGGCCGCACTGTGCGCGCCCGGAAATTGGCGGGCCGGGCCGCACTGTTGGCGCCCGAAATCGGGCTGGGCCGGACCGGGCGCCCGAATCTTGGGACATGGAGGGAATTTTTCCAAAAGACTTTTGGGCCTATATATACAGCCCACCTCTCTCTTTTCTCTGCCTTTTTCCGAAGTGTAGAGAGGGAATGAGAGGGAGGGACCTTTAGCAAAGTTGTTCCTCACACTATTTTACATCTCGTGGTGGGTTTCCAGAATTTTTGGAAGCTCGACAGCGGCGATCCGGATTTTACAGAGCGCCTCGTTTTTCCCCCAATCTTGGCCCGTTATCGTCGCATTTCAGTCCGAGGAGTCCCCTGCGCAGTACAGGAGTCCTTTTTCGACGATTTCTTCGCCGGTGTGTTCCTAAGAGGTAGGGCTTCGTTTTCCGTGTTGGTGGTTTCTCTGGATTCCGATTTCTTGGCACGATTCCCGAGGTGTGTTGACCCCCTCTTTTGCTGTTTGGGTTTTTGGACAGCGGCGACTTCGACGAATTATTTCTCAGCGTAGGAATATCAGATCGAGGCGATTCAAGAGTCGATTTTGGGCTACTTTTCGTGAGGAACGCAACCGTGATTTTTTTGAGATTTTAGGAGCTCGTGACAGAGGTGAAATTCCTCGTTTTGCGTGCTGATTGCAAAAACAGCAATTATGTGTTTGGAACTTGTAGTTTTTACACCGTGTACACTTGTGTGATGTTGTAGGATACTGTTTCAGCTGACGGTGTGCTTAGAGGACAGCGGGTATTTCTGGGTGTGTTGTGCACGCTTTTCGAGGTGGGTGGTTGCGTTTCCCTCTTTGTTGACTTGCTCACTAGGAATAGTAGAGTTTCCCAATTATACATGTGACAGTTAACTCGTGGTATATGAACCTATTGCATGGGCCCCTAAATTAATTGATAGCTGCTATGTGATCAATCTGGGACAATGAAGTTGGACAATTGCTATATCTTAAACTGCATGCAAATAAATAATATTATAAAATGATTCTTTACAAGAAACCTTAGTCACTTTTCTAATACTTTTTAAAGGAATAATTGTATGTTTAATTGGACATCTAGTTAGGCCACTATTTTACTGCAGCACTGTATTATGGGATTTGACTTAGGAGAAAACATGTTTACTGATGTTCTTCTCTATCGATGCATGACGATCTAGTCAGACCGGGATCTTGAGATAGTGTAGTTGGATCTTGAGTCTGGGACAGTTTTGACTCTTCTTGGGGATTGGGGGATATAATGGCAACCGCGAATTTTGGGCGGTTGACCGGATGTTATTATCACATCAGATTGGGATCGGGGTTGCATTAGTGGATGGAGTATTCCCACTTTGATCATGGTCATGATCTAGTCCTGCTATTGTGAGACATCGGTTACAGAGATGATTGATACAGAGACACTTTACTCGTGTGGGTCGCTCCCCTCGAGTGCCACTCCGGAGTAGGCTTTTGACCGTGATGGGTGCCGGTCAGTTGGTGAGTTGTGAGTGATGACAGAGCAGGCAGTGCCAGTATTTCCTGGCCCTCTGATTGGGTTTCCTTGGGCAGTCAGCTTTATAGTTGCATATATACAGTTATCTTTTGGCACTGCATTTAGAGGCATAGTAGTGGTAGTTCCTTTTTCAGCAGTCTTTATTGCATACCACTGTTCTTCCTTTTGCCTCTTTATTCCTAGTGGGTGCGTCAGCATTAGAGGTTTTACCCACTAGGGGAGGCTACTGGTTTATCTAGTAGTTCTCACCCCCATTGTTGTTTTCTGTCCTTGTTCCCCTTTGTTTTGCAGAGTCATCTGTGGGAGCTGCTGGGCCTTCAGCGGCAGATCGAGGTAAGAGGATCGCCGACTAGCTAGATCGTCTACCCCAAGTGAGAGACTAGCGAGGTTTTTATTATACCCCCTTTTGTATCTCAGACTTCAGTAGTTTCCTTTTGGGTCTGGCTTTGGCCAGCTGGTTGTATATTTATGGTGAGCTGGGAGTATATTGTACTTTTATTTCAGCTTGTAGTTTATTTCAGTCTGAGATTACTTTTAGTTTTATTAGTTCAGCTCTGTTTATGCTCTGTTATTGTATATTATCTATCTGAGCAGGTTACCAGCGCTTCGTGCACATAGAGAAATTCCGTGTGCACGGCGGATCTGTTGGCGGGCCCGGGTTCCGGTTTACACCCGGGGCGTGACAGATTAAGTTGGTATCAGAGCTTAGGGATAGGTCAGTTGGGACTTAGGAAACCCTAGGCTTTTGGCAGACCCTAGGATGATAGGGCGCGAGAGGCGTGACACTTCGCGAAAGTCGTTGATTTATTTATTGGACTCTTCCAGTGAGTGAAGAGGGATCGACATACCCGATTTCTGGTGGACCATTATGTTGGCTGCAGACAACATAAAGTCGCAGAAATTGGGGGATGTCTTTGACTTTCGCTAGATTGGGTCGTGTGGGGTTATGTTACTTATTCGTGATTTCTTGTGGCAGGATGCCTCCCCGACGTCGGATCCCTACTCGGGGTGTCCCGTTACCCCCTGATGAGCCAGGGCAGCCTACTTCCCCCGAGCTTACTGAGTTGAGGGCCTTGGTGGCCCAATTGGCGGAGGGTCAGCGCCGCCAGGAGCAGAGGTTTGAGCAGCTCCTTGCCCAAAGAGAGGCACCATCCCCAGCTGTTCCTGAGGCCCTTGTGCCTCATGTTGCACCTTTTGTGCCGTCAGCGCCATCTTCGAGTAGCGGGGCTCCTGGAGCTATTCAGCCTTTGAACTGCGGAGGAGGAGCAGGATATCGCTAACAAACTCTCCAAGTTTGTTCAGCGGGGACCCCCTAGATTCTCAGGGCGGGATGCGCAGCCCTGGGCTGTTGGGAGATGGCTTTCTGCGATGGAGAAGCTTTTTCGGGACTTCTTCATCGACCCGAGGTATCGAGTGCACATGGCGGTGCAACTGTTTGGACGGAGATGCTGATTTTTGGTGGCAGCGGGTAGAGCCCCTGGAGTTCCGGATTACTCGGCAGCTGCCTTGGGAGGAGTTCCGACGGATGGTGCTGGATACCTATTTTTCGACCAGTGTGAAGAAGAAGTTGGAGGACGACTTGAAGAACCTACAGCAGGGCGATCGATCGGCTCATGCCTATTTCCAGGAGTTCACGGAGTTGCTGAACTGTGTGCCCTTCGTCGCTCGTGACGGTCCGCACCAGGTTGAGTTGTTCGAGGGGAGGCCTCCGTCCAGAGATTTACACACTGGTGCATGCTCAGAGATTTCAGACTCTGGAGGCAGCCGCAGAGCATGCACAGTGGGTGGAGAGAGGTGATTTGGTGGTGGCCAGACAGAGGGCCGCGGTCGCTCAGAGCTCCGACAGAAAGCGACCAGCCCAGGACGAGGGGGGACAGGCCAGTACTTGGAGGCCGCCCCGACCGCCACCCCGCCTCAGTTCCCAGGCCGTGGGCGTTCGGAGCGGCGAGGGCCTAGTGGGTCCCAGAGGCCCCCGCAGCAGCAGCAGAGAAATCGCAGTCGTCGCAGCGCGGGTCTCAGCGGCAGCCACAGCGACAGCGACAGTCTCAGCAGCAGCAGTCCCGTCAGGCACGGGCTCCCAGCAGTTGTATCTTCTGTGGAGGTCCGCACTTCCAGGCACTTGCGACCAGCGGTGGGGTCGCTGCTACGGGTGTGGACAGCCAGGGCACATTCGAGCTGCGTGCCCCTTTTCGACTTCAGCCGCTCCTTCTTCAGCATCTGCCCCAGCATCATCGCAGCAGCGTCGACGGCTCAGCGGCCTTTTGCTCTAGCGAGCAAGCCATCTTCTTCCCATCCCACCGATTATCGCCCTCCAGCTCAGAGTGGGCGAGTGTATGCTGCACAGGTAGAGGATTCTTCAGCAGCGGACCATGTGGTGGCAGGTATCACCTTACTCTCTGGCATTAGGACTCGTACCTTATTTGATACTGGAGCATCGCATTCTTTCATTAGTAGATCTTTTGCATCATTACATGGGTTAGAGGTAGGATTTTTGCCACGTGCACGAGAGGTTCAGATTCCCGATCACACTCTGCACGTGGAGGAGTGTTGTTGGTCTTGCCCGATGCAGATCGAATCCTGGATTATGCCAGCAGACCTGTTGGTCTTGAGACAGCTGAGCGACTTTGATGTGATTCTTGGGATGGACTTGGCTGGCTCGGTATTTCGCGACTATTGATTGTGCCGCGAGGACTGTCACTTTTAGAGAGCCAGGCCAGGAGATGTTTGTATATCGGGGATGTCAGAGTGCTTTCTTTGCCTCTGTGGTTTCGACTTCCCGAGCGAGGCGGATGATTCATCGAGGATGTATAGCCTTTTTGGCTAGTGTTGTTGAGGGACCTACGGCGACACCGGGACTCGGGGATATTCCTATTGCCCGCGAGTTTCCGGACGTTTTTTCCACCTGAGCTGACTAGTATGCCGCCAGACAGAGAGATTGAGTTTGTGATTGACGTAGTCCAGGAACTGCGCCAATCTCTAAGGCTCCTTATCGAATGGCACCGGCTGAGCTGCGAGAGCTTAAAGCACAGCTGCAAGATCTGATGAATAAGGGCTTTATTAGACCAAGTGTGTCGCCTTGGGGAGCACCGGTGCTGTTCGTAAAAAAGAAGGATGGGTCACTTCGGTTGTGTGTGGACTATAGGGAATTGAACAAAGTGACCATTAAGAACAAGTACCCTTTGCCGCGCATCGATGATCTCTTTGATCAGCTGCAAGGGTCTTGTGTATTTTCCAAAATTGATCTACAGTCTGGTTACCACCACTGAAGGTGAAGGCCGAGGATATTCCTAAGACTGCTTTCAGATCACGGTACGGGCATTATGAGTTTACAGTTATGCCGTTTGGATTGACTAATGCCCCTGCCGCCTTTATGGACTTGATGAACAGGATATTTCGGCCCTTCCTGGATCGTTTTGTGGTGGTGTTCATTGATGATATCCTTATTTACTCCCGAAGCGAGGCCGAGCACGAAGAGCACTTGAGGACTGTGCTACAACTTCTACGAGATAAGAAGTTGTATGCCAAGCTGTCAAAGTGCGAGTTTTGGCTTCGGGAGGTAGCTTTCTTGGGCCATGTGATTTCCGCCGCCGGTGTAGCAGTAGACCCGGCGAAGATTGAGGCAGTTCGAGATTGGCCCCGACCGACGACTGTATCTGAGGTGCGCAGCTTCATGGGGTTAGCTGGTTATTATCGTCGGTTTGTGGAAGGCTTTGCGAAGCTTTCCACACCCCTCACTCGGTTGACGCGTAAAGGAGTTAAGTTTATCTGGAGTGAGGACTGCCAGAGGAGCTTTGAGGAGCTAAAGGATAGATTGATGACCGCTCCTATCCTTTCCCTCCCTGTTATGGGGAAAGGATATGTGATCTACAGTGATGCATCGCACAGTGGGCTTGGATGCGTGCTGATGCAGGAAGGGAGGGTAATTGCTTATGCATCGAGACAGCTTAAGGATTACGAGAAGAATTATCCTACCCATGACTTGGAACTTGCTGCCGTGGTGTTTGCACTGAAGCTTTGGCGCCATTACCTATATGGGGAGCATTGTGAGATCTACACCGACCACAAGAGCCTAAAGTACCTGTTCACGCAGAAGGAACTGAATTTGAGGCAGCGCAGATGGTTAGAGCTACTAAAGGATTACGATGTGGATATCCTTTACCATCCAGGAAAGGCCAACGTGGTTGCAGATGCTTTGAGTAGGAGAGCAGTGCAGAGTTTGTCCATGTTGATTACAGATCAGGCGCCACTGTTAGAGGAGTTGAGACGGCTCGAGATAGAGGTTGTATCCCCTGGGGTCTCTGCTAGACTGATGTCTTTGGTCGTGCAGCCCACTCTGCTGGAGAGGATCCGGGAGAAACAGAGCGAGGACCCCCATTTAACCAGGATTAGAGATCAGATTCCGAGTGTTCGATCAGGGGATTTTTCAGTGGATGCTTCGGGAGTACTGAGGTACAGGGACCGAGCATGTGTGCCAGTGGATGCTGAGATCAGAGAACAGATATTGAAGGAGGCCCATTATACACCTTATACCCTTCATCCTGGGGGGACTAAGATGTATAAGGACCTCAAGGCACACTTTTGGTGGAATGGCATGAAAAGGGATATTGGGAGGTTTGTGTCGCAGTGTTTAACTTGTCAGCAGGTAAAAGCTGAGCATCGAGTGCCAGCTGGCAAGCTACAGAGTCTCCCGATTCCCGAGTGGAAATGGGACCACATTACTATGGATTTTGTGGTCGGGTTGCCGAGGGCACAGGGAGGTGCAGATGCTATCTGGGTAGTTGTGGACCGACTTACCAAGTCAGCGCACTTTTTACCTATACAGACTACTTGGCCACTCGAGCGACTAGCCCAGTTATATTTGGATGAGATAGTGAGATTACATGGAGTGCCAGCTTCTATAGTATCAGATAGAGACCCGAGGTTTGTTTCGCGATTCTGGAGGAGTTTACAGACTACCTTGGGGACTCAGCTCAGATTCAGTACAGCCTTCCACCCACAGACTGATGGACAGTCAGAGCGGACGATTCAGATCCTTGAGGATATGCTGAGGGCTTGTGTCCTAGATTTCGGCGGTGGATGGATTCGACACTTATCACTGGCCGAGTTTGCGTACAACAATAGCTTTCAAGCAAGCATTCGAATGGCTCCATTTGAAGCGTTGTATGGACGCAAATGTCGATCACCGCTATATTGGAGTGATGTGGGGGAGAGGCGGACTCTGGGACCAGATATATTGCTAGAGGCGGAGGAGAAGGTCCGGGTAATTCGACAGCATCTTCAGACCGCTCAGAGTCGACAGAGGAGCTTTGCTGATGTTCGGCGGCGAGACTTAGAGTTTCAGGTTGGAGATCATGTATTTTTGAAAGTCTCGCCGTCCAAAGGGATAAGGAGGTTTGGCATTCGCGGGAAACTCAGTCCCCGATACATTGGACCCTTTGAGGTATTAGAGCGTATCGGGCCAGTTGCTTACCGACTTGCACTTCCCCCGAGACTTGCTGGTGTCCATGATGCGTTTCATGTTTCCACTCTGAGGAGGTACGTCTTCGACCCATCGCACGTCATCGACTTCACGCCACTTGAGATCAGCGAGGATTTGAGATATGAGGAGCGCCCACTGCGGATTCTAGAGCGGGAGATGAAAGAATTGCGCAATCGGACCATCCCCTATGTGAAGATCCTCTGGAGCAATCATGATGAGCGCGAGGCGACGTGGGAGCTCGAGTCAGCGATGATGGACGCCTACCCTTACCTGTTCGAGGCTCAGGATTGAGGTATGATTTTCGTTTCGAGGACGAAACTTTTGTTAGTGGGGGAGGATGTAGTGTCCTAGGTTTTTCGGTGGTTTTGCCCCTGTTTCGGGGTGTAGAACACCTATTATTGGTGTGTGGGGCCCCAACATGTCAAAGTGATATGTTGTTTGGAACCAGAGATGATTTGGGAGCAAGCCTGACCTTCGGCTGCCTTTGCCGAATTTTAGGATTGGAATCAGGCTAATCGGAGGCCGTATTTGAATTCAGCGCGGAAAAAACGCTTGAAAACGGCTATTTACTTATTTAATTTGGAGTCCGGATGCCCAAAAACGGACCCCCGGAAGTTTTCTGCGCAAATTGGTGCACGGGGGAAGCTGTGGACCGGCCGGGGACACGTGGCAGGCTCTTATTGGGCCGGCGCACGGCTCTCGGTCCACGGAGCGGGCCGCCGGTGCACGGTGGACCGGCGGGCCACGTGGCAGGCACTGGTTGGGCCGGTGCAGCGCGCGCGGCGCAGGGATCGCGCGCGGGCAGCGCGGGCAGGCCGGGCAGGCGGGGGCAGCGTGCGCGGTGCACGGTGGACCGGGGCGCGCCACGTGGCGGCCCCGGATTGGCCGGCCCATGTGCTCGTGGCGCACGCAGCACCGCGCGACTGCGGCCATACGCGCACGTGGGCGGCGCGTTGACGGACCGGCGGTCGCGTCTGGCGGCGCCGCCCCACGTGGCACCACGCCAGTGGCTGGCGCCGCACGCGTGCTGACCAGGGGAGGGGGGCACGTGGCGCCTCCCCGTTGGGCCCGCACGGCTGCCGCCTGTTCGGCGGACACGTGTCGGGCCCTTGGCCGGGTCGGACGGCCGGTTGGACGCGGCTGGATCCCGTGCGCGGGATGGGCTGGGCCGGGCCGCACTGTGCGCGCCCGGAAATTGGCGGGCCGGGCCGCACTGTTGGCGCCCGAAATCGGGCTGGGCCGGACCGGGCGCCCGAATCTTGGGACATGGAGGGAATTTTTCCAAAAGACTTTTGGGCCTATATATACAGCCCACCTCTCTCTTTTCTCTGCCTTTTTCCGAAGTGTAGAGAGGGAATGAGAGGGAGGGACCTTTAGCAAAGTTGTTCCTCACACTATTTTACATCTCGTGGTGGGTTTCCAGAATTTTTGGAAGCTCGACAGCGGCGATCCGGATTTTACAGAGCGCCTCGTTTTTCCCCCAATCTTGGCCCGTTATCGTCGCATTTCAGTCCGAGGAGTCCCCTGCGCAGTACAGGAGTCCTTTTTCGACGATTTCTTCGCCGGTGTGTTCCTAAGAGGTAGGGCTTCGTTTTCCGTGTTGGTGGTTTCTCTGGATTCCGATTTCTTGGCACGATTCCCGAGGTGTGTTGACCCCCTCTTTTGCTGTTTGGGTTTTTGGACAGCGGCGACTTCGACGAATTATTTCTCAGCGTAGGAATATCAGATCGAGGCGATTCAAGAGTCGATTTTGGGCTACTTTTCGTGAGGAACGCAACCGTGATTTTTTTGAGATTTTAGGAGCTCGTGACAGAGGTGAAATTCCTCGTTTTGCGTGCTGATTGCAAAAACAGCAATTATGTGTTTGGAACTTGTAGTTTTTACACCGTGTACACTTGTGTGATGTTGTAGGATACTGTTTCAGCTGACGGTGTGCTTAGAGGACAGCGGGTATTTTCTGGGTGTGTTGTGCACGCTTTTCGAGGTGGGTGGTTGCGTTTCCCTCTTTGTTGACTTGCTCACTAGGAATAGTAGAGTTTCCCAATTATACATGTGACAGTTAACTCGTGGTATATGAACCTATTGCATGGGCCCCTAAATTAATTGATAGCTGCTATGTGATCAATCTGGGACAATGAAGTTGGACAATTGCTATATCTTAAACTGCATGCAAATAAATAATATTATAAAATGATTCTTTACAAGAAACCTTAGTCACTTTTCTAATACTTTTTAAAGGAATAATTGTATGTTTAATTGGACATCTAGTTAGGCCACTATTTTACTGCAGCACTGTATTATGGGATTTGACTTAGGAGAAAACATGTTTACTGATGTTCTTCTCTATCGATGCATGACGATCTAGTCAGACCGGGATCTTGAGATAGTGTAGTTGGATCTTGAGTCTGGGACAGTTTTGACTCTTCTTGGGGATTGGGGGATATAATGGCAACCGCGAATTTTGGGCGGTTGACCGGATGTTATTATCACATCAGATTGGGGATCGGGGTTGCATTAGTGGATGGAGTATTCCCACTTTGATCATGGTCATGATCTAGTCCTGCTATTGTGAGACATCGGTTACAGAGATGATTGATACAGAGACACTTTACTCGTGTGGGTCGCTCCCCTCGAGTGCCACTCCGGAGTAGGCTTTTTGACCGTGATGGGTGCCGGTCAGTTGGTGAGTTGTGAGTGATGACAGAGCATGCAGTGCCAGTATTTCCTGGCCCTCTGATTGGGTTTCCTTGGGCAGTCAGCTTTATAGTTGCATATATACAGTTATCTTTTGGCACTGCATTTAGAGGCATAGTAGTGGTAGTTCCTTTTTCAGCAGTCTTTATTGCATACCACTGTTCTTCCTTTTGCCTCTTTATTCCTAGTGGGTGCGTCAGCATTAGAGGTTTTACCCACTAGGGGAGGCTACTGGTTTATCTAGTAGTTCTCACCCCCATTGTTGTTTTCTGTCCTTGTTCCCCTTTGTTTTGCAGAGTCATCTGTGGGAGCTGCTGGGCCTTCAGCGGCAGATCGAGGTAAGAGGATCGCCGACTAGCTAGATCGTCTACCCCAAGTGAGAGACTAGCGAGGTTTTTATTATACCCCCTTTTGTATCTCAGACTTCAGTAGTTTCCTTTTGGGTCTGGCTTTGGCCAGCTGGTTGTATATTTATGGTGAGCTGGGAGTATATTGTACTTTTATTTCAGCTTGTAGTTTATTTCAGTCTGAGATTACTTTTAGTTTTATTAGTTCAGCTCTGTTTATGCTCTGTTATTGTATATTATCTATCTGAGCAGGTTACCAGCGCTTCGTGCACATAGAGAAATTCCGTGTGCACGGCGGATCTGTTGGCGGGCCCGGGTTCCGGTTTACACCCGGGGCGTGACAGACGGGGCATTAGTCAATCCATTTGGCCTCACTACACTCATAATGCCCCTACCGTGTCCTGAACGCCATCTAGGCAAAGTCCTCGACTGTCTGATTCCAAGTAGGTACACGCATCACAAACAAACAATTGCCGGAGTATAACTCCATCAAAAAGGTCCTAAATAATATCCAGACCTGCCTGTGCTCAAACCACAAGGGAACCCTCACCGTCGTGTATCAACGACGTGGCATCACCACCATGTACCAACGGCGTGGCACTAGGTCAAACAGACCCTCGATCCATCAGATCCCTGCACCTGTGCCATCAACTCTCTCAGCACCACAAATGATATCCAATGAGGTGATATTGAGGTTGGCGCGGTTTCCAGAACCACGTCAGTCGCAATCTCAATCTCCCTATCCGGCGGCATAATCATCGGCTCGAGTGGACTCACACCCGGGATCTCGCGGCGATAGGAATATCCTTTAGTCCCAGTGCCGCCATAGGCACCTCTCACACTGTCGCTATAACCTGTGTGCTCTAACAGTCTCAATATCCAAACCTTCTTTTATCTGCCTTACAAAAAGTCATAGCCATCTCTCTCCGCACTCGACCATCCGGTGGTACTGTGCTAACCAATCCCAAGCACTGGGTCAAAACACAGAACTACTACCAATACCAATAAGTCTGCCGGTATAACTCGTGGTCTCAACGGCACTGGACATAACCCACAAGCCTCCTTCACATGCACAACACCGATAGTAACCTGTACCTCTAGTGCACGTGGTAACAACTCTGCCTCTAGTCCATGCCGGAATGCAAAGTGCACCAACTCCGACTGCTGTGATGAAATCACACCTGCGACAACCCGATCCATTGCCGTGGCACCCTCCAATTAGGCGGCACAATCTCATCCACACGATGCAAGCGGTTGTCGCTCAGCCTGCCAGAAAATATCTAGACCAATCACAAAGGGAGCACGACCTCTGTCTCTGCTCACACTAAGGCGACGGATATGGTTCTCTGCAGACAACAAATCCACACTACCGCTGCGCTACTCTGATAAAGATGCTGATGCTGCCATCGGGGTCCACCCGACCTCCGACATCTTAAAAATCCATTATTGCAACCGTCATAGGACAAAACACAATTAATTCACGCAATTCCTTATACAATTATCCTTACTAAGCTCACCCCTCAATCACATACCATATACCCTAAACATGTATGTTATCAATCACAAAGGGTAACATTCCCTTGGGTAAGCTTTACATTAACCGTCCACAAGGATATCCACCATCCGGGAAAGCAAAACGAAAAAAAAATGCCTCTGCCGGCCGATCTGTCCTCCATCATCTAGCGCCAAGCGCCTCTATCCAGAACTCGCCTCTGGCGGCAGATCCCTATCCAAAGGAACTATAACGCCATGCTCTATACACAATGCCTACACCATCGAGGCATCCAAAATCCAAAACGGAGGGACCAAATAAACTGAAAGGTGCGCAATCCACTCCCAGTAACACATATCCTATGCGCCTCGTTCCTCAAAACATGGAACGCGCAGTTCAACAACTGCGTAAACCCTTTGACACAAGGAGGCTCTCAAGTAGTCTCTCCATCACCACCAACCACGATTCTGCCTCCAAAGGCTCCAACTCAATTCCACGAATCGGGGTGGTTCATCTGCCAAAACTGGCTCCATCGATCGATGATGTCCCACAGCTCATCAGCTGTCAGCTATCCACCCTGCCTCAGCGCCTTGGCACTAAATATTGGCACGGAGGGGGCTACCCACTCCATCGGCGCCACAGAAATCACTGCCGCTGAGGATACTGCAACCTAGTGGTCTTAGGAGAAAAACACTGTCGGGTTGCCCACTGCTCCGACAATTGTGTCACCAAAACTAGCTTCTCACTCAATCGCTGATATGCCTCTAACAATCCTGTCATCTGGGTCTGGAGCTCTCTGACCTAAATCCGGGTATCCGACCGAAATCCAACCGCTCAAGCTTAACTGCTATGACAGGATGCACAAGGGTCCCAAACCCAGCGTCGGGGAGACACCGCTCGCCACGACGAAACCACAAATCAGCACAACAACGCTCGACTCAATCCAGCGAAAGTCTAGAGCATGTCACTATTCCACAGCGTTATGTTGTCTGCAACCAACATAACCACTTAGGAGAATAAACATGCCAATCACTCATCCCGTCCCTTGGGAGAGGTGTAAAACTCAATCAGGACTCTCGCTACAAATCATGACTCTCACGAAGTCATCCTAGGGTCCAACCACAAGCCTAGGGTTTCTAAGTCCACCATGACCTACAACCTAGGCTCTGATACCACTCTAATCTGTCACGCCCCAGGGTCCAAACTGCGACCCGGGCTCGCCAACAGATCCGCCACCTATGCCAAACCCCGCATAGGCGAAGCGCTCTACCTGCAAGAAAAGTACTACAGCTAAACAGATATCAGAGCTATACCATAAAAGTGCGGTAAAATTAAAACCATCCATCCATACAACTGGAATAATGAAGATACAAAGTCCATCTCCCATAAATGATAATCATACAATATCCTCAAAATACAAAAATTCAGAACTCAATAGGGAGGTAACCTGAAATAATACATCAGTGTACAGGCTCTCAATACAAGTAATAACCTCACTACAATAATCTCTCGAAAGCAGAAATAAACTAATCTACTGACTATACTCAGGATCTCCAATGTAGGGGTACAGCTACTCTCCACAGATGGGTAGGGATCTAGCACGCGACATCCAAACTGATACAAGGGTAAATAATAAGTGGGAAACTCCATACACTAAAGGGAAACCCAACGCCCAACTGATGCACAAGTACATATCCGGTCAACCGCCCAATATCCGGGGTCGCCGCAAAACCCCACAAGTCCACAATCAAGACCAACCTGTCCAAGACTCGAAGTCGCAACTACACTATCCCAAACCCCTGCTCGAACCAGAGCAACATGAACCACAAGACTAACCAATAAGGAGAAAAGAAGCAAAACATGGTTTCTCCTAAGTCAAGTTCCAAAATGATAGTGTAGCAGTAAAAGATGGCCTATCTAGATGTCCATACAAACATACATTTGTCCTCAAGAAAGATAAAAGGGAGTATAACCGATAGTAGCTTCACATAAATATAAACTCATGCCGAAATCATCTATGGACTACACCTGCCCAAAATCCATGATCCATAATCCATAATATCTCCTCAGAGTAAGACCCGCATATAGATATAACATCCTGTCCCTTCGAATGATCAATCCCCGTAAAATACTATGTGCTAACATGGCATGCTAAAAACCCGCTACTACAAATTGTCAAACCCACATGAATAGGTCAATGATTAAATAATATGTACAATAATTAGGTAAGCATTAATCCACAAGATCTAGGCCAATTTCCATGCTTACATCTCAAATCTATTAATTGTACGTTTACTCATGCATGCTTTCTAACATAGAATTAGAGAATCGCCCACCGGTTCTGGGGATGAAGCAACCCACCTGAAACGCTTTTCGCAGGCAAAGCCGAAGTCGGTGAAGTGCGTAGTCACACGCTATCCAAAATCTGCCAAAACCGCACCCTCGGCATGCAGCCGCACAAGCCTCTGTTCCAACCAACAACATCGCCAACAATCAATAACCAGCACCACAATATTCCCAAAACAGCGCATGCTGTTTTTACCAACCAGCATAGAAGAGGGGATTTTTACCTGCATACAGTCCTCTAAAAATCCCAGAAAAATCACGATTGCGATCCTCGCGACGAGTAACCCCAAAACGAGTATTTATACACCTTATTCTGACACCTATAGGCCAAGATACAAATTAAACAAGGCGGTATGCCAGCAACCACAACACTGCGAAAACTGCGGGATACAACCTCAAAGAAGCTTAAATCTCACCTTCGAGTAGTCCTCATAAAAATACAATAAAAATACGAGCGCGTTCCTCTCGAAGAGTAGTTGTCAATCGAGTCCTTATATGTCTCATTCCGATGCTCGCAGGTCAAGATATAAAATCGACAAGCCTCCGCTGTCCAAAATCTCATAGCAGAAAAGGGGTCACCAAAACACCTTGGGAACTATGCCAAAAACTCTAAATGCGGAGAAGTGACCAACACGAAAAATGAAGCCTTACCTCTCATGAACGCGCTGCCGTAAAAATTAGCTCAAAATACCATCGGAGAGATCCAGGGCGTCTCGTGGACTGAAAAGTGACGGTGGAAGCCAAAATCCAAGAAACGTCGCAGTGTGCCGCGTTGCAGAAAGCGCGGATATCGAGGCCTCCAAAAATCTGGGAATCCATCACGAGATGCCCCACAAAATGCTGAACAATCTTCCTTAAGGCCTCCCTGAGAGATGGGCTCGGGAAGAAGGCCAACACGGGCTGCAAAGAAGGCTTATATATAGCCAAACCGAACAAATCAAATAATGACGAATGGGTCCCAACTTTCGGGCACCCGAAACTTTCGGGCTGCTACAGTACACCGAAAACGTACCCCAAACCGTCAAAGCCCGAATCAACCCTGATGCGCCACGTGTCCCAGAACAGCAAACAGCCAATCAGGCCAATCCCTAAGTGCCACGTGGCACGCCGCACAGCAAACACCAAACCCAGCCGTTCCCCTCGCGACACGTGGCCAGGCCCCCCCGCGCTGCCTTCCCGCCCGTTCCGCCTCGGTCGGCGTGCCCACGTGCGCGCACATCGCCCTGCCGGCGACCATGCCGCGCACGCGCCCCGAGGAGCCTGCCGCCCGCTCCGTGGACCGCGCCCGTGCACCAGCCACTCCCACGATGCCACGTGTCCACTTCAAACCAGTCAGGAAACGCCACGTGGCACGCTCCTCCGCTGCACTGCGCGCGCCTGCCCGCGCGCCCGCTCGCCTGCCCACGCGCCCGCGCGCTCCCCGCGCTTGCTCCGCCGCCTGCCCGAGCCCGCTCCGCCACTGCTCGCCGCCGCCGGCGATGCCCGGCCGGCCGAAACAGTACCCAGCTGCGTCGAAAACTGTGCCAAGTCATCCGGGCTTCGAAAAATTCAAGTAAATAGCCCACTTCGATCGTTTTCGCGCGCTGAATCCAAATCCGCTGTCCGTTTTGCCAAATTCCATTTCTAAAAATTGCCGAAGGCATCCGGGAAGGTGTTCTTAGTCCCAATTTTCGCGCTGAGTCCAATTTTGATATCCGTTTCACGCGATACCACTTCTAAACATTCGTCGGGGTTATCTGACTACCCACGTGATCCATTTAACACCCGAAGTCCATCACTTGTGTCCAAATTGGTGCAGAAACACCACCGACACGCCACATAGGCCTCCAGAAGCTGCTGGTCCCACTGTAGAAGCCCTGCAGAGATCTGGGTCACCACACCGGCCCACTCCACAGCCGGCTCACAGCACGTGTGCAAGGATGCCTGCGCCTCGGCTCCGCGCAGCGCAAAACTCCGAACTCTCAGCCAAACAGCCCCTCAAGGGGAGTGTAGAAAAAAGAGGAAGAAACAACCAAAACCTAGCTCAATAATCCATCAAAATCCATCTAAGGAAATCTAAATCCATTTAGGAAATTATCTGTCACTTACCTCACATGCGGCTCGACGCGCGCGCGACTCCGCTCAAAACCAAGCAGCAGGAAAACACCAACAACACACACCTTCAATCCTCTTCTTCTCCTTCTTCTTCTTCTCTTTCTTTCTCTCTTTTCCTCTGGTTGTCATGGAGAAGAAGGCAAGGGTGGCTGGGCTCTTTATAGAAGGTGGCGTGGGCAAAACACTTGGGAAGTGAAAAGACCATAGTGCCCCTCACTAAAAATCCGAAACCAGCTCAATCTGGGCTAATTGTGACACTGGGTACCGGTACCCAAAGCTTGGTACCGGTACCAAACCACATTGGTTCTGGAACTCAAGCTTCAGTTCCGGAACACAATGCTCAATTCCGGAACTCAAGCTAGAGTTCCGGAACTCAAGCTCCCAAAAGCCAAAATCCGAAGTCTGAAGCTTCAATAACGCCGCGGCCAACTCACTTTTCGCCCCGGAAGCTCCCGCACCACTCTGAAATCTCCCGAACTCCGATGTAATCTGAAAATACACTTGTTCTAAACATTTTCCAATTTTCCTGTGCACCACGGCGGAGTCGGTACTCTATCCAATCCAATACTCTACAGGTACTCAATGCTCCGAAAATGCAAATACAAGCTGGGGCTTCCGCGTCGATCCGAATCAACTCGAACTCATCTGTAAACCGAATTAGAACATGCCCCAGGTGATTTCCCCGCATCACGCCATCTTGCAAGGTTGGTGTGCTATACGAAGTCCCGATACTCTACAAAAGGTACCTCGGGAACACTACCAAAAACTCGAAACGGAGCAAAGTGATCAACATGGAAATCGAAGGCGTACCTCTCGTGAACACGTTGCCACAAAAATTGGCTCAAAACTCCATCGGGGTGATCCAGGGGACCTCGCAGACTGAAATGCGACGGTAGAAGCCACAAACGAAGGAGCATCGAAGTGCGCCGCGTCGCAGAAAACGCCGATGCCGCGGCCTCCAAAAAAATCGGGAATCCATCGAAGGGTGGAGGAGAGGGAGAGGAAGAACTTCTCTGTAGAAAGCTCTCAGTGAAAATATGGTGGCCCGGGTTCCCGTGCAACCTTTCCTGGTGAATCCCCTATGTAGAACACCTAGTGTTGGTGTGTCTGGCCCATGGTGCATCAAAGGGATGCCACAGATGGACCTTGTGAGACATTGATTGCTGATTTGGCCTTCGACTGTATTTGCCGAATTTTAGAAAAGGATTTGGGCCAAACAGAGATTGGATTTGGATTCAGCGCGGAAAAACGCTTGAAAACGGCTATTTGCTTGTTAAATTTGGAGTCCGGATGACCAAAAACGGGCTTCCGGAAGTTTTCGGGGTTTTTCGGAGCATGGGAGGTGACGGTGGACCGCCGGCTGCCACGTGGCGGCCTGTCATTGGCCGGTTCGTGGTGTTCGGTCCACGGAGCAGCACGGCGGGGTGCATGAGGCCGGCGCGGGACACGTGGCAGGCGGGGATTGGTCGGCTTTCGGTGCGCGGTCCACGGGGATTCGAGCGTCGGTGCACGGTTTGAATGGCGGCGCAGGGTTCCGAGCGGGAACCACGTGTCGAGCCCTGGTTGGTGGGCGCACGCGGCACGGTCCACGGAACCCAAAAGTGGGTGCGTGGACCCGGTGCATGGGACGCGTGGCAGTCTCCTATAGGTGGGCTCAGCTTGCGCGGCACAGCGAAACCGTGGAGTCCCGCCTCGGGATGGAGCGCGCACAGGGGCGCCTGACGCGACGGTCGGCCAGACTCGAGTGCGCCACGCGTCGCGACGCGGGAGGCTGGCCGTACTCGAGTGCGCCACGCGTCGCGACGGTATTAGCGGGCCGTACCTACCCCGTTGACCGCGGGAGGACACGTGGCACGCGGAGGGGCCTCTTGCACTGTTGTCCCGTGTTGTGTGTACACGTGGCGTCACCACAAAGTTTCGGGCGCGTCGGATGGGTTCCGTGCGACCACTTCTGGCAGATTCGGGCGCCCGAATCTTGGCGCCCGAATCCGGCCCGAAGTGTGAGCGGGCTGGGCCTATAAATAGTGGACTTTGGGCTCACCTAGCTCTTTTTCTGGGCAGTTTTTTACAGTGTTTCCTTTAGGAATTTTCTTCCTCCGCCTGAGAGACATTTCACAGAGCATCTTTGAAGACTTTTGGAGGCACGCATCCCGAGGTTCGTGATTTTACGGCGCGGCACGACGCTTGTTTTCCGGCGACCCGCTTCGTCCCTTCTCAGTGTTTGGGCTCCCCCGGCTCACCCCGACCTCCGATTTAGGCGATTCTTGCGCCGTTGGACTCGCGACAGGTAGGACTCCAACTTCGGTGTTTTCATTTTTCTCGTTTTCCGTGCTGAACTTGGAGTTCCCAAGCTTCCATTTGACCCCTTTTTCTTCGCGGATTTTTGGACAGCACTGCGGTGTTCTAGCTGTAACGTTGCGTACAGGCGACGGATCGAGACGATTCAAAAGGAAATTTTCATCTACACTTCGCAAGGAATCTCCTGGATTTTTCTCAGATTTTTCTGGATTTTTCACGAAGGTGAAAATCTCCTTTCTCTGAAGTTCTTTGATGCAGAAATTCTGTACAGTTTGTGTTGGGGTGTTCCCCTTGCCGGATTTTTATCTCAGCCTAGGAAACTCGGTTTTGGGCGTGCAGGTACTCGTTACGACGGGTTCGACGCGAGGAATGCTGTGGTATTTATTTCAGAATTTTTGGAGCTCTTTCTACAGGTTAAAAATTGACTTCTTTGTGGCTAAAATTTCAATGTTGATGTACATGGCAGATTTTGGATTTAAGTGTAACTGTAGCCTTGTGTTGTACCCAGGAGGGTTTGTGGACAGTGCTGGACCTGTTAGACTTGGAGTTATTATTTTTCTTGGTATTCTCTACTGTGGGACTCTGGACCGATCGACTTTACAGGTGGGTGGCCTAGTCTACAAGATCTACGAACTGTGCACTAATTCTATCTATATAGGAACTTGCATGTTGTTGATGTTGTTGGTATAGCATGCTAGAATATAGGGGTCGATGTTCCTGATGTACTTAGCTGTTCATGTGTTATATTGTTACCTACAACTTGTTAATTTATTGCTATCTTGGGATTTGACCTAGCACCCCCGCCATATGCAGCATGTTCAGCCAGACTGTAGAAAACTTCAACTTGGGCTAGGTTTTTATTGCTCTAGACATTCCCACATCGCCATTCTTTATATCATTCTGGACTTAGCTTTTTCCTCGCCCGTGTAGTGGGCCGAGAGGTCGGGTTGTTGTGGGATGTTTTTTTTACACTCGTGTCTGGGGACCGAGTGGAGTTGATAGCGGTCTGTAGACCAGGTTTCTTTGGGAGAGTGACTGTGGTTGTAGATCTGGGATCTTGGGAGCCATCTGAGTGACAGTGGGTCTCGGCTGTGCAGTTTTCCAGCCTGTGTGTGAGACAGTGTTCTTTTTGTTACTGCCGATCTTGTTAATCGAGGATTTGGATTATAGCCTGCATGAGCCACATTTGAGCTCGACAGAGATGCGCGGATACTTTACTCGTTGGGGTCGCGCCCCTCGAGAGCCACTCCGGAGTTGGGCCTGTTACTTCTATCGCGACTTGTCGACGTATTTGTCCCTCTGGCTGGGCCAGTTAATGGCAGTCACGGACACCATCCCTCTGGCTGGGCCAGTTAGTGGCAGTCACGGACGCCCTACGTAAGTCCGGTCCTCCGTGGATGTAACGGCAGTAGGTAGACGCAGGTTTGACTGGACCCGATGTGGCAGTCAGTATAGATTGGGTGATCTGAGTTGAGAGGTAGTAGATGCACCATATTTCTTTCTGTTCTACTCCTTGAGCATCTAGATAGAGGCATAGTAGCTGTAGAGTTATTTACCAGCTTTTCTTTTCTGCACTGCATCTGTTACTTTATGCCTCTAGTAGACTTAGTGGGCAGACCGTCGGGCTTGTTGGCGGCACCCACTGAGAACTACTGTGTGAAGTAGTTCTCACACCCGTCGTGGTGTCTTTTCCCCAGGGACTTCTACTCCAGTTCCTGCTGCACCTGTTGCTGATCCGGCTGATCGAGGTAAGGGAGTCGCGTGATAGATCCCTACCAGTTGTCGCCCTGAGAGTAGATGTACCTCCTTACCCTTTTGAGAGTTCATGTTGAGTGACCCTGTAGTGAGGATTGAGTTGTACTCTTCTTATTTTATTTTGAGAGACTTATGTATTTGTGGTGAGGACTTGGGATGTATATTTGTTTAGAGTTGTATTTATTTTATTTTTCTTTCAGTTTTTACTTTCAGCTCTGATATTGGTATAGTATAGATGATCTTTTGCAGGTTAGACGCTACGTCTTACGGGGCTTCCCGTATGGGCGGCGGATCTGTTGGCGAGCCCGGGTCGCAGTTTCAACCCGGGGCGTGACAGATTAGAGTGGTATCAGAGCCTAGGATGTAGGTCATTGAGGACTTAGAAACCCTAGGCTTGTGGTTGGACCCTAGGATGACTTACGTGAGAGCCGTAATCTTTTAGCGAGAGTCTTGATTGGGTTTCCAACTCTCCCAGTGGATGGAATGAGTGATCGACATGTCTTCCTTCGGTGGCAACTATGTTGGCTGCAGACAACATAGTACTATGGGAAGGGGGACATGCCTCTTTGACTTTCGCTAGATTGGGTCGAGCTTTGTTTGGGGTTCTGACTGTCTTTCTTTTCCCCTCAGGTGAGTGATGCCTCCGCGACGCACGATGTCGACGCGTTCGCAGCCTTCTTCCTCTGAGCCGAGCAGGAGGACTCGGGGCAGGGACAGCTGAGGGAGGTTCTGGAGCTCCGTGCCCAGGTGGCACAGTTGTCTGAGGCGGTGCGGCGTCAGGAGGAGACATCTCAGCGCCAGGAGGAGGCTTCGCAGCGCCAGGAGGAGGCTTCTCAGCGCCAGGAGGAGGCTTCTCGGCGCCATGAGGAGGCTTCTCGGCGCCAGGAGGAGGCCTTGGGTCGGATAATGCTTCTGTTAGAGCAGAGGGCGCAGCCTGTGGTAGCACCCCCTGAGAGTTCGCCTGTGCCGTCTTCGCCAGCTGCGGCGCCCCCTGTTGTTCCGTCAGCACCGGCAGTTCCTGTCGAGCCGGTTTCTAGCAGACCACCGTCCGGGTCAACGGGACCGTTGACTTCAGCTAGGCAGCGGGTGGTGGTGGATCTATTGATGAGGTTCCGCCAGTTCGATCCACCCCGTTTTTCTGGTATGAGTGCTGAGCCGTGGGAGGCCGAGTCTTGGATCACGGCCATGGAGCGTCATTTTGAGAGTTTATTCATTAAGGATCGCTTTCGGGTCCTTTTGGCTACACATTTCTTGGAGAGCAACGCCGAGGCTTGGTGGCGGCGTGTGCGACCTGCTTGTCCGCCTGGGACGCAGCTTCTCACATGGGCAGAGTTCCGCAGTCTTCTTCTAGGAGCTTTCTTTCCCAAGAGTGTTCGTCAGAGACTGGAGGAGCAGCTGAGGAATCTCCGCCAGGGAGATAGGCCCGTGCATGTGTACATAGCTGACTTCAATCAGCTGTTAGCTAGTATGCCTCACGTGGCCAGGGATGAGGCTCACCAGATTTACATGTTTGAGCGGGGGTTGCGGCGGGACATTTATCATCTTGTTCCATCCCGCAGATTGCAGACTTTGGAGGCCTCGATGGAGCAGGCTTTATATGTTGAGTCTGGAGAGGCAGTGATGGAAGAGGTGGCTCCAGCCCCCGTAGTGACTCCAGGGGCGAAGCGCCCGGCACCGATCGATGAGGGGCAGTCGAGTAGGCAGGGACCCCCGAGACCTCCACGATTCCAACCTCAGGGTCGTGGGCACCAGGGACGCCAGAGATCTGGATCATCTCGTCAGTCTTCGCAGCAGCAGCAGCAGCAGCATCGACCACCTCGGCCGCAGCAGCCTTCTCAGCAGCAGCAGACCTCACGGCAGCCCCGGCAGGACCGATGTGTTTTTTGTGGAGGGTCGCACTTACCGATTCATTGTCAGCAGAGGCACGGCCGTTGCTTCCGTTGCGGACAGGCCGGTCACATTCAGAGTTCGTGCCCCAGGGCAGGTCATCCAGCTCCTTCCTCGGCCTCAGCACCTTCTGTTCCTCACCAGACGGCAGGGCCTTCTGTGGCCTATGGTAGGCCTGATCATGCTTCATCTTCCTCGCGACAGCCGGATCGACGACCACCAGCACCGAGTGGGCGTGTTTATGCCGCTCAGATTGAGGATGCTACAGTCGCGGACCACGTCGTCGCAGGTATTATTTTGATTTCTGCAGTTCATACTCGAGCTCTTTTTTATACTGGCGCATCGCATTCATTTATTAGTAGAGCATTTGCATCCCTACATGGTATAGAGGTAGTTTCATTATCGCATGCACTAGAGGTTCAGATTCCAGACCATGTCTTGCATGTCGAGGAGTATTGTAGGGATTGCCCTGTACAGTTGGGACCCTGGATCCTGCCGGCAGACTTGCTCGTCTTGTGGCAGCTCCAGGATTTCGACGTTGTACTTGGCATGGATTGGTTATCTCGGTATTGCGCCACTATAGACTGCAGAGAGAGGACGGTGACCCTCCGCGAGCCTGGACAGGAGGATTTCATTTTCAGAGGATGCCAGAGTACCTTATTTGCGGTGACTATTTCTTCGGCGAGAGCTCGGCGGATGATGAGTAGAGGTTGCACCGCTTTCCTGACGACGATTGTGGAGGTGCCTACGGCGGCACTGGGACTCGAGGATATTCCTATTGTCCGTGAATTCCCAGATGTGTTTCCCTCAGAGCTGACGACTATGCCGCCGGAGAGGGAGATTGAGTTTGTGATTGATGTGGTTCCAGGAACCGCACCAATCTCGAAGGCACCTTATAGGATGGCACCTGCCGAGCTGAGGGAGCTGAAGGCCTAGTTGCAGGACTTGATGGATGTGGGCTTTGTGAGGCCCAGTGTATCTCCATGGGGAGCGCCGATTTTGTTTGTGAAGAAGAAGGATGGGTCGCTTCGGTTGTGTGTGGACTACAGAGAGCTGAATAAAGTGACCATCCGGAACAAGTACCCACTACCACGGATTGATGATCTGTTCGATCAGTTACAGGGAGCATCCATGTTCTCGAAGATTGATCTCCAGTCAGGTTACCACCAGCTGAGGGTGAGGGCCGAGGACATTTCCAAGATGGCTTTTAGATCCCGGTACGGGCATTATGAGTTTACAGTTATGCCTTTTGGATTAACTAATGCCCCTGCTACATTTATGGATTTAATGAACCCGGTATTTCAGCCGTACTTGGACCGGTTTGTCGTTGTGTTCATTGACGACATTTTGATTTACTCCCGAAGTGATATAGAGCATGAGGAGCACTTGAGGATAGTGTTGCAGCTTCTGCGAGAGAAGAAGCTGTATGCCAAGCTTAAAAAGTGTGAATTTTGGCTTCGGGAGGTTGCATTTCTAGGCCACATTGTATCAGCCGCAGGAGTGGCAGTAGACCCGGCGAAGATTGATGCTGTTCGGGATTGGCCTAGACCGACGACGGTTACTGAGGTCCGTAGCTTTTTGGGATTAGCAGGTTATTACCGTCGGTTTGTAGAGGGCTTTGCGAAGCTCTCTACTCCCCTGACCAGTTTGACCAGGAAGGGGATAAAGTTTGTTTGGACTGAGCGGCGCCAAGAGAGTTTTGAGGAACTGAAGACGAGATTGATCTCGGCACTAGTTCTAGCACTACCTGTGATGGGCGATGGATTTGTGATTTATAGTGATGCCTCCCACAGCGGTTTGGGATGTGTTTTGATGCAGCATGGTAAGGTAATTGCTTATGCTTCACGGCAATTAAAGGATTATGAGAAGAATTGTAGGACCCCCGAACCCCATGCAGCATTTTTCCGATGGATCCACTGTTAGAACACCTGTTGTTGGTGTATCTGGCCCATGGTGCATCAATGGGATGCCACAGATGGACCCTGTAAGGTTTTATTAGCTGTGTTGGCTTTCGGCTGGGTTTGCCGAAATTTTGAAAAAGAATTAGGCCAAACAGACGGCGGAAATGGATTCAGCACGGAAAAACGCTTGAAATTGGCTTTTTGTTTGCCAAATTCTGAGTCC
>CM055063.1:28913050-28959106 GCA_029204045.2 Tillandsia leiboldiana
CTGTCGATCTGGATCTCTTGCTTCCTACTATCATGTTAAAAATATTTGTTATGTGGAACCTGACCTAGCACCCCCTCATATGTTGCATGTGTAACCAGACCAGTAGAAAACCCTCACTTGGGCTAGGGTTATTTTGTTTAGACATCCCACACTTTATGTCGCATTCCTGGACTTAGTGTTATCCTCGCCCGGGTAGTGGCCGCCGAGCGGTCGGGACTTCTCTATAGTGTGGGATGCATTGCACTCGTGCTTGGGAGCAGAGTGGAGTCTGGTAGATGTAGTGGTTCGCTTGTCTGTATCGCGGAACCGTTTGGGGTAAACGGTGGACCCGAGAGATCTTGTTTTCCCCTGTTTGGGTCGTCGCCACTGTGTAGTGGCAAGTAGTTTACTAGTGTTAGCCGGACCTAGAACCCAGAACCTTTTCGACATATACATGATTTTAGTCTACCAATGTTTTCTTTCAAACATCGAAGGGCCGCTGGAGTCTGTTCTTGTTTGATTGGACAAAGGCATCAGCCCTTCGGGGTTGGGTAAAACACTTGTTTTCTAACTGTTTTTCTAAAAGAACTAAAATCATTAAATATGGATTTCTTCCAGATCAAATTAGTTTTCAATAACAAATGTCACCTTTTTCCGGTAAATCTCCCCACTCGAAAGGATTCGAGTGGTCTGGGTTCTAGGGGTCGTTCCTCTGTCGGGGACGAAAGCCACGGGGGCCGAGCCTGGAACCTGTCTTGTGATAGGGTTGTAGGTGTAGGTCTCACGGGACTTTCGGGCCCTGTTGGTGTCTTCTGCGAGTTGTACTGTGATATTGCTTTCCCGAACTATAAGGGATCGGGAACTTCGATAGTCGGAGCCTAGAGTCTGTTCTTGTTTGATAGGGTTCTTAGCACCGGTCTATCGGGTTTCCGAACCCTTATGGTGTCGGTCTTTCTGGAGAGTTTAGTGTTCTGTTGTGGGAGCCGTCTGGTGGACGGTGGCCCCAGCTGTGTGACTTCCAGCTTGTGGTTGAGAGTTGGTGTCGTGGTCGATCTTGTTGATCGTGGTTGGACTATAGCCTGCATGAGCCATATTTGAGCTCGACAGAGATACGCGGATACTTTCCTCGGTGGGGGTCGCTCCCTCGAGAGCCACTCCGGAGTTGGGCCTGTTACTTGCTATCGCGACTTGTCGACGCCGTCCCTCTGACTGGCCAGTTAGCGGCAGTCACGGACACCCTACGGTAGACCCGTCCTGTTGAGGATATGCGGCAGTGGCAGTAGGTGGGCGCAGGTTTGACTGGACCCTTTGAGGCAGTCAGTTTAGATTTGGTGAGTTTACTGTGTGTGTTAGTAGATGCATCATGTTTCATCTGTTCCTTTTCTTGAGCATCTAGATAGAGGCATAGTAGCTGTAGAGTTACTTTTCCAGCCCTTTCATTTCAGTTTTATATTGTTACTTTATGCCTCTAGTAGACTTAGTGGGCAGTCCGTCGGGCTTGTTGGCGGCACCACTGAGAACTACTTGGGACGTAGTTCTCACACCCGTCGTGGTGTATTTTCCCACAGGGACTTCTACTCCGTTTCCTGCTGCTCCTGTTGCTGCTTCTTCTGATCGAGGTAAGGGAGTCGCGAGATAGTTCCCCACCAGTCGTCGTCCAGAGAGTAGATGTACCCTTATTACTTTTGAGAGTTCCTGTTGAGAGAACTTTGTAGTGAGGTATAGAGTTGTATTTATTTTCTACTGCTCGAGAGACTTTTGTACTTTGGTGAGGACTTGTGTTGTATATAGTTTTTATTTCTAGCAGTTTTACTTTCAGCTCTGATATCTGCATAGTATAGATGCTCTTTTGCAGGTTAGTCGCTTCGTCTATACGGGCTTCCCGTATGGGCGGCGGATCTGTTGGCGAGCCCGGGTCGCAGTTTCGACGCCGGGGCGTGACAGATTAGGTGGTATCAGAGCCTAGGTTGTAGGTCATTGTGGACTTAGAAACCCTAGGCTTGTGGTTGGACATTAGGATGACTACGTGAGAGTCGTGACTGTTAGCGAGAGTCCTGATTGAGTTTGATACCTCTCCCAAGGGATGGGATGAGTGACTGGCATGTTTATTCTCCTAAGCGATTATGTTGGCTGCAGACAACATAATGCTAGGGAATGGATGACATGTCCTAGACTTTCGCTGGATTGGGTCGTGTTTGTTTGGTACTGTCCTGATGTTTCCATGTGTGTTGTAGGTGGGCACGATGCCTCCCCGACGCAGGGTACAGACGCGTTCTCAGCCTTTTCCCTCCGATGAGCCTGGGCAGGAGGAGCCAGCACAGGGTCAGCAGAGTGAGGTGCAGGAGCTTCGGGCTCAGTTGGCCCAGTTGTCTGAGGCGGTGCAGCGCCAGGAGGAGGCTTCTCAGCGCCAGGAGGAGGCTTCTCGGCGCCAGGAGGAGGCCTTTGGTCGGATGATGCTTCTTTTTGAGCAGAGGACGCAGCCTGTGGTAGCACCCCCTGTGTGTTCGCCTGTGCCTTCTTCGCCAGCTGTGGCGCCCCCTGTGGTCCCGTCAGCGCCGGCTATTCCTGTCGAGCCGGTTTCTAGCATACCACCAGCCTGGGTCGGTGGGACCTTGACTTTGGCTGAGCAGAGTGCGGTGGTGGATCTGTTGATGAGGTTCCGCCGGTTTGATCCACCCCGTTTTTCTGGTATGAGTGCTGAGCCGTGGGAGGCAGAGTCTTGGATCACGGCCATGGAGCGTCATTTTGAGAGTTTGTTCGTTGAGGATCGATTTCGAGTCTTTTTGGCTACACACTACTTGGAGGGCAACGCCGAGGCTTGGTGGCGGCGTGTGCGGCCTGCTGGTCCGCCTGGGACGCAGATTCTTCCCTGGGCGGAGTTCCGCAGACTTCTGTTAGGGGCCTTCTTTCCTGAGAGTGTTCGCCAGAGATTGGAAGAGCAGCTGAGAAATCTCCGTCAGGGAGATCGGCCCGTGAATGCATACATAGCCGAATTCAATCAGCTTTTGGCTAGTATGCCTCACGTGGCCAGGGACGAGTCTCACCGGATCTACATGTTCGAGCGGAGGGCTGCGCCGGGATATTTATCAGCTTGTTCGCTCCTGCAGATTACAGACTTTGGAGGCATCGATGGAGCAGGCGTTATATGTTGAGTCTGGAGAGGCAGTGATGTCAGAGGTGGCTCTAGCCCCCGTAGTGATTCCTTGGGGCGAAGCGCCCAGCACCGGGTGATGAGGGTCAGACGAGCGGGCAGGGACCTCCGAGACCTCCACGATCTCATCCTGAGGGTCGTGGGTTTCGTAGGCGCCGGAGATCTGGTGAGCCCCAGCAGCAGCAGCATCAGCGGTATCGGCAGCAGCGGCAGGAGCGGTGTGTCATCTGTGGCGGGCCTCATCCACCGTCGCAGTGTGATCAGAGACAGGGGCGGTGTTTCCTCTGTGGAGAGTTGGGACATTTCCGCGCAGCTTGCCCCCAGGCCATTTTGTCAGTGCGGCCGATTGCGACAGCACCCCCCTTGCCCATCCATGCAGCGGGAACCCCTCCGGCACACCAGCGGACAGAGTGGGCCACGACGTCGGGACAGACGGGACGACGACCTGCAGCACCCAGCGGACGGGTTTATGCAGCCCTGTTGGAGGACACCCCGGCAGCGGATCTTGCCGTGGCAGGTATGATTTTATTTCAGTTAGCCGAGTTGAGCATTTTGTTACCGCTGCATTCTTCTGCTTTATTAGTTGAGTATCTGCATCGGCGTCCTTGCATGGGTTTGGGTTAGGAATTTCTGCTACATGTTTTAGCGATTGGATTCTTCCCTGTATCCTACGAGTAGAGGAGGGTCGCAGTGTGTGATCAGTGCCGTTGAGACTTGGGACTTCGCCTGCCGATGTAGCGATTCTATGACAGCTCCAGGACTTGGATTGAGCACACGAGTTGGACTGGAGGAGGTCATTTTTTCTCAGGACGCTGGCATATCCTCCCAACAGCATGGGCTTCAGCGACTGTGGTCAGACGCCACCCCTCGGGAGCAGACGTGATGTTAGGACTAGTGGTTATGTCCTTAGGAGTCTCGGTTAGTGATAGCTTTCTTTTGTGGCCACAGTAGGAACGACACCAACACTTCTCCCCCTTTTCTCACCTTGTACTGAAATTTACGAACAGGACGAAAACTTCGAAAGATTGCTCCAGAAATGGAGACAGTGCCCGAACCTGTTCTTGTTTGATTGGGGCGAAGGCACTGATTTTTCAAAATTTTCGGACTTTTCGCTAATTTCAGCTGTTTTCCTAATCCAGGGGTGGAGGTGATTACTTTCCTGCTGGTGGAGCCGTATCTTTCTTGTTAGTTTAGTGTTGCGTTCTTGGTTGTTTTGATTGTTTGGTTTTATTGTTGTGGCGTGTTTTTGTTTCGGGGACGAAACTTCCTTTTAGTGGGGGAGGATGTAGGACCCCCGAACCTCATGCAGCATTTTTCTGATGGATCCACTGTTAGAACACCTGTTGTTGGTGTATCTGGCCCATGGTGCATCAATGGGATGCCACAGATGGACCCTGTAAGGTTTTATTAGCTGTGTTGGCTTTTCGGCTGGGTTTGCCGAAATTTTGAAAAAGAATTAGGACAAACAGACGGCGGAAATGGATTCAGCACGGAAAAACGCTTGAAAATGGCTTTTTGTTTGCCAAATTCTGAGTCCGGATGCCCAAAAACGGACTCCCGGAAAATTTACTGGATTTCTGGTGCATGGGGGAGCCGTGGACCGGCGGGGGTGCCACGTGGCAGGCCCGGATTGGCCGGCGCACGCGGCCGGGTCAACGGAGGGCAAGGGTAAGGACCGGGGTGCACCGGGAGGCGCGTGGACCGGCAGGTGTCCACGTGGCAGCGCCTGATTGGGCAGCTCTGGTGCGCTCGGTCTGCGGGAGTGCGCGGGGAGGCGTGGACCGGGGGCGCGCCACGTGGCAGCACCCGGTTGGCGGGCGCATGCGCGCGCGGTCCACGCAGCGCGCGGGGCAGGTGCCGCGGGCAGGTGGCCGTACGCGGGGCAGGCGCGGGCGACGTGGGCGTGCCACGTGGCGCCCGCTGATTCGCGGGCGCCACCTACCGCGTTGACGCGGGCAGGGACACGTGGCGCTCCCCGCGGCGGCTTGCACGGCTGCGGCGTGTTCGGGGGACACGTGGCGGGCGCCGGCGCGGGTCGGACCAAGCAGGCGTCCGGCTGGATCCCGTGTGCGGGCTGGGCTGGGCCGGGCCGCACTGTGCGCGCCCGAAACCGGCCGGGCCGGGCTGCACTGTAGCCGCCCGAATCTTGGGACAATTTCGGTATTATCCGAATTGTTCCTTTGGGCCTATAAATAGGCAGCCCGAGCCCTCTTTGCTGCCCTTTTTCTCTCTGTCTGTGCAAGATCTCCCCGAGCTTCCTATTGATGAATTGTTCCACTCATAATCCTTGATCTTCCTGCGGAGTTTTAGAATTTTTGGAGGCTCGAATCCCGAGGTTTCAGATTTTTCTTGGCGCGGCGCGACGCTCTTTCTTCGGTGTTTCTTCCGTCGCTATTCGGTGTACGAGCTCCCCCGACCTACTCCGACCATCGTTTCGAGCGATTTCTTCGCTGCTGGATTCGTAACAGGTGAGGCTACGATTTTGGGTTTCTCGGACATTTTCAGATTTCACGTTTTTCGAGGTGTTTTCTCGTGCTCATTGGGACCCTTTTTGCTGTGAGATTTTGGTGAGGGCAGCACCTTCTTTTGAGGAGATCTTCGCGCACGAGTCTCGGATCTAGACGTGCTTATAGACTTTTTTCATCTACTCGACGCGAGGATCATCGTGGATTTTTCTTGGAATTTTTGGAGACCTTCCCAAAGGTATACACTTTTCCTTTTATCTGTACAAGAGTTTACAGTTGAATGGTTTTGGGATTGTGCGCACCGATACTGTGGAATTTGTAACTTGGCCTACGGTCCTCGGAATTGGACGTGCAGGTACCCGTTTCGAAGCTATCGACGCGAGGATCGCTGTGGTATTTTTATCAGAATTTTTGGAGTTCGTTTTACAGGTGAAAATTTTGCAGTAAGTGGACTGTTCCCAGCAGATTTGTAAAACCTGGATTTTATTGGATTTAAAGTGTAACTGTAGCCTTATGTTGTACCCAGGAGGGATTGTGGACTGTGCTGGACCTGTTGGACCTAGAGTGGTTATTTTCCTGGTTTTCTCAGCTGTACGACTCCGGACAGTTAGCGTCTTCAGGTGGGTGGCTTGCTTTCAAGATCTAAGGACTGTGCTCTAATTCTATTGATATAGAATCATGCATGATAGTGATTGGACTTGGGTAGCATGCTAGAGTGTAGGAATTGTTGATCCTTGTTTTACCTGTCGATCTTGTGATCTCTTGCTTCCTACTATCATGTTAAATATTTGTTATGTTGGAACCTGACCTAGCACCCCCGTCATATGTTGCATGTGTAACCAGACCAGTAGAAAACCCTCACTTGGGCTAGGGTTATTTATGTTTAGACATCCACACTTTATGTCGCATTCCTGGATTTAGTGTTATCCTCGCCCGGGTAGTGGGCCGAGCGGTCGGGACTTCTCTATAGTGTGGGATGCATTTGCACTCGTGCTTGGGAGCAGAGTGGAGTCTGGTAGATGTAGTGGTTCGCTTGTCTGTATCGGGAACCGTTTGGGGTAAACGGTGGACCCGAGAGATCTTGTTTTCCCCTGTTTGGGTCGTCGCCACTGTGTTAGTGGCAGTAGTTTACTAGTGTTAGCCGGACCTAGAACCCAGAACCCTTTTCGACATATACATGATTTTAGTCTACCAATGTTTTCTTCCAAACATCGAAGGGCCGCTGGAGTCTGTTCTTGTTTGATTGGACAAAGGCATCATCCCTTCGGGGTTTGGGTAAAGCACTTGTTTTCTAACTGTTTTTCTAAAAAGAACTAAAATCATTAAATATGGATTTCTTCCAGATCAAATTAGTTTTCAATAACAAATGTCACCTTTTTCCCGTAAATCTCCCCACTCGAAAGGATTCGAGTGGTCTGGGTTCTAGGGGCCGTTCCTCTGTCGGGACGAAAGCCACGGGGCCCGAGCCTGGAACCTGTTCTTGTTTGATAGGGTTGTAGGGGTAGGTCTCCCGGGACTTTCGGGCCCTGTTGGTGTCTTCTGCGAGTTGTACTGTGATTATTGCTTTCCCGGACTATAAGGGATTGGGAACTTCGATAGTCGGAGCCTAGAGTCTGTTCTTGTTTGATAGGGTTCTTAGCGCCGGTCTATCGGGTTTCCGAACCCTTATGGTGTCGGTCTTTCTGGAGAGTTTAGTGTTCTGTTGTGGGAGCCGTCTGGTGGACGGTGGCCCTAGCTGTGTGACTTCCAGCTTGTGGTTGAGAGTTGGTGTTGTTGGTCGATCTTGTTGATCGTGGTTTGGACTATAGCCTGCATGAGCCATATTTGAGCTCGACAGAGGTACGCGGATACTTTCCTCGGTGGGGTCGCTCCCCTCGAGAGCCACTCCGGAGTTGGGCCTGTTACTTGCTATCGCGACTTGTCGACGCCGTCCCTCTGACTGACCCAGTTAGCGGCAGTCACGGACACCCTACGGTAGACCTGTCCTGTTGAGGATGTGCGGCAGTAGGTGGGCGCAGGTTTGACTGGACCCTTTGAGGCAGTCAGTTTAGATTTGGTGAGTTTACTGTGTGTGTTAGTAGATGCATCATGTTTCATCTCTTCCTTTTCTTGAGCATCTAGTTAGAGGCATAGTAGCTGTAGAGTTACTTTTCCAGCCCTTTCATTTCAGTTTTATATTGTTACTTTATGCCTCTAGTAGACTTAGTGGGCAGTCCGTCGGGCTTGTTGGCGGCACCCACTGAGAACTACTTGGGACGTAGTTCTCACACCCGTCGTGGTGTATTTTCCCACAGGGACTTCTACTCCGGTTCCTGCTGCTCCTGTTGCTGCTTCTTCTGATCGAGGTAAGGGAGTCGCGAGATAGTTCCCCACCAGTCGTCGTCCAGAGAGTAGATGTACCCTTATTACTTTTGAGAGTTCCTGTTGAGAGAACTTTGTAGTGAGGTATAGAGTTGTATTTATTTTCTACTGCTCGAGAGACTTTTGTACTTTTGGTGAGGACTTGTGTTGTATATAGTTTTTATTTCTAGCAGTTTTACTTTCAGCTCTGATATCTGCATAGTTTAGATGCTCTTTTGCAGGTTAGTCGCTTCGTCTATACGGGCTTCCCGTATGGGCGGCGGATCTGTTGGCGAGCCCGGGTCGCAGTTTCGACGCCGGGGCGTGACAAGAATTACCCTACTCATGACTTAGAGCTTGCAGCCGTGGTGTTCGCGCTAAAATTGTGGCGGCATTACCTCTACGGGGAGCACTGTGAGATCTACACAGATCATAAGAGTTTAAAGTACTTGTTTACTCAAAAGGAGCTGAATTTGAGGCAACGTCGGTGGTTGGAGTTATTAAAGGACTATGATGTGAGGCTTCACGGCATACCCGCCTCGATTGTATCAGATAGGGACCCGAGGTTTGTATCACACTTTTGGGGGAGTCTACACTCAACCTTGGGGACCCAGCTCAGATTTAGTACTGCTTTCCACCCACAGACTGATGGCCAGTCTGAGTGCACCATACAGACCCTTGAGGATATGCTGAGAGCGTGCGTTATGGATTTTGGAGGAGGGTGGTACCGGCACTTAGCATTAGTTGAGTTTGCGTACAACAACAGCTATCCGGCGAGCATTCAGATGGCTCCGTTTGAGGCGTTGTATGGACGCAAGTGTCGGTCGCCCTTGTATTGGAGTGACGTGGGTGAGAGGAGGGCTTTGGGACCGGATCTACTGTTGGAGGCAGAGGAGAAAGTCAGATTAGTTCGCCGACATCTTGAGATAGCCCAGAGTCGTCAGAGGAGCTACGCTGATACTCGACGGCGAGACCTAGAGTTCCAGATTGGTGATCATGTCTTCTTGAAGGTCTCGCCTTCGAAAGGGGTCCGGAGATTTGGAGTCCTGGGGAAGCTCAGTCCCCGCTTTATTGGACCCTTCGAGGTACTTGAGAGGTTAGGCCCCGTGGCTTATAAATTTGCCCTTCCACCACGCCTGGCCGGAGTTCACGATGTTTTCCACGTCTCGGCTCTGAGGAGATATGTTTTTGACCCGTCGCACGTGATTGACTTCACTACTTTGGAGGTCGGCGAGGATCTTGGTTATGAGGAGCGCCCGTTGCGAATTCTTGCTCGAGAGGTGAGGGAACTGCGCAACCGGGCCATTCCGTATGTGAAGATCCTGTGGAGCAATCATGAGGAGCGAGAGGCTACGTGGGAGCAGGAGACAGAGATGAGAGATACCTACCCTTTTCTGTTCGAGACTTCTGGTTGAGGTACGTCTGTTTTTTTTTTTCCGTTTCGGGGACGAAACTTCCTTTTAGTGGGGGAGGATGTGGTGGCCCGGGTTCCCGTGCAACCTTTCTTGGTGAATCCCCTGTGTAGAACACCTAGTGTTGGTGTGTCTGGCCCATGGTGCATCAAAGGGATGCCACAGATGGACCTTGTGAGACATTGATTGCTGATTTAGCCTTCGGCTGTATTTGCCGAATTTTAGAAAAGGATTTGGGCCAAACAGAGGTTGGATTTGGATTTAGCGCGAAAAAATGCTTGAAAACGGCTATTTGCTTGTTAAATTTGGAGTCCGGATGACCAAAAACGGGCTTCCGGAAGTTTTCGGGGTTTTTCGGTGCATGGGAGGTGACGGTGGACCGCCGGCTGCCACGTGGCGGCCTGTCATTGGTCGGTTCGCGATGTTCGGTCCACGGAGCGGTGCGGCGGGGTGCATGAGCCCGGCGCGGGACACGTGGCAGGCGGGGATTGGTCGGCTTTCGGTGCGTGGTCCACGGGGATTCGAGCGTCGGTGCACGGTTTGAATGGCGGCGCAGGGTTCCGAGCGGGAACCACGTGTCGAGCCCTGGTTGGTGGGCGCACGCGGCACGGTCCACGGAACCCAAAAGTGGGTGCGTGGACCCGGTGCATGGGACGCGTGGCAGTCTCCTATAGGTGGGCTCAGCTTGCGCGGCACAGCGAAACCGTGGAGTCCCGCCTCGGGATGGAGCGCGCACAGGGGCGCCTGACGCGGCGGTCGGCCGGACTCGAGTGCGCCACGCGTCGCGACGCGGGAGGCTGGCCGTACTCGAGTGCGCCACGCGTCGCGACGGTATTAGCGGGCCGTACCTACCCCGTTGACCGCGGGAGGACACGTGGCACGCGGAGGGGCCTCTTGCACTGCTGTCCCGTGTTGTGTGTACACGTGGCGTCACCACAAAGTTTCGGGCGCGTCGGATGGGTTCCTTGCGAGAACTTCTGGCGGATTCGGGCGCCCGAATCCGGCCCGAAGTGTGAGCGGGCTGGGCCAATAAATAGTGGACTTTGGGCTCACCTAGCTCTTTTTCTGGGCAGTTTTTCACAGTGTTTCCTTTAGGAATTTTCTTCCTCCACCTGAGAGACATTTCACAGAGCATCTTTTAAGACTTTTGGAGGCACGCATCCTGAGGTTCGCAATTTTACGGCGCGGCGCGACACTTGTTTTCCGGCGACCCGCTTCGTCCCTTCTCAGTGTTTGGGCTCCCCCGGTTCACCCCGACCTCCGATTTAGGCGATTCTCATGCCGTTGGACTCGCGACAGGTAGGACTCCAACTTCGGCGTTTTGAGTTTCCTCATTTTCCGTGCTGAACTTGGAGTTCCCGAGCTTCCATTTGACCCCTTTTTCTTCGTGGATTTTTGGACAGCACTGCGGTGTTCTAGCTGTAACTTTGTGCACAGGCGACGGATCAAGGCGATTCTAAAAGAATTTTCATCTACACATTGCAAGGAATCTCCTGGATTTTTCTCAGATTTTTCTGGATTTTTCACGAAGGTGAAAATCTCCTTTCTCTGAAGTTCTTTGATGCAGAAATTCTGTACAGTTTGTGTTGGGGTGTTCCCCTTGCCGGATTTTTATCTCAGCGTAGGAAACTCGGTTTTGGGCGTGCAGGTACTCGTTACGACGGGTTCGACGCGAGGAACGCTGTGGTATTTATTTCAGAATTTTTGGAGCTCTTTCTACAGGTGAAAAATCGACTTCTTTGTGGCTAAAATTTCAGTGTTGATGTACATGGCAGATTTTGGATTTAAGTGTAACTGTAGCCTTGTGTTGTACCTAGGAGGGTTTGTGGACAGTGCTGGACCTGTTAGACTTGGAGTTATTATTTTCCTTGGTATTCTCTACTGTGGGACTCTGGACCGATCGACTTTACAGGTGGGTGGCCTAGTCTACAAGATCTGCGAACTGTGCATTAATTCTATCTATATAGGAACTTGCATGTTGTTGATGTTGTTGGTATAGCATGCTAGAATATAGGGGTCGATGTTCCTGATGTACTTAGCTGTTCATGTGTTATATTGTTACCTACAACTTGTTAATTTATTGCTATCTTGGGATTTGACCTAGCACCCCCGCCATATGCAGCATGTTCAGCCAGACTGTAGAAAACTTCAACTTGGGCTAGGTTTTTATTGCTCTAGACATTCGCACATCGCCATTCTTTATATCATTCTGGACTTAGCTTTTTCCTCGCCCATGTAGTGGGCCGAGAGGTCGGGTTGTTGTGGGATGTTTTTTTTACACTCGTGTCTGGGGACCGAGTGGAGTTGATAGCGGTCTGTAGACCAGGTTTCTTTGGGAGAGTAACTGTGGTTGTAGATCTGGGATCTTGGGAGCCATCTGAGTGACAGTGGGTCTCGGCTGTGCAGTTTTCCAGCCTGTGTGTGAGACAGTGTTCTTTTTGTTACTGCCGATCTTGTTGATCGAGGATTTGGATTGTAGCCTGCATGAGCCGCATTTGAGCTCGACAGAGATGCGCGGATACTTTACTCGTTGGGGTCGCGCCCCTCGAGAGCCACTCCGGAGTTGGGCCTGTTACTTCTATCACGACTTGTCGACGCATTTGTCCCTCTGGCTGGGCCAGTTAGTGGCAGTCACGGACACCGTCCCTCTGGCTGGGCCAGTTAGTGGCAGTCACGGACGCCCTACGTAAGTCCGGTCCTCCGTGGATGTAACGGCAGTAGGTAGGCGCAGGTTTGACTGGACCCGATGTGGCAGTCAGTATACATTGGGTGATCTGAGTTGAGAGATAGTAGATGCACCATATTTCTTTCTGTTCCACTCCTTGAGCATCTAGATAGAGGCATAGTAGCTGTAGAGTTATTTACCAGCTTTTCTTTCCTGCACTGCATCTGTTACTTTATGCCTCTAGTAGACTTAGTGGGCAGACCGTCGGGCTTGTTGGCGGCACCCACTGAGAACTACTGTGGGAAGTAGTTCTCACACCCGTCGTGGTGTCTTTTCCCCAGGGACTTCTACTCCAGTTCCTGCTGCACCTGTTGCTGATCCGGCTAATCGAGGTAAGGGAGTCGCGTGATAGATCCCTACCAGTTGTCGCCCTGAGAGTAGATGTACCTCCTTACCCTTTTGAGAGTTCATGTTGAGTGACCCTGTAGTGAGGATTGAGTTGTACTCTTCTTATTTTATTTTGAGAGACTTATGTATTTGTGGTGAGGACTTGGGATGTATATTTGTTTAGAGTTGTATTTATTTTATTTTCCTTTCAGTTTTTACTTTCAGCTCTGATATTGGTATAGTATAGATGATCTTTTGCAGGTTAGACGCTACGTCTTTACGGGGCTTCCCGTATGGGCGGCGGATCTGTTGGCGAGCCCGGGTCGCAGTTTCGACCCGGGGCGTGATAGAAATAGCCCAGAAAAGGATAAAAAGCTGCAAAGGGGGCCTATTTATAGGCCCGGCCCACCAAGAAAAGCAATCCGGATTCGAGCGCAGGATTCGGGCGCGCGAATCCAGCCCGGCCCAATATTGTGCGCGCCCGAAATCACCTCAGCGCGCCACGTGTCCAAACCTCGCCCCGCGCGCCCTGCGCACAAGCGCCCGCCAATCGCGGCGCGCCGCGTGGCAGCGCGGTCCACGTCGGGAACCGTGGGCCGCGGTTCACGGCGGCCCAGCTGGGTCGATGCGCCCGCCAATGAGGGGGCGACATGTGGCCTGGCATGGTCCACGGTGCTCCGCGCCCGGCGCGCTGTCGCGCGTGCGTTGACCGGCCAATCCCCGCGCGCCACGCGTCCACCGCCACTGCTCGCTGCGCCCGGTGCACGTACCCGATGCACCCGCCGATCCCGAAGCCGCCACCTGTCCCCAGCACACCCAATGGGGAGCCGCCACCTGGCACACCCAACCACCGTACACCGCGCCTGCCCGCGCCCACGCCGCCGCGCTCCGCCGCCTGCCCATCGCCGCCGACGCTGCCCCGACCGCTGGAAGAGTAATCTTGTCTCAAAATCCGTGTTTGGGCATCCGGGCTCCGCAAAATACAAGTAAATAGTCCATTTCCATCATTTTCGCGCGCTGAATCCAAATCCGATGTCCGTTTTTCCCAATTCCACTTCTAAAATTTGTCGAAGGCATCCAGATATGTAATCTTAATCCAAATTTCACGCTGGGTCCAATCCTGAGGTCCGATTTGCGCACAAGCACCTCCATCACACCGAATAAGCCTCCAGAAGTCGCTGATCCAACAGTAATCCTCTCGCGGGGATGCGGGTCCTCACAAGGCCCGTATAGACGAAGCGTCTAACCTGCAAGAGATAAAACTGCAACTATATAAATATCAGAGCTATAAAATAAACTACCAAAAATTCCAATAAAAATACGGCTGCGATCCTCGCGAAGCGTAGATGTCAATCGAGTCCTCACAGGCCGAGATCCGATACCCGAGCGCGGAGATAAAATTCCGACAAGCCTCCGCTGCCCAAGAAAATCACCAACGACAATAGGGGTTTAAAGATGTACTAGGAACCCCTATAAAAACTAGGATCTGGGAGGAGTAGAAAACACAAAAAACGTAGATCTACCTCTCGTGAAACCGACGCCATGAAAATCGTCCAAAAATTCCTTCGGAGTAGCTCTGTGGACCTCGTGGACCGAAACACGACGAAAAGGGCCGCCGAAGAAAGAACGTCGCACTGCGCCAAATCACCGAAGACGTCGATGTCGCGGCCTCCAAAAATTCCGAGACTCCTTCGCAAGATGCAACACAAGATGAGGAACAAAGTTGCTTGAGGGCTCTATCGCAGATGGGCTCGGGAAAAGGGTCCAAAGGCTCAAGAAATGGGGCTATTTATAGGCCCAAACAAAAAAAACCAAAAAAACCAAGTAGGTGGGCTTTCGGGCCCCAATTTCGGGCGCCCTGAGGATTCAGGCAACTACAGTGCCCGAATCCCGTGCCTCGGCCCGGCCCACGTCCAACGCCCGAATCGCCCTAGCCCCGACACGTGTCCCGAACAGCGGACAGCATGTGCGGGGCCAGTGGATTCGTGCCATGTGGCCCCGACCGGGCGTCGTGGGTCAGTGGCGCCCGCCAATCGCCGGGCGCCACGTGGCGCCCCGCGTACGGCGGTCACCTGCCCTACCTACCCCCGCCTGCTCCCCCTGATGCGTGGACCGTACACGCGTGAGCTGCCACTCACAGGCCGCCACGTGGCCCGCCCCGGTGCATGCGCCAGCCCGCGCGTCTCCGTGGACCGCGCCGCGTGAGCCCGCCAATCCGAGGCCGCCACGTGTCCCCCGCGCCCGGTCCATGCACCAGCGCAATTCTCTGTGGACCGCACCGCGTGCGCCGGCCAATCAACGGCCGCCACGTGGCATCCGGCCGGTCCACGGCTTCCCCCATGCACCAAAACGCGCAGAAAACTTCCGGGTGTCCGTTTTTGGGCATCCGGACTCAGAAAAATATGAGTAAATAGCCGATTTATAATGTTTTTCCGCGCTGAATCCGAATCCGACCTCAGATTAGCCTGAAACCCTTTCTAAAATTTGGCGAAAGCAGCCGAAAGACAAGCTTGATTTAGAAACCTCACTAAGTCCGTCCAACGTGTTCATTTGACGCGTTGCGGGTCCGACACACCAATAATAGGTGTTCCACAACAAGGATCATGGGGAAAGTTGCACGGGGATCGGGGCTACTACAGTTCCGGCTATGAAGCATAACACGCGCCATCTCTTGAACAATTCTATTTTTGCGCTCGACTACACTGTTCTGTTGCGGTGTATAAGAGAATTCATATTTTATGCCGTTTAAAGAGCAAAAATCAATGAATTTTAAAATTTATAAATTCTCCACCTCTATCACTACGAACACGGACAATATTTTCATTTTTCTCAATCATAATACGATGACAAATATCATGAAAAGAGTCGAAAGTATTTGCTTTCTCTTTCAAGAATGATATAAATCTAGAGAAATCATCAATCATGAGAAAAATGTATCATTTACCACCCAAACTAGGTTGACGAGTTGGCCCCATTAAATCCATATGCAATAATTCTAGTGGCCGTTTAGTTACTACATGGTTCAAATTCTTGTTAATGGATCTAGCTTGTTTTCCCTTTTGATATCCACCACACACAATGTTTTCTTTGAACTTCAGTTTAGGAACACCTCTAACAGCATCCTTATGTGTTATTCTGCATAGTTCCCTAAAGTTCATGTGACCTAGTTCTTCATGCCAAAGAGTTTCGGTGTCAAGTGAAACTAGGTTACAATGTTGGATGGGTTTACTAGGAACTACATAGCAATTATTCTGCATAGTTCCCTAAAGTTCATGTGATCTAGTCTTTCATGCCAAAGAGTTTCGGTGTCAAGTGAAACTAGGTTACAATGTTCGATGGGTTTACTAGGAACTACATAGCAATTATTCTGCATAGTTCCCTAAAGTTCATGTGACCTAGTCTTTCATGCCAAAGAGTTTCGGTGTCAAGTGAAACTAGGTTACATTGTTCGATGGGTTTACTAGACATAGCAATTATTCTGTGATCTAACCCCTTTCAAAAAGAATGATTGGTTTAAATCAGTTACAATATATTCAAGCACATAAAAACTAACTGAAATACCATCATCACACAATTGACTAATGCTTATGAGGTTAGTCTTGAGGCCCTCGACATATAATACATTTGTAACGACCCGACCCACTAGCAATAATAACTTGTTGAGCCCAAATCACAGCCCAAAATGCTTAAGCCAAGTTATTATTACTAGTGTCCAAGTCTCATATAAACCCAATCACAATTCCATCCACATCCGATGTGGGACTATTGGGGGCGTCACAGACTCTCCCCGTTTAGGCCTGACGTCCTCGTCAGCCCAAACACACACACAGCAGCCCAAGATCACCAGGCGATGTGAGACTCGTCTCGCTAGCCCTGTCATCTAGACCTAGGCTCAGCCGAGACTCGCCGCACACTTCCGGCAGGTTATTGGCTCTGATACCAAATGTAACGACCCGACCCACTAGCAATAATAACTTGTTGAGCCCAAATCACAGCCCAAAATGCTTAAGCCAAGTTATTATTACTAGTGTCCAAGTCTCATATAAACCCAATCACAATTCCATCCACATCCGATGTGGGACTATTGGGGGCGTCACAACATTTTTCAAAACTTGGCCGTTTGGAATAATAATTGTTCCTTTTCCAACTATTTTTGAAGATCGTTCGTCTCCGAAAACAACGAGTCCTCCAAAGGTTTTCTCAAACAATTTAAAATAGTTTTTATCTCCGGTCATGTGTCGTGAGCAACCACTATCCAAATACCAAGATGAATTGTCATATGCATGTAGTGATGTGTGAATGACAAGACAAGGGAAGAGTTCACCTTTGCGCGCCCAAACATTACGAGTATTGGAATACGTCGGCAATGATCACGATGTTGAGATCCTCGGTGAATGCGTCTTGTTCGGTTGATCACTTTTCATTGATTTCCATGTCGATGTTGTCTTGGGGGGTATGCTACCATTGTTCTTGATCTTTGGTTGATTTTCTTTTGATTTTCGGTCAGTTTTCTTGATGGTAGTCAATGCATGATTCGCTTGGTATGCTCGTTTTGCTCCATATTTGCAATTTGGTCTTATGTGCCCTTTTTCTCCACAATTGTGACATACCTTATTTGACATTGAGTTCCCTTGTGATGTAAAAGGCTTGTCAACAATTGATAGGGCGATTTTAGTCAAAAGAGGAGGTGAGACCGACTGAGGCACAAACTTTGTTCCAGTCGAACTTGGATCCTCACAAGTTCGATTGTATCCAAGGCCCAAACGATTTGTTTGACCAAGACCAAGCAACTTGTCCAACTTGCTCATTTCTTATGAAAATCTCTTCAAATCTTCTTTAAATTGGAAAATGGTCTTCGTCATCTCCAAATTTGCTTGCCGAGCCTCGGAGTAGAGCTTCAAGAAGTAGTTTGCTTTATCCACCAATTTTATATGTTCCTTCTCGAAATGCCCATTCTTCTCTTGAAGGGGAGTGTTTATCTTGATTAAATTGTCCCTTTCCTCTTCAAGAGCTTTTGAGAGAGAAGTTGCCTTGTTGGATTGTTCTTCAAGATCCCACAACTTTCTTCTCAAATTCTTATTATGCTCGCCAATTTTTTTGAATCCCGTAGCAATTTATGGTAGGCGAGAGAAAAATCTTTACCTTCAGAATCGCTTGGTTCATTATCTGATGCAGTTTTTTCATTCAAGGAGGAGATGGACAATGAACCAGAGGAAGTCGATGAAAAGCAGACGAGCAAAATCTTCAACTTCGGAATCGCTTGGTTCATCATCTGATACAGTTTTTTCATTCAAGGAGGAGATGGACAATGAACCAGAGGAAGTCGATGAAAAGCAGACGAAGGGTGAAGTTGTGGACGCAAGAAATGCCGTGGCGTTTGTATCCTTATCACTAGAAGACGACTCGTCGGAGGAGAAAGAGCCATCCCACGTGATGGCTTGCATAGCCTTCTTCTTGGACGGATTATTCTTGGGATACTCCGTTGATATATGACCAAAGCCTCTGCATTTGAAGCACTGGATTTATCCCTCGGTGTTCTTCTTGTCTTTTGAAGAATCCTCTTACTTTCTTAATTTTGAGCTTGAAAATCCTTTGCCTTTCTTGGACTTAAAGAAGGACGATGATTTACTTGAATTACCCCTTCTAAAGTTCCGGCGAAATTTTCTTGTCAAGAATACAAGTTGTTTCTCGAAATCCTCCATTGATAGATTATCATCAACGTCTGAGGAGGATAAATCCGCATCTTCTTCTTTTGTTGATTTCAATGCCATAACTGAAGACTAAGAAAAAAAGGAAGACTTTCCAGTAGAAGAGTTAGTAGGAAAAGTCATTTCATAAGTTTGAAGTGCACCAACTAGTTCTTCTACTTTGATCTCGTCCGGGTGTTTTACTGTTTCAATGACTGCAACCTTAGGGCGAAATCTTTCGGGAAGAGTTCTCAAGATTTTTCTTACAACTTTAGATTCTGAGATCTTCTCTCTTAAGTTAGCACATGTATTTACGATATCTTGCAATCGTGTATAATACTCTATGAATATTTCATTTTCTGCCATATGAATTGAGTCAAATTTGCTCGTAAGCATCTGTAATTTCTGAACCTCCACTAGACTTGTACCCTCATGTGTAACTTATAGAGTATCCCAGATTTCTTTCGCTATCTCACAAGCCGAGATGCGAGAGAACTTAGTTTGTGACAAGGCATTGAATAAAGCATTAACTCCCTTGCCATTATAAGAAGATAATTCTATTTCTTCCCTTGACCATTTCGTCCTAGGTTTAGGGATTTGTGCATCAACGACAATTTCAATAGAATGTTTCCATCCGGTTTCGATTGATTGCCACACCCGTTCATCTATAGAAATTAAAAACACTCTCATGCGTACTTTCCAATAAGCATAATTGGTTCCATCAAAGAACGGAGGTCGATTGATGTTTCCACACTCAACCATTGTTTACAACCCTATTCCCGCTCTGATACCACTTGTGGGTTATGGGATCCAAGGATCTAAATAGGGGAAAAAACACCTAGAGGGGAGGTGAATAGGTGTAAACAATAAAACTCAGAAATCTTTACATAAAAATAACCCAATGCGGAAAATAAAAATGTATGCAAAATTTTACGTGAAAAACTCCGTAACAGGAGTAAAAAACCACGGGGCAGATCACATGAAAAAATCCACTAAGATTAAACACGTACAAGGTGATATAACGCAACACACGACTCAACCTTTTTCATATGCTCCAAGTAGATCTTCTCCGCAGTCCTCAACGCACCTCGATCACACGATTTGCATCCAACTTCGAATCCACGAAGTCCAACGTCGAATCCACGATGTTCAACCGAATCCACGGTCTTCACCAACATAGCACGAGTCGATCACACGAATGTGCCTAACTCCGAATCCATGAAATCGATAGCACCTTGAATCACAAGGCCACGTGAATCCACGCGTCGATGTTCCTTTCGAAAATCGTTGTTTGTTTATTGGTGGTGATGGAATTGAATACTTAGAGAATCATGTATAGACAAGAAAACAACGTCTAAGTATTCATCAATTTGATTCTATAAGAAATAAAGAGTTTGAAAAACCCTAGAATCAAATTGATCAATATAAAAAACGAAACATAAAATAAACGTGTTTACCTTTCTTCTCTATATATGGATTATCTTTGATTTATTTTTTCATATATTCCACTACCCTAAAAGATGAACTTTTTGGTCTATTTATAGGCTGGAAATCTTTTGGAAAGAGATAAGAATCAAAAACTGACTTAACAGAATTTTTCCCGCTCGGCGGTCCGGACTGGAATTCATCTGATCCAGACTGTCATCACAGTCAAGAAAATTTCCAGAATTATAGTTCGGGATCTGGACTGGATTGGATCTGATCCGGACTGATCCATACGATATAACAAAAATAATATTCGGGGTCCGGACTGGATGGGAGTTGATCCGGACTGGTATTTCGCATGAACCAAACCACGTTCGGGGTCCGGATTGGATCTTCCTGATCCGGATCCAGAACACTTAAAATGTTCAGTTTTTTATTCTTATGCAATTAAAATTATTCTAAGTGTTTCTAAACTATAAGAATGTATTCAAATCACCAAAAATATTTAGTTTAACGTACCTGAACATTTTGAATCCATTCTACTTGAGATTGATGTATGTGATTGACAATTCTTCAACTTCAATCTTTAAGACTCAAATAACTTCACGAAATACGCCAATACAAAAATCCTTAACATTTGAGCCAATGCTATCACGCCCCGGGGTCGAAACTGTGACCCGGGCTCGCCAACAGATCTGCCACCTATACGAAAATCCCGCATAGGCGAAACGTCCAACCTGCAAAAGTATCAACTAACAACTAAAACAAATATCAGAGCTGAAGAAAAATTGCTGTAATAAAAATTCGAACCACTGTACAACTGAAAAAGAGGTACAATATCTATCTTCCAAAAATAATAATACAATAATCAGGTCGCCTGAAACAAAGTACAATAGAATCCTCCTATACATCATCTATGAATCCAAAATGGGAGATAAACTAAAAATAATAAAATACAACAGTGTACAGTGAAACCTACAATCCGGGTTGGTACATCTATCCCGCTGTAGTAAACAACACTGGTAGGGATCTATCTCGCGACTCCCTCGCCTCGATCCGTCGATCCAACTAAAGCAGGGACGGAAGGGAGAACCTCTGTAAAACTGTCACCAACAGAGGGTGTGAGAACTACTAGTAAAACCAGTGGCCCTCAGTGGGTAAATCCTCAAACTCCGACGTACCCACTAAGTCTACCAGAGGCAAGAAAAGGAATAAGAAAGGTGATAAGCTGTAAATAGAACTGCTGAAAAAAGGAAGCTACCACTACTATGCCTCTAAATGCTGTGCCAGAAAAAGTAGCTATATGAATGCATCAGTAAAAGTGTCTGCCTGAATAAACCCAATCAATGGACCAGCAACCACTGGCACTGCCTGCTCAAACTGTCTCAAGTATCTGCTAACAGATCGGCACTCACTGACCGGATCTCAATGTCCGGTACTCACTGGCCGTTGTGTCAAATGCCTACTCTGGAGTGGCACTCGAGGGGAGCGACCCGCACGAGTAAAGTAACCATGTCACAAGTATCACGATATAGCAGGACAGGATCACGACTATGATCAAAGTGGGAAAATCCATCCACTAACGAAACCCCGATCCCCAATCTGATGCAAAAGTACACAATAAGTGTGAAACTCCATCTACTAAAGAAACCCCGATCCCCAATCTGATGCAAAACACACATCCGGTCAACCGCCCAATATCCGCGGTTGCCGCAACACCCCACAAATCCACAATCTAGTACAACCAATCCAGACTCGATAATCTCGGCTACACTATCCTACAACCCTACTCGAACTCGAGCAATATACATCATGTATCTGAATAAAGAGGAGAAAAGAGCCAACATGGTTTCTCCTAAATCAAATCCCAATATGATAGTGTAGCAGTAAAAGATAGCCTATCTAGATGTCCATACAAGCATGAAAGTGTCCTCATTTAGAATAAAAGAAAGGCATCTAACAGTGTTCTTACACCTATTAGAGCATGATATCCCAATATAATAATCAATCTTATAGGAGGGTTAAATGCTAACATGGCATACATCAAGTCTGTACAAGCATGCAAGTTTTTTCTCATTTGGAAATAAAAGGAGAATAGTATCCATCACGATTTTCCCATAACATGAATCAGGAGATAACCGACAACCATTAATCTCATAAGGAATGAATCACACATAAATAAATCAAGATTAAGAAGTTAACTATTCTCACACAAACCACTAACCACCCTCACATGAACCATCCATTCACACATAGATATGCCAAAGATCATTTAACATCACATAAATATAGACATTCAATCAACTATCACCAATGAATAGACTAAGGTTCTACAACCTTCATTGATCTCGTATAGGATGAACATAGGATCTACCAACAACATCCATTTTCACATAAGCTAGATCATTATCCAACCACAATACACATTCTCACAAAAAGTAGTCTAAGGATCAACCACTATGATTAATATCACAAGATGTAGGATGAAGATCAACAAGATTAATTATCCTCATATAGATAAGCCAAGGATCATTTAACATAACAATCTCACATGACATAGGCTCAAGAATCACCAACAATATCACTCTCACATAACCAGAGTAACCACTCACCCATAACCCTGATAACCCTTCACTCACATACATTATAACCATCCTCACATAGTCATGTTAGCCATTCACACTTAACCATCATAATCATTCTCATCTAAACCAAATAACATTTCACATAAAACCATATTCACTTTTCTCACATAGCTACCATGTCCTTCACACATCAACCAACCATCCATTCTCTCATAGATAAGTGAAGAATCAACAATTATAGTAATCATACATAGAGTAGGCTAGAAGATCAATAACCAAAACTACTCTCACATAACATAGGTTTAGGGATGATCACTTGTAATCAGCTTCATATGAGATAATGTAACATCAACCAAACTAATCATGCACTCATGTATATACTGAGGATCAATTAACTTAATATAAATATGGATATTCAAGCATGATTCACCAAGGAAAAGAGAGCAACAATCAACTATGTCATGAGGGAAACCAATAGCCCGAGTGGGTAAATCGTCGTTTTCGGAGAAGCACAACAACCCACCTGAAACTTGACGATCCGCTATCGGATCCGGCTGAAATTTGGCAGAGTAATCCTTATCCTCCCAGGAGTCCGATGCCGCAAAAATCATCCAAATCCGCCACACGGATTGGGCGCAATCACTGAAACAATGCATGCTGCGCAATCTAATTCCAGGATTTCAGCAAATGAAACTAAGTTAAAGAAGATGCAAGTGTAGCCCCAAATACCTCAAGATGAAGTTCCCAACAGTAAAACAAAGATGCCCTCTTCCATACAAACATCTCCAAGTCCTCAAAAATCCATCATTAATTCCCCTTAACAATCAAATAGAGAAAATATTACATTGTTGTCCCAAAATACACCAATTTCCAACATAAACTTACAAAAATTAGAGGGGGCAATCCACAAGTAATTTTAAGCTGGAACCAAAAGGAGAAATCTTCACCTTGATCTTAACAAGATATCCAAACATTAAAATCCCAAAATTAACCAAGAATTATATCAATTCCTACATTCCCAAGGTCCAAGTGTCAAGATGATATCAAATCTGAAATCTGTTGTGACCCCTAAAACAGAGCTAAGAAGATCAATATTGTTACCTAGTCAAACTTGCTCCAAATCTAGCAAGAGAGGTACCATTGGATTCCTTGTCAAGAGTAGATACAAATTGAGCTAAATAACTCCAAATTCCATGCTCGGATGAAGAAGAAAACCCATAAACACTTTGAACTATCCACCAAGTTCCATCTGTGCATGAATGCAGCAAGGTGTTCCAAAGATCATACATAAACCCCAATAAAAACTTCGATCTAGGGAAAATGATACATACCAGTATTGTATATATTCGAGTCCTGGAAATTGCCCCACAAAACTCATCCAAAAATTCCCATCCAACTGCCCAGAAAGGCCAAAACACTAAGGACTGTTCAAGATTCCAGACTGAAACAAAGGGTCCCAAAGATATCTTAATAACTCTATAAAAACTCATGATTTAAGAGAATAGTTGAATACAAAAATTGTAGCCCTACCTCTTGTGAAGACTCAAAACCAAAAATCAAGCAAACATTCCTCCTGGTTTGCTCTATAGAATTTTTACACCGAAACACGACGGAGAAGTCAACAAACTGCAGTAATGGTGGAGCTTGCTTCCTTGAGAGAATGAGGGTGATGAAGCCTCTAAAATCCATCTCTTTGCTGATGTAGATGCAGAGGAGTTACAGATGGATGTTCTGTAGAAGTCCCCAAAGCTGGAGGTTCCAAAAGTGGGAGAAGGGGGGGGGGGGGGAAGAGCTTAAAAAGATGAAAGAAAAAGAAAGAAGAAGAATGGAGAGGAGGGGGTGGTACTGTGCAAGGAACAGTACCGGGCCGGCCCCGCAGTCGGCCCAGCCCCGTACGCGGGCGGGGGCACATGGCGCCCATCCGAGCGCCCTGGCTCCGGGTAGATGGCCCGGATGGGGCCACGCCCAACGCGACGCCCGCCAATGGCGCGGCGCCGCGTGTTCCCTACGCGGGGACGCGCAATGCGGCGCGGCGCACGTGGGCGCACTCTGCCCAACGCAGGCTGTCACGCCCCGGCGTCGAAACTGCGACCGGAGCGCCAACAGATCCGCTGCCCATGCGGGAAGCCCCGTATAGGCGAAGTGACTAACCTGCAAAAGAAAGATACTACACTATACATATATCAGAGCTGAAAAGTAAACTGCTAGAAATAAAATAAATACAACTCCACAGATGTAAAACCCAAGTCCTCACAAATACACAAGTCTCTCAACTGAAAAAGAAAAAGTACAAGTCTGAACCTCACTACAAAGGTCTCTCAAAATAAAACTAAAAAATAAAAAAAGGGGGTACATCTACTCTCTCTGGAAGACGACTGGTAGGAATCTATCTCGCGACTCCCTTACCTCGATCAGCAGGATCAACAACTGGAGCAGCAGGAACTGGAGTAGAGGTCCCTGGGGAAAAATACACCACGGCGGTGTGAGAACTACATCCCACAGTAGTTCTCAGTGGGTACCGCCAACAAGCCCGACGGTCTGCCCACTAAGTCTACTAGAGGCATAAAGTAACAAAAGCAATACTGAAAGGAAAAGAGCTGGAAAAAATTACTCTACAGCTACTATGCCTCAATCTAAATGCTCAAAAAGTGGAACAGATGGAAACATGATGCATCTACTAACTCTCAAATATAATCACCCAATCTACACTGACTGCCACATGGGGTCCAGTCAAACCTGCGCCCACCAACTGCCGCACATCCACAAGAGGATGGGCCTACCGTAGGGCGTCCGTGAGTACCAAAACTGGCCCAGCCGGAGGGTCTGCGGCGAAAGTCGCGATAGCAAGTAACAGGCCCAACTCCGGAGTGGCACTCGAGGGGCGCGACCCCACCGAGGAAAGTATCCGCGCATCTCTGTCGAGCTCAATATGGCTCATGCAGGCTATAGTCCAAATCACGATCAACAAGATCGACAATACTCGAATCACCTCTCTAACTCACTAACAAGGAACACTCGAACAGCTAGGACCGCTGTCAACCCAACGGCTCCCAGAAAGAATATCAGCTCAACATGCAACTCATTAGCCGGGTATACTCCACAACCGGCAACAATGAAGGGTCCGAGAACCCCGAAAGACTAGAACCTACAACCCAAATCAAACAAGAACAGGCTCTAGGCCTAGCCCCTCGTTGTTCTCGACCCAGAGAAAAGGCAGCCCTTAGAACCCAGACCACTCGAATCATCTCGAGTGGGTAAGTTTATAGGAAAAGGTGACATTTATTACTGAAAGCCATTTTTCACTCAAACCCATGCGGGGTGAGGACTAAAATAGTTTCCTTTTTGAAAGCCATCTTGATTTGAGAGAAATCCATGTTTAATGATTTTTAGTTCTTTTCTAAGAAAACAGTTTGAAAACAAGTTTTATATCCAAACCTCGAAGAGCTAATGCCTTCGTCCAATCAAACAAGAACAGACTCCGGCGACCCTACGATGCTTGGAAGAAAACATTAGTTGACTAAAATTATGTGTGTGTCCAAAAAAGGTTCTGTGTTCAAGGTCCTGCTATCAATGGTATACTACTGCCACTAACACAGTGGCGATAAATGAAATAAAGAACAAAACATCACGGGATTACCGTTCACCCAAACGGCTCCCGCCACAGATAAAAGACTAGCTACAACTACCAGACTCCACTCTGCTCCCAAGCACGAGTATAACATGCATCCCACACTCAGAAGAATCTCGACCACTCGGCCCACTACCCGGGCGAGGATGACCCTATGTCCAGGAATAGAGTATAATGTGTGGAGGTCTAAAACATAAATAAACCTAGCCCAAGTGAGAGTTTTCTACTAGTCTGGTTACACATGTAACATATGACGGGGGTGCTAGGTCAAGTTCCAAGATAGCAATAATTTAACAGATTGTAGGAAGCAGAAGAATCACATGATCATCAAATAACACTAGGAATATCAACTCTCACATTCAAGCATGCTACATAGTACATTCACAACTATGCATGATCCTACGTCAATAGAATTAGTGTACGGTCCATAGATCTTGAAGACGAGGCAACCCACCTGATGTGCTAAACTGTCCAAAGTCCAATAGCTGAAAATACACAGGAACAAATATCTCCTATTTTCGCCAGTTCCAACGGGTTCAGAAATACCCGCAAACCTTCCTGGGTACAACAATAAGGTCCAAAGTTACACTTTATTCCAAAAAAAATCCAAGTACATACAATCTGCGGTAACAGTCCCAAAGATGCGAATTTTACACCTGCAGAAATGACTCCAAAAAATCCGACAAAAATACTGCTGCCATCTTCGTGTCGAGCCCTTCGAAACGAGTACCTGCACGTCCCAATCCGAGCCACGTAGGCCACGTTACAAATTCCACAACACGGTGAGCGTGAAACCCCACAACATAACAACTGTAACCCCATGCACAGAAAAGGGGGGAAACATATACCTTCGGGCAAGCCTCAGAAAAATCCCAAAAAAATACGGCGATGATCCTTGCGATGCGTAGATGCAAAAAGAGTACAGGCACGCCTCAATCCGATGCTCGAACGCGAAGATATAGCCGAAATACCGAGACGCTGTCCAAAACTCCACCACAGAATATGGGTCATAATAAGGCTCAGAAAACTACAATAAATCCTTGAAATAAGGGGGAGCTCAAAACACGACTATCGAAGCCCTACCTGTCGTGAAGCCAACGGCGTAAGAATTGTCAAAAACGATGGTCGGAGTAGGCCGGGGGAAGCTCGCGCACCGAAACGCGACGGAAGGAATAACTGGCGAAGGAACGTCGCGACGCGCCAAATAAATGGAAACCTCAAAAAGCGTGCCACGTAAAATCCCAAAAATCCTTAGGTGGATGCTGCACAGAGGGAGGAGTAACTTTGTTGAAGGGTCCAGGGTGAGAGGAGGCTCGGAAACGCGGAAAAGAGGAAGAAGAAGGCGGCTCCGGCCTTTAAATAGGCCACACAAAAACAAATCCATTGATACCCGTTGTGTCCCCGGATTCGGGCGCTCGGACAGGTTTCGGGCGCCCGAATCCGGCGGCACAACGTACCGCAGGGCCCCACCAGCAGGAAAGTCATCAACCCCAACCCTCAATTTAGAAAACAGCTAAAATTAGCAAAAAGTTTGAAAATTCCGAAAGGCCAGTGCCTTCACCCCAATCAAACAAGAACAGGTTCAGGCACTGTCTCCATTTCTGGAGCAGCCTTTCGAAGTTTTTGTCCCATTCGTAAACTTCAGCACAAAGGCGAGAAAAAGGGAGATAAGTGTTGATGCCGTTCCTGCTGTGGCTACAAAACGAAAGCTATAGTCTAACGGAGACCTCTAAGGACACAACCTCTAGTCCTAATCATCACAATGCTCCCGAGGTGGCGTCTGTCCACTGCCGCTGAAGCCAACATTGCAGGAAGGATACTTCGGTAACCCGTGAAAATGAACTCCTCCTGTCCAACTCGCGGAAGGGTGACTACTCTCATTCCACAATCAGCCGTTGCACGATACCGCACCAACCGGTCCAACCCGTGTGTTCAATCAAAGTCTTGGAGCTGTCCCTGAACCGTCGCACCTGTCGGTAGTCCCAAGTCTCAACTGTACTGATCATGCACCGCAATCCTCTACTCGTAGAATACTGTCGAGAATCTAACCGCTAATGCAAGTAGTGATAATCCAATCTCTTATCCATGCAAAGATGCAAATGCCCTACTAACATATGCAGGAAAAACAGCAGTACAGGGATGCTCAAGCTCAGCTGGCTGAAAAAATAAAATCATACCTGCGGCGTCACGATCTGCTGCCGGGGTGCCCTCCACCAGGGTTGCGTAAACCCGTCCACTGGGTGCTGAAGGTCGTCGTCCCGTCTGTCCCGATGTCGTGACCCACTCTGTCTAACGGTGTACCGGAGAGGCTTCCGCTTCCTGAATAGGCAAGGGGGGTGCTGTCGCGATAGGTCGCACTGACAGAATGGCTCGGGGGCAAGCTGCGTGAAAATGTCCCAACTCTCCACATAGGAAACACCGTCCCTGCCTCTGGTCACACTGCGACGGTGGATGGGGTCCGCCACAGATAACACACCGCTCCTGTCGCTGATGCCGATACTGTTGCTGACGGGGGTACTGCTGCTGAGACTGCTGTCGCTGTTGCTGCTGCTGATACTGCGGCTGCTGCGGGGGCCCACCTGATCTCTGGCGACTCTGAAACCCACGATCCTCAGGGTGAGATCGTGGAGGTCTCGGAGGTCCCTGCCGACTCGTCTGTCCCTCGTCATCCTGTGCTGGGCGCTTCGCCCGGAATCACTGTGGGAGCTGGAGCCACCTCGTCCAACACCGCCACCCCACGGTCAACATAGAGTGCCTGCTCCATAGACGCATCCAAGGTCTGCAGTTTGCGCGAACGGACGAACTGATAAAGATCCCGGCGCAACCCACGCTCGAACATGTAGATCCGATGCGCCTCGTCCCTGGCCGCGTGCGGTACACAGGCCAACAACTGGTTGAAATCAGCAATGTACTCGTGCACGGGCCGATCTCCCTGTCGGAGATTCTTCAACTGCTCCTCCAACCTCTGCCGAACGCTCTCCGGGAAGAAAGCCCCAAGAAGTAGACTGCGGAACTCCGCCCAGGTAAGAAGCTGAGCCCCAGGCGGACCAGTAGGTCGAACACGCCGCCACCAAGCCTGGGCGTTGCATTCCAAGAAGTTCATCGCCAACAGTACCTGAAACCTCTCCTCAATAAACACTCTCAAAATGTCGCTCCATCGCCGTGATCCACGACTCAGCCTCCCACGGCTCTGAACTCTGCCCCGAAAAATGAGGTGGGTCAAACTGACGAAACCTCAACAACAAATCAACCACCTCACGCTGCTCTGCAGGGGTCAACTGTCCTGTCGTCCCGGACGGCTGTCCACTGGTAACCGGTGCAATAGGGGCTGCCTGCGCTACTGGTACAACTGGGGGTGCCACGGCTGGCGAAGGAGGTGCGGGGAAACTCTCAGGGGGTGCTACAACAGGCTGCGCTCTCTGCTCCAACATGCGCATCATCCGGTCCATGGTCTCCTCCTGGCGCCGGGAAGTCTCCTCCTGACGTCGGAGAGCCTCTAACAAATGGGCCATCTAAGCCCGAAGCTCCTGTACCTCATTCTGCTGACCCTGTGCTGACTCCTCCTGCTCAGGCTCATCGGAGGAGGAAGGCTGAGAACGCGTCCGCATCCTACGTCGGGGAGGCATCGTGCTCACCTACAGCAACATTCAAACATCAGGACAGAACCAAAACAACACTCGACCAAATCTAGCGAAAGTCAAAGACATGTCCCCCATCCTGTAGCACTATGTTGTCTGCAGCCAACATAGTCGCCACCGAGAGAAGACATGTCAATCACTCATCCCATCCCTTGGGTGAGTTAAGGACTCAATCAGGACTCTCGCTAAAATCACGGCTCTCACGTGAGTCATCCTAGGGTCCAACCACAAGCCTAGGGTTTCTAAGTCCACAATGACCTACATCCTAGGCTCTGATACCACTCTAATCTGTCACGCCCCGGCGTCGAAACTGCAACCCGGGCGCCAACAGATCCGCCGCCCATACGGGAAGCCCCGTATAGGCGAAGCGACTAACCTGCAAAAGAAAGATACTACACTATACAGATATCAGAGCTGAAAAGTAAACTACTAGAAATAAAATAAATACAACTCCACAGATGTACAACCCAAGTCCTCACAAATACACAAGTCTCTCAACTGAAAAAGAAAAAGTACAAGTCTGAACCTCACTACAAAGGTCTCACAAAATAAAACTCTCAAAAATAAAAAAAGGGGGTACATCTACTCTCTCTGGAAGACGACTGGTAGGAATCTATCTCGCGACTCCGTTACCTCGATCAGCAGGATCAGCAACTGGAGCAGTAGGAACTGGAGTAGAGGTCCCTGGGGAAAAATACACCACGGCGGGTGTGAGAACTACATTCCACAGTAGTTCTCAGTGGGTACCGCCAACGAGCCTGACGGTCTGCCCACTAAGTCTACTAGAGGCATAAAGTAACAAAAGCAATACTAAAAGGAAAATAGCTGGAAAAAATTACTCTACAGCTACTATGCCTCAATCTAAATGCTCAAAAAGTGGAACAGATGGAAACATGATGCATCTACTAACTCTCAAATATAATCACCCAATCTACACTGACTGCCACATGGGGTCCAGTCAAACCTGCGCCCACCTACTGCCGCACATCCACAAGCGGACGGGTCTATCGTAGGGCGTCCGTGACTGCCAAAACTGGCCCAGCCGGAGGGACTATGTCGAAAGTCGCGATAGCAAGTAACAGGCCCAACTCCGGAGTGGCACTCGAGGGGCGCGACCCCACCGAGGAAAGTATCCGCGCATCTCTGTCGAGCTCAATATGGCTCATGCAGGCTATAGTCCAAATCACGATCAACAAAATCGACAATACCCGTATCACCTCTCTAACTCACTAACAAGGAACACTTGAATAGCTAGGACCGCTGTCAACCCAACGGCTCCCAGAAAGAATATCAGCTCAACATGCAACTCACTAGCCGGGTATACTCCACAACCGGCAACAATGAAGGGTCCGAGAACCCCGAAAGACTAGAACCTACAACCCAAATCAAACAAGAACAGGCTCTAGGCCTAGCCCCTCGTTGTTCTCGACCCAGAGAAAAGGCAGCCCTTAGAACCCAGACCACTCGAATCATCTCGAGTGGGTAAGTTTATAGGAAAAAGGTGACATTTATTACAGAAAGCCATTTTTCACTCAAACCCACGCGGGGTGAGGACTAAAATCGTTTCCTTTTTGAAAGCCATCTTGATTTGAGAGAAATCCATGTTTAATGATTTTTAGTTCTTTTCTAAGAAAACAGTTTGAAAACTAGTTTTATATCCAAACCTCGAAGAGCTAATTCCTTCGTCCAATCAAACAAGAACAGACTTCGGCGACCCTACGATGCTTGGAAGAAAACATTAGTTGACTAAAATCATGTGTGTGTCCAAAAAGGGTTATAGGTTCAAGGTGCTGCTATCACTGGTATACTACTGCCACTAACACAGTGGCGACAAATGAAATAAAGAACAAAACATCACGGGATTACCGTTCACCCAAACGGCTCCCGCCACAGATAAAAGACTAGCTACAACTACCAGACTCCACTCTCCTCCCAAGCACGAGTGTAACATGCATCCCACACTAAGAAAAATCTCGACCACTCGGTCCACTACCCGGGCGAGGATGACCCTATGTCTAGGAATAGAGTATAATGTGTGGAGGTCTAAAGCATAAATAAACCTAGCCCAAGTGAGAGGTTTCTACTAGTCTGGTTACACATGTAACATATGACGAGGCTGCTAGGTCAAGTTCCAAGATAGCAATAATTTAACAGATTGTAGGATGCAGAAGAATCACATGATCATCAAATAACACTAGGAATATCAACTCTCACATTCAAGCATGCTACATAGTACATTCACAACTATGCATGATCCTACGTCAATAGAATTAGTGTACGGTCCATACATCTTGAAGACGAGGCAACCCACCTGATGTGCTAAACTGTCCAAAGTCCAACAGCTGAAAATACACAGGAACAAATATCTCCAATTTCCTCCAGTTCCAACGGGTTCAGAAATACCCGCAAACCCTCCTGGGTACAACAATAAGGTCCAAAGTTACACTTTATTCCGAAAAAATATCCAAGTACATACAATCTGCGGTAACAGTCCCAAAGATGTGAATTTTACACCAGTAGAAAGGACTCCAAAAAATCCGACAAAAATACTACTACAATCCTCGCGTCGAGCCCTTCGAAACGAGTACCTGTACGTCCCAATCCGAGCCCCATAGGCCACGTTACAAATTCCACAACACGGTGAGCGCGAAACCCCACAACATAACAACTATAACACCATGCACAGAAAAGGGGAAAAACATATACCTTCGGGCAAGCCTCAGAAAAATCCCAGAAAAATACGGCGATGATCCTTGCGATGCGTAGATGCAAAAAGAGTACAGGCACGCCTCAATCCGATGCTCGAACGCGAAGATATAGCCGAAATACCGAGACGCTGTCCAAAACTCCACCACATAATATGGGTCATAATAAGGCTAAGAAAACTACAATAAATCCTCGAAATAAGGGGGATCTCAAAACACAATAATCGAAGCCCTACCTGTCGTGAAGCTAACGGCGCAAGAATCGTCAAAAACGATGGTCGGAGTAGGCCGGGGGAGCTCGCGCACCGAAACGCGACGGAAGGAATCACCGGCAAAGGAACGTCGCGATGCGCCAAAGAAATGGAAACCTCAAAAAGCGTGCCACATAAAATCCCAGAAATCCTCAGGTGGATGCTGCACAGAGGGAGGAGCAACTTTGCTGAAGGGTCCGAGGTGAGAGGAGGCTCGGAAACGCGGAAAAGAGGAAGAAGAAGGCGGCTCGGGCCTTTAAATAGGCCACACAAAAACAAATCCATTAATACCCGTTGTGTCCCCGGATTCGGGCGCTCGGACAGGTTTCGGGCGCCCGAATCCGGCGGCACAACGTACCGCAGGGGAGCGCCTGAATCTCCCTTGGGCTAACACGTGTCCCGCACAGCAAACAGCTGTGCGGGGCGCGTCGGAAGTGGCCACGTGGCCCACCTAGGGACGGACGCGTGTCCCGCACAGCAAACGGCTGTGCGGGGGCGTGCGGTGCCGCCACGTGGCACCTCCCCGGTCAAACGGGTAGGTGGCGCCCGCGAATGGCGGTGCGCCACGCGTCCACCCGCGCACGGGTCGCACGTGCAAGCAGGCGCCGCCTGACCGCCTGCCACGCACGCTCCCCGAGGCGCTCGCCCGCGCCCCCGTGCGCCGCGCCTCGTGAGCCCGCCAATCACGCGCCGACACGTCTCCCCTGCACCCGATCCACGCACCCACCTTAGGGTTCCGTGGACCGCACTGCGTGCACCGACCAACCGGGGACTGCCACGTGTCCCCGCCCTGGTCCATGCACCGCCTCGCCCGCTCTCTAGGTCGCGCACCAAGAGCCCGCCAATCAGGCGACGCCACGTGTCCCTGCGCCGGGTCTATGCACCCAGCCGCGACACTCTGTGGATCGAGCGCTGCAAACCGGCCAATGACAGGCCGCCACGTGGCATGCCGGCGGTCCACGGCCCCTCCCATGCACCGAAAAACCCTGAAAACTTTCGGGACTCCATTTTTCGGCTTCCGGACTCAGAATCAAACAAGCAAATAGCCGTTTTCAAGCGTTTTTCCGCGCTGAATCCAAATCCAACCTCTGTTTGGCCCAAAACCTTTTCAAAAATTTGGAAAATGTAGCCGAAGGCCAAACCAGCTAAAGATACCTCACAGGGTCCATCTGTGGCATCCCTTTGATGCACTATGGGCCAGACACACCAACACCAGGTGTTCTACATAGTGGATTCACCGGAAAGGTTGCATGGGAACCTGGACCACTACACAAGCGCGCCGCGTGGCCCGCGCCCGCCTCTCCTGCTCCGCCGCGTGGAATCTCGAGCGGCCGCTGCGCCAGGTGCACGCGCAAACTCCATGGACCGGCGGTCTGAAAAAGGCCCAATAAGCTCCGAAAATGCTACTTTTTACTGTTTTCGCGCGGTAAGTCCAATTCCGACGTCCAAAAACCCAAAAATTGCATCCAAATAGTTGTTTCACTCATTTTTCTGCGCTGAATCCAAATACGACATCCGTTTTGCGCGAAACCACTTCTATTTCTGACGAACCTCCCGAAAGGGTAGAAATTGATCTATTCTCACGCCGAGTCCATTTCTAGGGCCCAGTTCACGCGCAACCAACACTATCAACCGAAATAAGCCTCCACACGCCATCGATCACATCATAACATCCACGAAGGTCCGGGTCATCACAGATGCCGACTCCCCGGGCATAGGCCCATTAAGGCGAGGTACTTTCGAAAAGTTTAAAAAGGAAAAGAAAAGGTATTATAAATGTACCTTCGGATTTGGGACTGATAATTTGGGAGGTTTGAGCCGATGCCGACTCCCCGGGCATGGGCCCCTTTAGGTGAGATACTTCTGAAAGGTTAAAGATAAAATGTATTGTAAATGGCACCTTCGCATGTGAGATTCGTTATTAGGAGTATGACTCAGCGAGCGAATTGGGTCCATAGAAGAACTCCCTAGGCGATAAGAGGTTGAATGGAAAGCAGGTTATAGGTCCCTTTTAGTAGTTGCGTCTTTCGTTCCTGCTATTGGTGTTGGAGTAGGACTATTCCAATGGGATAGCTAGTTGTTGGGCTAATCTTCATCTTTTCTTTTTTATGAAAGAACAAACAAAACAATAGAAAGAGGGAAAACTTTTGAATGAGATACTTTCGAAGGATAAAAAGTAAAAGGAAAATAAAAGTGACCAACGGTGGTCGGGTTAGGTGTGACCCTTATAGCGGCATAGTGGCCAGGTAGTGGCATAGCAGCCTAGTGTAGCATGGCATAGTAGCATATTGATTTTGAGCATGACTAGTAGTGTAGTGATTTTATATCAGCATGCTAGCTTAGTATTTACAGTTTTTCATATATATTATCTTGCTACTATTGCTTCCATTGAACAATGAGGTGTAGAACATTGTTTCTCAGTAGATGAACCCACTAGGAACTATTCGTAGTTCTCACACCCCGTTGGTTTTCACATTTTATAGATCCAAGTACCGCCAGCAAGGCACACGACAGGGGGCAAGAACCCAAATGCTTAGAGACCTAGAGGGTCTAGCGGTATTATTACCCGTTTTTGGCATTTCGAGTGTGTTAAGAAATTTGTTTTGCCGTATTTCGTGAAAGTGTTTAAGTCTTGAAGATTGAAGATGAAGATGGTTGGATCATATACCTCAATCTCAAGAAAGAAGAATTCAAAAGGATCAGGTACGTTTAACTAAATAAGATCAGGTACGTTTAACTAAATAAGTTATGTGATCCGAATACTTCTTATAATGTAGAAACACTTGGATGGATTTTTAATTGTTTAAAAATCAAGAAACTGGACTGTTATTTGTTCAGGATCCGGATCAGGGTTCTACAGTCCGGACCCCGAACGTAGGTTGGTTCATGCGCAAATCCAGTCCGGAACACCCCTGTTTTGTTTCGGACCCCGAACGTGGATTTTGCTGAAATCGCATGAACAGTCCGGACCGTAGGTATTTCGTTCCGGACCCCAAACCTTGTTTTTTTAGGAATTCTCTGAAAAACGATGACAGTCCGGATTGAGCCTAATCCAGTCCGGACCGTCGTGCGGGTAAAAATCTGTTACAGTCAGTTTTTGATTCTTATCCACTTCCAATGGTTTCTAACCTATAAGTAAACCCTAATTCTATCTTTTAGGGTAATCCACAATAAGTTTTATACTCCGGGAAATGACGAAAAAATATTAACGGAGAAAAACTTATAAATCCACATATAGAGAAGAAAGGAAATAACTAGATTTAATTCTATGTTTCTTCATCTATATTGATTAATTTGATTCTAGGTTTTCATACTCAGATTTTGAGTAGAATCAAATTAATGAATACTTAGATGGTATTTCCGATCTATCTTTGATCTAAGTATTCGGCGGATCATCACCACCAACAAAACAATGATTTTCCCCAAAATCGGCGCGTGGATTCGCGTGGCCTTGTGGATTCAAGGTGCTACCGCTCTCGTAGATTCGGAGCGAGGTACGTTCGTGTGATCGAGACGTACTACTTGGTGGAGACCGTGGATTCGGTCAGACGTCGTGGACTCGACGTTGGACGCCGTGGATTCGGCGTTGGACGCAAATCGTGGATTCGAGGCGCGTTGCGAAGCGAGCGGAGAAGATCAACCCGGAGCGTATGGAAAAAGGTTGAGTCGTGTGTGAGTACGTTGTATCACCTTTGTACGTGTTTAATCTTAGTTGATTTCACCGTGTTATCGGTCCCGTGGTTTTTTACTCCTGTGATGGAGTTTTCCACGTAAAAATCTTGCGTGTTATTTTTAATTTCCGCATTGGGTTTTATTACGCAAAGATTTTTGAGTGTTTATTGTTTACACCTATTCACCCCCCTCTAGGTATTTTTTTCCCCTATTTAGATCCATATTAGATATAACCCAACAAGTGGTATCGGAGCGGGAATAGGGTTGTAAACAATGGTTGAAGGTGGAAACATCAACTGTCACGCCCCAGGGTCGGAACTGCGACCCGGGCTCGCCAACAGATCCGCCACCTATGCCAACCTGCATAGGCGAAGCGTCCTACCTGCAAGAAAAGTACTACAGCTAAACATAATATCAGAGCTATAAGTAAAAACCTGCTGTATAACTAAAATCAATCACTGTACAACTGGAAATAATACAATAGGTCTGTCTCCCAAAATGATAGCGATACTATATCCTCATATACAAAGCTCAAAACTCAACAGTGAGATATCTCCAATAAATATAAGTGTGTACAATCTCTCGATACATAATATATCCTCACTACATCAGTCTCTCAAAACTGGAAAAATAAACAACTAGTCTGCAGTAGATCTCCTCTGAATAGGGTACCGCTACTCTCCAACGACGGTTAGGGATCTAGCTCGTGACTCTCTCGCCTCGATCAACAACCGCAGAATCAGCAACACCTGCTAAGACTCTGCAAAACAGAGGAGAGGAAAGAAAAAGAGGGGAAAACCCCCAGAGGGTGTGAGAACTACACCAAAAAGGGAGTTCTCAGTGGGTACCACCGCCAGACTCGACGGTCTGCCCACTAAGTCCTCAAAATATAAACAAACTAACCAAATCTATAAAGACTGAAAAAGGAGGAAGCTGGAAACTCTCAACAGCTATCAAGCCTCCAAGTCTGCTATGCCTGCCATGCCTGCCTATGCCACACAATGACCCAGGGACCACCATACCCCCAAACGGTTCCCAACAACACTAGTACTGGTCTAACACAGCTACCAGACTCCACTCGGTCCCCCCCTGACACGAGTGCAACTATAAAGCAACTGTATGCAATAAACCCCAATCTAATGCCACCAGTAGAACTGGTATGCCTGCTGTGCCTGCCGCATCGGGTATGCCAGCCTACGCATAACACCGATGCAAAGGAGTCTCAAGGACTCAAGTATCTGCTAACCAATCGGTACTCACTGACCGATGCTCACTGTCTGGCACTCACTGGCCAACAGGTCTGGCACTCACTGGCCAATATGTCAACTGCCTACTCCGGAGTGGCCTCGAGGGGAGCGACCCACACGAGTAAAGTATCACTGTCATCAGTATCATAAATCAGCAGGACTGGATCACGACTCTGATCAAAGTGGGAAAGCCCAATCACTAAGAAAGCCTCGGTCCTCAATCAGGTACAAAAAAATGCTCAAATAGTGGGAAACTCTGTCCACTAGAGAAATCAGATACCCAATCTGGTGCATAAATAAATGTCCGGTCAACCGCCCAATATCCGCGGTTGCCGCAAAGCCCCACAACTAATCCAACCTGTCCCAGACACCAAGTCTCGACTACACTACCCAGAACCCCTGCTCGAACCTGAGCCACACAGACCACTTGACTAACAAAGAAGAAGAAAAGAATAACATGGTTTCTCCTAAGTCAAGTTCCAAAAGTAGTGCAGCAGTAAAGTATGGCCTAACTACATGTCCATGCAAGCATGCTTTGTCCTCAGAAACAATAAAAGTGGGTGAAATATATATTAGTGAAGCATGCTACAATATTCCTACTATGGTATACCACTCTCACCCAAGTAGGTCATCCCTTGCTTACCTCTCGCTCATATCTGTTATACAACAGTATACCTGTTATCAATCACAGAGGGGTGATATCCTCACCTGTACACTTACATGCACCAAGATATATAAAAGTTCTATACAGTTACCAAGTTAAGCTTACCCACCTGAAGTGCTCAATCCAAGGCAAACCTGGGGTCGGCGAAGAGCGCAGACGCTCATAGTCCAATTTCTGCCGAAACAGCATCCTCGGTACTTGTCGCAAAAGCCTCGGCTCCCAACAGCAGAAAACATTCAGAATTCACTATCTCCTATGTTCTCCAGTTCCAACAGGTTCAGAAACAGTCGTGAACCTTCCTGGGTACAACAATAAGGTCCAAGATTACATTTTTATTCAAAAATATCCAAGTACACACAGTCTGAAAAATCAGTCCCAAAGATGTAATTATTTCACCTGCAGCGAGAACTCAGAAAAATCCAACATAAATATTGGTCCGTTCCTCGTGTCGATACCTTCGAAACGAGTATCTGCACATCCAATTCCGAGTAGCGTAGACCAAGTTACAAATTCCACAACACAGGGTGCGCAAAACCACACAACAACATAACTGTAAAACTCTGTACAGTAAAGGGGAAGAAGCACCCTTTCGGACAAGCCTCACAAAAATCCAATAAAAATACGGGGACAATCATCGCGTCGAGTAGATGAAAAGAGTCCAAAGGTTCGACTCCATCCGATGCCCGGTTGCGGAGATAAAAATCTGGCAAGGTGTCGCTGTCCAGAATTCCTCACAGAAAATGGGGTCCCAAAGATGATGAAATTCACCAGATTCTAAGCAAGATTTAGCCTTCCTATTAAATATGAAAAATGTAGGTCTCTGAGTCCTGGTGAATTCCCCGCAAAAACCAGCTTAAAATTCAACTTCTTCAGTCCTAGGGAGCAAAAACACTGAACATTGCTCATAACCACAACCAGAATCTCAGCTATACACAACAATCCCAAAGATGGCTTAAATTACCTAATTTAGAGTCCAAATTTGAAGTTCCACAAAATGCAAAAATTGTATCTCTGTAAGTCCTGGAAATTTCCCAACAAAAATCAATTTAAAATTCCATTTGTGCATCCCAGGGGAGTAAAAACACTAACCTGTGGTCGAAATCTCAAACTGAAAACAAGTGTCTCAAAGATTGCTATAATTACCTGGTTTAGAGCTCCAATTAGGTCTCCTCTTCAATACAAACGTTGTAGATCTTGAAGTTGTGGAGAGAATCCCGCAAGAATCATCCCATAATTCCACTTCTACACTTCTGGAGGTCTCCCGGAAGAAAATGCGACGAAGTGGTCAACTCTAATAGTGAACTCCAAGTTCCATTCATGGAGTTCTTGGTGAAGAAGATGATGGAAAACCCCTTAATTTCCTTCACAACAGAGTGGAGATAGGCTGGGGATGTAAAAGGGTTAATTGCTGTCCAAAGGTGCAATTTATAACATCAAATTCCCCTTAAGATGCACCAAAGTTCCATTACAACACACACATAAATCCTCCACCCTCACACCAAATCCCTTGCACCAGATCCAGTGCAAAGCGGGTCGGACCAAAGGGTCCGACCGACGGGCTTCCCCGCCACGCAGCACGGCCCGGCCCACGTGCGGGCGCGGGCGCGCGCCACGCGTGCGCGTGCATGCGCGGCGCACGGCTGCGCGGTGCACCGCGCGTGCACCGGCCGCCCGCGTCGCCTCCTGCACCGGGTGTACGCCCACCCCGTGCACCGCGCTGCACCATCCGGTCCATGGGCCGTGAGCCAGCCGCCGTGAGCCCGGTCCACCATTCCAGCAACACCAAAAACACCGTTTTAAGCCCAAAAAGTCCAGAAATAGCCTATTTTGCACAGTTTTTCGCCCTGAGTCCGTTTCCGATGTCCGTTTTGCCAAATTCTAATTCTAAAAATTGCCGAAGGCATCCGGAAAGATATTCTTTTGTCCAAACTTTACGCTGAACCCAATTTTAACATCCATTGCGCGCAAAACCACTTCTAAGCATCCGTCGGGGTCATCGGACTATTCTCGTGATCTATTTAACGCTCTGAGTCCAACACTAGTGTCCAATTGGTGTACAAACACCACCGACGCACCACAAAGCCTCTAACAGCTACTGGTCAACCAGTAGTCTCGACGTGGAAATCCAGGTCCTCACATCCTCCCCCACTAAAGAAAGTTTCGTCCTCGAAACTAGCTCAAGTCCATCAAGAGTCGCAAATACCACGGGTAGTTATCCTTCAATACGCCTCCAGCTCCCGAAACACCACTCACTCCCCGTGATTACTCCTCAACGACAACATCCAGTACGGCATAGCCCGATTGCGCAATTCCCCCATCTCACGAGCCGGAATTCGCAACGGGCGCCCCTCGTACTTCAAACAATCACATATCTCAAAGGGGCAAGCCAATCACGGGCGAGGAATCCCAAAAACACATCACTCCTGAGCTGAGATGTGAGATACCAAAGGGGCTCCAATAATAAAAGAAACCGGGGGAAAACTGGAATAACCTCTAGTGCAACATGCTCCAACCCACATCCTGGGTCAACTCAATTAAGGCCACCCGAAGCATATCCACGCTTTCATCCAATAAAGCAAGGAATCCAATAAGCTGGAGTCTTCACTCGGTTACTTTTCGATCCAAAACGACCCGAGTGGACTACTCAACCACGAGTTACCCTCAAAAGGGATCCTCCAGAAATACAAACTCATACCACAGTTGGTATCAGAGCCTCCAGAGATACTGCTCTGATACCACTCTAATCTGTCATCACAATGGCTCTGTCGTGGTAATCCAAAATGCTCAACAATAACTCAACGGTAATTCTACAGTCGCCAAAGGAGGCATCACTAAAGCACACCAATCCATCTCCCAACACTGGAAACACTAGTATTGGCGCTGGTATCAGTCTCATTATCTATTGGCCAAGCTCTCCCGGCACTGCCTAGTCCAAGAAGGTCCACACCTCGACAATAATTGTCGATCTCGGCCAATTTCCAATCAGTATCCAAATTGGCCGGATTTCCACCGCCGCTCCTACGGCTAGAATAAGGTGACCCAAGAAGGTAAGCTCCTGAAGCTACAACTTGTTCCTCAATAACTGGGCATACAGCTTCATCCACACAGGTACGGTAGCACATCCACAAGTGCTCCTCGCGCTCCGAGTCGCTCTGGGAGTAAATCAAAATATCCTTGGGGAACACCACTCCCAATCCGTCCAGGTACAACTGGAACACACGATTCCTCAGACCTTTAAGTCACAGGGCATTATTCATTCCATTTGGCCTCACTATGCTCTCATAGTGCCCTTAACAGATCCTAAATGCCATCTAGGCAAAGTCCTCGACGGTCTGATTCCAAGTAGGTAGTCACACCATACTATAACTGCCGGAGTATAACCCATCAAAAGGTGCTAGATACCACCCGGACCTGTCTACCCTCGAACCATAAAAGGACCCTCACAGTCGTGTATCAACGACGTGGCATCACCACCGTATGTCAACGGCGTGGCACTAGGTCAAGCGGACTCCTCGATCCATCAGATCCAGCAACTGCACCATCAGCTCTCCCAGTTCTACAAGCGACATCCGATGAGGTGTTGTCGGAGGTGGCGCGGTTCTCCGAACAATATCAAACGCAATCTCTCTCTCCCTAACCGGCGGCATTATCAACAGCTTAGGTGATATCACACCCTGGATCTCACGGGCAACGGAGATATCCTTGAGTCCCGGTGCCGCCGTATGCACCTATCACACAGTCGCCAAACCTGTGTGCTCAATAATCTCAACAAGCAAGCCTTCTCTTGTCTGCCTTGCCGAAGATCAAAGTCCCTTCTTTCTGCAGTCAAACATTCGGTGGCACTGTGCCAACCAAAACCCAAACACTAGGTCAAAACACCAAACGGCCACAATTACCAATAAGTCTGCCGGCATAAACTCTCAGCCTCTACTGCACTGGACACGATCCACAAGCCTCCTCCACATGCACAACACTAATAGAAACCTGTACCTCAAGTGCACGGGGTAACAAATCTGCCTCTAGTCCATGCAGGAACGCAACAAGCTCTAACTCCGACTGCTGTGATGAAATCACACCGGCGACATCTCAATCCACTACCGGGGCGCCCTCCAACCGGGCAGCCCAGATTCAACCGCTCGATACCATTAGTCGTCGCTCAATCTGCCACAACATATCTTAATTAACCACATAGGGAGCACGACCTCTGCCTCTGCTCACATTGAGGCAACGAATATGGTCCTCCGCAGATAGCAAATTCACGCTACCGCTGTGCCACTCTGATACAAACGCTGATACTGCCCTCGGGGTCCACCCGATCCCGAATATCTTAGAAATCCAGTACCTTGGAAAAAGAAACCAGAAATGCCTCTGCCGGTCGATCTGTCCTCCATCATCCAGCGCCAAGCGCCATATCCAAAACTCGCCTCTGGCGGCAGATCCCTATCCAAGGGAACTACAGCGCCACTCTCCAAGCACAATGCCTACTCCAACGTGGCGTCAAAAATCCTTAACATAGGGACCCAACTAAGCTACAAGGTATCCTGGCGCAATCCACTCCCAGTCTCACATATCCTATGCGCCTCATCCCTCGAAACCTGGAGCGCGCAGTTCAACAACTGCATAAACTCTCTAGCACTGGGAGGCTCTCAAATAGTCACTCCATCACCACCAATCATGACTTTACCTCCAAAGGCTCCAAACTCAATTTTACGAGTCGGGGTGGTTCATCTGCCCAATCTGGCTCAATAGATCGATCATGTCCCACAGCTCCTCTGCTGTCAACTATCCACCCTAACTCGGTGCCTCGATGCTAACATTGGCACGGAGGGGGGTTACTCAGTGCTCCGACAACTGTGTCACCCAGACCAGCTGCTCACTCTGCCGCTGATATGCCACAGACAATCCTGTCATCCGGGTCCGGAGCTCTCTGACCTCAATCTAGATATCCGGCCCAAAACCAATCGCTCGAGCTCAATCACTCTGACAAGATGCCCACGGTCAAAACCCAGAGTCGGGGAGGCACCGCTCACCACGACGGAACCACAACAGCACACAAAAGCCACTCGACCCAATCCAGCGAAAGTCTAAAGCATGTCACCCATTCCACAGCACTATGTTGTCTGCAGCCAACATAATTACTTAGGAGAATAAACGTGCCAATCATTCCTCCCGTCCCTTGGGAGAGATATAAAACTCAATCAGGACTCTCGCTAAAAGTCACGACTCTCACGAAGTCAACCAAGGGTCAAACCATAAGCCTAGGGTTTCTAAGTCCCAGCCGACCTATCCCTAAGCTCTGATACCACTCTAATCTGTCACGCCCCAGGGTCGGAACTGCGACCCGGGCTCGCCAACAGATCTGCCACCTATGCCAACCTGCATAGGCGAAGCGTCCTACCTGCAAGAAAAGTACTACAGCTAAACATAATATCAGAGCTATAAGTAAAAACCTGCTGTATAACTAAAATCAATCACTGTACAACTAGAATAATACAATAGGTCTGTCTCCCAAAATGATAGCGATACTATATCCTCATATACAAAGCTCAAAACTCAACAGTGAGATATCTCCAATAAATATAAGTGTGTACAATCTCTCGATACATAATATATCCTCACTACATCAGTCTCTCAAAACTGGAAAAATAAACCAACTAGTCTGCAGTAGATCTCCTCTGAATAGGGTACCGCTACTCTCCAACGACGGTTAGGGATCTAGCTCGTGACTCTCTCGCCTCGATCAACAACCGCAGAATCAGCAACACCTGCTAAGACTCTGCAAAACAGAGGAGAGGAAAGAAAAAGAGGGGAAAACCCCCAGAGGGTGTGAGAACTACACCAAAAGGGAGTTCTCAGTGGGTACCACCGCCAGACTCGACGGTCTGCCCACTAAGTCCTCAAAATATAAACAAACTAACCAAATCTATAAAGACTGAAAAAGGAGGAAGCTGGAAACTCTCAACAGCTATCAAGCCTCCAAGTCTGCTATGCCTGCCATGCCTGCCTATGCCACACAATGACCCAGGGACCACCGTACCCCCAAACGGTTCCCAACAACACTAGTACTGGTCTAACACAGCTACCAGACTCCACTCGGTCCCCCCCTGACACGAGTGCAACTATAAAGCAACTGTATGCAATAAACCCCAATCTAATGCCACCAGTAGAACTGGTACTGCCTGCTGTGCCTGCCGCATCGGGGATGCCAGCCTACGCATAACACCGATGCAAAGGAGTCTCAAGGACTCAAGTATCTGCTAACCAATCGGTACTCACTGACCGATGCTCACTGTCTGGCACTCACTGGCCAACAGGTCTGGCACTCACTGGCCAATATGTCAACTGCCTACTCCGGAGTGGCCTCGAGGGGAGCGACCCACACGAGGTAAAGTATCACTGTCATCAGTATCATAAATCAGCAGGACTGGATCACGACTCTGATCAAAGTGGGAAAGCCCAATCACTAAAGAAAGCCTCGGTCCTCAATCAGGTACAAAAAAATGCTCAAATAGTGGGAAACTCTGTCCACTAGAGAAATCAGATACCCAATCTGGTGCATAAATAAATGTCCGGTCAACCGCCCAATATCCGCGGTTGCCGCAAAGCCCCACAACTAATCCAACCTGTCCCAGACACCAAGTCTCGACTACACTACCCAGAACCCCTGCTCGAACCTGAGCCACACAGACCACTTGACTAACAAAGAAGAAGAAAAGAATAACATGGTTTCTCCTAAGTCAAGTTCCAAAGTAGTGCAGCAGTAAAGTATGGCCTAACTACATGTCCATGCAAGCATGCTTTGTCCTCAGAAACAATAAAGTGGGTGAAATATATATTAGTGAAGCATGCTACAATATTCCTACTATGGTATACCACTCTCACCCAAGTAGGTCATCCCTTGCTTACCTCTCGCTCATATCTGTTATACAACAGTATACCTGTTATCAATCACAGAGGGGTGATATCCTCACCTGTACACTTACATGCACCAAGATATATAAAAGTTCTATACAGTTACCAAGTTAAGCTTACCCACCTGAAGTGCTCAATCCAAGGCAAACCTGGGGTCGGCGAAGAGCGCAGACGCTTATAGTCCAATTTTCTGCCGAAACAGCATCCTCGGTACTTGTCGCAAAAGCCTCGGCTCCCAACAGCGGAAAACATTCAGAATTCACTATCTCCTATGTTCTCCAGTTCCAACAGGTTCAGAAACAGTCGTGAACCTTCCTGGGTACAACAATAAGGTCCAAGATTACATTTTTATTCAAAAATATCCAAGTACACACAGTCTGAAAAATCAGTCCCAAAGATGTAATTATTTCACCTGCAGCGAAAACTCAGAAAAATTCCAACATAAATATTGGTCCGTTCCTCGTGTCGATACCTTCGAAACGAGTATCTGCACATCCAATTCCGAGTAGCGTAGACCAAGTTACAAATTCCACAACACAGGGTGCGCAAAACCACATAACAACATAACTGTAAAACTCTGTACAGTAAAGGGAAGAAGCAGCCTTTCGGACAAGCCTCACAAAAATCCAATAAAAATACGGGGACAATCATCGCGTCGAGTAGATGAACAGAGTCCAAAGGTTCAACTCCATCCGATGCCCGGTTGCGGAGACAAAAATCCGGCAAGGTGTCGCTATCCAGAATTCCTCACAGAAAATGGGGTCCCAAGATGATGAAATTCACTAGATTCGAAGCAAGATTTAGCTTCCTATTAAATATTAAAAATGTAGGTATCTGAGTCCTGGTGAATTCCCCGCAAAAAACCAGCTTAAAATTCAACTTCTTCATCCTAGGGAGCAAAAAACAGACAACATTGCTCATAACCACAACCAGAATCTCAGCTGTACCAACAATCCCCAAGATTGGCTTAATTACCTATAATTTAGATCCAAAGTTGAAGTTCCACAAAATACAAAAATTGTATCTCTGTAAGTCCTGGAAATTTCCCAACAAAAATCATTTTTAAAATTCCATTTGTGCATCCAAGGGGAAGTAAAAACACTAGACCTGTGGTCGAAATCTCAAACGGAAAACAAGTGTCTCACAAGAATTGCTATAATTACCTGGTTTAGAGCTCCAATTAGGTACCTCCTTCAATACAAACGTTGTAGATCTTGAAGTTGTGGAGAGAATCCCGCAAGAA